>JAPPVO010000002.1:42099797-42789600 GCA_030407325.1 Camellia japonica | reverse complement strand
AAAAATGCGTGCCAGACGCCACATCAAAATACCAGTGCGCCCGCAGGTGGTTCACTTCCCTGATACATACTCGCAGTATCAGTATCCTCAAAATCCAATACTGGGTAGTAACGGACTTGGCTGAGGTGGGGGGAGGATAACCTCGTTGTCGATCAATCTTGCACCTCATGACGGAGGCGAAAACAATTATCGGTAGCATGACCCGGTTTGCTGGTGGTACGCGCAGTACTGAGCAGCATCATGTGTGGGAGGGAGATTCTTCGGGAGAGGCCGAGGCTCCAGGGGTTTAAGGTGCCCTCTTTCGGCCAGGATTTGGAGTGCCTTGGATAACGGCATGTAGAGAGCATGAAAGACCCTGCGCCCTCGGGGCAGGTACTTTGAAGTCTGAGAATTCTTGCTAGACTAGCGAAAGGGTCGGCAGGCGCTGCCTTGACTTTCTGATCTTTCCCAGGTGCAGGGTTGGGAGCGGAAGGAACTGTTCTGGCATGACGGGGCCTGTCCCGGTTTTCTGATTGGCTGGTACTGCCTTCAGTTGGAGCGGGGAAAACATCATCCACAGTTTTGGTCAGGACTGCGAATACTTGCTGTTTACTCATCCCCCCGGCTTTCAAAGCCTCGACTGCCCACAGCAGTTGTTCAATGGGATCGGCATCTGCCTTCATTTTGTCTTTACCTCTGGCCTCAGCCTGATCGAGGGTTTGGGTTGATACGTCGTTGTTATAGCTGGAGGCCATCTCCGGTTGGCTAAGCTCGATCACAATCCGTCCCAGCAATGGGGGCTCCTGGGGTATAAAGCTTCCGGCATATGGTGCGGCTGGTGGCGAAGCTGACATTCCGTAAGCGAGATCCGCCACGGACCTCTGGAGGTCACCTATCATCCCCATCAACTCGAATGTGGTGGGCTCACGAGCCTGATACAACTGGGGGGTCCAAACCGGGTGTGCAGCAGGCGACCTGGGTGGATGTGGCACATCAACATTGGTCTCACTTTGCAGAGTGATTTCTTGATCTAATGCGGCTGTCATAACCACAATCTCTTCCGAATTCTGCGTCATCATAGGTCCACTGTTCTGAGCGGTGACTGACGGATCAGATATCTGTCTTGCCTCAGCAAGGGGGAACACTGACTATTCTGGATCAATTCTCTGAACTGAAAGGAAAACCAAGCAGCATTTCAGCCCAAACGATCAAACACAGGTGTAGCCGAAACTGTACTCTACTACTGATCACTGTTCCCAAAATCACTGTCCAAAACACAAATCGGATACCCACAGATATAACTGATTCCCAAATACTGATACTGGTGCCCTCAGGCCTGATACTCAACTTGCAAACTGACATGCGCGTTCCTGTAGAGATACACTCTAAAAGCACATAGCAAGTAAAAGAGCCAAAACACCCCCATGTTGGGGTAGGGTTTCCCTGTCCTATTTTGTCAGGAGCTAGGGTTTCACTACGCACGCAGCGGTTTCAAACAACCTAACATCGGGTAAGCAACCTGTCCTACCTTGGAATGGTCACTATGGATTCCGACTATGCACTAGGTCGAATGGTCGAAAGGGTGCCCCGGTAAAACCGGGGTTTGTGTTCCCATACTGGCAGAGCCCGCAACCGGTCAGCCTTATGGTCATGCCTTGACAAGACAAGCCTCCGGCAAACCGCTCAGGAATAGCAGATGGCCAACACGGTGTCCTAGGCGCACCAATGCACATGCAATGCAAAGAAACACATAAGTGAAATCAAAACAGGATATCACGAGTTCGAGTCAAGCTCTCTAAAATCCCCAGCAGAGTCGCCAGAAACTGTAACAAGCCCGCGAGGGACCTCACGGGTTACAGTTCGGACTCGATTTGTGTCACGGTTCTTAATCTTGAACCAAGAGTCCAAATCCGGCAAATCGTTTTGAGAAAACAGATTTTGAAAGAAGTGCCAAACATGGACTGCTTCGCCAGATACAGAGTCGCCACCTAAATATTTTTTATGGGGGAATTTAGGAAACCCTGACTCGGTGCCAAAGGCCACGTGTCCGTCATCACCAAAGTTGCCTCGGCTCGGGAACTTGGGTACGATTGGGGAAGGTCAGCTATGAGCACCCCCTCTCGCCCGATCCGAAGATCGGCCTCTACTAACCATGATATCCTTTTTGAAAACTTATGCGTTCTTATTCCGGTTATTAGCCTAGAATTACTATGTTATGCGCAGCAAACAAGTATAGACCATCGCCTAATTTGGAACAAAGCATTGCATATCCGTTTGTTTGGAAAACGCTTTGGAATTTGCTACTCGCAAGTAGGCTAAAATACGGATTTCAATGAATTATTCCAATTCAAACAATCCAACCTTCACCCACAGGCATTCAGGCAGTTTATATCACATAAATCTAGCCACATGGTAAGCATGCTGTCATGTTATCATCCACTCATGTGAGATGCTAAAGCATAAAGAGCTCACCTAGTACTCCGCGCCAAAACAAGAACATGTTAGCAATCATGCATGATCCAAGTCCATGTTTAAATGCCTAATGCAACGCATACGGAATGTCATTAGAGTAGGCTCGGCTAGTCTATAAATGACATGTGAAAATGCACAGTAGCATATTCAAGTTAGATTTGAAATACTTATGCAGTTAGCATGATGCGCCGAGCCCGGTGCATGCAATACTGATGAATGATGCACGCATGCATAGCATAAGGTATGCTAAAGTAAATATGCCCTAATACTAACCATCAAAAGGGTAAGTAAAAGGGAGAAAGAAGTGGGGGTTGGAAGACATACACACGCACCCACACTTATTACAAATTTGCCCTCGCTCGGAGGGACCAAAAGAATAATACAATTTAACTAACCAACTAGCTAATTAAATATTACAAATCAATTAAATTAGCTAAGCAAATTAACTAATTTATTTAAGCAATAAACAACGGCCTCGGGAAGAGGGTCCAATGCATGCGCGCTCGGCTCCGCTCGGAAAGCCACTGCCATGCACAAGTTGCCTCTGTTTTGACTGTTATCCTTCTCTGAAGACTTCACAAATCTCAGAACTGCTTCTATGCACACTGTGGAACACCACCGGCTGAAGGGATTGGTCACCGGCCATGTGTGATGGTCACCGGCCACAAAATGATCCATCGGCCAACAATGGATGGCCGGTCGGCACTGAAGATGGCCGGCCGGCCAAATCTTCCTGCAGAATCCTGTTTGACAGCAGCAGAGGACAAAGCAAAGCATGGCAGTGCATTTCAAGCTATGTATGCACCAACCACACCCCTTATCATGTGAATGACTCAAAGGAGGATGGGCCTCGATTCTCGGACCACCAATCACGCATTTCCATGCATGATGGCCCAAAGAATCAAGTGTGCATCTTGATATAGAATGCAATGCACATAAACAAACCAATGGGGCTTAACCTCTATCACAATCAATTCAAGAGGTTAAGCATGCGTGCCAATGTGATGCAACCTAGGCATGTGAGCTAGCATGCAATCATGGAAATGCAAAGAAGCATACAAGGCATACAAGGCATGAAGCAATGCAACCAACAAGTATGCAAGACATAATGTGGATGTTCAAGCATGCAAGCAAACACGTGACTTCATTCAATCATGCAACTTCAATCATGCAACAACACACAAATACGCAACAACATACAAGGAGAGCATGCAACAATATGCAAAAGAGGGACTTACACTAATTGGACAGCTCTATACTAAGCCCAAAACAGTGGCCAATGCTATGGAAGTGAGGTCCAACACACACACACACATGCACATGTTAATAGGCCAACACTTAAGCACATAAGAGCAACTTCTAAGCACACTTAAAAGAGACCAAACATGGACTAATGGCATACATTGAAAGCTCTGAATATGCATGAAATGGAGGTGCCAAACCTACCAATTAACACAAGCAAAGCATGCTAGCATGGCCAAAACTCAAGGCAAGCTAAAAGGGCATGGGACCACACTTAGCAAGACCAAACATGGCATGAATTAAATGACTAAAAACAGAGTTTTAGCATATTAAAACAAAGCCTAAAGATCACTTAGATGACATCTAAATGACTTAAATTCAAGGGCATGCACAATGACCAAACATGGAGCATAAGGCACAACCTCATAAGGCATCAAATGAGCATCAAAGGCAAGCATACAAGCATGTCATAAGGACTGAAATGATGCCATAAGTGGTGCCAAACCACTAAAATAAATCAAACAATGCATGCTCAACACTCCACATACTTAAAGCCTACAAGCTAGCAATGCAAAGGAGCTATGCAATACATGTTATGATTGACCAAAACAACCAAAAACAGACCTTAAACATGGCAAAACAAGCACAAAAGCTTCACAAAGCTAGGCCAAAAGCATGCTTGAACAAGGGTTAAAACCTAGATGCATGTTAAGGCTACAATATGGCATTACAAGACATGTATGCTAAACAAGCAAGGTGTGTCCAAACCAACTCAAAGCTGAGAAAAACATGGCAAAATACCACCAAATACCTACTGAAATATGGCCAACATGATCTCAAAATGGTGCTCAACACATGAGGCTTAAATGGCCCTTTTCAAGGACAACAAGGAGAGGGGGTGGCCCTCTCCTTCCTAGGACCTCAAGGCACCATCCTCACCTCTGAAATTCAAGATTTCAGTGGTGAGGAGGCCCAAACACAATGGTCCCGGAGCTCAACCAAATGGCACAAAATGGAGCCTTTCAAGCTTAAGAGGGGTCAAACAACCCCAAAGCTTGAAACACCCTTAAGCAACTATTTAGAGGGCTAAAAAATAGAACTTTTATATGTTATATAAGCTCAAAAACAGATGCAAGGTAGGCAAAAAGCTTTGCAAAAATGGGGAATAAAGGGACAAGTGTCTTACCCTTGTAGACTCCTTCAAGGATGAAGTTCCAGCTGCTTTCCTTGGCTCAAAACCAGCTCAAAACCTCTGAAAATAGCTCCTTAGTACCTCAGTAGCTCAAGGAAGGTGTAACTCTAGGTGTTTGTGTGCAAAAATAAGACTAAAACACCTTAAGGCAAAAAGAATGGGGAGATAAAGATAGGAATAGATACAACTATGCTAACCCTAAAAACCAGAGCCCTTCTCTCTATTTTTGCTAACCCTAAACCAAAGAGAAGAGGCTCCCTCTTATAGAGCTCAATCTTGTAAGCTTACAAGACAAGCTAAACAAGAGGGAGATCCCTCCATACACGTGTATGGAGGGGAGCCAAGTGCATGCCAGCTGCACAAAAATATCTGCAAAAGCAGATGCACAGTAGTCGGCCGGCCAAAAATGCAATTGACCAAAAAAAGATAGCCGGCCGGCCATCTATAGTGCCGGCCGGCCAAACATTTGGCCGGTGGCAACAAAACACAGCCGGTGGCCTCAAGCCATGGCCGGTGGAGTGTGGGGATGGCCCACAAGCCATTCCCTGCCCTCCAAGGCAAACACAAGTGTTTGGTGCAAAACCAGACACAAACAGTCGAGTCGAGAGATCCTGAGGCAAGGCGCGTAGTCGAGACCTCCGGGAACTCAAGACGAACACAAAAACATGGATAATCACCGAGTGTTCAAGCGGTGACGTCCAAGTCTTGAGGACGGTCAAAAATGGGGTGTCTACACTGTGCCTGCCACCACGCAGTCTACTCCTGCTACCTCCACTCCTCTAGAGTTACTCGGGCTGCCTCAAAGAAAGGTATATACCCTTGTTTCTTCTCCTTTTGCCTTTTTTTTATAATGCTTTTTAGCCTTATCTTTAGTTCTTATTTTGTGAAAGTAGTGCTGGTGCTTCGCAGGGAGACTCTCCTCAGAAGACCCAGCTTTAAATCTTCTCAGGAGCAAACAGCAAAAAAAGAAAAGGAAACTTTTGCTCGATCCTGAAAAGGAAGCACCTGAAGTTCAGGCAGCAGAAGAAGAAGAAGAAGCAGAGCAAGAGCAAGAGACACCCTTAGAAAAAAGAAAGAGAGTGACTGTCTCTTCTTCTGATTCGGTTCAAGATCCCACTCATGAGACAACTACCAAAGTAGTAGAAGAGGAACTCACTTCTGGGGAATCTGAATCCCAGATTGAAGAGAGAGAAATTGAGAAGGAGCAGGCAATACCAATACAGAGAAAAAAGAGAAGGAAGTTGACTGTCTCCCCTTCTGATTTGGTCGAAGACCCTATTCATGAGGCAGCTACCAAGGCAGTAGAGCAGGAACATTCTAAGGCCATAATTATTTTTCAGAGAGCTAAAAAAAGGCAGCAGCAACAACTGTTAAGAGATGAAGTTTCTGCTGCTGCTGCAATCCAAAGAGAAACTGCAAGGAGGCAGCATATTGCTAAGCACTATTCCCTTCGTAGCTCTCCCATTGTTGCTACCACTTTTGAAACAAGTAATTCCTTTCATGCCTCTGCTCTTTTATTCTCTTGTCAAATTCTTGGTATCAAGACTTGACATTATTTTGTACTTCTTCTTTTGTAGCAACAACTACTGAGCCTATTCTTCCAATATGGACTCCCTCAGTTTCAATTGAAGTTGATCAATTGCAAAATGTGAAGTCTATTCAAATAACACTCCCACTTCCTAGGCCTACATTCTCTGTACCCTCCTTGAGGCCCAGTATTCCTGCTCCTTTCCCTTCTGGCTTAACTCCATATCTCCTTCATTTGACTTTTGATTTATCTCAATTTAATTCTCTTTCGAGCCTTGCTTTTCCTCCTCCTCCTGAGGGAATTCCAGCTGCTGCTCCTTCTCTGATGGTAGCTGATTCCCCTCTAGAGGGTGCTGGCAGCTCTCCAACTCATAGTTTATTATCTCTGCCTAGTTCCAGCACCTCTTCCCTCAACCTATTGGTGGCTAGAACTATAGAAACTGTTGAAGATGCTCCACCCATTTCTCTTATCCCTATGCGGTCCTTTGTGCCTTCCACTAAAGCTCTTTCTGCACCCTTCATGTCCATGGATGAGGTAAACATCTTCGAAGCGAGACTAGATAGTCTCTTCGACATACATTCCACCTCTCCAATAGCTAATGATGAGACTGAGCCATTAGTTATGGCTGATTCCTTGTTAGAAATTTTTGAGAGCTCTTCCACCAGTAGTAAGCCGTTTTCGCCTCTGATAGACTTGGACAGCTACCTGGAGCTGTTGACATCCTTTTCGAGGATCCCTTTTGAGGCCTTATAGAGGCCTATAATAAGAAATAGCTTCCTTTAATGCTGCAAAATCGTTGAGCAATCCGGCATGACTGTCTGAAGTCATTTATCTCAAGCAGCAGCCACTATTGACTTTTACATCAACATTTGCCATGCTGCCAAGGCTGCAGAGGAGAAATTGGTTAGAGACCAGAGCTTTGTTTCCACAGTACATACTGAAGTATCAAAGCTAAAGGAACAACATTCCTCTGTCTCCCATTTTCCAACTCAACTACTGGAGAAGAAAGCTCAACTTGAGGAGGAGCTATTTGCAGTTAACCAGGCTTTAATCCGAACTGACACCAAGTTGTAGATTACCAATCAAGGACTGGCTGACCGAAAGGAGGAAATGACCACAGCCATCTAGTTGTTCTCATCATTTAAGAATAGAACATCTATTGTAAAAGAACAACTGAGACATTGTAATGACTTTTGGGCCAATTTATGGCAGAATGTATTCAACTCTTTATGAAAAGCAAATTCTTATTTATCATTTGAATATTCTCATGTTCTCTTACTCAACATTTATTCTATTCCTTATGTTTCCCATATAGTTGGAAAATAAGGCTTCAAATATCTACCATTAATATTTTTGGAATGTACATATCCATTCAAATTTCTCAAATGGTATGCTCCAAAAGGCAGGACTCTATGAACTTGATATGGTCCTTCCCAGTTATGTGACCATTTGCCAAACTTATGGCTTTTAATCCCTATTGGGAGTATTGTCTTCCATACCAAATCACCTTCATCAAAGCCAATGTGTTTGACTTTTTTATTATAGTTTTTGGCTGCTTTTTTCTTTTGGAAAAGAATGCTATTTAATGCCAGAATTCTAGCTTCATCTAGGCTTTCTAACTCCAAGCACATACTATGATGGTATTGCTCGAGATCTAACTGGTCTTGGCATCTTACCCTCAAGGACTTAACATTAATTTCCACAGGTAACACTGCATCATGCCCATATACTAAGGCATAAGGAGTGACTCCTGTGCTTGACCTTGAGGAAATTCTATAAGCCCACAACACATCCAGCAATAAGTTATGCCAATCCCTAGGATTGTCTTCCACAACTTTTTGTATTCCTTTTTTCAAGGACTTATTGGATGAATCAGCTTGACCATTGGCTTGTGCATAATAAGGGGTGGAATTAACAAGGCTAATTCCAAACTCTGCCACAAAAGACTTTACTATTTTCCCATCAAATACAGTCCCATTATCAACAGTTATAGTCTGTGGGATACCAAATCTATGGATTAAATCCTTAATGAATCCAATGACCTCAGTCTGGTCTACAGCCTTGTATGGCTTAGCTTCGACCCACTTAGTGAAGTAATCAGTGGCCACTGAAATGAAACAATAATGCTTCGAAGAGGGTGGGTGTATTTTCCCCATCATATCCATGGCCCATCCTCTAAATGGCCAAGGCTTCACTACTGCATGCAGGTCAGTTATGGGCACATGTCTTATTGTGCCATGCTTTTGACATGCCTGGCAACCTCTTGCATATTCTATGCAGTCTTTAAGGATAGTTGGCCAATAGTAGGAATGCCTTCGAAGCAACCATCTCATCTTCACACCAGGCTGATGAGCACCACAGATGCCTTCATGAACCTCAGCCATAGCTGTCAATGCTTCTTTTGGGCCTAAACATTCCAGCAATAAACCATCTCCCCCTCTTTTAGAGAGCATTACCATACATCATGTATTGCATAGATTGCAATTTAATTTTTCTGCTAGTCTTTGAAGATGGGCCAGCCAGATACATTATTGGATGCTCCAATCTTGTTCTTGTAAGTCATTATGATTGACTTCCAGGACCACATTCCTTTTATTTAAGGGTGGTATTAATTTCTGATATGTTGTTGGCTTATGTCCCTTTGAGCATTATCCTTCTCTTGAAATTCGAAGCTTTCTGAGCCACATCATTAGCTCTATTATTCAATAATCTTGGGACATGAGTTATATTTGCTATTTGAAATTGAGAAAGCAGATGTAATGCAACAATATAGTATGGCAACATGCTTATACTTTGACATTTGAAAATCCCTTTCACTTGGTTAACCACCAATTGAGAATCTCCAAATATGTCAACTGTATGAACTTGTAATCCAATAAGAATTTCCAGTCCCATTATTAAGGCTTCATATTCAGCTTGATTATTGGAGCAAGTAATTTCATCCACTCTGAAACCATGCGTGGTTTCTATTCCTTGTGGTGACTTAATTACCACATCAATTCCAATTAGACCATTGGCTTTGGATCCATCGAACCACATTTGCCATGGTTCAAAACTAGCCATACCAAGTTCCATTATCTCTTGGCTTTCTGTCTGAGATGGATGGTCTGCCAAAAAATTAGCTAAAACTTGTCCTTTTACTGCCTTTTGGGGAACATATTCTAAATGAAATTCTGATAAGGCTAGTATCTATTTGCCAATTCTTCCCCTCAACATAGGTCTAGATAACATATACTTAACCAAATCTGTGGTTGCAATTACCAAGATAGTTGTAGGCAAAAGATAGTATCTTAATTTTATTGCAGCAAAATACAATGCAAGCACAGCTTTTCAACAGCTGAGTATTTACATTCACAAGAATTTAGAAACCTACTAAGGTAATAAACAGCTTGCTCCTTGCCTTCTTCATTGTCTTGGGCTAAGAAAGCTCCCAATGAATCTTCTGCTGCAGCTATGTACAACTTCAAGGGCTTATCACCCTTTGGTGGCATTAGCACTGGAGGGTTGGCCAAGTAGGCTTTTATTCCTTCGAAAGCAATTTGATGCTCTGCTGTCCACACAAATTCCTCTTCATCTTTTAGCCTTAACAAGGAAGAAAATACTTTAGTTTTCCCTGTAGTATTAGAAATGAATCTTCGAAGAAAATTAACCTGTCCAAGGAACTTTTGTAATTCTTTCTTACTTGATGGAGGTCTGCTTCAATGATGGCTTTGGCTTTATTCTGGTTAATCTGTATTCCTTTCTTGTGTACTACATAGCCCAAGAAGTTTCCAGATGATATGCCAAAAGCACACTTAAGAGGATTGAGTTTCAACTTGAACTTTCTTATTCTTTCAAAAGCTGCTTCTAAGTGAAATAGATGCTCCTCCATGGATTGGGATTTCACCACAATGTCATCAATATAACACTCTAAATACCCTCTAATGAGGTCATGAAAGATAGTGTTCATAGCCCTCTGATATGTAGCCCCAGCATTCTTCAGGCCAAATGGCATTTTAACCCATTCGAAGGTGCCAATATTCCCAGGACATCTGAATGCTGTCTTGTGAACATCCTCCTCTGCAATGCAGATCTGGTTATAACCAGAGTGCCCATCCATCATTGATAAAATTGGATGCCCTGCTGAACTGTCTACCAACAAATCTACTATAGGCATAGGATACTCATCTTTTGGAGTTGCTAGATTTAAGTTTCTGAAATCAATGCATACCCTCATTTTACCATTTTTCTTAACTACAGGCATAATATTGGATAACCATTCAACATACCTGGCTGTCCTAATAAAACCTGCCTTGAGTAGTCTAAGAATTTCCTCTTTAACTTTCTGAATCACTTCTGGACTCATTCTTCTTGGTTTTTGCTTGTATGGCTTGAAATTAGGCCTCACAGGGAGCCTATGTTCTACTAATGACCTATCCAATCCTGGTAGTTCATTATAAGACCATGCAAAACAATGTTTATATTTCTTCAGAACAACCAATAACTGGTTCCTGTCAAGAGCATTCAACCAAGCACTTATATAGATGGGCTGTTGTATAGAACCTTCTCCTAAATTTACTTCTTCTAAGGGGTCTTGTATCTGAGAACTTATTGAAGCTCCTTCTTTGATTCCTTCTGCCTTCGAAGCAATCTCCTTGCTTTATTCTGCTCCCAGGTTCTTTGATTCAACATCTTTACCCTCCTCCTCATAGACGAAGTCTGTCCATAAGGCTTCTTCTTCCTGTATCTCCTGGACTTTTGTTTCAATGTCCAATGCACAGTATTTATCAAGGGCCAAAACTCTAGCCTATTGCTGCTCCTGCTTGCAGCCAATTATCATGGCTTCTTTCTCTTGCTCTTGCACTTTCTGGACTATTGATTTTACATCCAATATTGAGAACTTAATTAGAGCCAGCATCATTGTCATCCTTAACGACAACCTCTTCATCAGCACTCTCCTGGACTAAGTGCTTCAGGTGTGTCACTTCCTCATTAGCCGTCACTTCGGCTGAGCCATCAGGTTTTCTCAGTACACTGAGTGGTGTCACTCCCTCAATATACAATTTGGCCTCTGCGAAGTCTGCACAGGCTATGAAGGGTTGAGGATCTGCATCAATTTCCTCTGTCTCTCCATTGCCCAAGGCCATCATTATTTTCTGATGCAAAGAGGAAGGCACACACTTGTTAGTGTGAATCCAATCTCTACCAAGTAAAGCATTGTACTTAGCATTGCTGTCGATAACGAAGAATGCCGTTATGCAGTCCCTGGTTCCCACACTCAGGTTGATGGGCAAAATTCCCTGAGCCATCTATTTGTCTCCAGCAAAGCCAGCAATGGTTGTGCTGGTTGGGATTAACTTGGGGTTCCTTTTCCCTAGTTTCTTCAAGGAAGATTTCGGTAGTAAGTTCACTGCTGCCCCATTATCCACCAAGACTCGGTTCAATTGTATCCCATCGAAGAAGGCCTTGATATACAATGGCTTGACATGCTGTGTCATAGAGTTCGAGGGATACTCAAAAGAATATGAGAGGTTAATACTCACCTCTTCTTCACTCTCGTATTCAGTTTCCATTGGGGTAGCCATTCTGGATTCATCTTGCACTATACTCATTTGTGAGTCTTTACTAGAGACTGGAATTGGGTCAATTTCTTGACGCTCTTGATTCTCATCTCCAGCTTGGAATTCATGCGGTAGTATGTGTACCATATTCACTGATACTAGAGGAAACGAGCCAAATTGGATGGCTGGCTGTGCCTGTTTCTTCTCTGGGCCACCTTGTTCAGTTACTTCAGAAGCATCTTCCATGCTGCATTCTGGCACTTCATTACTAACAAACTCCTTCGAATGGTCTTTTTTGACTGGCTTTTCAACCAAAAACGTCTGTTCAGCCATGAAGGCTTCGAACATTTCTTCCTCAACTATTTCTTTCTTTTGGCCTAGGCCAACTTCTTCTTCTATCTCGCTATCACTCTCCATCAAAGCCTTCTCCAATCCTGCTAGACTGGACTTCTCTCTGGCTTTTAGTTCAGAGTGAACTTTGGCCAATTGTTCTCTGCTACAACCCATTTTGTCTTGTAGAGTTGGTTTTGGAGTATGGTCTGACTTTGGATTCTTCTTTCCTTCTGTCTGGACCAATGAAGAGCTTTCTCCACTTTCTTTCAGGTCTTTCTGGTACTGAGTGTACCTACGCTGAATCTTTTCCTTTGTGATCTAGAAATTACGGGACCATATCTGTTCCTTTGTTTTTGGGTGTTTAAGCAATACCCAATTGTTTGGAGCCACCAAAGGAGGTTTGACCATCCTACCTTGGTTTCAACAACATCTCTTTGGGTAGACACTTCCCTAGGTTTGTTCTGCATCACAAACCAATCTGGAACTCCAAGTACCCACGAACTTACTGGCTCAACTGTTGAACGTTTTCTTTCCTCCTTCGAAGCCATCTTCGAAGCTGGCTGTGAAGGCCACTGTTGGCCCTGACTTCATGTTTGGGCCTAACTCAGGCCTTTGATGAAGGTGCCACTTTCTGTCCTGCGTGAGGCTGGTCTAGGGGCCAATCTCTGGCTTTGATCCCATAAACTGAACCCTCTCCAGTCTCCTTTCAGAATGACTGCTCTCCATTCTGTAATAATTAGGTGGCCTGGACTCATATAAAGGCCTCTTGCCTTTAGAATGCATTCTATCGGCTGTTGGCTCAACCATTAATGGCTGCTGCCTAACACTAGTGGATATGGCCTTTTGTTAAGCATTGGTTGGTTTAGGACGTCTCTGCACATCCCTGTAATATTGCTTCCCATCAATTGGAAGCCCTTTCAACCACTTGTAGCTCAGTCTGCACCTGGGACACATCCTTTGCATTACAGCTGCTCTAAAGTCGTCATCCAGTGCTTCTTCATCAGAGTCTTCCCTCTGGTGTGAGAAACCTTGTCCAATAGCTGGTAGATTTCCAGTGTCTTTCTTGATAGTTGTCTGGTTGGCAACATGCATCTGCACATTGACTTCTCCAATTCTTTCAAGGACAAGTTCGAAGTCTGGCATAATGACATTGGCTGCCACCTCTCCAATTTCTGGAAATGGATTACTGTCGATCCCCATGGCCTTTTCTGCTTTGCTGGGAATTTTAAACTTCCTTTCCGAATTTGTTCTTGGATCCTGTCTCGAAAAACAATACAGTTTTAGTCGAGTGAGACCAAGAATTATGCCATTTACAATACTTTTCCTTTAAGTTCATCTGGAGATGGAATTTTGACTCCTTTTGGTAACTTAAGGAAGTTGGCCGCAAGCAAATGATCAAAAATGTCATCTGCCTTAGTTAAATCGAAAGAGTATTTCCTATGAAGGTCTTTCTTTTTAAAGTGGTCAATTGTTGTATCCTTATGAATTAATGCTTCACAGATCACAGGTTCTTTCCCCACAATCTCTGCTGCATCGATCTCATAATTAGGATCTCTATAATATGTCTTGTACGATGCATTATTTCGATCTTGTTCCTCCTCTAGTAATGCTTCGTACCTAGACACCTTATAAGTGAGTTCCACTAAGTCTCTGAACTCAGTTGAGTCAAACTTCTTTTGAAGCCTAAACTCTAAGCCATTTTAAGACAATCTCACAAATTCTGGCTCTGGTAGAATGACTCTACATTTATTTCGAGCCCTTTTAAATCTGGCAATGAACTGAGTAGCCTTCTCATCAGGCCTTTGACTCAATCTTGCCAAGTCTGCCATGGAAACCTCTAGCTCTGATTGGAAGAATTGGGCATGAAATGCCTCTTCTATTTGTTGCCAAGTTTGGATAGAGCCAGGTGTAAGGTTAATATACCATACAAATGCTCCCCCAGTTAGGAATTTGGGAATAACCTTAACTTCATATAGTCATTATTAGTAAATTCACCGCATTGAGCAGCAAACCTAGCAATATGCTCCACTGTTGATTGGTTTCCATTCCCATAAAAAAGGGCAAAATCTGGTATCCTGAAACCTCTTGGGTATTCATGTACCCTGTCTACCCATTCTGGGTATGGTTTCCTGTACACTGGAGTCTGGACCCCCCGAGCCATTGGTCCACACATCTCTCTAACAATATCAGCAATTTGGTCCCTAGGGACCATATTTTGTGCCTGCTGAACCACTACTGGAGGGACAAACACAGGATTTGGTGGACAAACTTGTGCCTGTGGTCCTCTTGGTCCATAAGGTGGTATATTTGGGACTGGTTGTCCCTGTGGTGCAGGTTGCTGTTGGGGGTGTGGGTAACCCCTTTGAGCCTGTCCTGCGAAAGGACCTGCGAAAGGTGCTGGAACAGGTGTTGTGTCTCTTCCATTTGTAGGAAAACCTTCCAACCCCCCGGTATAAATTCGAATAAGGGATTAGTGAACCCCCTTGCCAGGTATGGCTTCGAACATGGGATTTGGAACCATTCTTATGCCATTTTCTTGTACTGGGCCAGATCCACCAATTGCATGGCTTCACTGTTAAGTACTGAGGCATTTTGACCTGCTATAGGCCTCGAAATAGGTTCGTACCAAGACTGAGGTGATGGTCTTTCATAGTTTGATTACTAGTTTGACCATTAGAATGTCCATTAACTTGCATAGGCTGTTTATCTCTAGCCAATCTTTGCTGAGGGACATTTGAAATTCCTCCATGTGTCTTGCGTTTGTTGTTGGTGGTTATTCATTCATTCGATCCAAAAAGGATGTTGCCCACCTTTCCATCGTGTTCATTAACTCTGTCCCATGCATCTACTAGGCCACCCCATGGATTTATTGGCTGAGTAGATGGAACAGTGGATGGTCCAATTCCTTGGTCTCGTCCAATATTATGAACATGTGGTACTTGTTCTGAAGTGCTGGTCTGTTCGACCATAGGTTCTGATAAATGGTTCCCAGGATGTGTTATCACATTATCCTCTGGATTAGGTATTCTACCTCTCCTTCCACGCCTTCTTCCAAGCATTTTTCTCTTGTCTCCTACGTCTAGCCATTTCAATTAGTCCCACAGGCGTGCCAAAAATATATGTTACTTTTTGTAATTATTGTAATGCCAGCAAGGATCAATCAGTCCTTACAGAAAATTAATTGCCAACCAATTATCAGACGATTGTGTTTTAGTTCTTTCAGCCTCAATGAAGAGGACTTTTACTGGTGGCTTGATTTAAGAGAATTAAGCAAATAACAATTAGATGAAGAACAATTGAAGCATTTCATTAAGATGAAAAACTTACAATGATCCAAACTCAGCCTCGTAGAGGTTTACAGCAACAATCTACTTGAAACTACTCCTATGAACGAAGTGCAGTGCAGGAATTTTTAAAGTACAGAAATGTAAAGAACAGGAAATGTAAAACTGGAAAGGAAATAAAGTAGAATAAGACTGGTTTTTTGGATCTGAGTCTGGGGCTTTTTCTGGGCCTTCTCTGCTATTTATACTTCTCAAGGATGACCATCGAACTGCATTTCCAACCGTCGAACTGCTCCTCCATGATCGTGATCATGTTGCCTTATAATTAGCTCCACTATGCCATCACTTGCAGTTAGGCTTCCCTCCTAATTTTGAATTTAAATATGAGTGACCGTTGAAGCCACATCACTTTGCATCTCTTTACTAATTCAATGCTACTCAGATCTCGTAATAACCAATACTAACTACCACGTGTACGATCATGATCGAAGACTTGAATAGTCTTCCTGTATTACCCTTATTCTGCCACGCGTCGAATTGTAATTGACTTATACAAAATATGTAGCCAACAATATCATTTTAATAAATTAAATAAAATATAAGTAATAAGAATGTAATTATGAAATATTAAAGAGTAATGCTAGAAATCTCAAAAATTCTATTTAAATTTTTACCAAATGTCTCATATGGTTGTGAGACTCACATAATGTAGGTCTCATGTGAGTCTCACACCCATATAAAATATTTGGTAAAATTTTTAATAGAATTTTTGAGATCTCTAACATTTTTAAAGATTTAAACCATAGAATTTGACATAAATCTCACGTGTGCCAAACGCAATGAGTTATGATCACCAAATCAGTCCCAATTAAACTATTAAAAAGATGATGAAAACAGTGTTGTTGATACAATCTATGGACCGTGACACTGTTAATTAAATTAATGGATAAATTACATTTCGCTCTCTTATTTAGCTATGTTTTTTTATTTTGACTCTTAAAATTTATTTTTTTATTTTAACTTTTTATATTTTAAGTTTTTTTCATTTTATTTTTAAAATTAAAATTATTCAACATTAGATAAAAAATGACATATCTATTGTCATGTGATGTAAAAATATTTTATTATATATAATTCACAGCATAAATTTAAACTCTAATATAATAATATATTTTTTTTATATTATGTGACAGTTATTGTGGTATTTTTTATTTAATTTTGAACATATAAGGAATAAAGTGGGAAAAAACTATGAAAGCCCAAAGTGAAAAAAAACAAAACAAAACAAAACAAACAAACAAACAAACCAAAAAAAAAAAAATCCACCAACAAACAAACAAACAAATAAACTTTAAGGACTAAATAAAAAAGTGATCAAATATAAAAGGAGCAAGTATGATATACTCTTTAATTATATCATAACATATCTAATTATACTTTTGCCATATCATTTATTTATTTATTTATTTATTTTTTGGGGGGGAGGGGGGGTTAGAGCGGGTTTAGGAATTTGGAGTGTTTTAGAAAAATAGTTAAAAATTAATTTTTTTTTATTTTTTTTAAAAACGTGTAAAAAAATATGACCTAAAATAATTTAAAAATTAAAAAATAACTTTTAATTCACTTCTCAAAATAGACTTTATTAAAGAAAAATCCAAAACTGTGCAGAATCTCTAATTAAATTCTGATTTTTTATTTTTTATTTTTAGCATAAAAACCCATTGGGCGTAAGGAAATGATATGACCTTTTCTTCTGCCTCGGAAATCTTCCAACTTTTCGTACTCCAAAACATTATCTCGTGAAATATTAAAAATGAAAAAATAAATAAACATTATCTTATGAGACAACTTTAATTAGATCCAACAGATAGTGTTGAATTAGGCTAAAGTTACAAAAAGTAAAATGTTTTCATAGGTTGTAGAACATATATATATATATATATGCGTATATATATATATATGTGTGTGTTTACACTAATTTAATGAAGATGAGCATGAATTTTGATTTTTCTGAGACAACAGCAATCACAGATACAATAAATCTTGTGAATACTTTTTAGCTGAGATGATCAATGGGGGACATTTCAATCCTTAAGTTAGTAGGCATTGTTGGAAAATAATTTTCTAGTAATTTTAATTTGAAATTAAAATAGAATTTAAGCGCCGGTTAAAGTGGATTTGAGTGGTTTTATATTTTCTTAAATGAGAAGATTGCAATACAAAAATAATGAGGCGAAACCATTGAGTTGTGAATGAGAATTGTTTCATAAAGTGAGCATAAATAAAGTTGAGTTTAGATTTGGACTTAGTCTTGGTTTGTACTGGGCCTAGACTTGTACTTGTGTATGTGTTGTGTTTGGTCTTAGACTTAGACTTGGATCTAGTTTTGAGTTTTGGGCTGAGCTATGCTGTGCTGTGCTGGGCTTAGTTTTGCATATGTTTAAGATTGGGCTTGGATCGGGTTGTGACCCAACACTCGTATCCATTTTGCAACCCATCTAGTTTAATTCTCAAAACTTATGCATTATATACACATTATGATTTATATAATGGTTTTGGAGTTTTGAACCTTTGTAACTCTAGCCTTAATGGCTATAGTTGATGACATTTGATGACTCCATTAATGTTAACATTCATGGCTAAGGCTCTCTCCTACTAGTATAAATAGAGGCATTTCTCCTCCAACTTAGTATGTTGTTTTTAGAGAGGATTTGTGATGGAAAATGAGATGTTGTTTGAGATAAAAAGTTAGAAATGATTTTTTACACTAAAAAAAAAATTTCTTATCTTCTTTTATTAGCTTCTTCTTTGGTTCTTGTTAGAGAGAATGCATTCATTGTCAAGTTCGCTGAAACTATTCAGAAGGTGTTTCTGCATTAGCTGATTTCGACCGTCGTATCTTGTGAGACAGACGTCAGCTTACCTCCAGCATCCATCGAGAGGTGGTGAATATGTTTTAAGTAAATTGTCTAGTGCAAATTCGGTTTGTTTCTTTTCTTATCATTTGTTTTTATTTTTTTCAAAAATTTAGTTTACAAAGATAAATTCTAATCTTTAGTTATCCGTGTTAACAATTTGTTCTACAGCAGTGATTTAGACCCCCTCAAATTTCAACCCCCACCACCCCCACACACACGTGGCGGGTGGTGATTGGAGGAGAAGAAAAAAAAAAGAAAAAGAGACCAATCAAAAAAGAAAGGGGGTGGGGGGAAAGGGGATCCCAATCTTTATTCTTTGTTCTATTAGTAATGTAATCTAATTCATTTATGTATTTTAATTGTGTATTTTATTCTATATTTCATCATTTTAATAAAAAAATTATTTTGTCATTTCTATTTAATTTATTTTATATATTGTTCATGTGTTATTATGCAAAAATACCAACAATCTTAAACCAGAATTTTATAAATAGGTTTTGATAAAACAATTTAGTTTTTAGTATAATTTTATTCTAGTGACTCTTGGAATTAAAATTAATTTAATTGCCTAGAGTTATTGGAATTTGAGTTGTTTGTTTCAAGTAATTTATTCATACAAGTTATTTTTTGTTAATTAGTTGTTATTGCATGAGTTATTTGATGGTTAGTGTTTAAGTTGCTAAGAGCTTATAAAAATAAAATAAGAATTTTATTTCTTAAGATTCTTACTAATTTATTTGATTTGTTTGTTATTTGTTTACTTTTGTAATTAACTTTCTCTACAGGTTTACTTAAACACGAAAGCAAGATATATAATACAAACAAATAAAATAAATTGGAATTAGTAAATTGGACTACTATTTTTTTTTTTTTTTTAACCGGATTACCTTTGCGTGGAATAAGGAATAATATTGGACCTTTGGAATTTTAGTGAATTTAATTATTCACTTTATAGTTCAGTTTGATTTTGGATTTATTCCGTATGTTGTTTTGAAAAATTAGCAACAATTTTGATTTAATTTGATTAATTAAATTCTGGGAAAATCAAAGTATTGGAATTCATGTTTTGAGAATTTCAAGAGATTCGTCTAGTCGAGAGGTTTCTAACGATATCAAATATCTCCAAACAAGTTTGGTTTAGGAGAAAATTTGGTAAAACTATTTTGATTTTTTCTTTATAATAGTTTTTTTTTTTTTTCTATGATTGCTTATGATTATGTTAGATTATCGAATGGTGGTATAGCTTAGTATTGTAATGATATTAACTCTTATTCATTCTATTTATTTTTCGTTGTATTAATTGCGAGTTCTTTCATGTCTTGATGTGTAATCAATGAAATTACTCCAAATATATATATATATATATATATATATTTTTTGTATTCATGAAATGATAAGTGGGAGTTTAACTCTATGGTTATATATATTTGCTCATAGTTGCATGGTTGGATTGCTAGTATTATAACGATAATATTCCTTTATGTATAATTGATTTATAGCCATGCAACTCATGACATTCTGGTAACTGCATTGCATCTATAGCCTTTGAATTACACACTGCGAGTTATGGCTGAAATTACTTGTATTGGTTCATTAACTCATCTTGTATCCAAGTGTGTATATGAACAGTGAACATGGAGTTAGCGGCAACCAGAATAGAGTTTTGTAATATGTTTTATACAAAAATAAGTATTACAAGTGGAGAAGTGTGTTTTTGGGTAAACAACGATTCCAGATCCAACCATGAACTCTGTTTTGCAGATTTAGACGATTTGTAATTGTAACAGTTTTAGTTGTAGTTGCATTTCCATTTCTATTTGTAGCGGTTTTAATTTCTAATTTGTAATAGTTTCACCATAATGAAAGGAAATGAGGAATGAAAGAAATTATAAACCTTCGGATTTAGAGAAAGTCTTTGAGATTAATTTTATTATTCTCAAAGTGTTTTGGTTTTCTATAATAGAAACCAAAGTTTAGCATTGGTTAAAGAAAGAGTATTTCTTATTTGTTCAGAAATGACAACTATGATGGATTTGATTTCAAACCTTTATAGTTAGAGGAAGTCATTGGGTTTAATTTTTTTATTCCCAAAGTGATAGGAAACCAAGTTTTGAGAAACTCTTTGGTTATAATTTAATTATTTCCAAAGTGTTTTGTTTTGGGGAAAAAAAACCAAATTTTAGTATTACCTAAAAGATTTCTGGTTTTTTACTCAGAAATAATGTGCTCAATTCCGGGGGTACTAGTTAATTTTTATGAGTGGTGTAATTTTTATAGAAAATTTTAATTGCTTATAAGTTTCATAAACTTGGTTTGTTTTAACCTAGTTTATCCCTTGGAAAACTTAATTCTGAATTTGTTTCTCGTGGACTAGCAGTCAACATGCTCTTGAAAGTTTTGTCCAAGGTTAACTAGGTCTTAAGTGGGACCGGTATGACCACTTTAGTCTTCTTAGAAACTTTCCTGACCATGTTTGATTCTAGGGTAAGTGGTGAGATTAGTTTTGAATTAAATTTTGACTTTGGGATTTTTTAGTGTTAAGTTTAGTTTCTGGAAAAACAGAATAGTGAAATTTTGTTGTGATTTTTTTATAAATGGCTTCAAGAGGTGACAACAGAAAATGTTGTTCCACCTGACAACCTTAAGCCATGCGAGATTCTTAAAGGAAGATCTAGAGAGATCAAGTGTGATTAGAGGAAATCATAAGATTGCATGGTAATATCTTTGGATGAATCAGAAGCAATTAATATGTTATCCTTGTGTCAATTATAGCACGTATGATTGTTATGTAACTTTGTTTAAAAGCAAAGATGAGACAACCTGTTAGGGTGGGTGAATATATTTTTGAATTTTCAAATTCCAAATATATTCTTAAATTAGTGGCTCCTAGTGAATACAAGATCACTACTCACGGAGATAGAAAACTGGTGATTCCTAAGGGGTGTTAGACCACTAGCTACTCAGTTATGAGATTGTGGTTCCTAGTAATAAATAGATTACTGATCATATGTTAAGACATAATGGTTCCTAGTATAGTAAAAGAGTCTACTGATCATTTTTCAAGACACGATGATTCCTAGTAATGAAACGGTCTACTGATCCTATGTCAAAACATTGTGATTCCTAGTAGTAGAGTGACTACTGATCACATGTCAAAACATTGTGATTCCTAGTAGGGGGGAGTCTACTGACCACATGATGAGAAATTAGTGATTCTTAGTGATAAGACTACTAGCCATGTTATGAAGTTCCGAATAGTATACTATTGATCACTAGGTTTGTGATTCCAAATAGTAAAGGCTATTGATTTCATAGTGACATGTTGGACGAAACTTGTTTTGGTGCCTTGAATTCAAGAAAAACCTAATTCGATTAATGATGGTCTGGAAATATGTTTTTTGTGATATGATTTTTGAGAGTTTCATAATCATTGTGACACAAAGAATTGTTTAAAGCCCATGTATAAATTTTTGGAGAGGCTAGGAGCCTTTGTATAAATTCTACAAATGTGGGGGTCTCATGCAAAAGGTGTCAAATGTAGAGGTGTCATGTAGAATGTGGTAATACCTAAACCCAAGTGGGTAGGATAGGCCAAAAATCCATTGACTGTATGTTCAATTATTATGCACAATAAAGTAGTGCATATCGATTTTTTGTGTGAACAATTCTGATATTCAGATTTACACAAGAATATTATCAGGAAATTGAGGAAATGGTTTTCATGAGAAAAGAGATAAGCCTAGAAGATGTTAACATGCTAGGACTTTAAAGTTCTTCTATCTAAATCTTCTTAAATCTATATGGTGGCTAGTGAGGCTAAAAGCTTCTTTGAAGTTGTGATTTCTGTAGAAAATTTAGCTTTATCTTGCATAGGTAGTAAGCCTTGGGATGCAAGTGAATGAAAGCCGATGAGATAGGCTTGTTATCAAAGGTTACTGGTAAAGAGAAGGCATGGATTGCTTTGATACGTGATCACCAGTATGGTGAGTGTGATCGCAATTATGCAAAGTCTGGAGATACATCAAGATAGATGTTCAGATAGCTTTCCTATATGACGATTTAGTTGAATAAATCTTTATGGAACAACCTAAAGGGTTTGTCAATTCTAGGAAAAAAGATTATAATCTTGAGAATCATTTAATAATTTGAAATAAAAACCGAAATAATGGCATGATAAATTTGACTACATTATGTTGTCAAGTGGTATTGACAAATATGTTTATGTCAAAGACATTGACAATAGTATATGTCGTGGTGTGTCTGTGTGTAGGTGACATGCTCATTATTGGTAGTTATTAGAAAATATTCAATACTACTAAGTGGATGTTGTACTATAAGTTTGATATGAAAGATATGGGCCTTACAGATGTGATTCTGGATATTAAGATTACTAGAACATCTGGTAGTATTGTACTTTCTCAGTCTTATTATGTTGATAAGATACTTTCGAAATTTAGTAAATCAGATACAAGTATGTTGAGGACACTGATTGTAGAGACCCTAATTTTTGGTAATTACACTTGAAACCCTAAGCCTTAGGTTAATTGCATTTTAGTCCCGAATTTCATAAAATTTTACAAAATGGTCTAATAAAGAATAATTTTTCTGTACTTTATTTTGTATTATAATTAAATCCTAGAACACCACTTTATAATTGGAAATACCCTAAAACTTGGTTTTTATTTATTTACCTCCTAGTTTATAAATTAATTCATACATTTTATTTTTATTTCTATTTTTGTTTTTGTTGTTCTTTCATTAATTATTTATTTGAATATTTATTATTTATTTGAATAGAATATTATTATTTATTTGAATATGTACATAGATATTATAAATAATATTTTTGTGGAAATTTGGTTGAATAACAACAATAACAAAAAAAAGAGAAAACAAGAAACAAAGGTGATTCAAGAAGGTAAAGGTAAGAACATACCTCTCCCTTATCTACTCCAATCCTTTCACCATCTCATCCTATTGTCTAGTATGCCTCTTGTGTTGCAAATTAATGGTAAATAGGGTTTTTGGTGTATGTGAAAGTGTGGGTATGATATAGTGTCATTGTCTTGCAAATTAGTGAAATTAGGCACTGCTGCAACTTCTCTAATTTAAAAAAAATATCAAATCTATCTAATTCTCAAATCTGAATTTATTATAGGATATTTTTTGTGTTTAGAGCTTGTGATAATTTTATTAGCTCCTAATTGTGTGTTTTTAGGGCTTGGATAATTTGTTGAAAATTTGGTCCTAAGTCTCTGAAAAACAGTCTATGTTTAGCAATTTTATAAAATTCTAGAAAAATCATCTCATGTTGGTTCTTTTTTCAAAATTTAGAACTCTGAGTCCTCTTTCCAACAGATTTTATTTAAGTGAAAACCATTGGGCAGATTGAGAGAAAAGCTAGTTTTCCCAAAGGGTGACAAATCTGGACAGGTTTTCGAATGTAGTTTGTAGATGAATTTTTGGAGGTGCTGTGCAACTTCTGAAAATTGGAACTGAAACTAAACAGATTGAATATTGTTTCTGTGCAATTTCAGCCTCCAATTTGACCTAGAAGTATTTTTACCAAAGCGTTCTTGTTAGCCCTGCAGAACCAAACAGTGCTGGAAATTGTGTTCTATTATGTTATTTGTCTCTAAGTGTTTCAAAGCATTCCTAATGTTGTTTTCTTGCCTTATTATACTTATGTATGATGATCATGGACTATATTTCCTCTCGTATGTTTTTCTCATACTCTTTTGTATGACCGAATTACCGAATGTGACTAACTTGCTTAGTAAAAGATCTAATAAACAGGAAATGATAAGGGGTTGGCAACGGATTGACGTTCACATTAGTGTTTTGGAATAATTTATACATATGAATGACATGAATTATGATGGGATTAATACCAAATGAGTTAATTCTTGTGCAAGCGTTCTGAGGGAGCCCCTAGGTTGACACGGACGTATTCAGACTCTATGCAGTGGTTTTAGGGTGTAAGCGAGCCCTTTGGTATGGTATGGTATGGTATGTGCAAGGTGTAAGCGAGCCCTAGGCACGATTTGGGTGTAAGCGAGCCCACTTGTTTGGCCGTCCCTTTTGAGGTCCATCAATGTCACTGACCGGTAAATAACCGGGAGGTGGGCATAGATGATAAGGTCTGCAAAGCAGCAAAATAGGGAGTTCTGAATAGTCCGGTGTTCAATCCTTGTGGTTGGGTAGAAAGATCTCTTTGGGGGATTCTAGGTGTCTAGTCTAACTACTAATTCATAGAACCTTATTGTAATGTCGTATGTTATGTTGCCCGATTTGATCTGTGTATGGTTGATTGGTTGATAAAAGATATGGGGGTGTGTGTGTTTTTACTAGGCATTCCAAGCTCATGGCGTGTCATACCAGGTGAGGAAGTAGTTTACAATGGTGAAGGTTAATTCGAAGGCAAATAAGTTGAAGTGTTGGAGCTGTGGTTCATTTGAAGACTTAGACTAGTTGGTTTTTTTTTTCCTTTTGACTTTTGGTTTGGCAATGTTTTGCTAATCCTGTAATGGAACGTAAACGAATTATCTGTGGTATCAACTCTGGTTATATATGTATATTAAGATGTTTTGGTTATCTATCCTACTGGTGTTGTATTATTGTACGTATTTAACGGTCCGGAAGTTGGGGCGTTACACTAATAGACTTGAGTTTACATTTGGCCGAGAATAATGGTGAAAGTGTATTTCAACTAGAATATTCTTGGGTCATTGGAAGTTTAAAGTATATATGAGTTATACAAGGCTAGGTATAGCCTACTCAGTTAGCAGACTTAGTAGATACACGAGTAATCCTAATGCTACTCATTAGAAGGGCATTATACGGTGTTAGATTATTTACACTACACCCGGGATTTTAGGTTGCATAACACTTGATATCCAGTTGTACTAGAAGGGTATAAAGGCTCCTACTGGATATCTTATACAAAGACTACGAATTCATTATTGGATATGTTTTCTAATTAGAGTTGCAACCGTGTCTTGGAGATCTTCCAAGCAAATGTGTATCACGAGATCAATGATAGAATCAGAATTTAGTGCTTTAGATAAAGCTACTAAAGTAACTAAATGGCTTTGTCGTTTTCTTGAGGATATTCCATGTTGATCAAAACTTGTGCTAGCAATTTTGTATACTTTGCGACAACCAATCAAGTATTGGTAGGGCACAGATAAAAGGTCTAGACATTTTCGTCGAAGACATAGTTCCATACGACGAGTACTCTGGTGTGTTGTCACTATAGACTATATACAGTCTAAGGACGATATTACGGATCTGTTAACGAAAGGGTTAAATCGAGAGTTAGTAGAAAAATCATCAAAATGAATAAGGTTAAGACCTTTAGCGAATGTTACCGGAATGGAAAACCCAACCTAATTGATTGGAGAACCCAAGATCTAGGTTCAAAGCAACAACCTAATTATGTAATGAATGAGTCACTGTGGAGATAAATCCTTCTGCCCATTCCTTTATGCAGGGATACCCTATGAAATGAGAGGTTAAGCTGATGTTTTTAATGACCTAAGTGCTGAGAATAGTCAACCGTGGTATAGTGAGCTACCTTATATAGGTTACCTATGTGAATATGAAATGGGCCGCTTCTTTAAGAATTGACAAGGCTGAATTCTTTAAAAACACTCACTGAACTAGGCTAGTGTTCTAGAGCCAAACCAGACACACCAGTGAGAACAAGAACAATGGTTGGAGTAACTGCTATGTGAGGTCTGTTGTCTCGGTTTACACAAACAGCAGAAAAGTTCAAGACATCACGTTCACTGGTCAGCTAGTAAATCCGATAGGCTTTTACTACGAAAGATTCAAGGCTAACAACTACCTTTTCTGATGCAGGGTTATTATATGTGCTCTCTGTTCAAGTCTTTGTTGTTTAAACATTGTCCGTTTTTTTTTTCAGCCAATTTTATTCATGTGGGGGATTACTGGAAAATAATAATTTTTTGACAACTTTAATTCGAAATTAAAGTGGGACCCAACCGCGGTTGAGGTAGGTCTGAGTGGTTTTGTATTCTCTTAAATGAAAAGATTGCAATACAAAAATAATGAACTTAAACCATTAAATTTTGAATAAAAATTATCTCATAAAGTGGGCATCAATAAAGTTGAGTTTAGATTTGAACTTAGTCTTGGTTTGGACTGGGTTTAAACTTGTACTTGTGTATGTGCTAGGTTTAGTCTTAGACTTGGACTTAGACCTAATTTTGAGCTTTGGGCTGAGCTGTGATGGGCTTAGTTTTGCATATGTTTGAGATTAGGCTTGGATCAGGTTGTGACCTAACACCCGTATCCATTTTGCAACTCATCTAGTTTAATTCTCAAAACTTATGCATTATATACACATTATGATTTATATAATGGTTTTTAAATTTTGAACCTTTGTAACTCTAGCCTTAATGGCTAAAGTTGATGACATTTGATGATCCCATTGATGTTAACCTTCATGGTTAAGGCTCTCCCCTACTAGTATAAATAGAAGCATTTCTCTCCTAACTTAGTAGGTTGTTTTTAGAGAGGATTTGTGATGGAAAATGAGATGGTGTTTTGAGATAAAAAATTGGAGATGATTTTTTACACCAAAGAAAATTTTTCCTATCTTCTTTTGTTAGCCTCTTCTTTGGTTCTTGTTAGAGAGAGTGCATCCATTGTCAAGTTCGCCGAAACTATTCAGAAGGTGCTTCTGCATAAGTTGGTTTCGACCATCGTATCTTGGAAGACAGACGCCAGCTTGCCTCCAGCATCGATCGAGAGGTGGTGAATCTATTTTAAAGAAACTATCTAGTGCATGCTTCGATTTGCTTCTTTTCTTATTATTTGTTCTTTTTTTTTTCAAAAATATAGTTCACAAAGATGAGTTCTAATCTTTAGTTATCTATGTTAATAATTTGTTCTATTAATAATGTACTCTAATCTAATTCATTTATGTATTTTTAGTTATGTATTTTATTTTGTATTTCACTCTTTTAATATAAAATTATTTTGTCATTTCTATTTAATTTATTTTATATATATTATTTTATGTATTATTATAAAAAAAAATACCAACAGGTATAAATTTTGCTATCAGTTTAATAGTAAAGTAAGAGTTTTAGTAATTGTTGTTGGAAATTTGGTTTTTATAGGCTTATTTTGAGCCAAGTTTGAGCCGAAATTTGAGTGGGGTCCATACGTCTTTTGAGGTGGGTCCAAAGAGGTGACGTGTTCCTTGCCGCATGGCAAGTCACACGGTGAAGACGGTTCGTCAAAACCATTTATGAGTGAATCGGAACTTGACGTCGTTTTCAGGTTCATGGAATAGACAATTAAAGTATTAAATGTGGATTTCCTTGTAAGGCTTATCCCACAATGGAAACTTAAGGGAACTTATGTGTATATATACGTTCTCGGTGGCAACACTTGGGTTGAGCCCCAAGGGGCACCCCAAGTTTGTAGAAGGACGGAGTTATGGACAAATGAAACCTTAGCCCAAACCACCACACAGGCGCACGCGTGGCGCCACTGCCGTCTGTCCGTCCGACCGGCTGAGCCGTATTAAGCGCGAGTGTGGGTCGAGTCGGTTCTAATGTTAATTTTTGACCAAACTTCATTTGAATTTTTTCAAAATATTCTTGCGGGAAATTAATTCAAAATTTGCACCAAATTTGAATCCAAATTTTTTGTCCATAATTATGCCTCTTCCAGTCTGAAATTCCAACAGATAAACTGCTAGAAACTGCCCAGCAGTTACGGTTAAAAGCTGCTGCAAATTTGTCCAGTTTTCAAACTGTATCTGTTCAAATTTGTTTTGTACCTGTTCATTCAAAATCATACATGTTCGGGTCTGTCTAATTGCCTACAAATAGAGGCCCAATTCCAACAGTTTTAGAGATCTGAAAACATCCTGAAAAACTCCAGAAAAATCTGTCCCCTTCCCGGTTTTGCTCTTTCTTTGCATTATTCTACATACTAGTTTTATAGGAAAAATTTCAAAGAGTTTAGAACACAGGTTTTGTTCGTCGTACAAATTGTTTGGAATGCTACTACAATTTGTGAAGATCATTGTATCCTGAGAGATAGATGCCTTTTATCCGTAAGCACCGTAGCGGGACGAATCTGTCTTAAGGACAGAATGTCACACTCGACTTGATCTTTTTGTACCTTTACATTTCGGTAAAATAAATTCTGTAATAATTTATTTTTATTTGTTTGATTTGTTTCAAGTTATTTATTTTACGCAGAAAGATTGGTCCAACAATCTTAAGACAGAATCGAATAATTACGTTTATACAAAATTTTTCGTTTGTTTCCTTTTCTCTTTCTTCTTTTTACAAAATTATTTTCTGTGGTTTTACAAAATAATATTCTGGTTGAAAAAACAAATAGTAGTAATATACTGTTTCACATATAGTAGTAATATACTATCTATTTTCTTTGACAACTAGTAGTAATGTACTGGTGTCATTAACAATTCAGAATATTTTTTTGTGAAGTTTGTCAGAAATTAATTTTGGTTTTCAGAAATAATTTATGAGTGTTCATTAATTAAAATTTTGTTTTTAGTATTTTAATTTTTGAAGTGTTATAGAAATATTTTTCTATGTGGAATTAATTTGTTTAAATAAAATTCTATTTTATTTTCAAATTAATTGGAAATAAAAGTTACAATTCTTGTTTCTTTTATTTTTTACAGAATTTAATTATGTGGTTTTGGTTTAAATTTTTTGTGTAGTATACAATTCTAATTATGATTTTGTTTTATAATTTAGAATTTATGGCTACTAAAACTAATACTTAAACAAGTACTAGTGTAGTAGCTGCCATTGCTCCAACTCCTTCTCCAGTTATAACTGTATCAGTTAATCACGGTGAAAAGCCAGAGAAGTTCTCAAGAACTAATTTTAAAAGATGGCAGTAGAAAATGTTGTTCTATCTTACTACTCTCAACCTGGCACGTTTTCTCCGTGAAAATGCTCCTACTCTGAAAGAGGATGAAACCGACCAGCAAGTGGTTGCTACTGTCGATGCCTAGAAACATGCTGATTTCCTTTGCCAAAACTACATCTTGAATGGACTTGACAAAACATTATACAACATCTACACTCCTATCAAAACGGTAAAGGAACTTTGGCAGTCTTTGGAAAAAAAAATACAAAACAGAAGATGTTGGCTCAAAGAAATTTGTGGTTGGCAAATTCTTAGACTTTGTGATGGTTGATTCTAAAACTGTGATCAACCAAGTTCAAGATCGCCAACTCATTCTGTATGACATTCATGCATAATGCATGTCTCTCAGTGAATCCTTCCAAGTTGCTGCCTTAATTGAAAAATTACCACAAGACTGGAAAGAATTCAAAAACTACCTCAAGCACAAGCGCAAAAAATATATATTTAGAAGAATTGATTGTGTATTTGAGGATTGAAGAGGACAACCGTAATTCTGAAAAGCGGGCTGGTAAGCATCCAATGGAGTTTAAGGCAAATGTGGTGGAACATGCTCCAAAAGCAAAGAAACTGAAATTTTGTGGAAAAAGTTCCTCATAAGGCTCTAAAGGAGGAGAAACTAAGAAGTACAAGTTTAATGGCAAATGTTACATCTGTGATAAAGAGGGACATCGGGCCAAAGATTGTCGAAGCAAATGCAAAGGCAAAGGAAGATCAGGCAAGAAGTCTGCTCAAGCCAATATGACCGAAGTGGATAAAATTTCCAATGGTGTAGATGACATAAATCTTTCTACAGTTGTTTCCGAAGCAAACCTTGTCAGAAATCCTAAAGAATGGTGGGTGGACACTGGTGCTACTCGTCATATCTGTGTCGACAAAAAGATGTTCACATCTTATTCGATAGTGGACAACAATGAACAACTTTTTATGGGCAACTCCTCAACTTCTAAAGTTGAAGGATAAGGAAAGATTATTCTGAAAATGACATCTGGAAAGGAACTCACTCTCAACAATGTGCTGCATGTACCGGACATTCGCAAGAACCTTGTTTTGGATCTTTATTGAGTAAAAATGGATTTAGGCTAGTTTTTTAAAGTGACAAGTTTGTACTTACCAAAAATAGGATGTATGTAGAAAAAGGTTACATGTCTGATGGCCTTTTCAAAATGAATATAACAACTGTTGTACCCTCTGTTATTAATAAAAATACATATTCTTCTTACTTGCTTGAGTCTTCAATTTTATGGCATGGTAAATTAGGACATGTTAATTATGGATTTTTACGTAGATTAATTAATATAGAATGTTTACTTAAATTTGACATTGATTTAAATCATAAATGTGAAATTTGCGTTGAGGCAAAATTAACTAAAACTCATTTCCATTCAATTGAAAGAAGTACGGAACCACTTGAATTAATTCATAGTGACATTTGTAATTTTAAATCAATTCAAACTAGAGGTGGGAAAAAGTTTTTTTATCACTTTTATAGATGACTATACTAGATATAGTTATGTTTATTTAATTCGAACTAAGGATGAAATTTTGGAAAATTTCATTCAATATAAGAATGAAGTTGATAATCAACTTGGTAAGAAAATTAAGAAACTTAAAAGTGATAGAGGTGGTGAATATGAATCACCTTTTGGTGAATTTTGTAAATAACGTAGAATAATTCATCATCTCATCAAAATGGAATTGCTGAAAGGAAAAATAGGACTTTAAAAGAAATGATGAATGCCATATTAATAAGTTCTGGATTACCTTAGAACTTGTGAGGGGAAGCAATACTTTCTTCTAATTATATACTTAATAAAGTATCCCGAAAGAAAGTGAATCAAACACCTTATGAGATGTGACATGGGAGATTACATCTTACAAATACTTAAAAGTGTGGAGGTGTTTGGCTAAAGTGGCTATTCCTAGTCCTAAAAAGACTAAAATAGATCCTAAAACTGTTGATTGCATTTTCATTGATTATGCCATGAATAGTAGTGCATATCGATTTTTGATTCATAAGTCAGAACATTCCGAAATGCATGTAAATACTATTATTGAATCTCGGAATGTGTCTTTCTTTAAACATGTGTTTCCAAATAAAATTGGACAAGAGACTAGTACTAATAAAAGATTTTATGATGCTATTACTGGTTATGATCAAGAACAAGAGCAAGAGATAAATCAAAATGAGGAAGAGGAACTTAGGCGTAGTAAACGTGCCAGAACCTCAAAATCTTTTGGTTCAGATTTTCTAACATTTTTGTTAGGAAATGAGCCTTTAACTTTTAAAGAAGTTATGTCCAGTCCTAAGGCTTCTTTATGGAAAGAAGCTGTGAATAGCGAAGTTGAATCCATCCTGCAAAATCACACTTGGTAATTGGCGGATCTGCCACTAGGTTGTAAACCTCTTGGGTACAAGTGGATTTTCAAAAGAAAAATGAAAGCGAATAGATCAATTGACAAACACAAGGCAAGACTTGTAGTCAAAGGATATAGACAAAAAAAAGATCTTGATTACTTTGACACATATTCACTAGTTACTAGAATAACATCCATTAGAATGCTAATTGCCATTGTATCTTTGTATAATCTGAAAATTCATCAAATGGACGTGAAAACCGCTTTCTTAAATGGTGAGTTAGATGAAGAAATTTACATGCAACAACCAGAAGGATTTTCTGTTCCAGGAAAAGAAAAGAAAATGTGTAAATTGGTTAAATCATTATATGGTTTAAAATAAGCGTCAAAACAATGGCATGAGAAATTTGACAAGGCAATGATATCAAATGAATTTAACATTAATGAGTGTGACAAATGTGTTTATATTAAAAACATAGACAAATGTTATGTTATAATATGTCTTTATGTGAATGATATGCTCATCATAGGTAGTAATAATGACATAATTAAAACTATCAAAAAAATGTTGAATAAATATTTTGACATGAAGGACATGTGCATTGCTGATGTGATTCTTGGTATGAAAATTATCAAAACATCAAAAGGTTATGTTTTGTCACAATCTCATTACATTGAGAAAATACTTTACAAATTCAGCAAAGATGATGATCATCTTGCTAGAACACTTGTGGATGTTAATTTGTTTCTTTCTAAGAATGTACAGGAAAGTATTTCTCAATTAGAGTATGCCCAAATTATTGGAAGTTTAATGTACTTGATGAACTGCACTCGCCCAGATATAACTTATGCAATAAGTAAATTAAGTAGATATACGAGTAATCTAGGAGTAGAACACTGGAAAGCAATTATAAAGGTTCTAAGATATCTTCGATTTACTCATAACATTGGGCTTAATTATACTAGATATCCAGCAGTACTTGAAGGATACTGTGATGCAAACTGGATATCGGATACTAGAGACTCAAAGTCCACTAATAGATATGTCTTTACTCTTGGTGGGGCGGCTGTATCTTGGAAATCTTCCAGCTAGACTTGCATTGCTAAGTCTACTATGGAATCAGAATTTATAGCTTTAGATAAAGCTAGGGAAGAAATAGAATGGCTTTGCCACTTCCTTGAAGATATTCTAATGTGGCCAAAACTGGTACCTATTATGTGCATATATTGTGATAGTCAATTAGCAACAGATAGAGCACATAATCATATGTATAACGGTAAGCCATGACACATTCGTCGTCGACGTAACACCGTAAGATAACTACTCTCTAATGGAATTATTTCCATTGAATATGTGAAGTCTAAAGACAATATAGTGGATCCACTAACCAAAGGGTTAGCAAGAGAGTTAGTTGAAAATTCATCGAGAGGAATGAGACTTAAGCCTATTAAATAAGAGTTACCACAATGGAAACCCAACCTAGTTAACTGGAGATCCCAAGATCTAGGTTTAAAGGGACAACTGAGTTGTGTATGACTCATAAGGATCACTGGGGAGTCAAACTCTTATCCATTTCTATGATGAAATAGTGAAGTCTGCAGTGTTTTAGGTTAAATAATACTTTTAATGATCCTTATATCTAGGAATACCTAGTGGAGTATGGCAGGACACTCTTTATAAGAATCACCTATGTGAATGTGAACTGGGCTGGTTCTATGAGATTTGTAAAGGGCTACAATTCTCTAGAGCACTCATGAAAGACCAAGTTGTTCAGGTTCAAAATAAACACAATAGTGAGAACTAAATTGTGTCTGGTGATATACTGTGTGAGTTCTATTGTTTTGGTTTACACAAACAGCCGAACAGTTCAAGACATCGTGTTTACTAGTTAGCTAGTAAATCCGATAGTGTTTCACAAGGGAAGGTTCAAAACCAAAAGTTACCTATCCTTTGCAAAATATTTTCAATTTTTGTACTCTCTGTAATTAGATTATGTTGTTACATTTTCTCTTCATCAAATTCCATTCATGTGGGGGATTGTTGAAAATTTGGTTTTTATAGGCTTATTTTGGGCCAATTTTGAGCCCAAATTTGAGTGGGGTCCACACGTTTTTTGAGGAGGTGATGTGTTCTTTGCTGTATGACAAGTCACACGGTGAAGACGGTTCGTCAAAACCATTTATGAGTGAATAGGAACTTGACGTCGTTTTCGGGTTCGTAGAATGGACAATTAAAGTATTAAATGTGGATTTTCTTGTAAGACTTGTCCCACATTGGAAACTTAAGAGAATTTATGTATGTATATACGTTTTAGGTGGCAACACTTGGATTGAGCCCCAAGGGGCATCCCAAGTTTGTAGAAGAGAGGAGTTATAGACAAATGGAACCTTAGCCCAAACCACCACACACGCGCGCGTGCGTGCGCTGTCGCCGCAGTCCGTCTTACCTATCGAGCCATACTGGGTGTGGGTGTGGGTGTGGGTGTGGGTCGGGTCGGTTATAATGTTAATTTTTGAACAAAATTCATTTGAATTTTTTCAAAATATTCTTGCGGGAAATTAATTCAAAATTTGCACCAACTTTGAATCCAAATTTTTTGTCCATAATTGTGCCTTTTCCAGTCCGAAATTCCAACAGATAAACTGCCAAAAACTATCCAGCAGTTACAGGTTCAAAATTGCTGCAGATCTGTCTAGATTTCAAACTGTATCTATTCAAATTTGTTTTGCACCCATTCATTCAAAATCAGACCTATTCGGGTCTGTCTAATTGCCTATAAATAGAGACCCAATTCCAGCAGTTTTAGAGAACTGAAAACATCTTGAAAAACTCCAGAAAAATCTGTCCCCTTTCCAGTTTTGCTCTTTCTTTGGATTATTTTACATACTAGTTTTATAGAAAAAATTTCAGAGAGTTTAGAACACAGGTTTTGTTCGCCATACAAATTATTTGGAGTGCTACTACAATTTGTGAAGATCATTGTATCTTGGAAGATAGACGCCTTTTATCCGTAAACATCGTAGCGGGGCGAATCTGTCTTAAGGATAGAGTGTCACACTCGACTTGATCTTTTTGTACTTTTACATTCGGTAAAATAAATTCTGTAAATAATTTATTTTTACTTGTTTAATTTGTTTCAAGTTATTTATTTTAAACGGAAGATTGATCCAACAATTCTGTACCATAGAGTTGGATTTTCATTTATTGTCGCTTATGTTATTATTTTAAGTTTTGCGCAACTACTAACACACATTGCTCTTTAAGTAGGATTGTACCTCTTGTCGAGCAACTCTCAACAAAAATTGATAAGTATTATCTCCCAAATTGTGTGCATTTCCTTTACTTAGGCCTGGTTTGACATCTCATGAAAAAGACAAAAAATAAAAAGTTATTTAAAAAGTTAAAAAGTTATTACTATTTATACAAAAAATACAAAAAATAAATAAATTTACACATAAAAAAATACAACTCAACTTTTTGCTAAAGTGATGGACTGTCCGCGTGCTGTACTAGTCTAGAAATGATTACCTCTTTCGCGACAACCATTTAGACTATGCTTTTCGGCCCGTGGAGGCCACCACATGTTACATTTTTGATAATCTGAACCGTTTAATATGTAGAACCATTGAGTATTATATGCTTGTAAAAAATCACGTCGATCGGATTTCGCTAACTATATGATCAAATCAGTTTTGTATAAAAAAAGGATGGTGTTATAGTTAACTGGTGAACAAAAACTAATCTGATCAATGTGATTTTTTACATGCATATAGTACTAGACGAGTTTTACATATTGAACGGTTCAGATTATAAAAATAAGACTCGTGGTGGGCCCCACGGGCCGAACAGCACAGTCCAAATTGTTGCTCGTGAAGGAGGCAATCATTTCCTTATCTCCTACACTCTGTCCAGAAAAAGTACCGTACAACCTATTACACTTTATTTCTTCTATACACTTATTTATATAATTTTTTATTATACATTTTTTCATAAAAAGATAAAAAATTAACCTAAATATTTATATTTTTTTTCTTAATTTTTTAATTTAAAAAGATAAAAAATACATTTACATAAGACACTCGAAACAAATACTTAATTCACAATGTGCCCTGGCCGTGGCCCCAAAACACCGTACTTGGCCTGCCATGACTGTTGGATTGGAATTTCCACTCCATCATAATCATTACAAATCGACAGTTTTGCAAGACAATAATATATGATTGCAATGACTGTTTTTGTTTTTATTTTGTTTTGTTTTGTTTTTTTTTTTTTAACTTTTGCCTTTAAGTCATGTTCGGTGCACAAAATTCTTGCTTTAATTGATAGCCTTTTGACAATCTTAGCCTTATTATTATTATTATTATTATTTTAAAACATTATATTTAAATCATATATTTGAATAAAGATTTTGTAAGAAAAAGTTAATTAAGAAAAAAAAAATTATATTTCATTAAAAAAAACTTCCCTTACTTTCTTTTTCTTTTAAAATTAGTATTAAATTTATAATTTAAACACAAATGCTCTGCCAACTAAAATTCATGCCACAATAATACAAAAGAGTATCACTTTGTCATTGAGTGGGAATTGCATTATTAATGTAAATATACAGTAACCATGGTTCATTATGAGAGCTTTTCAAATCTTGAGTGAGACTAGCAATTATTTTGATGACAAAGTGGTAAAGAGTAGGGGATTCCACGTGATTCACTAAAAAAATAAAAAATAAAAGCAGAATAGGCTGTGTCGTATAACACTGATGCTGCATTATTTATTTATTTATATATTTTTTTTTTTTTGATCATATTTATTTTTACTTGTTACTTACAATTTAACAAGGTAAAGACTAAGACTGAATCATATATATATATTTATGTTATTGAATTGGAGAGTAAATTTCTCGTAATTACGTACCATTTTAATGGGTACAAATATTTAAAAAAAAAAAAAAACATGTTTTATGAGTTGTTGGAGACAGTGACTCAGTGAGTGACCCGATATGATAATTGAAGGAGTGTCAAAGTTGATGGACAGAATGTTATTGAAAATTATGACTGGTGATTGTATTTATACCCAAAACTAAAAGTAATGGTGAAGGGAGCAAAGAGAGAAAACTTAGTTTGAAAATAAGTATAAACATATATATATATATATATTAAAAATTGTAAGTCAATTTAAAATTTTTTTTTTTTAATAAAACCAAGACATCTTGTTGACATTCCTTCTAATTTGTATAAATTTATAAATGAGTTTAAATGAATTGTATCTTGTAACTCCAATTAAAATTGAATTTAAATAAAAAGAACATACGTAATTTTGTTACCACGGTCGCGACCGCTTGAACAACACAACTGTGGCTATCATTGTCACAACACTTCCACCATCATTGCTGTCATTATTACTAATGTTATTTCATTATTATCACCACCTCCACACTCATTAATTTTTTTGAAATAAATTGGTTGATCAAGCTCATACACATGTCCAATTTAACAAAATTAGCTGAAACTAGTTTATTAAAATATATGTGTTCAAATATTATTATTACTTTTTTTTTTTTGTTTTGACAACCGACATATTTTACCTATTGTACTTTTAGTAGTAAAGAGTGTTAACAAAATTAGCTTAAACTCGTTTGTTAAAATATATGTGTTCAAATATTATTACTTTTTTTTTTTTTGAAAACCAACATATTTTACCTATTGTACTTTTAGTAGTAAGAGTGTTATTGTCTAGAATTATTCTTTACTAAATGAACATATATTAAATTGAACTATTTTAAATGCATAATCAATTTTGACCCAATCAAGGTTACAAGTTTGTCACCTCTAATAAAAACTAGTAACCTACTAAAATGTAATTTCAGCACATAAAAGGAAGAGGCTGAGTAAAAAATAAAAATAGTACGCTTAACACACATATTAAGGCGTCGTTTGGTAATATTTTGGGTCTGTTTGGTAACGTTTACGTTTTCAGTTTGTATTTACAAAAATTTTATAAACTGATTTTTGTTTATTTTTTGAAAAACATAAACTACAAACGCGTTTGGTAATTGACAAAATGTCTAAAAAATTTTAAAAATATAAAAAAGAGTGAGAAATGACAAGTGGTGGCAAGTGGCGGCAGAAGACGGTGGTGGAAAATGGTGACGGTAGGTGGTGGGTAGCGGGTGGTGGGGGTGGATGGGTGTGACGGCGGGTAGTGGATGGTTAGCAGGGGGTGGTGGCAGGTGGGTGGCAGATGTGCGGGTGGTGGCGGTGGGTGGTAGTGGCGGGTAGATGGTGGTGGTAGGTGGGTGGGTGACGGTCGCGGTGGTGAGTGGTGGTGGCAGGTGGGTGCGGATGGCGGGTGGTGGTGGGTGGTGGCGGGCGGGTGGGGGGTGGTACGGGTAGATGACGGGTGGTGATGGTGGGTAGGTAGGTGGGTGGTGACGGTGGCGGGGGTGGGTGTAACGAGTGGATGGTAGTGGCGGTGGTGCCGGGTGGTGGGTGATGGTGGCAGATGGCGGGTGGTGATGGGTGGTGGCGGGTAGGTAGCGGGTGGTGGTGATGGTGGGTGGGTGGGTAACGGTGGCGGATGGTGGTGGTGGTGGTGGTGGTGGTGGTGGCGGGTGGGTAGCTGGTGGCTGGTGATAGCGCGTGGTGGATGGTGGGTGGTGAGTGGTGGTGGCGGGCAGTGGATGGTAGTGGCAGGTGGTAGGTGGTGGCGGTTGAATGGCAGGTGGGTGGTAGTGGTGGTGGTGGTGGCGAGGGGTGGGTTGTGGTGGCGAGTGGGTAGTAGCTGGTGGGTGGTAGATGGGTGGCGGGTGGTGGGTGGTGGTGGCAGATAAGTGGTGAGTGGTGGTGGCAGGTGGTGGTGGGGGGTCTTGACGGAAAATGGTGGTGGAAAATGGGTGGCGGGTGGTGGCTAGTGTTGGGTGGTATAAAAAAATTACTCAAAACGGAAACACATTTTTTTAGTTTATATTTTTTGGCCAAATTTATAAACTGAGACTACTGATTTATAAATTAAAAATTTACCGAATAAGTTTTTATTTAAGTTTTTAAAATTTTTGTAAATATAAATAGAAAACTGAAAACGTAAGTGTTACCAAACGGCACCTTACGTTTTCAGTTTTCTATTTATATTTACAAAAATTTTAAAAACTCAAATAAAAACTTGTTTGGTAAAATTTTTGATTTATAAATCAGTGGTCTCAGTTTATAAATTTGGCCAAAAAATAAAAACACAAAAAATGTGTTTCTTTTTTTTAGTTTTGAGTTTTTTTTTTTTTTACCACCCAACACTAGCCACCACCCGCCACCATTTTCCACCACCATCTTCCGCCACCACAGTCACCACCAGCCACCAGCCACCACTCACCTACCACCCACTCGCCACCACCACCCATCCCTCGCCACCACCACCACACCACCACCCATCACCCACCACCCATCTGTCATCCACCCACCACCCGCCACTACCATCCACCGCTCGCCACCTACTTGCCACCACCACTCACTACCCACCTGCCTCCACCATTCACCACCTGTCACCACCAGCCACCCACCACCACCACCCACCTGCCACCCACTCGCCACCACCACCCATCACCCACCACTCACCACCACCACCACCACCACCACCATCACCCACCACCACCACCTACCACCACTACCCACTCGCTACCACCTACCACCGCCACCGTCACCCACCCACCACACCTGCCACCGCCCACCACCACGCCATCCGCCACCCACCTGCACCACACCGCCACCTACCACCACCATCCACTTGCTACCACCCACCCACCTACCCACCATCACCATCACCACTCATTACCCACCCACCACCACGTGCCATTCGCCATCCGCCACCCACCAGCCGCCACCACCACCACCACCCACTCGCTACCACCCACCACCTGCCACGGTCACCTACCCACCTACCACCTGCACACGTCACACCACCCACCACCACCACCGCCACTTACCCGCCACCACCACCCACCTACCGCCACCCACCACCACTCGCCCATCCGCCACTCACCTGCCACCACGACCACCCACTCGCTACCACCCGCCACCGTCACCCACCCACCTGCTATCACTACCCACCAGCCACCCGCCACCAGCCACCGCCACCAGCCATCCGCCACCCACCTGCCACAGCCACCCACCACTCGTCATCACCACCGCCACCACCACAGCCACCACCACCCATTAGCTACCACCCACCACTCGTCACCGTCACCCACCCATCCACCACACCACCACCCACCCGCCACCACCCACCACCACCAGCTACCCACCACCCACCGTCACCACTTTCCACCACCGTCTTCCGCCATCACTTGCCATCGCTTGCCATTTCTCACTCTTTTTTATATTTTAAATTTTTTTTTAAACATTTTGTCAATTACCAAATGCGTTTGTAGTTTATGTTTTTCTAAAAATAAGCAAAAATCAGTTTATAAAATTTTTGTAAATATAAATTGAAAACGTAAACGTTACCAAACACGCCCTAAGTAATTAAATTCAAAAGAAATTTACATATTCATTACTACAAACACATTTATGCAAAATATATATTTTAAAGATTAAAAATGCTTGGGACCTCTAAAGTTAGGGATACTTAAAATGATGTGGATTAATCATGTATTTTTATTTTTTTTCTTTCCTGAACCAATCACAGGTCAGTGAAGGTTGTGAGGATTGTATTTTTTTTAGGGTCTGTAATATTGTTGCTCTAAAGATACATATTGACAAGGCTCTGGCTTTGGTCCAGTCCTTAATCGGACTGGACGGTGCTGTTAGGCCCGTGGGGGCCCACCACGGGTCCCGTTTTGAAAATCTGAACCGTCAATGTGTATAACTCGTCGAGTACTATATGCTGTGAAAAATCACGTTGATCGGATATCGATAGCTATGTGATCAAATCAGTTTTTTATCAACCGTTAATTTATTCACCGTCCATTTTTTTTTATACAAAACTGATTTGATCACATAGCTATCGATATCCGATCAACGTGATTTTTCACAGGCATATAGTATTCGACGAGTTCTACACATTGAACGGTTCAGATTTTCAAAACGAAACCCATAGTGAACCCCCACGAACCCAACAACACCGTCCAATTCGATTAAGGACTGAACCAAAGCCAGCCCTATTGACAAAATAAAAATGCTTGAACCCTCAAAGTGAGGGACCCCATAACTCTTAAAATGATAAAAATAAAAAATTTAAGTTGTCACCCGACATTATCCCACCCCAATCATCAATTAAATAATAATAAACAAATAATAAGCCTCACTCTTTGTATAAATTACATTTAGGTCAAGTTTGACAATTCAAAAATAATTTATCTTTTTATTTTTTTTATCACATTACCTTTCTACTTTTCTGTACATATTTTCATAAAAAGATAAAAAATATTCCCTCCGTCTCAAAATATTAGTCCCTTATTCCATTTTTCATTGTCTTAAAATATTAGTCCCTCTTCAAAAATCAAGTACAAAAATAATATAAATTTCTTATTTTGTCATTCTTTTAAATTAATAAACAATATAAAAAGTACAATTATGACATTAATATTCCCAAAAAATATACTATTAAAAGGATAATTTTGAAAAATTAACTTTTTTCAAATGTAATAATTATACTATCAAAAAAAATTAAATTTTCTAAAAAACACTATTATTTTAAGGCAAAAAAAAAATATTTATTTAGATCATTCTAAACGATCCTTCATGGGCCTCCCAATCAATCTTTTATACTACATGACAAATAGTCTACTGGCACCCAAAAACTTCTATAATAGCAGCCTTTGGAGTATAATCATTACCTTCTTTTGACGTAGTTGGTTCCACTTAGCTGTAAATGTAACCGTCAAAAGGTCCTTTTGCGCACATATACAACAAAAAAGTTGAAATGAAAATGGGCACCAGGGCCTGTAATTTCTGTTATTATATATACTCTTTTGAACACCTTTATTTAATGGGTTCCACTTGCGTTATTTAACTTAGGATTGGGATCTGGATTAGTTTTTTAACTTTTAATTTGAGATTAAAAATTTTTATTTAAAATGAGTATTTTGATTTTTTTTAATTTTTATAAAAAAAATATAATAATTATAAATTGAATTTCATATTTTATCTTAATAAATTAAAAAAATTATTTTTATTTTTTTATAATTAAAATAGTCAAAAAGTTTTCCAAAAAATTTATGCGAAACGAACTCTAAATGGTAGAGCCATTAAAGCCAGTAGAAAATAATATTTCTTTATGGGGTTAATTATCTTTTTAGTTTCTAAATATATAATTTGTATCATTTTAAACTTTAATGTTTAAATTATGTCAATTTAATCTTTATATATAAAAATTATTTTGATTTGATCTCCATATCTAACTTTGTCAGTTAATTCCTTTAAATCTAATGGTAAATATAAAAACTAAATTAAAAAATTACTCTTTAAATTTCTAAAATACGTGATTTGTGACCTTTACTTTTTAATATTTAAATTATGCCAATTTAATTCTAAATATAAAATAGTGTTTTAATTTGGTCCTCAATTCTAATTTCTTCATTCTCTCAATCTTAATTTTTTCATTCTTTCGCTCTCTCTCTCTCTCTGAATTAGGGGTAAAGTTTAAAAATCGTACATATAATCAGCAAAATATAAAAAATAAGAGCCAACATTTTTGAAGAAAAGTATCTCTTCCACTACAAAAGCATATAATTTTTTTGTGATGGCAAAAAAAATTATCATCCCAATTTTACTTTTCGTGATGAAATGAGATTCTTGTTGCCAATGCATGATTTTACATTTCAACCTTGAAGAAGTGTGTGTTGCCTTTGAATTACACTATTAGCTTTGAGTAGTTGAATCTTTCAACTACAAAATTTGCTATTGGACTTAACCAAGCTAAAAATAAGGTGTGGTTTGAGAAGAGTGACTAATTAGTGATTAAAAAGATAAAATAGATTAAAAAATTAATAAGGTAAAATGTCATATTGAAACCATAATTATTTTACATTTTCTCTCATAAAACTATAAAAAAAAAAGTTAAAAAATTTTCTCAAACAAAACTCTTTTAACCAAGTTAAAATAGTAAAAAAAGCAAGCCCAAATTTTTTTTTTCCGAAAGCTAAAAATGATAGACTCATTGCCCACATCGCAAAAATGACCCATAAGGATATAATAGTCATTTTTCTTTAACGTACACCCTGTTTGTTTTGTTGATTAGAGGAGTTTGAGTGATTAATAAACATATGGAACTATATTTATTTGTTTTGTTGTCTTTGCCACGGATTTGAAATGGTAATAAACATAATACAAATACTCTAATAGATAATCTCGTTCGTAGTTCAGGGTATTACTTGAATCTTGAATCCATATTATATTTATCCCACAAAAGTAGGGGTGCACATCGGCTCACCCCGGTCCAGTTTTATATTTTTAAAGTTTGAAAATATTATTTTAGTTTATAGAATTCGATTGGATTAATATTTTCAATCCAATATATTAATGGGACGAGTTTAAAATTTATATTATCAACTTAATCTGGCCCGGTCCACTATTAAATTAATTAATTATAATATATCAAAATATGTATTTTTTGTTGAGATGTAAACTTTATCTTTATTGATTTTATTAAAATTTACATTTTTTGTGATGCGTGATTGAATTTATTTAAAAAATTCTTCGATTTATATACAAAATCTTTCAATTTATAAATATGTTAATATATTTATTTAAAAAATTTATTATGTGATTAAATTTAATTATAAAATGTTTAAGTTTTTTAACATATAACTTGATAGATGGATTTAAAATTTATAATTATTTTTTTTATCAAATTTAGACAAATATAAAAGTTGGATATTAAGACCAGATGAAGTTAAATAGACACAATTTTTTTTAATTAAGAGTATCTCTAACGGTTCATTACTTTTTTCACCAAATTTGAGTAAAAAATAGCTGATTTTCTCACTCGGATAGGGCTACCTCCAACGGTGTGCACCAAAAAGGAAGGGGTTGTCCGGCGGGTCGACTGGTAAGGCTTATGAATTTTTTTTATTTTTATTTTTCCCTCCTGATTACTCTTGTCAAAACCTTTTATTTGTTAGCAGACATTGCTAAGTTGTGAACTGAGTGTAACATTTGATTTGCATTCTATCTTGATTTTGATTTTTCAGAAACAACCCACACGAGTATTGAAATGATCAGAATTACAGGCTCAATTGAGTCTTGTTCAAGAAGATCTTAAGAAGGCACAGGAGAAATTGGTTTTCGTTGAGAAAGAAAAAGCTCAGGCAAATAAAGAATTAAAAGAAGCCCAGAGATTGGCGGAGGAAGCAAATGCGAAACTGAGGGAGGCTTTGGTGGCTCAAAAACAAGCCGAAGAAAATTCTGAGATTGAAAAGTTCCGGGCTGTTGAAATGGAACAAGCCGGAATTGAGGCATCTCAGAAGAAGGAAGAGGAGTGGCAGAAAGAGGTTGAGGCTGTGAGGAACCAACATGAAAGATTGGCAGAGAGAGTGAGAGAGTTGTTGGTTGCTGTTGATGGCTACCAAAGGGGATGAGAGATTGGAGGAGAGATTGCTCTTGGAAGATGAATTTCCACAGGTACTTTTGACGCTTTGATTCAAATTTCAAGGTTGAGGGTCATCCGGGGGGTCGACCCCGTGGTCGACCTCCCAGTGTAAAATCTATACAAAATTTTGTGAAAATTGGTCATTCGGTAGTGAAAATATAACGGTAATGAATAGTGTTTTAGTGAAAAACCCAGCGCATTCTCATTTTGGTGAATTTTTTGGTGAATTCTTATTTTAATATCCATTTGGTGAAACCATTAGAGTGAGAAACAGTGATTTTTTCATTAAATTTTAAATTTGATGCAGGGTTTGATGTACCGTTGGAGATGGCCTAAGTAGCATCAGCTCGGCTTGCATATGGCCGCCCCTACCAAAAAAAAAAAAAAACATGTTGAGAAATGAAGCCAAAATGCACTGATTAGGAGGCAATTTTTTATTAATCTTCTAGTACCAATGAGACGCTGTTTGTGTGGTAGATTTAATAAAGTAATACAATATTGAATCATCTTTATTAATAATAATTAAAGATAGGGAATGATTCAAGGGAAAATCGGTCTAAGGTCCCTATCCAACTTTTAGTAATGGATTAGGTCCACGATATGTTCTTTTGTAGTCTAAGGTCCCTCACCCCCGTACCCTTATATTACACCTGCACTCTCATAGCCAGAGAGGATAACCAAGTCAGGAACATAAAGGTCTGAATTTGATTCTCGTTGGTCGAAACCCCGAGAAACTCAAGGAGGTTTCGAAGTCGATCGGAGCCAAATTCGGGAAAACCCAGATCAAGACTGTGGTTGTTGATTTCTCTGGAGATTTGAACGAAGGGGTTAATCGAATTCGTGAAACCATTGAAGGTCTGGATGTTGGAGTTCTGATCAATAATGTTGGAGTTTCGTAGACTGCAAAATGCCCAGTTGGTGTCCCCGGCGACGCTGTCTGTGGCGGCCGAACAGCACTCACCACCTCTTGAAACGCCGCCACGCTACAAGCGTCCATCCAAGCGACCCAAACTCCCATTGGGTTTGGGATCCTCTTTTCCCTCAAAACTTGCAACAACTCCCCATCATTTTGAACCAGATTTCACTACCAACTATGCTTTTCCTTTCCAAGAAGAGGATTAATCTGTTCTTCAACATTTTCAAATTAATAGAATTGTCACTCTTCGGTATGGAGTATTCTCCTCTTTCTCATAAATGCTATTTGTTATCCTCATGAAAGCATCACTCTTATCTTGTTGTCATAACTATATTGGTTAATATGGAAGATATAAAACCACAATAAAGGAAGAAGACAAACAAAAATGAATATAAATTGATTGTGAAGTTCAGTTTTTTTAGCATCAAGATGAGTGACTACTGTAAGGATTATTTAATTTATACTCATTGTTATTATACTGCATTGATTTTGGTGGAATAAAAATTCAGAGAAATTAACCAGAGAATTTCTCTGGACCAACCTAGAGAAAATTCAGACCAACCAAACCAGAGAATTTCTCTGGACCAACCCAACCCAGAGAAAATTCAGTTCAGACCAAAAAAAGTCCAACAACCTAGAGAAAATTCAAACCAATCGAACCAGTTATATATATACACATCCAGAACCATGCCTCTTTTCTCTCTTTCAATTCACTAGCATAAAAACCCACACATATACATGCATATATTTATGTAGACCTTTTATGTATGATGGGAATCATCACAGTAGGTTTGGGGAATATAACAGTGGGCATTTATGTCTACTGGTTAATGAAAAACTCTTTCACTGTGGGCAGAAATTGAATAATGAAAATATTTATTTTGATGATGAAAGCATAAGAATGAAAATATTGAGGAATTTTCTCTGGACCAATTTTCTCTGGATCAATTTTATTTGGACAAATATATTACACAAAGTCAGAGAAATTCTTTGTGAATAGAGCCAGAGAAATTTGTGAAGTCAGAGAAATTTCCTGGATCAATGTACAATAACCAAGGTTTGTTCATAAAAATACAACTCTGCAAATAGAGAGAATTTCTCTAATCTGTCTGGTTTGGAAGAGAAATTTATGGTTTTGTTAGTAAAGATTGTATTGTTGGCTTACATAATACATAAAGTCAGAGAAATTGACAATGTGCAAAGGATCGGGACATAAACTTAAGACAAGGGGAAAAAACTGTAAGAGAGAAAGAGTACTAATCAATACCAAACAAAATCATGGGCATTTTGCATGCTAAAAGTAGCAGCAGATCTGGAAATTTTCTTAGTGATATAGTAAAGAGAACAAAGTACTATCTAATGTCCATAAAAGCATGTGATTGCATATGGTCAGGACGTCAGTTAATGCATCAGAGAAATTCTAGGAAGGATTGGGCCAGAAAATTCTGAGAAGAATTGGAGCAGAGAAATTCAAAATTTCTCTGAACTTAACCAATGCATTAGAGAAATACTGAGAAATTCTGGGAAGAATTGGGCCAGAGAAATTCTGAGAATAATTAGACTTTCTAGAGAAATTTGGTCTGAAATTTCTCTGGACCAATTTTCTCTGGACTGAAATTTCTCTGGACCAATTTTCTCTGGACTGAAATTTCTTTGGACCAATTTTCTCTAGATTGAAATTTATCTGGATCAAGGTTGAGGGACCTTAGACATTATGAAAATATTGAATGTCCTTTATGCTATACAACCTTAATATCAGGGACCTTAAAAAAAAAAACCCCATGATTCAACTATTATATTTTATAATTTATTATTAAAAAATAAAAAATTTACCAATAAATCTCATCTTAAGGAATAGTGATCCATTTAGTCCTAAGAATTTTCTTATAAACTAATTAGTCTCATTGATTTTGGAAAGACAGATTTAATATATTATTTAAAAATTAAATTTACGTTTATTTCTATTATGTTTGATTCTTTTTTTTTTTTTTTTTTTTCTTTTGCACTAGAAAGGTAAAGTACACAATGTATGGAAATCAAATTTGGATTAATTTTTATATGAAAATATTTTTTATTTGAAAAATATTTCAAAATGAGTACAAAAATGACTTGAAATATAAGATTCTTCAAACATTCTAAAAGAATGTGAGATTCTTTAAACATTTCCAAAGGAGTATAAAAACTATTTGGTAAGTTTTGGCCAAATGTATAATTTTAAACTGTAATACTCCAATGTAACACTCTAAAAAAAAAAAACAAGTGTAACCCTAATGTAATACAAAAAAAAAAAAAAAAAACTCTTTATTTCACTTTCCTCAAACGTAACACTCCATAAACTCTTTAGTGTAACATTATAATGTAATACAAAAAAAATTCTTAGTGTAACACTCTAATGTAACACAAAAATAATTATTAGTATACGTTTTTTCAAACGTAACACTCTAATGTAATACTTCAAAAAAACTCCTTAGTGCAACACTCTAATATAATACACACAAACATTCTTAGTGTAACACTTTAATGTAACATATAAAAAAAATCCTTAATGTACTTTTCCTAAATGTAACACTAAAAAAAAAAGATGTGCGATTCTTCAAACCATTCCAAAAGGAGTACAAATATTTCCTTGTAAGTTTTGGACAAATGTATAATTTCAATCTGTGAGTGCTACGATTGAAAAAAGTATACTAAAGAGTTTTTTAAATATTTTTGTGTATGTTACATTGGAGTGTTACATTTGTAAAAAATACACAAAAGAGTTTTTTTATTTTTATTTTTTTGTTACAATGAAACGTTATGTTTGAAAAAAGTACATTAAGGAGTGTTTTTTTAGTGTTACGTTATTACGTTTGGGAAAAGTATACCATAGAGTTTTTTAGTTTGTTACATTAAAGTGTTACGTTATTGGAGTGTTACATTAGAGTGTTACGTTTTTGTTCATAATGTGAGATTTGTTTTAGAATAAGAAAAAATCTAGAACTTCTATAGTGCGGAGTATCCAAACATGTAATTTTACATTTCGAGAAATCCACTGTTATCTCTAAAAAATTAAACTCAAACATGTAAGTGACTACTCTTTTATGTAATTTCCACTTTAATGGGACCTTTGGGTTCATAAAAAAAAAGAGAGGAGTAAACAATTCACCAGATTACATTTTAAGATTTATTGGAGCTTCACCCTAAAAAAATTTATTTTGTCCTTTTTTTTTTTTTGATTCAGATTTTGTCCTTTCAATTATGGGCGTTGCTCCTATCTAAAAACAAAATAAACTGAGGGTTGTTATTAGCCTTCCATTTATTACTTTTGTTGCTTTCTTTAAAATTATTTTTATTACAATAATAATCTCAATTGAAATAATTAAAAATGATATCAGTTATTTTTGGACACACTATTTTAACTTAATCATAAAATAGGATTTATGAGAACACATACCTGCATCACCATCCACACACACTTCAAAACTTTCAAAATTTACCTACCATCAAAATCTTGGCAATCCTTTGGTGATAATATTTCCAGCTACAAATTTTTTTTTTGGAGGACTAACCACCGAAATATATTAGATAAATAACTTCATAACATCAGTTACTAGCTTGTGTTTGGATTACATTCCTTCCTACCTTACTAGTACAAACATATTCAAAATCATTACTGTAGTTAATGATAGCACTAACTATCGACATAATTTGCCAATCTATGACTTCTCCTTTGCTCTCAAGTATCTTGACCAATGCTTGTCAATTTGTTTGAATAGTTAAACATTTTATCCCTTGATCCCTCGCCCATCTTAGAGCTTCCAAACATGCCTTCGCGTCAGCCGTCAGTGGACTAGGAAGTGGGTTCACAACTAGAGCATTTTGATATAGATTTTGACCCTTACTATCCATGCATACTCAAGCAATACCTGCGTCAGTGTGAGATGCTTTCCATGCTCCTTCAGTGATGAACATCCAAGTAGATAAACTAGCAGAATGCTCCCTTGCCTGTGCCTAGATCCGAAAATCCGGCTGCCCTCACTGTTGGTCTTGAAAAAAGTTGCTTAAAATGGTCCACAAAAGCTTTCTGAATGCCAGTGGTTCAGAGATTAAGAGTTGTTTGAGACGTCTTAAATAAGTGGTCCGCAAAAGCTTTCTGAATGGTCCACAAAAGCTTTCTGAATGCCAGTGGTTCAGAGATTAAGAGTTGTTTGAGACGTCCTAAATAAGTGTATTTTTAATTTTTTAGATTTAAAAGTTGAGGAAAAAAGATGATTGTTTGGGATAATTTTTTAACTTTTTATGAAAAAATGTGTATTAAAATATTGTATAAAATAATAAAATTACCATTTTATCCCTATGCCCTATGCATAGTAACAGTGACTATTGAAGAAAGCAGTACGGAATGCTTTGAATTGTGTGGTGGGGGCAGACATGCTTCAGATTTATATATGTAGGATGAAGCTTTCCTTTAGTCATTCATTGGACTGGAAGGGCTTACCACGAGTCCCATTTCAATAATCCGAACCGTTGAATGTGTAGAACTCGTCAAGTACTATATGCCTGTTCAAAATCACGTTGATAGATATCAATAGTTATGTGATCAAATCAGTTTTGTATAAAAAAAAATAGATGATTAAAAATAAACGGTTGAAAAAAATTTGATTTGATCACATAGCTATCAATATCCGATCAACATGATTTTTTACAGGCATATTGTACTCGACGAGTTCTACACATTGAACGGTTTCGATTATCAAAACCGGACCTGTGGTGGGCCTCCACAGGCTGAACAACACCGTTTTTTTGTAAATTTTTTGTGCAGCCGATTAGGTAATTTGTACAATCTGGTTTAGACTGTACCATCACGTCAATGACTTTTTGGGCTGTATTTTTTTTTTTGTGTAAATTTATTTTTTTATATATATATTTTTGTGAATGGTGATAACTTTTCAGTTTTTTTAATAACTTTTTGACTTTTTGTCTTTTCTAGGCTATGCCAAGCCAGCCCTAAATTCCTCCCCGCATCCTGAACAAAAGAAATATGATTTTGGATTCTCCTCCACGAAGCCATTTGATGAAAAAATTTGTTGTTTTGAGCACCTAAATTCATCCACAGTTGTTTTGACCGTTACGCTGGTTAGGTAAAGTAGATGATTTCTCACAAGTAAATTAATAAATGAGAATAAAAACTAATGCGAAAAATTTAAATCAACAGTGACACAAGAATTTTTATGTGATTCCCTCAATGTGAGGTACGTCCACGGGATTGAAATCCGATTCCACTATTAACTAAAAAGTTTGCAAACAATTACGAACGAGACACGAATGGTCTCACAAATCACTCTTAGGTGAATTCCAAATAATTAAGAGGAAAGATCTTACCAAATAGACGAAGAAAAATCTTCAAAACAGATTGTAGAAGATCCAAAATAATAACCCAAATCAACTTCACCAAAGCAACCAGCCGAAGATGCACTGACACAATGTTGAAAGCAACAATGAAATCTTCCAAGCAACAGAGAACAAAGCCACCGCCACCGAATTGATGTGTGTAACAGCCGTTACCCCTTCGGAACAATATATATAATTGATTCTTGGGCTTTTTATCAAAGCGTTAGCTATTACCATTGGGCTTTTAAAATTCAGATATAATATATTAAAAATATATTATAACCAATACCAAACCAAATTAAATTCTTTTAATAAACCAATTGGGTCCCATACTTCAATAATGAGGTATACCCAACAATTCACCCCCTACCGACTTAGGTGGAGACATCAACCATACCTGCCAAAATTCAACACTTCAAATGTTTGTCCCTCGACAAAGTCTTAGTTAACATATCTGAAATATTATCATTTGTGTGAACCTTTTCGAGTTGCAACAATTTTGAATCTAACATATCACGGATCTAATGGTATCTCACATCAATGTGTTTCGATCTCGAATGAAAAGTATAATTTTTACTCAAATAAATAGCACTTTGACTATCACAATAAAGCGTATATCTTTCTTACTTCAAATCCAATTCTTGCAAAAATTTCTTCAACCATAACTCTTCCTTGCAAGCTTCCGTAATGGCAATAAATTCAGCTTTGGTAGTTGAGAGAGTAACACATTTTTGTAATTTAGATTGCCATGCCACAGCCCCCTCTGCAAAAGTCATCAAATACCCGGAAATAGATTTCCTAGAATCAACATCACCGGCCATGTCAGAATTCGTGAACCCATCAAGCATCGGCTTACCATCTCCAAAACACAAGCACAACTTCGAAGACCTTCGAAGATAGCTTAGAATCCACTTCACTACTGCCCAATGTTCTTTATCCAGATTAGAGAGAAAATGACTCACTACACCAACGGAGTGAGCAATATCCGGCTTTGTACAAATCATGGTGTACATCAAATAGCCAACTGCTAAAGCATAAGGAATTTTCTGCATCTCTTCCTTGTCTTTCTCACTTATAGGACATTGATTCTACTAAACTTGAAGTGACCCGCAAGTGGACAACCAACCGACCTTGCTTTATCCATGTTGAACCTCTCAAGCACTTTCTCAATGTAGCTTTCTTGAGATAACCAAATCAGCCCTTTTTTGCGATCACGAACAATTTTCATACCAAGTATTTGTTTTGCCGACCCAAATCTTTCATAGCAAAAGACTTGCTCAACTCCAATTTCAACTTGTTAATCATAGTATAATCTTGACCCACAATTAACATGTCATCTACATAAAGCAAAAGAATAATAAATTTGTCATCCAGAAATTTTTTCACAAACATACAATGATCCGAAGTGGTTTTAGAAAAGCCATTATTCATCATAAAAGAGTTAAATTTTTTGTACTATTGCCGTGGGGTTTGCTTGAGGCCGTACAAACTTTTTTTCAATTTGCAAACAAATTTCTCTTTCCCTTTCTCTACAAAACCTTCCGGTTACTCCATGTAAATTTCTTCTTCAAGGTCACCATGAAGAAATGCGGTCTTCACATCAAGTTGCTCAACTTCAAGGTTCATACTTGCGGCCATGCCAAGTACAACCCGAATAGAAGGCATCTTCACAACCGGTGAGTAAATCTCATCAAAGTTAATACATTTCTTTTGTCCAAAGCCTTTCACAACAAGACGTGCTTTGTACCTCAAATTCTTGCCATCATTCTTCAATTTGAAAACCCACTTATTTTTCAGAATTTTCCTCTCCTTAGGCCACTTCACTAAATCATAAGTGTGATTTTCAAGTAAGGAATTTATCTCATCTTCTATGGCCTTTTTCCAATCATCTTTCTTTGCATGCTCAATTGTTTCTTCGTAGCTCTCAGGCTCTCCTTGATCAGAAATCAACACAAATTCATTGGGAGGATACTTTCTCGAAGGTTGCCGGTCCCTTGTAGATTTCCTCAACTCAAGTTGTGGTGGCGGTTCTTGAGTTGGATGCTCTTCCTCAATTTCTGGCTCAAGTTCATTAGAATTAGTATCATCCTCTATATCTTCAATAGATGGCTGCACATCTCCCCCATTTTCATCATCCACCGAAGATAAAGGAGATGGATCCATGTCAATGAGATCACTAGTTTTTGGCTCCGGTTGATCACTTTTGCCAAAGTCTTCAATTGTTTGGTCTTTAAGAAACACAACATCACGGCTTCAAATAACTTTCTTGTCGACCGGATCTCATAATCTATAACCAAATTCATCACGTCCATAGCTAAGAAAAATGTATTGTCTTGACTTGCTATCAAGTTTAGACCTTTCATTCTTTGGAATGTGAATAAAGGCTCAGCAACCAAATACTCTCAAGTGCTCATAAGGCACATCTTTGCCGGTCCAAACTCTTTCAGGAACATCACCATTCAAAGGATAGGAAGGGGAAAAACTGATCACGTCAATCGCTGTCCTCATGGCCTCACCCCAAAAGGATCTTGGCAATTTAGCATGTGAAAGCAGACACATTGTTCTTTCCACAATGGCGTAGTTTATTCTCTCGGTATCGCCATTTTGTTGAGGAGTCTTCTTAACTGCCTTTTGATGCCGAATACCTTAGCTGTGACAATACTCATCAAATGGTCCAATGTATTCACCACCATTGTTTGTTCGAATGCACTTCAATTTATGTTCTATTTCTCTTTCAACCATGGCCTGAAAATGACTTAAATACACCTAGAACTTGATCTTTAATTTTTAGTATAAAAGCCCAAACTTTCCTTGAATAATCATGAATGAAAGTAACAAAATACAGCGCACCACTATGTGTTCTAACTTTTAAAGGACCACAAACATCTGAATGAATCAACTCCAAAACATTTTCTTTTCTAGAAACAACATTTTTATGAAAAGAAACTCTATGTTGTTTACCCACCAAACAATGAACACAAGTTTTAAGATGTGTACTTTTCAAACCGGGTAGAAGCTCTTTCTTGAACAAAACTTGTAGCCCCTTTTCACTCATGTTCCCAAGCCGTTTGTGCCACAATTCAGTAAAAGTATCATCTTCAAGTGCATTGACAACACCTTTACAAATTTTTTCTTGCATCGAATAAAGTGTATGAGTCTTCTTGCACTTAGCCACCACCAAAGAACCCTTTGTGAGCTTCCATATTCCTTCACCAAATTTGTTGTTATAGCCTTCATTATCTAGCTTCTCGGTAGAGATCAAATTGAGGCGAATGTCCAGAACATGCCTAACATCTTAGAGCAACACCTTGCAGCCCAAATTTGTTTTCGAGCAAACATCACCCATGCCAACAATCTTGGACAAACCTTCATTACCCATTCAAACATACCCATAATCTCCTTTGATGTAGGTAGTAAAGAAATCAACTCGAGAAGTCACATGAAAAGACGCACCAGAATCAATCACCCAATTACTCTCTTGGTCCACAAAATTGATACAATCATCTTCACAAACAATCATGAGATCATCGTAGTAACTGTCGTTGTGTCTTCTTTTTCTTATCCACACTTTTGTCATGCTTTTTCTCCTTGTTCTTGAGCTTTCGGTATTCTCTCTTTATGTGCCCTTTCTCATGACAATAATAGCACTCAATGTCTTTCTTTAAAAAAGAACCATCTCTTGATTTGTGGCGGCTTTGATCACGACCATAAGGAGTCTTACTCCTCTCTCTTGTTTTGCTTCGGCCTCTCACAACAAATGCTTCTGAATGAGAGGAACCCCCTGATTTTCTTCTAGTTTCTTCATTCAACAAGCTACTAGTGACTTGGTTCATTGTGACAACTTCATCGGGCGCCGAATTACTAACCGTTACAACCAAAGTCTCCCAACATTCGGGCAAAGAGCTAAGTAGCATCAAAGCATGCAACTCATCATCAAAAACAATTTTCATAGAAGCAAGTTGGTTAACAATACTTTTTATTTCATTCAAATGTTCCGAAATAGGGTTGCCATCTTTATATTTTAAATTAACCAACTTTTGAAATAGAAAGGCTTTATTTGTGGTTGATTTTCTATCATAAAGACCTTCTAATTCTTTTTCATAAATCATGTGCCGAAGTTTCAGTAGCAACATGATGAAATACACTGTCATCAATCTATTGACGGATAATACCAACGGCTTTTCGATTAAGCCTCTTCCATTTATCATCTTTCATACCATCAAGTTTGCCACTATCACCCTCAATGGGTCTATATAAATCTTTACAAAATAATAGGTAATCCATTTTAGTTTTCCACGTTACCCATTTGCTTCCATTGAAGTTAGACATAGGACCCACATTCCCCTCCATTGATTTACACAAATAAATAAATTCAAATAAACCGTAAGCTCTGATATCAGTTGTTAGGGAAAATAGATGATTTTCCACAAATAAATCAATTAATGGGAATAAAAACTAATGCGAAAAAATTAAATCAACAGCGACACAAGAATTTTTACGTGGTTCCCTCAATGTGAGGTACGTCCACGTGATCGAAATCCGATTCACTATCAACTAAAAAGTTTCCAAACGATTAAACGAGACACGAATGGTTGCACAAACCATCCTTAGGTGAATTCCAAATAATTACAAATAATCAAGAGGAAAGACATCACCAAATAGACGAACAAAAAACTTCAAAACAGATTGTAGAAGATTCAAAATAATAACCCAAATTTACTTCACCAAAGCAACCAACCGAAAATGCATTGATACAATGTTCAAAGCACCAATGAAATCTTCCAAGCAATAGAGAACAAAGCCACAGCCACCAAATTGATGTGTGTAACAGCTGTTACCCTTTCGGAACAATATATATATATTATTGATTCTTGGGCTTTTTATCAAAGCCCTACCTATTACCATTGGGCTTTCAAAAGTCAGATATAATATATTAAAAATATATTATAATCAACACCAAACCAAATTAAATTCTTTTAATAAACCAATTGGGTCTCATACTCCAATAAGAAGGTATACCCAACAACGCCCAATATAACTCTTATTTTTGAAGTAGAGTGTCCAGTTTTTGTCTCAAATTCCTGTCTTTATCCACCATCCTGTTTTGTGAAATTGAATTCTGAACCTGCTGTATTTGATTTTGGATATCTTCAATCTGGCCTTGCATACTTTGAAAAGACAATGAGTTCCAATTCTTTAAATGCTTCATTAGAATTTCTTACTTCTTTGTTATGATAAATTGGGTAGACCCTTGTAATTGAATTGCCAAATTTTCTTAATGATATGTTGTGTTGTGTCATCGACTAACCATGTTGCCTCAAATCTATTCCATTTTGGCCCCTTCATATCACAGTATTCCGTGTCCAAGAGGAGATGAGTATGATTTAAGAGCTGTATCAATAAATTGATCAACAAACATTGATTAAAACCATCTACCCAACTTGACGAAGCTAACACTGTGTCCAACCTTTCATAAACTATTTCCAGACTCCTTCTGTTGTTACACCAAGCATACCTAACCCCCTTACTTGGTATATTTAATCAAATGATTCTTGAAAATCAAATCATTAAAATTCGAAACTCTTTGGATGGGCCTTTGCGACAAACTTAACTTTTCCAACCAAGCCCGCACTTGATTGAGATCACTTATAATAGTAAACGGTCTCTATAACTTTTTCAATTTTGCCTTTACTTTACCCCAAACCTCCTTTCTTCGTAAAGCTAGTGGGTGACCATATAGAAATACAAGAAACCAGTTTCCTTTGATAAAATGTTGAATTTCGAGTACTATAAAATGCGTATAGCATTTCTTAACCGAAATGGAATTACTAGCATTACATCCTACCCATAGGCCTCTTGAATTACCATGACTATCAACACCGCAACTGTACTGAAAACCCATCATGTACCCCATCTTACTCACCTGCTGAATAGATTGTTTAGTCTCCATTAAAAAACAAATACTTGGTTTGTACTTTCGGACCAATTGCTTTGCTGCTTGAACTATTAGGGGATGGCCTAAACCCCTACAGTTCCAGCTTAAAATCTTTATGGAAAATGAGGAGGTTATTGTTGGACAACCTCTTGCAAAACCCCTCTTTAAGTGACATCAATTGGATCTATTTCAAGGTCCATGATACGAGCAGTCTCTAATTCCACATAAAACTTCTCCTTCTCCTTCCAATGCAGGTTCCCCAATTGGCAATACTCTTAAATTTTAGGTGAACTAACCTTTGTATCGTAACCCGATTCAGACCCGTGTATCTCTATTATGCCTCGTCTTCCTTCATTGTGTTATTTGCGTTTCCTTCCTCTAGACCAACCTTTTCGATGACCATATTTGGAGCTGGAGCTTTTCCTTATTTCAGTCACTTCATTAAAACCTTTGTGAGAACCCATTATCTTGCGAAGATTTCTCTTACGCAGAATAGCCACTTCTACCGTTTCTCTTCTCGATAGAGATCTGCTGTCATGTTGCTGCAACAATCTTGGCCCTCGCCCTTGTTTCAGCTGACTAAATCGTCTTCTCTTGAAGTATCCCAAATTGTGAGAAATACATACTGAATCAGAAATCCCTCCTAAGCTATGAAGAAGTTTTTCATATGACTTACCCCATGGTGGATTTAACACCCCGAAATAAATACAATAAACCATCTACGACGATAAGTAAATAACAATATGAATCAGAGTATAATATCCTTCCATTTCATAAGACTTAGTTGTACAAAAGAGTGACACATGCGAATATACATTCATAAGTCTTAACCCTGAATTTATGGCAAGTGTCAACAACAAAGATATAAAATAGAAGTTAAACAGATAATTGAAATGCCTTGAAGGTTATAACTTTCCAAGATTGTACTTGGTTACATCAAAATGGATTTAAATCCAATACATATAAAGCCCTAGGTTTGTACAAAATAATTACAACAAGTCAACAAGATGAAACTTTTGCTCCAATCATCCCTAGCTACTGCCTTGGCGGAGGTATCTCACTAACACCTGAAAATGGTTTTCCCATATAAGGTGACTAAAGCCCAGTAAAAATAATCCAATGCAATGTATGAATCTTAACAAAGATATAAGGGTGAAATGCATATGCAATGCTTATGACCAAAATGTCTTACATTTTTTCCCAAAAAAAAAGAAAGAAAAAGCCATGCTTAGTTTATATTATAATTTTCAAATCATGTCCTTTACAACAGAAAACAAGGGAGAATTCTCTAACCGGTACAACCTTTCACGGATATTTCGTCCGCGGGAAACCGTCAAACGACACCCATGTAAACGTAGCCAATACAAGCGCTACTATTACTATTTTACAGATATTTCGTCCGCGGGAACCGGCACCCATGTATATGCGAGGCTAACTTGATTTGGTGATACACACCTCTTTCCTACATTCACCAATTTTTCTTAAAATCATATACATTTTTAATGTATTAAATGAGATCCAATGTTCAATGCACATGGATGAGAAATTAGTTTCAATTCACTTCATGCAATTTCTACAAAAATCATAGCTATCCTCCACCGATAACCCAAAACAGATATTTCTAAACAGATATAAAATCTCCAATACATATAAACTTTTCAAAATTTAAGATGTGAGCGATAATACATATCCAACTCCACCATCCATATCAATATTTATCCAATTTCACATTTCCAACATCAATTCCATTTATTTATACAAAATAAATATTTGAGACATTTAGGGCAAAACCCCATTTTCTTCCAAAATCCATTCCAAGTATCAAAATCAATAATTTTAACACAACTCAACCTCATTTCCAATCCCACAACCATTTTCAATACACCCATTTGAAAACACCTCTTTTGATTTTAAACCAAAACCCTAAGTTTGTTCAAAATCCTCCAAAACCACAAGATTGTTATATAAAAATAAATAGCTAAGTTAAAAATCATAAAAGAGTGTAGAGGATCCCTACCTCAAATCTAGAAGATGAGATAAGCACGGATGAAACTCGGATGAAGCTGAAACCCAACTTTATTCGGACGAAAACGAAACTTTAGGTGAGCTCTACCTTTTTAACAAAGAGAGTAGGGTAGAAAAATCAATAGATCTAGGTGTATTTGTAAAGAGAAGGTGAGGTTTAGAGAGAGAGTCTAGATCTAGGATTTTGAAATGTTTAGAGAGAGAGAGAGAGAGAGGAGAGAGAGAGGAGAGAAGAAGGTGGAGTTTAGAGAGAGGAGATGTAAAAGTGACTTTTACGGACTAATATACGCGCAGTCCGCTCGAGCGTAAAAAGGGATGCTTGAGCGTAAGACACAAAAGATATGACCGCTTGAGCGTGAAATACAAACTCCCTGTACTTTTACAAACAGAAGACCAACGCTCGAACGCAAAAAGGACCGCTCGAGCCAAGACCGCTTGAGAGCAAGAAGTTTCGCTCGAGCGTAGAATACCACTTCCCAGTACTTTTGCAGCCTTGTACAAGTACTGAAAGTTCACAAAGACTACTCAAGTGCAAGAAGCAACGCTTGAGCGTGGAAGCAAAATTTTGGGCAACAAAGTTTTTGAAAAACAAGTTACCAACCTGTCCTAAATGCAACCAACACAACCCAAAAGCCATACCCAAAGAGGTATAAGAGAAATAAGACATAAATGACTATACAAGGAAAACAAACCTGGATCCAAAACATCAAATGGTTCAGGTCCAAACCAGAATCGCTATAGTGGACCACCGAATTTGTCAACTCCTTTTACAACTTTTGTATCATAGGCTATTGCCAAACTCGACCCTACCTCCCTTATCCTCTTCTTTTTTGGAGGCCAAGACGTTGCCTCATAGGAACTTCGGCCTGACTTAGTCCATCTAATAGCCCTTGGCCTTGAGTGAAGCCCACGATCGAAGAATTGGTCTGCAAATTCTTACTAGCAATTGGGCTTGAATCCATCATAGTTGAGGTTTTTATAGGTTGAAAAGACTGGGCTACTAACTAGGCCTCCCCTAAAGGGAAATTTAATTTGAAGCCTAACGCATCTCTTTTAATTGCTCTAACCACCTCTTCTTCATCCATATTAAATGGCTTTTGCTCCTTTCACTCATTATGTTGATCTCCCTATCCACTGCCATCAGCTTTACGCGGTGTAACTATCATGTCATTACCTCCATCAATCACTAGCTGACTGGAATTAATTCCCATTAATGCTAATTCACCTTCCCATTTATTCCAAAATAACTCTAGTTCACCCACTGAATCAACTAGTTCTTGACCTAGGCTGGAAATAATTTGGGTGTCGGATCTTATGGGATCCACAGACGGTCTGACTTGATCTAACACTTCTTGACACAGGCCATTACCGGACTCTTGAACATACTGATTCCTTTATGGATCATCTCCACTGTTAGACCGAGTTTGTTACAGTCCATTATCCCAATCTCTTTCCCAATTATCCACAAAATGATCATAATTCAACATTGTCATTCTTCATTCAATCCCACAGCATTAGTTGGCGAAACTTCTGGAATAAAATTCTGTACTTGTTAGTGAAAAACTCGTGTTGTTCATTGGCCTGGATGATGTGCATTTTCTCTTATCCTTGATGTATATATAGCTTGATTTTCTTGGTAAATAATTGATGCTCTTAGGCTTGGCCTCATCGTTTCCACTCTTTCAGTGATAATTCGCTGAGCCTCATCAAAAGATAAAGAACAATGGCCTTGCAAATGCCTTACTTTGCCATAGTTTCGACACACACACCAAAGCCTTTCATAACTATAACTGATCCATTGATGATGGTCATCTCGAAACTTCAAATAGAATCCACTAATAAGCGGTTGATCGGTGGGAATCCACACTTGAATACATAAATTCCGAATGTTGTGAGGCATGAGATTATGAAGATCAACCTTAATAACATCACCAATCGCTTTTCCCAATCTGAATCTCACTTCCTCCGTGAAACATTCTGTAGCTCGAGTTTTCGTGCTCCTTTCGGAAGACGAATAAGCCCTACAGTGTTAGACTCCCACGGTTCTGAATCTAATCTCACAAGTGCAATGTGAAATAGATAAACACCAAAGAGTCCAAATCCGGCAAATCTTTTGGAAAATCGATTTTGAATCAAATTGCTAAAAATGGATTATTTTGCCAGATACAGAGTTGTTACCTAAATATTTTTGAAAAATTTAGGAAACCCATGACTCGTGCCAAAGGCCACATGTCTGTCATCACCAAGATTGTCTCGGATCGAGAACTTGGGTACGAGAGGGGAAGGTCATGAATTGAGCACCCCCGCTCGCCTGATCAAAGATCGGCCTCTACTAATCATGATGTGAATCTTATTTACATTATATGCTCTTGTTCCGATTTATTAGGCTAACTTACTATGTGATGTGCATACACACAAGTATAGACTAACTTGCCAGAATTGGAACACTTGATTTCATGTTTGTGTTGAAAAGAGTTTATGAATATGCCACTGGAAAAATTGGGCTTAAATGTACATGAATCAAACCATCCCAATTTAAGCAACTAGCCTTCATCCACAGGCATTCAAACAGTTTATCAGATAAGCACTTAGCCTCATGGTGAACATGCTTTGACATGACAACAATCACATTCATGCAATTATGCTAAAGCAAATAAAAGCTCACCTAGTACTCCAAGCCAAAAAGATGATAAAGTTAGAATAATGCATAATCCTAACTATGCAATGTGACTAATGCAACACATGCGATATGCAATCTAAATAGGCTCAGCTACTTAACATAACATGTAAATCAATTTGATAACATGCAGTCTAAGCACGTATTCAAAAAAGCGTTAAACTAACAATGTAAGTTAGCATGATGAATCGAGCCTCGATGCATGCAATACAAGTGGATGCAAGGCATGAGAGATGCTAAACAAAACATGATACCCTAATCTAACTATGATAAGTAGGTAAATAAAAAGGAGAAATACGTGGGGCTGGAAGACATACACATTATTACAAGTTTGCGTCCTCATGCAGGAGGGTCCGAATAAACTAACTACCTAAACTAATTAAAGCTGATTTAACTAACTATTACAAAACGAATTAACTAACTATGCTAGCTAGTTATTACAACATCACAACTAATTAACTATTCTATCTAATTATGACAAATTGGAACTAACTAATTAATTACACTAATTAATTAATTTAAAAAATTCTAACTAGCTAAGTAATTAATCACAAAATGAATACAACATGAAATAAGTAATTAAACTAACTAATCAGCCCTGGGAAGCGAGGAATGCTCATGAATGCGCACGGATTTCCACCCGAAAAAGCCACTGTTTTGCTGCTAGGAAGCCTCTGTTGCACAATTAGAACACTTACACTATTTTTCACCTCAAAACCAGCCTTGTTCTGTTTCAAAAGGGCACTGCTCAATTTGACAAAAGTGGCCGGCAGGCCAGAAGTGGTGGCCTGCCGGCCACAAAATCCTGGTTCCTCCAACTACAACAGAGAGCAAACAGAGCACAACCAATGTCACGCCCCAAAAGGTTTGGGCATGACCAACTCGATAGCGGTCTCAAACTCAAAAAATCTATAATATGGGGCTCGAACGGAAACAATTATCAAAGTAAAACAGTATCCATTGAGTTACACCTATATGCCAGGATCATAAACTTTTCATTAGATAGCCCAACACATAGAGAAACATATACATGAGTGACAACTATATACACATATATATACAATATACAGTCCCAACCCTGTATCTGGGGTATCACTAAAGCAGCGGTAATAAAGGTCATACATGATTAACAACATTTGACAAAGGCTAAAGTCAAAAGCTATGAGCTAGGGGAGGAGCTCCCCAAAAATGATTAACTTCATTTAACGGCTTGACACAACGGGGTTGACAAAAGAGAAGCTGTTAGGGCTAGACTAGGATTGACATCCGAGCTGATTACCTACAGAGACATACATAACACGGAGTGAGCAAGGCTCAATGAGTAATAGTATTTAGGGAACTCAAATGAACAAACATAAAATTCCAACGCAAATAAGTGCATAGGTCACATGTTTGATTTTGTTTTGTAAGCATTTTCGTAATGGCCTTAGGCCCATTATATGTACAAAACGGCCTCAGGCCCAATAGTATGCAGAACGACCTCAGGCCTAACATGTTATACAGAACGGCCTCAGGCCCACATTTCGACAGCTGTCCACACACAGGAGGGTAGGTAGAACATCGACATGTACACTACCTTCCTTGGCCTCTGGCCATGAATCATAATCAATTCGTATCATATTAGAGTCGGTAAGACATCGGCATGTCATCACCCCTCTCAGTCTCAGAGTTGCTGATAAGTTGTAACTTATCTCTGAACGGCCTCGGGCCTCGTAATAACAAAACAGAACGACCTTTGGTCCACAAGAATTCTTGATCCAGTATCACACATAATTTCCAATTTCCTCATATGAGAACATAGCTCATTCATGAACAACAATATGTTAATGGTAATGGTTAGCAGTAATTGAACATATTACTATAGTACTATTACTCACAGTGCCATGGCGGAGCGATAGTCCCTTCCTGTATGTGACCTACACACACATGCAGTTCAGAAATTAGTCTATTTTCCTTTTTAATCAATATTTGATTCGTTCGACATTCAATTAATTACAAGCATTTTAAAAGCTTCAAACACACATTTTAGCAATCCCAGAGGGTCAAATAGAAGAAACGGAGTAGACAAAATTTTTCTACATGGGTCGCACGTGCGACAGTCCTCCACCGCACGTGCGGGAAGGTGGGCCGCACGTGCGGCAATCCTCCCCCGCACGTGCTTTTATTTCAGTACCTCAACTTTGATTTGCCCTGTTTTCCGCACGTGCGGCTGTGACCCCGCACGTGCGGTCAGAACCCTGTTTTGCAATCTGATACAAGGCACACACCCAACTAGGTTACAACATTTCAAGGCACAGAATAGAGGAATTTAGCACAATATAATGATAGAATGTTACACCAACATGAATCATAAGCTTAACTAAATCTTTAATTCCTTCAAACTCAGAAATACAATTCAATTCCTTCAAATTTGTAGCTATATTTGGTCTTTCACACACATATACATATATATATATATATATCACCATCTAACACATGGATGAATTACAACATGCAAGGCTATAAATAATGTGTAATCCCCCTCCAAAGAACTCAAATAATTCCAAATCAACTAAATATAAGAGGCATTCTTCAACTAATTGATTCATACACACTTGATTCATTTCATAACCCTAATTTACAAGAATACAAAAGAAATTCTTATTCAAGTCAAGAGAGGGGTTAATTAAAGTGAGATATACAACCTTGAGTTCAAATCTTTACAATCCCTCTCAATTTCCCAATTCTCTCCCTTGTTGAGCTCTTCTCCTTCTCTCTCCCTCTCTAGCTCTCTCTCATTCTCTCAGGAGATATTTGTTCATACCACATAACAAGTAACCAACTAAAATACTAGGTTTATTTAAAGGTTAGACACAAATTAACCAGTTTAATCATTCCGAATTAGATTTTTACAGAAATTCATATTATGATCTAAAAATCATACTGATCACAATTATAAAGTCAATTTCAGATTATTAAGCTTTTAAGGATTCCAATTACTGATTCAAACGTCACGATTGTAACAGATATTTCTTATAAGGGACAAATATGACCTCATAACCATATGATTCACACAATTACACTTAATTTCCCATAGATTTTCACATTAAACATATAAGTGCACATAATAAGAGACAGAAAGCATACCAGAAAACATACAAGAGGGTTAGGTTATTACACTCTCCCCACTTAAATAAGTTTGGTCCCTCAAACTTGTTTTACCTTATGATAGAAATAATTCCGGATATTGGTGTTGCATTTCCTCTTCTTTTTCCCAAGTAGCTTCGGTCCTGTAATGTTCTCGCCACTCAACTTTTACCATTGGGATTTCTCGATTCCGTAGTTATTTCACTTGCTGATCTAAAATCCGGATTGGCTTCTCTTCATAGGCTAATTTGTCATCAATTGTAATGTAATGATAGTTTATGATATGAGACGGATCTGGAAGATAACTTCGCAACATAGACATATGAAATACACTATGCACTTGGCTCATGCTTGGCGGAAGAGCAACTCGGTAAGCCACCGAACCCACTTTCTCCAGAACTTGGAATGGACCAACATATCGAGGCGTTAACTTACCCATTTTTCCGAATCTTGGATGTCCCTTCACCGGGGTAACCTTCACAAAAACATGTTTACCTACCTCAAATTCCAAATCTCTTCGTCGGTGATCCGCATAACTCTTTTGTCTGCTTTGAGCGGTTCTTAATCTTTCTCGAATGGTTTTAATCTTTTCAGTTGTCAACTGTACAATTTCAAGCCCTAGTAACGACCTATCCCTGACTTCGGCCCAACACACGGGGGAGCGACATGGTCTTCGTATAAAGCCTCATAGGGTGCTATCCCAATGCTCGAATCATAACTATTATTGTATGCGAACTCCACCAATGGCAGATGAATTTCCCAACTTCCCTGAAAGTCTAAAACACACATCCGTAACATATCTTCTAAGGTTTGTATTGTTCTCTCGGATTGTCCATTTGTTTGAGGGTGCAAAGCTGTGCTAAATTTTAACTCTGTCCCCATAGCATTCTGTAAACTTTGCCAAAATCTCGACACAAATTTCGGATCCCTATCTGACACAATTGAGACTGGAACACCATGGAGTCTTACAATTTCATTTACATAAATCACAGCAAGTTTATCTGCGTTGTACTGAGTTTTCACAAGTAGGAAATGAGCGGATTTAGTTAACCGATCTACAATGACCCATATAGCATTCATACCCCGAGGAGTCCGTGGTAAGCCTACAACGAAATCCATAGTCAAGTGTTCCCACTTCCACTCCGGAATTGGAAGGGGTTGCAGCAACCCTGCCGGTCTCTGATGCTCTGCCTTTACTTGCTGACATTGTAGACATTTTGAGATGAATTCCGCAATCTGCTTTTTCATATTCGGCCACCAAAAATTTTGTTTCAAATCCCGATACATCTTGGTACTCCCGGGATTTATTGAAAATCTGGAGGCATGTGCTTCTTCCATTAAATTCTTTTTAATCCCTGGTACATTGGGAACACATATTCGGTTTTCAAATTTGAGCACTGAATTTGCAACATTGAACCCCGGTCTTGGTTTTGTTTCTAACTCATCACATATCTTCTTCAAAGATTCATCTTCCATCTGCCGTTGTTTAATTTCTTCGATTAATGTCGGTTGGGCTGTCACTGCTGCCACCGTGGCACCCCGTTCATGCATCACAAGATCCATATTCATTCTTTCTAATTCAAATGATAACTCCTTTCGCCCCGTAAACAAATTTGCTAAATGTCCCATACCCTTTCGACTAAGTGCGTCTGCAACGGTATTGGCTTTACCAGGATGGCAATGGATCTGCAAATCGTAATCTTTAATAAGTTCCAACCATCGGGGCTGCCGCATATTCAACTCCTTTTAGGCAAAAAGATACTTGAGGCTCTTATGATCAGTGTAGACTTCACATGTAGTGCCATACAAATAATGTCGCCATATCTTCAAAGCAAAGACCACGGCTGCGAGCTCCAAATCATGTGTGGGATAGTTCTTTTCATGGGGTTTCAGCTGGCGAGAAGCATAAGCGATGACCCTCCCATTTTGCATAAGTACACAACCTAGTCCCTTATAGGAAGCATCACTATAGATCACAAACCCTTCAGTGCCAGATGGTAATGCAAGAACCGGAGCTGTAGTTAACTTTGTTTTCAAGTCCTGGAAGGCAGATTCCCGCTGTTTTGACCATTCAAACACAACACCCTTCTGAGTCAATTGGGTAAGTGGCACGACGATTTTGGAGAAATGTTGTACAAACCTCCGATAGTACCCATTAATCCCAGGAAGCTTCGCACCTCAATCACATTAGTAGGAGTTGGCAATTCACGATTGCTTTAATCTTATATGGATCAATGGAAATACCTTTCTTCGTTATCACATGTCCCAAGAACCCTACCTCATGTAGCCAAAACTCACATTTCTTCAATTTCGCATACAGTTTCTTATCTCGGAGTGTCTGAAGAATCCGACGAAGGTGATTTTCATGAGCGTCTGCATCCTTTGAATAAATAAGAATGTCATCGATAAACACCACTACGAATTCATCCAAGTATGGCTTAAAGACATGATTCATCAGATCTATAAATGCTACCGGTGCATTGGTAACTCCAAAAGGCATAACCAAGAACTTATAATGACCGTATCGGGTTCGAAAAGCTATTTTCTCAACATCATCAGCTTTGACCTTCAGTTGGTGATATCTGGACCGTAAATCAATTTTTGAAAAGACTTGCGCCCCTTGTAGTTGGTCAAACAAATAATCAATCCCGGGTAACGGGTACTTATTCTTGATTGTTACTTTGTTAAGCTCCCTGTAATCCACACATAGCCGAAGTGTTCCGTCTTTCTTTTTCACAACAGGACTGGTGTACCCCAAGGAGAAACGCTCAGGCGAATGAACCCTTTATCAAGTAAATCTTGCAACTGAATCTTTAGTTCTTTCATCTCAATTGGTGACATCCTATACAGAGTTTTAGAAATGGGTTGAGTTCCTGGCACCACTTCAATTGTAAACTCAATTTCATGGTCTACTAACTCCCCTGGTAACTCCTTCGGAAAAACATCCGAAAATTCACTGACAATTGGAATCATATCAGTACCCCCGTTCGTTGATTGCCCCTCCGAGACACTGCACAAATACCCCTGACACCTTTTTTGTAACAATTTGCACGCCTTTATCGCAGAAATTAAATAAGGTGGAGAAATCACCCCATGTCCTTTGAAGGTAACCTTTGGTTGTCCCGGAGGGTAGAAAATGATTTGTTTAGTGATACAATCAATATTTGCACGATATTCGCTCGACCAGTCCATTCCCAAAATGATATCAAAGTGAGTCATGTCAAGCGGTAGCAAGTTGGCATATACTCGGACATCCCCAACTAGGAGTTCACAAGCGAAATAAACAAAGTACAAACCAGAGAGTCCCCCAAAGGTGAAGACACACACAAGACATAAGACAATAATTCCTCAGATCTATCTAAATTTTGCACAAATATTTTTGACACAAAGGAGTGGGTAGATCCAGAATCAAACAACACATAAGTAGAATGACCATGAACAGTAATTGTACCTGACACCACTGTTGCAGCATTTTGCACATCACCCAGAACCAACGCAAACACTCTTCCTTGTCTAGCGGTGTCTTTATTATTGATAGGCTTTGTAACTGACTTGGTGTTGGGAGCTGGTGCAGATCCTGCCGAGCTTGTAGTTGTTTTATTCCCATTTTGCCGATCCCTTTGAGGACAATCCTTTACCAGATAACCCGTTTTGCCACACCTGAAACATGCTCCAGTCAACCGATAGCAAGTCCCACGATGTTTCTTTCCACAATCTGAACAAATGGGAGCTAAGTCTCGGGTAGGGGTGGAAGCACTAGAAGTTCCTGAATTCTGTTTCTTATTCGGTGGAGTGGTTGACCCCTTTAATAATTGAGTATTCTGCTTTTTCCCCTTCCATTCAGAAATCCGACTCTGTACAGCAATATTTCCTTCTGCCATGACTGCCCTTTCTAATACATCAACATAGGTAGGTAACTTCAACACATTGATTCAATCAAGAATCGCATTCCGTAAGCCCCCCTCGAACTTCCTCGCCTTCTTGTAATCTGTATCCACCATATGAGGTGCAAATCGGGCTAGTTCTGCGAATTGAGCTTTGTACTCCGCAACCGTCTTGTTCCCTTGTCTCAAAGTCTCAAATTCAATTACCTTTTTATCTCGCATACACTGCGGAAAATACTTGTCATAGAAGAGTTCCAGAAATCGAGTCCAGGTCAACCCTTGATGTTCAGTTCTTGTAAGCATCCACCACCTACGAGCTTCGTCTTCGAGAGTGAAAGCGGTCAATTGTACCTTCTGAGCTTCGGTGCATGGGAACACCTCAAATAACTTCTCCACACCCAATACCCATGCTTCGGCTTTCATCGGATCAATTCCCCTTTGAACACTGGTGGCTTCATCTTCTTGAATTCCTTTGTAAGGGTGATAGTTCGGTCCTTGGCATGATAATCTTGCACCACAGGCGGAGGTACCGGTGGCGGTGGCGGTTGTGGTTGCTGTTGTTGTCGTAAAGTCTCCGCCATCTCCATGATCATTCTTTCCATTCTGTCTAACCGTACGGAGGTAAAGTCCTCCGGGTCATCCGTCCTCATCCTCACCATGATCTACATAACAATCAATTACAGTATACACCAGAGATATACAAATAAACATGGATAATAACCATTGCAAAATGCTTATTAGCAGGTATTACAGATACAAATCGCGTTGCTATCAATCATTTCATATGCACCCAGAACGTCATGCATGATGCCTAAGTCTTTTCTAGACATCCTAAGGCTCAATGGATTCGAGTGTGTGAGATAGCAACTCGTGCTCTGATACCACTTGTCACGCCCCAACCTCACCCCTAAAAGTTTGGGCATGACCAACTCGATAGCGGTCTCAAACTCAAAAAATGTGTAATATGGGGCCTGAACAGAAGCAATTATCAAAGTAAAACAGTATCCATTGAGCTACACCTATATGCCAGGATCATAAACTTTTCCTCAGATAGTCCAACACATAGAGAAACATATACATGAGTGACAACTATATACACATATATATACAATATACAGTCCCAACCCTGTATTTGGGGTATCACTAAAGTAGCGGTAATTAAGGTCATACATGATTAACAACATTTGACAAAGGCTAAAGTCAAAAGCTATGAGCTAGGGGAGGAGCTCCCCAAAAATGATTAACTTCATTTAACGGCTTGACACAGCGGGGTTGACAAAAGAGAAGCTGCTAGGGCTGGACTAGGATTGACCTCCGAGCTGATTACCTACAGAGATATACATAACACGGAGTGAGCAAGGCTCAGTGAATAATAGTATTTAGGGAACTCAAATGAACAAACATAAAATTCCAACGCAAATAAGTGCATAGGTCACATGTTTGATCTTGTTCTGTAAGCATTTCCGTAAAACGGCCTCAGGCCCAATATTATGCAGAACGGCCTCAGGCCCAACATGTTATACAGAACGGCCTCAGGCCAACGTTTCGACAGCTGTCCACACACAGGAGGGTAGGTAGAACATTGACATGTACACTACCTCCCTTGGCCTTTGGCCATGAATCATAATCAATTCGTATCATATTAGAGTCGGTGAGACATCAGCATGTCATCATCCCTCTCAGTCTCAGAGTTGCTGATAAGTTGTAACTTATCTCTAAACGGCCTTGGGCCTCGTAATAACAAAACAGAACGACCTTTGGTCCACAAGAATTCTTGATCCAGTATCACACATAATTTCCAATTGTTCCTCATATGAGAACATAGCTCATTCATGAACAACAATATGTTAATGGTAATGGTTAGCAGTAATTGAACATATTACTACAGTACTATTACTCATAGTGCCGTAGCAGAGCGATAGTCCCTTCCTGTATGTGACCTACACACACATGCAGTTCAAAAATTAATCTATTTTCCTTTTTAATCAATATCTGATTCGTTTGATATTCAATTAATTACAAGCATTTTAAAAGCTTCAAACACACATTTTAGCAATCCCAGAGGGTCAAACAGAAGAAACGGAGTAGACAGAATTTTTCTACATGGGCCGCACGTGCGGCAGTCCTCCACTGCACGTGCGGGAAGGTAGGCCGCACGTGCGGCAATCCTCCCCCGCATGTGCTTTTATTTCAGTACCTCAACTTTGATTTGCGCTGTTTTCCACACGTGCGGTTGTGAGCCCTGCACGTGCGGTGGTGCTTCTCACACGTGTGGTTGTGAGCCCCGCACGTGCGGTCTGAACCCCTGTTTTGTGCAATCCGATTCAAGGCACACACCTAACTAGGTTACAACATTTCAAGGCACATAATAGAGGAATTTAGCACAATATAATGATATAATGTTACACCAACATGAATCATAAGCTTAACTAAATCTTTAATTCCTTCAAACTCATAAATACAATTCAATTCCTTCAAATTTGTAGCTATATTTGGTCTTTCACACACATATACATATATATATATATATATCACCATCTAACACATGGATGAATTACAACATGCAAGGCTATAAATAGAGTGTAATCCCCCTCCAAAGAACTCAAATAATTCCAAATCAACTAAATATAAGAGGCATTCTTCAACTAATTGATTCATACACACTTGATTCATTTCATAACCCTAATTTACAAGAATACAAAAGAAATTCTTATTCAAGTCCAAGAGAGGGGTTAGTTAAAGTGAGATATACATACCTTGAGTTCAAATCTTTACAATCCCTCTCAATTTCCCAATCCTCTCCCTTGTTGAGCTCTTCTCCTTTCTCTCCCTCTCTAGCTCTCTCTCATTCTCTTAGGAGATATTTTGTTCATACCACATAACAAGTAACCAACTAAAATACTAGGTTTATTTAAAGGTTAGACACAAATTAACCAGTTTAATCATTCCGAATTAGATTTTTATAGAAATTCATATTATGATATAAAAATCATACTGATCACAATTATAAAGTCAATTTCAGATTATTAAGCTTCTAAGGCTTCCAATTACTGATTCAAACGTCACGATTGTAACAGATATTTCTTATAAGGGACAATATGACTCATAACCATATGATTCACACAATTACACTTAATTTCCCATAGATTTTCAAATTAAACATATAAGTGCACATAATAAGAGACAGAAAGCATACCAGAAAACATACAAGAGGGTCAGGTTATTACAACCAAGGTATTTTCAAGGGTTATTTGCACAACTTACCCCTTCTTATCATCAAACAGCTCAAAGGAGTAGTAAATTTGATTCACAAACCATCAATCGATGCAATTTCATTGCATGATGGCCTATGAACCAAAGTGTACAAGTTCAATAAATATAACAATAAAAGGCTCTCAAACCTCCTCCCTATCATGGATTAATCAAGGAAAGTGGTTGACAATGACTTTTGAACCGTTTACATCACTAACAATTATGAAACGATTCAAGACTCAAGGGTTCAATTAACGTTCGATTAAACCCTAACCAAGTTATTATCTTGCATCATTTTTAGTTCTCATTTTAATTACTCCATTTTAATTACTAACCATTCCATAGTAAATTAAGTTCAAAGGTGAGCTTTAATTCCTCCAATGGAAAGAAGCATCAAACCAAGAGTTGTTTTAGGCATAAGAGAAGTACCATGCCATTGGTAATGAACCCCCAAAGGGATTAAACCATTAAGCATAAGACCTCAATCTCATGCTTTAAAGAAGCAACTAGTTTGAGCCAACTTTCAAAGCAAAATCCAAGAAAGGAGAGAGGTTGCAGAAGTGATTAGGGGTAAAAACAAGTATGGAAAGCCATAAACAAATGCTATCAACTCAAATAGGTTGGTTGCTAAGGCCTAAGCCACCAACCTAGGAGGACTATTACACTACAAGCATGTAATACAAGACTCAAATGCAATGAACCACTAAAAACAGTCATAAAATAGTGCTAAATTAGTCCAAAAACATGCTGGAATTAAGACAAAAATAGCTGGAACAATAAGCTAAAACATAGAGCTATGTAAGCTAGTACACAAAGCATAAGGAGGGAGAGGCTACCCCCTCCATTTTTGAGACTTTAAAACAACATTTTAGCCACTGAAAAAGCTCTGAAATTGAATAGTAAAAAGCTCAAAAACAGTTGACAAAGAGGTGGGAAACACAAGGGTAAAGGTCTTGGAAGCTAGGTGGAAGGAATGGCGAGCCACCCCTCCACCCTTATTGGCCTTAAACCACAAGTTTCAGCCCAAAATTTCAAAGTATAAAAGGGCCAAAAATAGCCCAAAACAGTAGGCACAATAGCAATTAAAGCAAAACAATAAACCAAGACTTATTCCTCTTGAAGAGAAGAACACTTTCCAAGCAAAAAATCAACACTTAACACCTTCAAGAGCGCAAAGTAAGCCCAAAAGTACCTCAGCTCCAATACCACAAGGTTTGGTTTAGAGTGTATAGGCAAAAGTTTCAAAATTTACGAGAGAGAGAGAGAGAGAGAGAGAGAGAGAGAGAGAGAGAGAGAGAGAGAATTTTGCTCCAAAATCTTCAACCTTCAAAAATGGAAGGGAGGTCTCCTATATATAGAAAAACATCAAACTCCCTTAGAAATATCAATACATACACGTGTAAGCAAGTGCATACATTTGTGACAATAGTTGGCACAGCTGGCAAAAATATCTGCCAAAACACAATTGTGGCCTGTAGGCCACACAAGTGGTCGACAGCCAAGATCAGTGGCTGGTAGCCAACAGTGGTGGCCGATAGGTCCCAAGGTTTTTCAGGCTTGAAGAACTATGGTTGTGGTCCAAAACAAGGCAAGAGGTGTATAGGGTTTGAAGGCTCAAAGCTGTGGCATTCTACTCAGGACTCCGAGCACTTGACAAGCATATACACATTCATCATTGGGTGTACAAGTGGTGACGTCCAAGTCATAAGGGCAGTAAAAAATGGGGTGTCCACAGTTGCCCCTCTTTGACAGAACTCGAAGTCATCAAATGAAGTGAGTGAATGTCAAAGCTCGAAGACGACCCATTTTGACAAGGCCATAAGACTTGGGCAAACAAACAAAATGCAGATGTAGTTGGTTGAACTCGAGGGTTGCCTACGTATCCCATTGCAAGGAATCAAACCAGCATAGTTCAGGGGCAAGATGCAAATGATATGCACGAGAAAAAAAAAACTTTGAAAGTTGGACTCACGCGCTTCGCGAAGCTGGCTATTTTGAAAACTCATGATCATGCAAGATGATGCAATAAGTAATAACAACATAATAACATAACAATGCATGAATGAGCAGCTTCAAGCTTAAAACCAACACAGGTTCCATGTAAAAAGATCTAAAACAACCCCAACCATGCAAAAAATAAGACGAGGAGAGAAAACACCGCTTAGGATCGCGTTTCACGTATCTTGAGAAATTGAGAAACGAAAAACAGCTCGAGGTCATGTTTCACGCATCCTGAGATGAAAGCAGCTCAGGGTCACGTTTCACGCGTCTTGAGATAGGAGAAAAATCACTCGGGGCTGCGCTTTACGCGTCCCGAGATAAAAGGAAAACTGTTCGGCCTCACGTTTCACATGTCTTGAGATAAAAGAAAAATAGCTCAGGCTCACGTTTCACGCATCCTGAGATAAAGTTCACTCAGGGCTGCGCTTCACGCGTCATGAGATAGAAGAAAAAATGCTTGGGCTTGCGTTTCACGCGTCCTGAGATAAAAGAAAAACCGTTCAGACTCGCGTTTCATGCGTCCCAAGATAAAACCCACTCAGTGCTATGCTTTATGTGTCCTAAGATACTCTAATCACGCTAAAATCTTGAGAAGAGGAGAAAAATCACTTAGAGCCTCACTTCACACATCCCGAGATAAAACTTGCCCAGGGCTGCGCTTCGCGCGCCCTAAGATAGAAGAAAAATCGATCAGACTTGCGTTTCATGCGTCCCAAGATAAAACAAGCCCAGGGCCATGCTTTACGCGTCTTGAGATAAAACCTGCTCAGGGCCGCGCTTCACATGTCCTGAGATAGAAGAAAAACAGCTCGGGCTCGCGTGTCACGCTTTCCAAGATAAAAAAAATCTCTCAGGCTCGCGTTTTACGCGCCCCGAGATAAAACCCGCTCAGGGCCACGCTTCACGCATCCTGAGATACTCTAATCACGCTAAAATCGTGAGAAGAGGAGAAAAACCACTTGGAGCCATGCTTCACGTGTCTCGAAATAAAACCTGTCCAGGGCCATGCTTCACGCGTGCTGAGATAAAAGAAAAATCGCTCGGACTAGCATTTCACCTCTCGAGATAAAACACAATGAGGGCAGCGCTTCGCACATCCCGAGACAAAGACAAAATCGCTCAGGGTTGCATTTCACGCATCCTGAGATAGGAGAAAAAGCACTTGGGATTGCGTTTCACGTGTCCCAAGATAAAAGGAAAACCGCTCAGGCTCGTGTTTCATGCGTCCTAAGATAAAAGAAAAGCTGCTCCGGCTTATGTTTCACGCGTCTTGAGATAAAACTCGCTCAGGGCCGTGCTTCACGCGTCCTGAGATAGTAGAATAACCATTCAAACTCGCGTTTCACGCGTCCCGAGATAAAACACGCCCAGGGCCGCGTTTCACGCATCCTGAGATAGAAAAAAATCACTCGAACTCGCGTTTCACCCATCTCGAGATAAAAGTCACCCAGGGCTGCGCTTCACGCGTCCTGAGATAAAAGCAAAGGTACGAGACCATACCATAAATACACAATATAGTAAGTGTGCAATAGATGCGAACAAGTGTGATAGATGCACAAAGTATGATGAGTTTGTGTGATAGATGCACATGATATGTGATAAGGCTGTGCAATAGATGCACAGGAAATGCAATAAACAAACAAAGCGGTACTTTAGAAAGTACCTCATGGGGTGAGTGGCGATGAACCGCTCTACTCTGGTGGGAATCTCCCTTTTGTGTTCTTTGAACTCTTACCTTCAACTCATAGTTCAAAGGCCCTCAAATGCTGACAAGAGATAATACCTGCATGTAGAAGCCACTGATGCCACTTTTCTTCCTAATCACATTTAGAACTTTCCCTATTCTCCAACGGGGTGACAAATTAGGTTGGTTCAGTATCCAGAATTGAGGCGCATACAAGCTACCTCAACCTATGGGGCTGCCATACAGATTTCGAGATAGGAATACACCCCTAGGTATTTAAACTAGACTTTAGTCTCGGAAATTCCGAACCTTTGCGTTCTAGGCCTCGACCATTCGAACTCTAGTTTCCACCGTCTTAGTTGATTTCCTAGAAACTCATTGCAAACACAGCCAAGATGCCTCTGGCAGGGAATGGTGTTTGGGGATAGCATTTTGATCGCCATTCTGGCTTGAAGTAGGCTTGAGCTTGAGGTCGAGGTACATTCATACTTTGAAGAAATGACAAGGCCTGAGAAGGTGCATCCGGAATGCAATCTCAGAAATTGCTAAAGTTGAAACAAACTCAGATGCCCCAATTTTCCCTATTTTCTTTTGCTTTGCAGTCCGGAACCTATGTAGCTTCAGATAGGTCCTTGTTCTAATGCTCTCTCTTTTGACCGAGGTTAGACCCTACAGTTTATGAAAGAAAGAACTTTGTTTTGCACACCATGTTGGGAATGACACAGCACTCTGAGCACAAAACGATTTATTTTTGAAATTGAAACCAAGAATGAATTCTTAACCAGGTATTGAGCCTACAACTGACCACAGTACACCATGACTCAACAAAGGAAAAAAAACAAAGTAAAAACAACCTAAACGCAACTATTTACACTCAAAACGACTTAAAACAAGAATCGAGACAAACAAAAACAACAAACACAACACTTAGATGTTTTCCACTGGTGGGAGACCTCTTAGTTCACAAGGAGCTTGTTGCTTCTCTAGGTATTGTTTCCTACCCTTTCTCATTTGTGATTCTTACATCACTTTGGCACTCAATCTTTATTTTATCTAAAAAGCCCTTTCCTCACTTTTTCTCTCAGCGCACATCTCTCTATTATTTAATCTCTCTCTTTTTTTTTTATCCCTTTCAGGTGTGGTTAATGGATAAGCTAGAAGTTGTGGACCTTATGAGGGGGGCGAATATCCTGCTCAATTTCCAGTTCGTGCTTCACACTTGGCTCGATACCTCACTGCTTGGAGGATGAGAGAGTTTTTTTGGCCTCTGCTGTTAGTTTCAGTTGTGCCATTTCTGGAGAATACATTGATAATGGGGAAAAAATAGAAAACCTAACTCGACTGTGTCCCTAGTTCATCATTTTGACCATTTTTTGTTTTTGGCTTTCTGCTAAAACAATTTTGACTAACATGAGAGTTAGATTAACATGCTTATTCGACTTTCTGCTTTGAAATCATGTAAATCAGGCTATGAGCACTAGAAATTTTCCTTTTTTAGATCCAAGAAATGGTCCAGTTTTGGAAAAATGGAATAGTTTTCGAGAAAATTAGTCAACCTCATTAAAAATCCTCAAAATTGTTTTTGCAAATGGCCACTACTCAACCACTGTGGAATTAACTCCTGAGATGCACAACCTCAGATCTGAACTTGATTTGTCTTTTAGCTAAATCTTTTAATGGAATAGGACAATCGATTTTGAAAGAAGATGAGCACGAAGATGAGCCAATGAACATGAATAGAAGCCGAGTTTGAATAAAGATAAGCCAACCAACATGGATGAGACAAGCAGGTTGAAAATGGTTAGGGCCGAACTTCAAGATGAAGTTTCCTACGTATCCCAAAGATGGGAATCAGGCCTTATATAGTTTTGGGTTAAGGTGCACTCGGGGTATTAATACTCTCCTTTTGTGCTCTAACTTTTGTTAAGGCCGCCCTTTCGGGTTTTTAACCTTGCGAGCTCTATTTTTCTTTTTCATTTTTCATTTTTTCATTTTTTTTTTCATTTATTTTTTATTCATTTGTTTTTCATTTTTCTTCTTTTTCTTGCTCTAACTTTTGCCTGGGTCGCCCTTCCGGGTTTTCGGCCCAGCGAGCCTCTCAAGGATAGAAAAGTTTAACTTGTCCATGTCGATTGGCCGTAAGATGTCTAAGCCATCTGAATCCACGATAATGGCTGTTGTTCCTGACTAAATAGTCTTGATGATGTAAGAGCCCATCCAATTAGGGTCTGAATTTGCCCCTAGTGACATAGATAGGAACCCCAGTGTCCTTCAGTGAAACAAAAATTTCTTCTCTTAGATTGTGGGATTTGGCTTTCTTGTCAATCTCCATTGATTTGAGCAATGACCCAGTTTTGAATCTTTGAGCATATCTGACCTTTTTGCCCCTAGTTCAAGGGTTGCTTCTAATCCAGCTATGCAAGCTTCCTTTGATGACATCTGACCTTCTTGCCCCTAGTTCAAAGGCTACTTCAAATCCAGCCATGTAAGCCTCATATTTTGGTTGATCGTTGAACATTATGAATCAAGGTTCAAGGTTTGTAAGCAAAGGGGTCGAGTCTTGAGGCCAAGAGTGATCCTATGCTGTACAATTTCAAGATCAATTCCAGACATGTCTTCATAGGACCACGCAAAACATTTTTTGAAATCGTTTAATAAAGCGACTAGCCGCTCGTGCTCTTCTGAAGACAATGTAGAACCAATCTGGATGAAGCCAGGATCCTTCTCAATGCGCACATTAACAGACATGATCTCATTCATTAAGGGCTTAGCACACCTCTTTTCTTCTTAGTTGATCAAATTTTTACAAATCCCGAGGAATTCCTTCCTCTTTGTTTTCACCAAAGTTTTGGAAACAGTTTTGAAAAACTTTGGTCAATGCATTGATTTAAAGGCACAGAGAAGTAGATGAAAATAACTGTAATTCGTTCAGATCTATTGGCTCAACTGGCTTCATGATAGAAACAGACGCAAAAGAAAGAGTGAGAAGACAAACAAAAACAAACAGGGAAGTGATGTCTGAGTTAACACCCCCGAAATCACTAACCTGCAGCACAACAAGACTGACTCGATACAACAAGACTGACTCAATACAACACAAAAAGACTGACTCAATACCCAAGTCTGAAAGTACAATAAACAACATTTTCAAAGTGCTAAAACAGTGTGCCATCCACGACATCTAGAGTAAAATGAGCACCTTCAGCAGGTGGTTCATCCCCGATCACATAGTCACATTATCCCCTAAGTTCATCGATCCAGCACCGATAGACTTTGTAGGACCTGGTGGAGTGATGACCTTATTGTCAATCAGATTTTGAACTTCATGGCGAAGACAAAAACAACCGTCAGTGTCATGGCTGGTTTGTTGATGGAAGGCACAGAACTTGGCAACTTTATACCTGGCTGGAAGGGGATCAGAGAGAGGCCAAGGGTCAAGGGGTTTAAGATGGCCTTGCCCTATGAGGATTTGGAGAGCTTTGGACAAGGCCATGTAAAGGGGATTGAAAGTGCAGTTACCAGTCCTGACAAGATTGATAGAGGGGTCAGCAGGTGTTAACCAGGTTTGATGATCTCTTACGGGTGTAGGATTGGAGCTGAAAGGGGTTTTTCTGGTACGACAGCCCTTTTCATGGTTTATCCTTGGATTCAAAATGCCCCCAACCTGAACGACAAAAATGTCATCCACAATTTTTGCAACAATTGCAAGCACTTGTTGTTTGTTCAGCCCTTTGACCTTCAAAGCCTTAATAGCCAATTGAAGTTGTTCATAAGGATCAATACTTGCCTTGGCCTTGTTATTGCGACTAGCTTCAGTTTTGCCAAGGGATTGGGTGACTATATTGAGGTGAGGCCCAATTATTGTTGACATGTCATCACCTAGACTTGAAACGGCTTCAGGTTGGTCCTTTTCAATTGTAGTTCGCCCCAAGATTGGGGAGCCGTTTGGTGTGAAATTTTTGGCATGTAATATGATCGATAATGGAGCCAAAATCCCAAAGGCTAAATCTGCTACAGTTCTCTACACACCTTCAATCATGCTCATTAGCTCAGAAGTAGTGGGTTCATGGGTTTGAGATGATTGGGGTTCAAGTGTATAAATCATACACAAGTGCGTGCTTTTTGGAATGAACATCTCAGGCTTGGGTAAATGGGCTGGGGTGATGTATATGCTAGGGTTGTAGGTGGATGGTAGTGTATAGATTAGGTTGAGGTGTGAAGATAATGATTAGTGGTGGCCTGAGGTCCTTTTGGTGGAGCCATGATCTTGTCGTTAATAAGATCCTGAATCTTATGACGGAGGCAGATGCAACGGTCTGTATCATGACCATGTTGTTGATGATAGACACAGTATTTAGCGGGGTCATGTCTTGATATTTTGCGGGGTCATGTCTTGGTGGAAGAGGATTTGGAAGGGGTCGGGGTTCTAGGAGCTCTAGGTACCCTTTTTCTAGCAGCGTTTTCAAGGCTTAAGAGAGACTCATGTAAAGAGGATAGAAATTTCGGGCTTGGGGCGGAGTTGAAGTGGTTGGTTTTTGGCTATTGATGGGAGTGGTGACAGTGTTTACTTCTGAACATTTCGTAACTGTGCTACCACTAGTAGTAGCATTGGAACTGCGAACAACATTTTCTTCAAAGGCTCATTATCTTCCATAATGATCCCTTATCTGATGGCATCGTCAATTTGAACCCTTATTACGTGAAGCTCTGTAAAGGTAAATAGAGGTAGAACAATCATTTTTTGCAGCAACCTACCATGTAGATTCTGAACAATCATTCTTATCTGATCTTTCTTGGAAGGTCTCGTGGTCATCATCGAGGCTTTGACCCTTCATCTAGTCACAAACTCGGAGAAACCCTCATTCGGTTCTTGACGGGTTGCCTCAAGATCACGAGTTGTGACCTCAATCTATGTATTGTAAGAGTACTGAGCAACGAAGGCCTCAGCCATCTCTTCCTAATTCTGTTTGACAGAATCTTCCAACTTAGCATATTGTAGCTCACTTTTTTCGGGCCCCTCTTTGGAAGGTTTGAAAGAAGCCCTATAGTTCGGACTCTCGTGGTTCTGAATTTAATCTCACAAGTGCAATGTGAAACTGATAATCACCAAAGAGTCCAAATTCGACAAATCTTTTGGAAAATTGATTTTAGGATAAAAAATGCCAAAATTGGACTGCTTTGCCAGATACAGAGTCGCCACCTAAATATTTTATTTTGGAAAAAATTAGGAAACTCATGACTCGTGCCAAAGGCCACGTGCCCGTCATCACCAAAGTTGCCTCGGCTCAGGAACTTAGGTACGAGAGGGAAAGGTCATGAATTGAGCACCCCCCCTTCCTCGATCAAAGATCGGCCTCTACTAATCATGATATGATTTTTTATAAACATTATGTGTTCTTGTTCCGGTTATTAAGCTAGCTTTACTATGTGATGTGCACAATCAAGTATAGATTAGTTTGCCTAAATTGGAACAATTCAACTCATGTTTGTTTTTTGCGAAAATGGTTTGAATTTGCCACCTCAAGTGGGCTTAAAGTTGCGGATTTGCCACCAAACATCGTGGACTTAAAACATGACTTGCCACTCAACAAAGTGGGCTTAAAACATACATTTGTTGAATCATTCCAATTCAAATAACGAGCCTTCATCCACAAGCATTCAAGCAATTTAGCATTTAAGCACATAGCCTCATGGCAAGCATGCTAATTAGGGAAACATCCACACTTATGCAAGTATGCTAAAGCATAAAAACTCACCTGGTACTCAAAGCTAAAACAGAAACTAGTTAGAAAAATGCATGATCCTAACTATACAACATGTCTAATGCAACATGCAAAGAATGCAATTAATAGGCTTGGCTACTAATATGACATATGTATCGATTTGATACATGCGGTTAAACACGTATTCAAAGAAGTATTGAAATGGCAATGCAGTTTGAATGATGCGCCGAGCCTCGGTGCATGCAATACGAATAAATGGATGCAAGCATAAGGTATGCTAATTGAAACATGTTCCTAATCTAACCATCAAAAGCGATTAAATAAAAGGGAGAAAGACGTGAGGTTGGAAAACATACACACATGCACACACACTTATTACAACATTACACCCTCACAAAGGAGGGTCTGAATAAATAAAAGCTAACTAGCTAAATAGGCTAATTAAGCTAACTAATACAAAACTTGAAACTAATTAACTAGCTATACTAGCTAACTAATTATTACAAACCGAATCAATTAACTATTCTAGTTAACTACTTACAAAATGAAATTGAATAACTAGTTAAACTAATTAATTATTTACAACACTTAATTAGCTACAACTATTTAATTACAACACAATTTGATCTATTGCTAATTAAACTAATTAGCTAATCCCGGGAGGCGAGGGAGGCCCATGCATGCTCGGTTTTTCACCCAAAAGGCCACTGCCTTGCTGCTGAATGCCTTTGTTTGCACATTGAACACCAACAATTTTGCCCACCTCTAGAACACCTCTGCTCCACCTTACCAACACACTCTGGAAATTTCACTAATGGTCGACAAGGGGCCGGTCAGCTACCAATGGTGGCCGGTCGACTACTGGTGGTGGCTGTCGGCCAATGATAACTGGACTTCCTTGCTCTTGAAGCAAGCAACAGTTTGGCCAACACTCCAAGTCACACACACCTTCTAAAGCTCAAAACAAGTCCCAAGCTACCTCAGCCTAAAGACTAGCAACTCTTGTTAAGGATTGATAGACAAAAGTGGAGTGTATCCAAGCAACTATGCACAAAATTACTAGAGAGAGACAGAATTTTGTTCCAAAATTGCTAACCCTCAAAAATGGGGGAGGAACCCCCCTATATATAGAAAAATAAGCCTTGAGCTTAGAAACATCCTATCATACAAGTGTAGGAAGATGAAGCTCAATGTGCTAACAGCTGGCACAACTATCAACAAATATTTGGAAAAAGACACTGGTGGCCGTTAGCCACCATTGGTAGCCGACCGGCCACCACTGATGGTCGACTGGCCACACCAATGGCCGACAACCATGAGCCATGGCCGACAGCCTATGGTGGTGGCCGACAGGTCACCACAAGTTCCAGGCTTGAAACAACAGGATTTTGGTCCAAAACAAATCACAAAATGGACAAGCTTTAAAGACTCAAAGACAGGACGTTCCACTGAGGACTTCGGGCACTAAAAGCAAACAAATGCAATCGTAATCATCTAGTGCACAAGCGATGACGTCTAAGTCTTAAGGTCGGTCAAAAATGAGGTGTCTATAGTTGCCCCTCTTTGACAGAACTCGGAAGCCATGAAATGACAGGAGTGAATGTCAAAGCCCAGAGACGATCCATTTTTGACAAGGCCGAAGACTCGGACAAACAAAGAAAGAAAGAAAACAAATGGTCGCGCCCGCAGGTTGCTTATGTATCCCTTTGCAAAGAATCAAACTAGCGTAGTTCTGGGGCAAGATGCAAGTGATATGCACGATGCAAAAACATAACCTATGATCATGCAATGAGGCCATAATGAAACATTTAAATGCAAATACAATGCAATGAAAATGCCACATTCAAACAAACCGAAACAAGGTACAACATCCCAAACATGAAAAGAAATAAGTAAATGAACACGCCATGTGTGAGAATCATGAGCCAAACCACATTTCATGCAGAAAGGATGTAAGAAAATTATGCAAGCTTAACTACGCGACGCACAGGAAAGGCGAAAAGCAACATAACCATCGGGCTCACCCAAGGTTTCAACCAAGATCCTAACGCGTCTCACACGAGAGGAGAAAGCAATGTAAACACCGGGTGCCCCTGAATGTTTTTTTTAACCAAGCAAACAATCCTAACGCGTCTCACGCGAGAGGAGAAAGGTGAACAAATCCAAACACATCTTACGTGAGAGGAGAAAGTGTATAAATCCAAACGCGTCTTACGCGAGAAGATAAAGTGAATACGTCCAAACGCGTCTCATGCGAGAGGAGAAAGTGAATACGTCCAAATGTGTCTCACGCGAGAGGAGAAAGTGAATACGTCAAAAGCGTCTCACGCGAGGGAAGAAACTAAATACGTCCAAACGCGTCTCACGCGAGGGGAGAAAGTGAATACGTCCAAACGAATCTCATGCGAGAGGAGAAAGTGAATATGTCCAAACGCATCTCACGCGAGAGGAGAAAATGAATACGTCCAAACGCGATACAGTAAGAATGCATGTTCTTTGTAAAGAAAACAATCGAGGCAAAATGCTACATGAAGGCACATTCAAGGCCAAGTACCAAATGCATGTCCTATGCACGATTGACAGCATGTTCTGTGCAAAGTACAAAATGCATGTTCTATACACGATTAACAACATGTTCTATGCAAAGTACAAAATGCATGTTCTATGCACGATTAACAGCATGTTCTATGCAAAGCAAAGTACAAAATGCATGTTCTATGCATGATTAACATCATGTTCTATGCAAAGTACAAAATGCATGTTCTATGCACGATTAACAAGAGCATATTCTATGCAAATTACAAAATGCATGTTCTATGCAAAGTACAAAATGCATGTTCTATGCATGATTAACAGCATGTTCTATGCAAAGTACAAAATGTATGTTCTATGCACGATTGAAATACGCATTCTACACAACAGCATATGTGAAATGCATGTTTTACATACGTAATAAAGAGATGCATAGTCTATGCGAAAATGAAAGCGTGTTCTATCGAAACAAATTCAGTAACAACTTTCTGATTTACCTCTCGAAAAAGTTGCGATATGCAAAAACGATACACCTCGTTCAACAAGTGACGAATGACGATCATCGAAAGCACGATTTCAAGCTTCCACAGAGAGAATTTGAATTCAACAATGACCTTTCCTTGCACCTCTCGGGAAACAGGGACAAAAATAGCATCAAGATTCAATGTAGGAGCACTGGGCATTGAACGGCCACCCTTGAAGATTGTCGGCCACCGATGGCAGATCGGGCCCTTTTTGGTCTTTTCACCACGGGTCTTTATATACACTCATCCATACTTCATTTCCTTACTCCTCCAAAGCCGAAAATCCTCCCTCTCTCTCTAAACACTTTCCCTCTCTAGATCCGAGCTTTATACGCATTTTCCAACGCCCCATGCACATTTTCTTTGCTAAACCCTCTTAGTTTACTCCATTTTGAACCGATTGAAATTTGATTTCGGTGTTTTTTCTTGGAGTTTCACCACTTGAGGCTTGTTTCCTTCGAGTTCTTCTTGGGTTTGGTGCCTTTTTCCAGGCTTTGACTTTTTCTTCCTTTTTCTCTCTCCTAGGGTTGACTTTTGGCATTTTCCACATATTTTTCTCATTTTCGACCATTTTCTCATCTTCTTTCCAAATGGCGGACGACATACCTCACGACGGAGCTTTCCCAGAGATCCCACCCCAGTTGTCTCCAGAGATGGAGGTGGAGCTTGGGCCAGTGTTGCTACCACCCAGGATTTGACCCTTTGATCCGACTACATATCATCCTTAGACGCATGTGCTAGCACCCAAGAGTATCCGGCATTTCAGAGGGTTTGCGCGAGGTGCACTAGAGGACCTCTTGTTACGAGAGCCGGACTCCCATTTGTCTTACGGCGCCACCGAGGTATACACTGTATTCTCCTGTTTCCTTCACTGTACATTGCATTTCTTGCTTTAACTGTGTTCCTTGCTTTAACTGTAATACTTACACTGCATTTCTTGCCTCTCACTACATTTCTTGCCCTAATCACACTCTTGCAATGTATTTCTTACATTGCCTTTTCATCTGCTTGTCCTCATGTTGCTGTATATCATTGTTTTGATCACAAGAGGACTCTCGCTCTATTAGAGGCTATGGAGCCACATCCACGAGGGATTGGTACATGGAGCTTCTTACCGGTGTCTGCCACATTATCGATAAGGCTGGCTTTTGTTCATTCTGCATGGGGCTATTACGCCATATTGCGAGTCGGCCCTTACTTGGAGCATTGGTAGAGAGGTGGTGGGATACCACCAACTTTTTCCACTTCTCTACTGCTGGGGAGATGATGATGAGACCCTATGACTTCTCCATGCTCACCGGCATAGGAGTAGGGGGTCACTTGATTCCTTATGATATGGACATGGGCGAGTGGGAGGCCGCCTGGATCTACTTGTTAGGGGTACGCTCGCCTCTTTTTCGACCAGGGATGGTACGATACAGTTGATTTGTGAAGCAGTTTCGAGGGAGAGAGCCAGAGACCCCAGAGGAGACCGAGCATTACGCTCGAGGCTTCTTGATGTTCTTCTTCGGCACCACCTTGTTCGCGAATAGGCAGAACATTGTAGGATTGTATTTTCTGAGCTCTTTAGTGGATTTACCGCAGATCTGGCTCTATGATTGAGGAGGAGCTGGCCTTGCCACATTGCTTGACATCCCACGGGAGCGGAGACAGGATAAGAGGCTACTGGCGAGCTTGGGAATTACGCTATACATTTCTGCTTTGCATTTTTTGCCTTCCTTTTCAGTACTTCCTACTTTGCATTTTATGTACACTGCACACACATTTTGCTTTTTGCTTTCTGCATTCTGCATTCTCTATACATTGCACACACATTTTGCTTTCTGCATTCTCCGTGTTTATATGTTGTATACTCACTGTTGTTTTCTCTTTGCAGCTTTGGGTATATGCATATTTCCCGACCCTCGTTTCGGAGTCGGAGGTGGAGATGCCCCCCGTTGTGCCGTACTCTCATCGGTACGACGACAGATGCTTGCGGAGGACCTGGGAGACCTTGTCATTCTTCCGCTGGTACTTCGGCACAGTGACCGCAACAGAGGTAACTCAAAATTCACAGTTATTTTCATTCTACTTGGGCTCTGATTCATACTTCGATATCTGATGGCCACTAACAATTTGTGCATTCTCTATTTACAGATCACTTGGTAGCCCTGGGCGATGATGCCGGCCGGAGTCAGAGACCAGTACGCTGGAGCTTGGGGGGCCTTCCGTTTTTGGCTTTTGTTCGAGGGCCCGGTTTATCAAGCCTAGTTTCTAGGCGAGCAGTTCTTGTGCCAGACCATGGGTTTGCTTGAGCCGGTAGTTCCCATGCCGCCCCCGCCATCTATGAGAGCTACAGAGAGACTTACCTTCCAGGAGATGATTCAGTTCACGGAGGGCTTAGAGGCCGACTACTTTTGCGAGGAGGGAGATTATTTGACATTCATCCAGACACACCTTATGCCTCCTTTGACCGGTGTTTGTGGGGGTGAGGGAGCAAGAGCTCCTGCTGCGAGGGCGGCGCCTAGAGTGACTAGGGCGACTAAGGCCCATGGGAGACGGGCTTCTCAGGCAAGGCAGATGATTGGTTGGCCAGAGCTTCCCACTACACTTACATGTTGGAGGCATATTGGGGAGGCTTACCAGATCCTTATTGAGTCTGCATCGGCCAGGCACGAGCTTATCGGGGTTCGAGGCCCAACTCTAGTATGTAGCACAATTTACATTTTGCTTGCCATATTTCACTTCAGTTATGTTTATAGCACACTGATCACCTCAACACACTTGCAAGCATCTATAGAGTACACCGGGGATGCTCTCGAGATGGTGGCTTCCCTGATGGGGATGGTGCAGAGAAGCATGAGCCTGCTTAGTCTCTACGGTATTCAGGTAACTTTCTTCAGTTTACACTTCATGCTATCAATCTTTCTGCTGATACACTAGCATTTCAACTGTAATCTGTTCTACATTGCAGTGATCTAATACACTGCATCTGATACATTGCACTCAAATATTGCATTCATACACTGTACTCGCACATTGTATTTGACTTCTGCCTACACGCATGCTGCATACCATGCTTATATCTGATACATACACTGAAATTGATATATTGACAACTGTCCTTTACAGATCCCAGATATACCAGGTGCACTAGCGGGAGTAGCACTAGGACCAATAGTACCTCCTCCAGCAGTAGGGAGAATAGGGAGACAGGCTCCAGTACGCAGCCGAGGCAGAGCCAAGGGCACCCAAGATGAGAGTGGTCCTTTAGAGCCCATTCTAAGTGATGACGACACCGAGACGAGTGGCTCTGAGAAGGCAGTGAGTCCACAGTCTCAGTCCTCTGCGAGTGGAGGTGATGATGCCGAGGCAGGTCAGTGACAGAGAGTAGAGATGGCACCAGCTTAGACTCTGGTTCAGATTCAGACAGCAGCACCGACAGAGACAATGCCCCAGAGTCCCTTCCTCTGAGGAAGAGGACAAAGAGGGCATCACGAGCCTAAGGTGACTGGCGCTGATTTTCTTGTAGTTTTTGCTTAGCTTCTTTTTGTTAGTAGCGTTAGCACATTGTACAGTTTAGACATGTTTTATTTGCTTTAAAAACTTGTACTGCACTTTTGTAAAAATAACCATGATCGGAATGAAAACCAATATATTTTTGAAAAAGTGTTGTATTTTTGCATCATGAGCACCGTATTGCATGAAAACGAGATTGAATTTGATAATAAAAACGGAACACTTGTATTGGCATGACTTTCTTAATTGGGTAATGAACCAACTAACACTTGAAATTCTAAACACAACATACAGCTCGATAATCAAAATAGCAACAACTCGATAAACAAAACAAAACAACTCAATAAACAACAAACAATTTGATAAACAAAAACAAAACAACTCAAATATAACTCAACAAACTTGCTAGAACTAAAAGGACTCAAAACAAGACCTTAAAATGCATAAAGAACAGGACAAAACACATGCTTTCAGCATTCTCAGCACATAGGTGGATGGCAAGCTTGCCAAAAGGATTGTCGGCCATGAATAGAGGTTGTCGGCCACCAGTGGTGGCCGGTCGGCTACCAAAGTGGCCTGTCGGCCATCACTAATGGCCGGTCGGCCATCAATGTGAGGAACCTCCAGATTGTTGCCACTTGGTTTCCACTCACTGCCTTATCTTCTACAAAAGGTTGAGCTTCGTGATTTCTTCATTTCAGTTACAAATTCTTCACAAAATGGAGCCATTCATTGCCCAAAAACTCTCGAATTGGATTGCAACTTTAGATGGCTTAGAAAAGGTAAATTTCTGGGGTTTCAGCATAAATGCACTTTTCCTGCTGAGTCATTCTCCGCTTTGTTATCCGTTCCTACATGTCGCGGCTAGATGTTGGAATCCGATTACACACGTCTTTAGCTTCGGGAGACAAGAGCTATGCCCGACAATCGAAGAATTTCAAGTGCTAATGGAGTCCCGGCGCGATGAGGAAATCTTGCTTCAGCCCTGTTTTGGTCACATCCAAGCTTTGGGACGGATGTGCAGGCTTACGCTACATGAGGCCCGTTCCTTGGTTCACAACGGAGAGCTGGACATTCCCAGTTTGATTCATCGATATTTTGATGCCGATGACCGAGGCAACCTTCTTTGGCGGGGTTTTCGACAACACGCCCTTTGTTTGTGCATGCTAGCACATTTTCTCCTTGCCCCTAGTTTCTGCGGGCTTAGCATTTGATTAGTCGAAGTAGCCTAAGGTTTGAAAGAGGGCAAGAGTTGCATTGGTTTGGCATTGGCCGAGACTTTGATAGGCTTAGACGCCTTTCATCGGTGAGAGACCACCAAATTTGCGGGGAGTCCACTACTTCTTCAGGTAATGTTTCCTACCCTTTCAAATATGTGTTTCTCACATCACTCAGCACTTACGCTCTGTTTTTCTCTTAAAGCCCTTTTCTCACTTTTCTCTAAACATACATCTCTCTATTCTTCAATCTCTCTTTTCTTTCATCCCTACCCAAATATGGCTTATGGACAAGCTGAAGGTAGTGGACTCTTGCCTCGCATACTCAGCCCGAGCATACTTTTTTTGCTAACAGCTAGTTGATTTCTTGAACGAGGGATGGTTGTGCCATTGGATGTGCAACAGGTCTACTGCTGACATTGCTTGGCGTTGCCCTTGGCTTAATCTGACTGAAATGCACTACAACATGGCTTGGCAACCTGGCATTCAGCTGATTGGCCTTACACATTGTATATTTTACTTTCTGTTCCGGTTCAGGCATCAGTTTGGACATGATCAGACTTACCCAGAGGAGGGGGTAGAGTACCTGGTTTCATTCCCCGTCTGAGGCTCACATTTGGCTAGGTACCTCACTGCTTGGAGGACGAGAGAGCTTCTGGCCCCTGCCCCTAGTTTCAGTTGCGCACTTTTTGGTGAGTGGTTGACCTGGCTCGAACATGAGGCACAATCTGGGCCCACTTTAACATCAGAAGCTTCCACAAGCACAAGCGGGGGACGCAGGAACACCTGACTCAGCTATGCCCTAAGTTTAATGCTTTGATCTTACTTTTCAAGTTTTATGCATGTAATAAAAGCAGCTTTGATTTGTATCGAGAGTTGGAGAACTTTGTATTGAAATCAATGAAATGAAAGTTGTGAGCACTGAAAGTTTTCCTTTTGGTCTAAAAATGGTCTAAGTTGTAAAAGGTAAAATTTGAGCAAAGTCAACTTTTATCAAAACTTTTCAAAACCATTTTCGATAAGGATTACAACTTGACACAAACGGAATCTATCCTCGAGATGTACAACCCCGGATCCGAAGATAACAAATTGCCCCTTGTTTGAATAACACTGCTCAGTACTGTAACCAGCTCTTTTCTCAGAGTAGGGATCACAACCGAACTTTTAGGTAAAGATTAGACAAAGATGACTTGATCAAACACATGGACATGACAGTTGAATTGGAGGTGTTTACGGCTGAACTTCAAGATGAAGTTGCCTACGTATCCCGAAGATGAGAATCAGGCCTTATGTAGTTTGGTTTGGGTTCACTCAAGTATTAACGCTCTCCTTTTGCGCTCTAACTTTTACCAAGGCCGCCTTTTAGGGTTTTCAACCTTGCGAGCTCAGTTTTTTTTTTGCTTCTAATTTTTTGTGCTCTAATGCCTAGGTCGCCCTTTTGGGTTTTCGACCTAGCGAGCCTCTCTGGGGTAATATCTCTTCAACTTGTCCATGTTGATCGGTTGGGAAAATTTTAGGCCATCCAGGTCCATAAGAATAATAGCTCCAACAGACCAGATAGTTTTGATTATGTGAGGGCCAGTCTAGTTGGGTTTGAACTTGGCCCTAGGGTCATAAATGGGAGCTCGGTTGTCTTTCAGCACCAAATCTCCTTTTTTGAGATTCTGGGACTTAACCTTCTTGTTAAAAGCCCTGGCAATCTTGTGTTGATAACCCTGAACATGGTACAGTGCTTTCAGCCTTCTCTCATTGAACAGCATCAGTTCTTCGAACCTGCTCTGCTGCCAGTCCACCTTTGCTATTTGACATTCAGCCATAACTTGCAGCGATGGAACTTCTATTTTGATTGGCAGAACAGCCTCCATACCCTAGACCAGAGAGTAAAGAGTTGCCCCAGTAGACGTCCGAATTGATGTCCTATAACCCCAAAGTGCAAATGGCAATTTGTCTGGCTAGTCCTTGTAGGTCTCAACCATCTTCTGCAGAATATGCTTGATGTTCTTGTTGGCGGCCTCAACAGCTCCATTGGTTTATGGCCGGAATATGGATGACTTATGGAAAGCCACGTTGTATTTCTCCAACAAGTCGATCACTTCTTTCTTGAAATGAGAGCCATTATCTGAAATGATCTCATTCGGGACTCCACAACGGCAAATGATGTTGTTTCGAATGAACTTAGCCACATGTGCTGCCCTTAACACTGCATAAGACTGAACTTCCATCCACTTTGTGAAATAATCAATTGCCACCAGAATGTATTCATGCCCATTTGACCTTTTCGGTGTGACTGCGCCGATGACATCGATTCTCCAGACTAAGAAAGGCCATGGTGAAGTCATGTTGTACAGCTTCGACGGTGGGATGTTCATGCGAGTTGCATGAATTTGGTATTTATGGCATCAGCGAACAAAACCGATACAATCCTCCTCCATAGTAGACTAATAGTAACTTTGCCTGAGAATCTTCTGGGCTAACATTACTCCATTCATGTGCGCTCCACACTCTCCCCCATGGATGGCCTTCATTAGGCGCTTTGATTCCTCTGCGTCGACACACAACTTGTGCATTCCCAGATGAGCCCTCTTGTATAGTTTACCTCCACAGATGATAAATTGAACGGCCATCTGCCGTATTGCCCTCTTATCTTTGGCATTTGCCCCTGGTGGATAAACCTCCTTTTCCAAGAAGTTCCAAATATCATAAAACCAAGGGTTTTGATCTTGCACCTCATCTATTGTGGCGATAGTCTCATAGGCCGCCGTATATCTCTGCTCAATGATGATCGGATGCATCCGGACTCCAAGTGGAATGTCTACCATGGAAGATAGAGTTGATAAGGCGTCAGCGAACCTATTGTTCTCTCTTAGTAGATGCGTGAAGGTCAGCTTCTCAAACCTAGGAATCAGAACATCTAGGGTCTGGTGATAGATCTTCATCTTTTCTTCTTTAACCTTCCAGTCTCCTTTTGCTTGAGACATAACTAGGTTCGAGTCCCTAATGACGTCCAACCTTTTTGCCCCTAGTTCTAGGGTGGCTTCCAAACTAACAATACACGCCTCATATTCTACTTCGTTGTTGGATACCTTGAACCGGAGTTTGAAGGCTAAGGGTATATGGGAATTGTCGGGTGCTATCAGCAACACCCTTATCCCATAACCGTATTGATTAGACGCTCCGTCAAAGTACATTGTCCAAATCTTTTCCTTGACTTACAGAATAGCTTTATCTGGGAACAGGTATTCTACCGCTTCATCCCCTTCCACGGGGTGATCTGCTAAATTCTACTACCGTTCTCCCCTTGACAGACTTGTGAGTACCATACTTCAAATCAAATTCGGAGAGGAGAAGCAACCAACGGGCTAGCCTACTCGTAAGCGTTGGTTTCTCAAAGAAATATTTGATGGGATCTAATCTCGAAACCAGAATTACAGAGTGAGCTAACAAGTAGTGCCTCAACTTCTTAGCAGCCCATACCAAGGCAAAGCAAGCTTTCTCGAGCTGAGTGTAACGGGTCTCATAATCTAGCCATTTCTTGCTCAAATAATAGATGGCTTTCTCCACCCTATCCTTAGATTCCTGAGCAAGCATGCATCCCATCGTTGTGTCCGTTACTGACAGATACAAAATCAAGGGCTTTCCTGGCTCTGGCAACGACAACATGGACAGGTTCTGAAGGTACTGCTTGATCTGCTCAAAAGTGAATTGACATCGGTTATATCCCATCGGAATTTCTTTCCTTTCTTCAGGAGACCAAATAGTGGTTCACAAGTCAAGGATAGTTTAGAAATAAACCGTCTTATGAATTGCACTTTACCCAGAAAGCCTCGCACCTCCTTTTCAATCCTTGGTGGTGGCATTTCTAGGATGGCCTTGATTTTGGAAGGATCTACCTCGATGCCTCTCTGTGTGATCAAGAAACCCAACATTTTCCCTATTGTTACATCGAAAGTACATTTCTGCGGATTCATTCTCAACCGTATTCTCTGATCCGTTGAAAGAATTTCTTCAAGGTGGTGTAGTGGCCCTCTCTTTCATTGGACTTGACAATCATGTCGTCCACGTACACCTCGACCTCTTTGTGGATCATATCATGCAAAATTGTGGTTGCAGCCCGTTGATAGGTAGCCTCGGCATTCTTTAGCCTAAACGGCATCACCTTGTAGCAGTAGGTTCCCCATGGCGTTGTGAAAGCAGTTTTCTCTTTGTCCTCGAGTGCCATCAAAATCTGGTTATACCCGGAAAATCCATCCATGAAGGAGAGCAAAGCATGGCCTACGGTGAAGTCCACCAATTCATCGATGTACGGTAGAGGAAAATTGTCCTTCGAACTGACTCTGTTCAGATCTCTAAAGTCCACACACACCAGAATTCTGCCATCGTTCTTTGGTACTGGGACAATATTGGCCAACCAAGTTGGATACTCAGATACTAGCAAGAACCCCGCATCTATCTGCTTGGTGACCTCTTCCTTAATCTTCAAAACCCAATCCAGGTGTATTCTCCGCAACTTCTGTTTGATGGGTCGGGCCTTAGGGTCAAGAGGGATCCGATGCTATACAATCTCAGTATTGATTCCAGGCATGTCTTTGTAGGACCACGCGAAGACATCTTTGAAATCTTTTAATAAAGCGACTAAGCGCTCGCGCTCCTCGAAGACGCGGATCCTTCTCAGTACCCACATTAATTGTAATGATTTCATTAGCGAGGGGTTTTGCAAACCTCTCATCCTCTCGATTAATCAAAATTTTCAAAACCAGAGGAATTCCTTCATTCCTCATTGTTTTCATCAAAATTTTGAAAATCATGATCAATGCAATAAACAAGAGGCACAAAGAAATACTCAGAATCTGTAGTGGCATTATCATTCAAAAGGCCCAGCTCATCCAATTCCTCGGTTACAATAGACTCAAAAGAAAAAGAAAAGGACGACCTGGACAAAACCTTGGCATCCGGGTTATTAACCCCAGGAATACCGGCCCCAGACTCAGAGGAACCGAAATCTGATTCAAACTCACAAACTCTATTGAATCAGATTATGGTTCACTACCCGACTCAGAACTGCTAGACAAGTAGGCCTCCTCCAGCTGCCAAATAAGGGATGGTGCGTCAGATGCATCCAAGATGCTACTAGAAGGGTTCGCACTCGGTTAGTTTCCAATCATGGAAATGGTCAGGTTATCCCCCAAGCTCTCTGAGTTGATTGGAGGATTCGAAAGGAGACATGCCAGTGTTGTTCCTATCTCAAGCTCGTCGCTGTCAGAATAACTTTCTGCACCCTTCACAGTTTTAGCAGTTGGTTTAGCCATTTCTTCTGTATCAGTATCTTGCAGCCGCAAGTCAAAGAAAATCTCGAAGCCGGGAACCCGCTGTCTCTCAGAGTTGAACCAGGGTTCGGGGAAACCACAGAATGGAAAGTCTTCTCTATCTCGAACAAAATAACCATTCAGGGTTCCTCGAATTGGTCGGTGCACAAGCTCGTAGCGCTTCCCGGTCTGCTTAGCTCTAGCTCTTCCTGCCATCTTTTTCCCTTTCCTTACCTAGTCCTCTTCGATAGGCGTATAGCCAAGACTAAAGGCATGCGGGTTATGTGGCACATCGGCTAACGCCGTAACGCCTTTCCGGCCACTTCTTCCTAATCCCATTTTGGGCATGTGCTGTAGCTTGTTCATGAGGTATAAAGATTGGGAGCTGACATACAAGCCCTCATCGATGGCCAAGATATTCTGCATTGCTCGGGCTTTAGCCAAGGTAAACCCAGAAAGGAAAACATCCTCTTCGCTATGCACAATCTCCATCATAGGTGTAGTGACCTCTGGCGGAGGATGTATAGACAAATTCCCAAAGACTATAGCTACCCCTTTCCCATGGGGGTACTTCAACATCTGGTGGAGGGTAGAAGAGACAGCCTTTACTTGGTGCAGCCAGGGTCGCCCAAGTAGTAGGTTAAAAGTGGCCGGAAAGTCCAAGACATGAAACTCGATATCCTGTTGAGCTGGGCCAACCTATACTCTGATTTGCACTGTTTCCATCACTTCTCTGTTTGTATTGTCATATGCCCGGATCACCTGGGCTGTAGGCACAAAATCGACTGGTTTCAAACCAATAGCATAAGCCATACGACAAGGACAGACGTTGATTGCTGACCCGATGTCCACCAATACCACTGATATCCACTTTTCTCGCACTCTACGGATATGTATAGAGGCTTGTTGTGTGCAGAGCCTTCTGGTAGTAATTCCTTGTCTGAAAAGGTCAAAGTTAGCGCAGCGTCTCTCGGGAAGACTAATCACACCAGTTATTCCGGGGTGGTGTCGATGGATAACTTAGCTTTATCCATCGCCGTCAGTACAACCTGTCTGTGCACTCGCGAAGTCATAAGTACACCCTAGATAGATATGTCAGCTTAAATCTTCAACTGTTTCAGCACAACCTCTTCCTCTAACTACTTTTCTTTCTGTTTCTCAACTTCTTTATCCTTCCCGGATGCCTCGGGTTGGTCCAGATGTGGTGGTTTGAAGTATCAGCCGCTTCTTGTCATATGGTTGACCTTTTCCACATACCAAGTGTTGTCAGGAAGGTTTTCGCTCCAATCCTCGTCAGTGTGGGCAAGATGCAGATCGTCATCTTCCCACCATATACCTCCGGCAACCGACAAGCAATTGTCCGATTTCAGTCTAAGTGTTCTCTCAGCAGGAACATTCCCAGTAGGGTGTTGAGCTATTCCAGCTTCCTGTTTGTTTTGACACCTTTCTTTTTCAAACCACTTCAACGAGGTCTCTTGCTCTATATCAGCGGTGCTCACGGAGCCCAGTTCTTGAGCTAAATTCTTGACGCCGGTGCTCTTCGGCAATTTCCCCTTGTCTTCGGCCATTTTGGCCACTATAGTGGTTCCCACTTTCTGTTCTTCTAGCTTCAATTCAGTTCCCTCATCTATATCAGGTTTATCACTTAGCCACCTAGAATTGTTTGTCAGCCTGTTTAGATCGAACCAATCAATATGCACGTCCCCTTGATCTTGCTCATCAAAGAACTGCAAATTGTCTGTCTTCCTCTAGGTCAGCTAGATCATCTAATCCCTAACTTGGCCCATCCTCTCGAACTACACTGATCTCCATCCCAGTCGGCAATATCACCTCCGGCTTAACTTGGTCCACTGGGACAATATAACAGCACGGGTTGCACACCTCTTCAGATAAGTCCTAAGAGCCCTCGGGCAACAGACTGACATTCTCCACAAAGGCTGACCTCCCTTTATCTTTCACTGTCACCACCAATGATTCGGGTTGGAGTGAAGACGTGCTCATCTTGCACAAGTCTGTGCTCTCAGGGATGAACAACGCCAACTTAGGTAGGTAGGAAGAGGTGATGTATATACTGGGGTCATAAGGGACGACCAGTGTAGATGAGGTTTATATGCCGGGGTGGAGGGACTTGATTATGTGGTAGGAGATGATTTGTAGTGACGTTGGGTTTTTCAGGAGGTGCTATCCCCTTATTGTCAATGAGATCTTGAATCTCATGACGCAGCCTATAGCATTGATCAGTGTCATGACCGTGCTGTTGGTGAAAAGCGCAGTATTTGGTCGGGTTGTGTCTCGAGGGGAGAGAATCGGGTAGAGGACGAGGCTCTAGTGGTTTAAGATGCCCCTTTTTGATCAAGACCCCTAGGGGTTTGGATAAAGGCATGTGGAGCGGGGTAAAGACCCTTTGAGATCGGGCCTGGCTAGTTAAGGTTTGTGGAGTTGTGTTGGAGGTGTTGGCGAACAGGTTGGTAGTTTTGGGTGTGGTAGTGACCATGCTCACATCTGAAGGTCGTGCGGAGGTGCTACCACTTGTGGTTGCATTGGAGTTGCGTGTAAAGGGCCTCTTGGGTTATTCCTTCTCATGGTCTATCAGCCCCTGCTTCATCACATCCTCAATTTGAACCCTATTTCATGGAGCTCAGCAAATGTAAACAAAGGCAAGACTATCATCTTCTGTAATAATCTCCCTTGAAAGTTATGGACCACCATTCTGAGTTGGTCCTTTTCAGACGGCCGGATAGTCATCATAGAGGCCTTAGCCCTCCATCAAGTCACAAAGTCAGAGAAACCCTCATTGGCTCCTGACGGGTCGCTTCAAGATCATGGGTTGTGACCTCGATCTGGGTATTCTAGGAGTACTGCGCGATGAAGGCCTCGACCATTTCCTCCTAGTTTCATTTCACGGAGTCTTCCAATTTTGCGTACCAGATGGCTGCTATACCTGACAGGGTCTGGCCAAAAAGCAACAACTTCTGAAGTCTGGTGAGACCCATTGGTTGTAGAATATCTGAGAATAACCGTAGATAGACCATAGGATCCCCGGAGCCATCAAACTGGTCTATGTGCGGCATCCTGAATCTATCCGCAGAGTCATTGCGGCGTCTGTGTATCCATCCTCAATGTCAGGGATTGAATTCATGCCCTGCGCCCGCTTGTTGACCTTTAATACAGTGGGGTCAACCTCGAATTCAAATGGCACCTCCATTTGGTAAACTGATGCCTTGGAGGTCTAAGGTGGGATCGGATCTGCCACAATGCCCATATTCTCTTGAACATTGATTGTGACCCCAAGTGCCGGAATTCCCGCTGGGGGTGCATGGGATGCAGAGGCTATTGCCGGTTGTGGTTGCTGTTGCTGAAGCCTATCTATCACTTTTGCTTGGCGGGCTGCGACCTTAGCTTGGCGGGCAACATCTAGCTGCATAGTCTCAATGGTCTGCTGGAGTTGACGAAACATATCTTCCATGCTGACTGGAGGATGTTGAGCTATCAGAACCAGTGAATACTCTCTTTCTAGAGTAGAAGTAGAAGACTGGGCTTGACTAGGCGCAGGTAACGTAAAAGGTGACTGCTGGATTGTTGAATTCTGCCTGATCCTTTTCAGTCTGGTAACCGTTGGGAGTGAAACAAACATTGGCTGTCCCCTGACAAGATCCCCGGATCTGCAAATCCTTCTTACTCGGGTCCAGAGTGCTTGGGTGGTAACAGGATCGTCCGAAGCAATGACGAAAAACTACCTTGCAAAAAGAAATAAAGCAAAAAGAAAATGAAAATCAGAAACAACACAGCACCTCGGCTCAGACACAGACAACATGCAGTTGCAATCATAAGCTGGAGAACTGTACTCAACACTGATTTCTGCTCCCAAAAACTAATGCCCAAACTTGCAACTGATACATACATTCCTGTAGAGTTTCACCCTAAAAGCACATAACAGTCAAGTGACAGCCAAAACACCCCTATGATGGGGTAGGGTTACCCTGTCCTAGTTTCGTCAGGAACTAGGGTTCACTATTCAAGCAAAGTGTTTCATGCAATCCTGAATTCAGGTAAGCAACCTGTCCTAGTTTGGAACAGTCTTTATGGTTTCTGATATGCAATTAGGTCGATTGGTCAAAAAAGGGTACCTCAGCAAGACTACCTAATATACCTCTCACACCTAGCACCGAGAAGTGAAAGGAGGATCAAATAGTACAGTGGTAGTTTAGATCCAAGGATTGTGTTCCCATCATGGTAGAGTTCGCAACCGATCAGCTTTTTGGCAAGCTTTTCCAAGCAAACCTTCAGCAAACCGTTCAGAAATAGCAGATGGCAAACACAGTAACTTAGGTGCACCAATGCAAATGCGAATGTAAAGAAACACATAAGTGTAGATAAAACGTTATATCATGAGTTTGAGTCAAGTTCTCTAAATCCCCAACAGAGTCGCCAGAAAATGTAGCTCACCTTTTTTGTGCCCCCTTTCGGAAGGTTTGAAAAAAGCCCTACAGTTTGGACTCCCGTGGTTCTGAATCTAATCTCATAAGTGCAATGTGAAACTGATCATCACCAAAGAGTCCAAATTCGACAAATCTTTTGGAAAATTGATTTTAGGATAAAAAATGCCAAAATTAGACTGCTTTGCCAGATACAGAGTCACCACCTAAATATTTTATTTTGGAAAAATTTAGGAAACCTATGACTCATGCCAAAGGCCACGTGTCTGTCATCACCAAAGTTGCCTCGGCTCGGGAACTTAGGTACAAGAGGGAAAGGTCATGAATTGAGCACCCCCCCTTCCTCGATCAAAGATCGGTCTCTACTAATCATGATATGATTTTTTATAAACATTATGTGTTATTGTTCTGGTTATTAAGCTAGCTTTACTATGTGATGCGCACAATCAAGTATAGACTAGTTTGCCTGAATTGGAACAATTCAACTCATGTTTGTTTTTTGCGAAAATGGTTTGAATTTGCCACCTCAAGTGGGCCTAAAGTTGCGGATTTTCCACCAAACATAGTGGGCTTAAAACAAGATTTGCACTCAACAAAGTGGGCTTAAAACATACATTTGTTGAATCTTTTCAATTCAAACAACGAGCTTTCATCCACAGGCATTCAAGCAGTTTAGCATTTAAGCACATAGCCTCATGGCAAGCATGCTAATCAGGGCAACATTCACACTTATGCAAGTATGCTAAAGCATAAAAACTCACCTAGTACTCCAAGCTAAAACAGAAACTAGTTAGAAAAATTTATGATCCTAACTATACAACATGTCTAATGCAACGCATGTGAAGAATGCAATTAATAGGCTTGGCTACTAATATGACATATGGATCGATTTGATACATACGGTTAAACACGTATTCAAAGAAGTATTGAAATGGCAATGCAGTTTGAATGATGCGCCGAGCCTCGGTGCATGCAATACAAATGGATGGATGCAAGCATAAGGTATGCTAATTGAAACATGTCCCTAATCTAACCATCAAAAGCGATTAAATAAAAGGGAGAAAGACGTGAGGTTGGAAAACATACACACACGCACACACACTTATTACAACATTACGCCCTCGTGAAGGAGGGTCCGAATGAATAAAAGCTAACTAGCTAACTAGGCTAATTAAGCTAACTAATACAAAACTTGAAACTAATTAACTAGCTATACTAGCTAACTAATTATTACAAACCGAATCAATTAACTATTCTAGTTAACTACTTACAAAACGAAATTGAATAACTAGTTAAGCTAACTAATTATTTACAACACTTAATTAGCTACAACTATTTAATTACATGTATTTGATCTATTGCTAATTAAACTAATTAGCTAATCCCAGGAGGTGAGGGAGGCCCATGCATGCTCAGTTTTTCACCCGAAAGGCCATTGCCTTGCTGCTAAATGCCTCTGTTTGCACATTGAACACCAACAATTCTACCCACCTCCAGAACACCTTTGCTCCACTTTACCAACAAACTGTGCAAACTTCACTGATGGCCGACAAGGGGCCGGTTGGCTACCAATGGTGGACAATCGACTACCAATGATGGCCGGTCGGCTACTAGTGGTGGCTGTTGGCCACTGATAACTTGGACTTCCTTGCTCTTGAAGCAAGCAACAACTTGGCCAACACTCCAAGTCACACTGTGGACTCGCCATTTTCTCGCGCCCCGGCCTTTCGGAAAGGGCTTAAAAGAAGGCCTCACAATTCAGACTCCCGCGGTTCTGAATCTAGTCTCACAAGTGCAATGTGAAACTAATAATCACCAAAGAGTCCAAATCCGACAAACCTTTTTGAAAAATCGATTTTAAATCTAATAATGCCAAAATTGAACTGCTTTGTCAGATATAGAGTCGCCACCTAAATATTTTGTTTTTGGGAAAAATTTAGGAAACCCTAACTCGTGCCAAAGGCCACGTGTCCGTCATCACCAAAATTGCCTCGGCTCGGGAACTTGGGTACGAGAGGAGAAGGTCCTGAAATGAGCACCCCCGCTCACCCGATCAAAGATCGGCCTTTACGAATCATGATATGTTCTTTTATAAACATTATGTGTTCTTATTCTGGTTATTAGCTAATATTACTATGTGACGCACATAAGCAAGTATAGACTAAAATTGTAAGAATTGGAACAACTCAACTCATGTTTGTTTTCGAAAATAGTTTGAATTTGCCACCCTCAAGTGGGCTTAAAAGTGTGGATTTGCCACAAAACACAGTGGGCTTAAAACATGATTTTCCACAATAAAGTGGGCTTAAAACTCACATTTGTTGAATCATTCCAATTCAAACAACAAGCCTTCATCCACAGGCATTCAAGCAATTTAGCATTTCAAGCACATAGCCTCATGGCAAGCATGCTAGATATGGCAACATGGCAATCACACTTATGCAAGTATGCTAAAGCTCAAAAACTTATCAAGTACTCCAAGCCAAAACAAAAACTAGTTAGAAAGATGCTTGATCCTTACTAGACAAGATGCCTAATGGAACGCATGCGAAGAATGCAGCTAAATAGGCTCGGCTATTTAATCATGGTATTTGAAACACTTTGATAGCATGCTTTGAAACACTTATTCAAAGAAGTATTGAAATTGACAATGCAGTTTGAATGATGCGCTGAGCCTCGGTGCATGCAAGACAAATGAATGGATGCAAACATGCAAGCATAAGGTATGTTAATCGAAAATGTCCCTAATCTAACCATCAAAAGCGATTAAATAAAAGGAAGAAAGACTGGGGTTAGAAGACATGTACACACGCACGCACACTTATTACAACATTATGCCCTCGCAAAGGAGGGTCCGAATGAATAAGCTAACTAGCTACGCTAATTAAGCTAACTATTACAACACAATTGAAATGAATTAACTAACTTATTCTATACTAATTAAATATTATAAAACGAATTGAATAATTAGCAACACTAACTAATTAAGTACAATACTTGAATTAACTAGCTATTCTAAGCTAACTAAAGCAATCAAATGGCCTCGAGGGCGAGAGACGCATGCATGCTTGGTTGGTTTCTTCTCGAAAATCCACCGCCTTGCCATTGCAGTCTTTGTTTGCACATTTTTGATCACCAACAGTGCTGCCAACTTCTAGAATGCCTCTGCTCCAACTCAGGAGCACACTTGTGAAATTTTCATTTATGGCCGGTCGGCTACCAATGGTGGTTGGTGGCTACCATTGGTGGCGGTCGGCTGCTGCTGGTGGCCGGTCGGCCACCCCTTCCCTGAACTTCCTTTTTTGCTGTAACAGAGAGCAAACAAAGGCAAAGTAGTGTATTCTTGAGGAGTGTGTGTACTGTTACCCTCCTTATCATTACACAAGCTCAAAGGAGTGCAACTCTTGGCCCTCAAACCATCAACCAAGCATTTTCTATTCATGATGGCTAAGAAACCAAGCTTGTACAAACTTAATGAGTGCAAAACAAGACTCAACAAAACCACTACCCTATCATGCATGATCAAGGGTGATGGTGACCAAGGAAAGTGACACGTTTCATCACTTTGAGTATGAAACTTCCCATTTTCCTCGTGTTCGAATTAACGTCTGATCCGAACACATGCTATGCAACTCAAAAGATGCTTTATCTTGCCTTTTTTACTTTGTCCATTTTTATTTACTCATTTTAGCTTACCAATTCATTCTTTAATTGATTAGTCCAAAAGTGAGTGTCCTCTAATGGAAGAGGTGTCAACCAAGGGATGATATAAGGCAAGGGAGAGGTCATGCCTTTGGTTAGTAGAAACCCCCGAAAGAGGATTAAAACCATTAAGCACGAACCTCTGATCTCAAGCTTAAACACAAACCCAAAGGTTGACCAACCCTCAAAGCAAATGAAAAAGTGAAGAATAGAGGGAGGTTGCAAAGATGTTAAGTGCTAGAATGGAGTGCAAAACAACACTAAATCATGCCATTAACTCAAAAGAAAGATGATCAAGGCATTGAAACAACAAACTAGTGAAGGAAATTGCACTACAACCTCACAATATAAGCCTCAAAGGACCAAACTAGCTCAAAACAGAGCTAAAGCAAGTCAAAATAGTAGCAAAAACATGCTGACATTAAGGTACAAAATGCTAGAAAAACAAGCTCACATATTAAGCTATCTAGGCATGCAAACAAGACACAAGGAGGGGAGGCTAACCCCTCAAATTTTGGACTTCAAAAGAAGGTTTTACCACTAAAATAGCTCTGAATTTCAGTGGTTAAAAGGGCCAAAAATTTTGATTTGATTATGCTAAAAGATGGTGCAAAAGACTACACAATTAAGCAATAAGAAGGATGGATCACCCCTTAACAAAAAATAGCCTCAAACCATCATGTTAAGCCTCAAAACCAGAGTTTTTTGTAGTTGAAAACCAGCTCAAAAACAATACAAAAGGATGGCAAAACAAGGGTGCACAATAAGCTTAAATGAGGTAAGTTCTCTACTTTGAAGCACAGCACAAAACAGCCACAATTTCAGGCTCAAACCTCCTTCCAAAGCTCAAACTAGGCTCTAAGGGACCTCAGCTCCAAGGTGATCAAGTTTGGTCAAGGGTTAGTGTGCAAAAGTGTAGAGAAACCTAGCTTTAAGGCACAAAATAAGAAGAGAGAGAGAGAATTCTATAGAGAGAGAGAGAGAGAGAGAAAGAGAGAGAGAATTTTGTTCCAAAATTTCTAACCCCTCCAAATGGGGGAGAGCACCCCCTATATATAGAAAATCAAGGTTTGAGCTTGACTTCATCTTACCATACACATATATGGAGATGCAGTTTAGTGAACAATAGTTGGCAAATAAATATCTAAAAAAGGAGAAAATGGTCGTTGGCCACCACTGGTAGTTGATCGGCCACCAATGTGGCCGACCGACCACCAACATGGATGACCGGCCACCACTTATGGCCGACAGGCACAAGTCATGGCCGATAGACTGTGGGGCTAGCCAACTGGCCACCCTTTCCTCCAGAATTGAAATAACAAGCTCTTGGTCCATAACCAAGCACAAAAAAATAAATCGGTCCAAAGGCTCCAAAGACAAGGCGCTCGGCCAAGAACTTTGGGCACTCAAGACGAACACGAGCATACAAAACCATCAAGTGTTCAAACAATGACGTCTCAGTCTTGAGCACAGTCAAAAATGGGGTGTCTATAGTTGCCCCTTTTTGACAGAACTCAGAAGTCATGCAATGACGGGAGTGAATGTCAAAGCCCAGACACGACCCATTTTTGACAAGGCTGAAGACTTGGACAAGCAATCAAGTAAAACAAAGAACGGTTGCGCCCACAGGTTGCCTACGTATCCCTTTGCAAGGAATCAAACCAGCGTAGTTCTGGGGCAAGTTGTAAATGATATGCACGATGCGAGAATAACTTATGATCATGCAATGAGGCTGTAATGAAACATTTAGATACAAGTGCTATGCAAAGAAATACTACAGTAATCTCGTACATGAAAAGAAATAAGTAAACACGCCACACATGAGAAGCACGAGCCAAACTACATTTTATGTAGAAAGGATGTAAGAAAATTATGCAAACTTAACTACGCATCATGCAGGAAAGGCAAAGAACAACACAACCATCGGGCGGACCTAAGGTATCAAACAAGATTCCAACGTGTTGCATGCGGAAGGAAAGAAGGGATGGTGTAAACACCAGGACACGCCCAAATGTTTCTAAATGAAAACGTCCCAACACATCGCACGCGAGAGGAGAAAAGGCAACAAGAACACCGGGACGCACCGCAAATGTCTCTAACCGAAAATGTCCTAACGTGTCACACGTGAGAGGAAAAAGAGGTAACAAGAACACTGGGATGCGCCCAAATGTCTCTAACAAAAAATGTCCTAACGTGTCACATGTGAGAGGAGAAAAGGAGTGGTGTAAACACCGGGCGTACCTGAATGTTTCTAACCAAAAACGTCCTAATGCGTCGCATGCGAGAGGAGAAAGGTAGTGGTTTAAACACCAGGCGTACCCGAATGTTTCTAACAAAAAACGTCCTAATGCGTTGCACACAAGAGGAGAAAGGCAGTGATGTAAACACCGAGCGTACCCGAATGTTTCTAACCAAAAATGTCCTAACGCGTCACACGCGAGAGGAGAAAGTGGTGTAAACACCGGGCGTACCCGAATGTTTCTAACCAAAAATGTCCTAATGCGTTGCACGCGAGAGGAGAAAGGTAGTGGTGTAAACATCGGGCGTACCCGAATGTTTCTAACCAAAAATGTCCTAACGTGTCGCACGCAAGAGGAGAAAGACAGTGGTGTAAACACTGGGCGTACCCGAATGTTTCTAACCAAAAACGTCCTAACGCCTCGCACGCGAGAGGAGAAAGTAGTGGTGTAAACACCGGGCGTACTCGAATGTTTCTAACCAAAAATGTCCTAACGCGTCGCACGCGAGAGGAGAAAGGCGGTGGTGTAAACACCGGGCGTACCCGAATGTTTCTAACCAAAAATGTCCTAACGCGTCGCACGCGAGAGGAGCAAGGTAGTGGTGTAAACACCGGGCGTACCCAAATGTTTCTAACCAAAAACAAGGTATTCAAGGGACAGGAATGATCTCACTTGGAATTCCTCTGAATGAACCCTACATACGATAGCGTCTGGTTGCACCAGCCTTGAATGAACCGTATATACAATATCGTCTACATAAGAAAGAAACTCAACAAGCATAATATAGCAATAGTGCATGTTCTACGCAAGACGAATAATCATGACACAATGTTAAAGACATGTTTCATGCACAACATGCAAGGAACAAAACAGAAGCATATTCTATGCAACGAAAACCGAAGCATGTTCTATGCAACACCAAAATGCATATTTTATGCCATAGTACAAAATACATATGCTATACAAATGTAACAAACACATGTTCTATTTCAACAAATACACACATTTTCTATGCAAGTGTGAGAGCATGTACAATGCGATAGAATGCAATATGCATATTCTATGAAAAATGCGAGACCATGTACAATGCGACAGAATGCAATATGCTTATTCTATGCAAAATAACAACAATGCATATCTTATGCAATAGAATGTTCCATAGTAAAGTACAACACGCATGTTCAACGCACAATTAGAAGCATGCTCTATGCCAAAATACAAGATGCATGACGCACGCCTCACATATGTAATGAAGGAATGCGTAGCTTACGCAAGAGTGAAAATGCATTCTAATGCAACAAGTTCAAAAGTAACTCTTTGATCTACCTCTCAGAAGAGTTGCAATGTACAAAAAGGATACACTTCGTCCAATAAGAGGCAAACAATGATCACCAAGAACACAGTTTCAAGCCTCCGCAAAGAGGATCCGAGCTCGACAGTAACTTTCCTTGCACCTCCTTGGGAAACAGGGACCAACATAGTAGAAAAACATCAAAATAGGAGCACCAGGAACTGAAAGGCCACCAGGAAGGGGTGCCAGCCACCCATCGGCCACCCCTAAGCACTGTCGGCCACGAAATGGCCTTGTTGGCCACCAATGGTGGCCGGTCGGCCACTGATGGTGGCTATCGGCCACCGATGGTAGATTCGGGGCAGAATGGACATTTCACCTTGGGTCTTCATATTTACACCTTCAAACTTCATTTCCCCACAACCTCAAGTCCGAAAATCTCCTTCCTTCTTCTCTAGACCTTCCTTCTCCTTAGATCCGAGCATTATACACGTTTTCCAACACCCCATAAACATTTTCTTTGCTAAACCCTCGTAGTTTACTCCTTTTTGAATTGATTGAAAGTCGATTTTGGTGCTTCTTTCTTCATTCTCACCACTTGAGGTTTGTTTCCCTCGAGTTTCGCTTGGATTAGGTGCCTTTTCCCGGGCTTTGACTTTTTCTCCATTTTTTTCCTCTGAGAGTTGACTTTTGTTGACTTTTAGCATTCCCCACTCATTTTCTCCATTTTCGACCATTTTCTCATCTTCTTTCGAGATAGTGGATGACATCTGACACGACGGAGCTTCTCTAGAAATGGAGGTGGATCCAGAGCTTGAGCCATTGCCACTCAGCATTTGACCCTTTGACCTGGCGATGTATCACCTTGAGATACACGTGCTACCACCCGATAGCATTCGTCAGTTCAGAGGGTTTGTACGAGGCGCACCAGAGGACCTCTTACTGCGCTAGCCGGAGTCTTATTTATCCTATGGCACCTCCGAGGTATACACTGTATTCTTGATTTTTCTCAATGTACCTTGTATTGCTTGCCTAGATCACACTCTTGCACTGTATTTCTTGTATTGCATTTCATCTGCTCGTCCTGATCACAGGGGGATTCATACGCCATCAGAGGATACGGGACCACCTCCGCGAGGGAGTGGTTCATGGAGCTCCCCGACGAAGTTTGCTACGTTATCGATGAGGCCGACTTTGGCTTGTTCTGCATGGGGCTCTCATGCCTCATAACGAGTAGGCCTTTACTGGTGTGCCTTGGTAGAGAGGTGGGGGGATACCACCGACTCATTTCACTTCTCTACCGCAAGGGAGATGACGATGACTCCCTTCGATTTCTCTATGCTCATTGGCATAGAGGTGGGGGGTCATCCGATTCCTTACGATACTGATATGGGCGAGTGGGAGGCCACCTGGATTTATCTGCTGGGGACATGCCCACCCATTTCTCGATCAGGGATGGTCCAATACACCTGGTTTGCAGACCATTACAGAGGGACAACACCAGCGACCTGAGAGGAGACCGAGCAGTATGCCAGAGGTTTCCTGATGTTCCTGTTTGGCACTACTTTGTTCGCCGATTGGGTGAACACTGTCGGGCTATACCTCATAAGCGCATTGGTGGACTTGTCCCGTGTCCGATTCTACGATTGGAGCGGCGCTGGCCTGGCCACCTTATATGGGTACATGAGCTCGACCTCCCGTAGGAGCGGACATCTGCTTGGAGGCTATTGGAGGGCCTGGGAGGTATGCTTTACTTTTCTGTTTTGCATTTCATATCGTGCTTTCTGCTTTGCACTTTTTGTACACTACCCATACTGTACATTGCATGCACACAGTCTAATTTCTACTTCACACCCTCTATATACTACACACGCATTCTGCTTTCTACACCTTCTCTATATTTTGCATTCTTTGCCCATTTCATTTTCTGGACATGGCACACAAATTATACTTTCCGCATTACCTGTGTTTGTCTGTGGTATACTCACTGTCCTTTCGCTTTCTACAGCTATGGGTGTACGCCTGTTTTTTGACACTTGCCCCAGAGCTGGAGGTGGAGATGCCTCCTTTCTTGCCATACTCGCACCGGTACGATGAGAGATGCCAGCGGAGGCCTGGGAGTCCTTCCCATTCTTCCGTCGATTCTTCGACACTATGACCGCGGCCGAGGTAACTCAAGATTCACTGTCATTTCCATTTTTCTTTGATTCTGATTCATATCGCAATATCTAATGACAACTAACAATCTACGTATTCTCTATTTACAGATCACTTGGCAGCCTTGGGCGATGATGCCGGAGGGAGTTAGGGATCAGTTTGTTGGGGTGCGAGAGGCTTCCCAGTTCCGGCTCCTTCTCGAGAGCCCGGTCTGTCGGGCATGGTTCTTAGGGGAGCAGTTCTTATGCCAAACCATTGGCTTGCCTGAGCCGATAGTTCCCATGTCGCCTCCAATATACATGAGAGCCATAGAAAAAGTCACTTTTAGGAGATGATCGATTTCACCAGGGGCTGGGACGCTGACTTTTTCCGAGTCGAGGGTGACTATACAGCCTTCATCCAGGCATACCTCATGCCACCTCTGATCGGTGCCCGTGGAGGTAAGAGAGCGAGGGCTCCAGCTAAGAGAGAGAGAGAGAGAGACAGTGATAAAGGGTCCAGGGCGAACAGGGTCCTGTAGCTCGACTTTCTTCGCGTCCCCTTTCGGAGAGCTCAAATTGGTCCTAAAGTTCGGACTCCTGCCACAGTTCTGAATCTAGTCTCATAAGTGCAATGTGAAACTGATAATCACCAAAGAGTCCAATTCGGCAAATCATTTTGGAAAATCGATTTTGAATCAAATAATGCCAAAACTGGACTGCTTTGCCAGATTACAGAGTCGCCACCTAAATATTTTATTTTTGGAAAATTTAGGAAATCCTGACTCGTGCCAAAAGCCACGTGTCCGTCATCACCAAAGTTGCCTTGGCTCGGGAACTTGGGTATGAGAGGGGAAGGTCCTAAAATGGGCACCCCCGCTCGCCCGATCAAAGATCGGCCTCTACTATCACGATATGTTGTTTTATAAACACATGTGTTCTTATTCCGGTTATTAGCTAACTTTACTACGTGACGCACACAAGCAAGTATAAACTAAAATCGCAAGAATTGGAGCGAATTCAACTCATGTTTGGTTTTGAAAATGGTTTGAATTTGCCACCCTCAAGTGGGCTAAAATGAGGATTTGCCACCAAACATAGTGGGCTTAAAACATGATTTGCCACTTTGCAAAGTGGGCTTAAAACTCACACTCATTGAATTGTTCCAATTCAAACAACAAAGCCTTCATCCACAGGCATTCATGCAGTTAATCATTTAAGCAAATAGCCTCATGGTAAGCATGCTATCATGGCAACACTCACACTCATGCAAGTATGCTAAAGCGTAAAAGCTTACCGAGTACTTCAAGCCAAAACAAAAGCTAGTTAGAAAGAATGCATGATCCTAACTATGTTAAGTGTCTAATGCAACGCATGCAATAATGCAATTAATAGGCTCGGCTACTAATATGGCATATGATACAATTTGATAACATGCTTTGAAACACGTATTCAAATAAGTATGGAATTTGCAATGCAGTTTGAATGATGCGCCGAGCCTCGGTGCATGTAAGATAAATGAATGATGCAAACATGCAAGCATAAGGTATGCTGATCAAAACGTGTCCCTAATCTAACCCTCGAAAGTGATTAAATAAAAGGGAGAAATACGTGGGGTTGGAATACATGCACACACGCACGCACACTTATTACAACATTGCGCCCTCACGAAGGAGGGTCCGAATAAATAAGCTAACTAGCTATGCTAATTAAGCTAACTATTACAAAACGAAATTAATTAACTATTCTAGTTAACTAATTATTACAAACCAAAGGAATAACTAGCTATGCTAAGCTAATTAAAATATTACAAAACGAATTAAGCTAATTAATTACAACACATGTATGAAGGAATTAGCTAACTTCTTCTAAGCTAACAAAAGCGATTAAATGGCCTCGAGGGTGAGGGAGGCATGCATGCTCGGTTGCTTCACCCGAAAATGCCCTTGCCTTGCCATCGGATGCCTCTGTTTTCACTCATTTGATCACCAAAAATTGTACCAACTTCTAGATTGCCTCTGCTCCAACACAGGAACACATTTGTGCAAAAATTCACTGGTGGCCGATCGGCTATAAAAAGTGGCTGTCGGCCACCTTAACTGGCCAGTCGGCTATAAAAAGTGGCTGTCGGCCACCTTAACTGGCCAGTCAGGCTACCTCAAGTGGCCGGTCGGCCACCCCCTTTTCTGGACTTCTTCTTTTGCTGCAATAGAGAGCAAACAGAGGCAAAGCAATGCATTTTCAAGAAATGTATGTACTGCTACCCTCCTTATCATCTCTCAAGCTCAAAGGAGTGTAGCTCTTGGCTCTCAAGCCATCAGCCAAGCATTTTCATGCATGATAGCCAAAGAACCAAGCTTGTACAAGCTTAATGAGTGCAAAACATGACTCAACAAAACCACAACCCTATCATGTATGATCAAGGGTGATGGTGACAAAGAAAAGTGGCATGTTTCATCACTCTGAGTATGAAACGTCCCATGTTTCTTGTGTTCGAATTAACATCCGATCAGAACACATGCAGTGCAACATGAAAGATGCTTATCTTGCCTCTTTTACTTGTCATGTTTTATTTATTCATTTTACATTACCGATCCATTCTTTAATTGATTAGTCCAAAAGTGAGTGTCCTCTAATTGAAAGTAGGCTTAAACCACAAGTGCCTTGAGCATGAAAGAGTTCTCATGCCGTTGGTTAGTAGAAACCCTCAAAAGAGGATTAAAACCATTAAGCACAAGTGTCTCAATTCCACACTCAAGCCAACAAGGGGTTCAAAGTCACTTTCAAAACAAAGTAAAGAGTGAAGAATAGAGGGAGATTGCAGATATTTTAGTACTGACATGGCATGCAAAGTGACACTAAATCATGCAAGCAACACATGCAAGTCATGTTTAAGAGCCTAACTCATTAAGCTAGTGAAGACCATTACACTATAGCCATACAATACAAGCCTCAAGGGCCAAACCAACTCAAAACAGAGTTAAAACCAGTCAAAATAGTGACTAAATCATGCTGAGATTGAGGTACAAAATGCTCGAAAAACATGCTCACATGTTAGCTTGCAAACAAGACTCAAGACATAACTCTCAAAAGTAATGAAAGAATGAAACAAATGAGCATGTGACAGAGCTATGTACATTAAAATTACATGTTAAAAGACACTACAACATGCAATCATTCCAAGCAAAATATGTTTAGAGGCCTAAAATACCAAGCTAGTAAAGCCATTTGCACAACAAAAATGCAAACCAAGGCCACATGACCAAAGTAGCCCAAAACAGAGTTAAATCATGCCAAATCAGAGGCAAACACATGCTGGAAATAAGCTAAGTTAAGCCACAAAAACATGCTACCATGTGATGCAAACTAGGCATGGAAGTGAGACACAAGGAGGGGAGTCCACCCCCTCCATTTTTGGACTTCAAAACATGTTTTTTACCCCTGAAATGACACTGAATTTCAGTGATTTAAAGGCCCAAAAAGTTTGACTTTAACATGCTAAAAGATGGTGCAAAGGTTCACACAAATAAGCAACAAGAAGGGTAGACAAACCCTTAGCACAAAATAACTTCAAACCAACATGTTAAGGCCTAAAAATTAGAGCTTTTTGTAGTTGAAAACTAGGCCCAAAATAGTATAAAAAGATGGCCAAGCAAGTGATTAAAACTAAGCCTACAAGGTAAGCAATATACCTCTTGAAGCACAGCACAAAACGGGCCTTCTCTTAGGCTCAAACAACCTTCCAACAGCTCAAAATAGGCTCCAAGGGACCAAAGGTGGTCCAATTTGGTTAAGGGCTAGTGTGCAAATGTGTAGAGAATTCTAACTATCAAGCACAAAACAAGAGGAGAGAGAGAGAGTTCTAGAGAGAGAGGGAGAAATTTGCTTAAAATTGTGTAACCCCCCAAAATGGGGGAGAGACCCCCCTATATTATAGCAAATCAAGCTAAAGGCTGTATGCATCCCTCCATACATGTGTATGGAGATGGCCTTCAGTGAATAACAGCTGGCACAGCTGGCAAACAAATATCTGAAAAAGGGGAACAAATGGCCGTCAGCCACTTTAGGTGGCCGACCGGCCACTTCAACTGGCTGACCGACCACTTCAAGTGGTCGACAAGAGGAAAAAGTGGCCAACAAGGCCCCTCCTCCTTCTAGGCAAGAGGCACCAAGGTTTGGCCCAAAAACAAGCAGACACCCCATTTTTGACCGTCCTCAAGACTTGGACGTCACCGCTTGAACACTCGGTGATCACCCATGTTCGTGTTCATTTTGAGTTCCCGGAGGTCTCGGCTACGCACCTTGCCACAGGATCTCTCAACTCGACTATTTTGTGTTTGGTTTTGCACCAAACACCTGTGTTTTTGCTTCTGAGGGTAGAGAGTAGCTTGTTAGCTACCCCTGACACCCACCGGCCCTGGTTTGATGCCACCGGCCGTGTCTTCTTGCTACCGGCCATTGGTGAAATATACCATTGGCCGGTCGGCATCTTGTGTGGTCGGCCGGCCATCTGTTTGGCCGATGGCCTCCTTTTATGGCCGATACCACCTTTTTGCCTTTTTTAGGCATAATGCATGCCAGTTGTGCCAGCTGGAATGCACGGACCCTGCCCCCCATGCACGGGTGTGGTTGTTTTGAACCGTTGCACCCTTTTACTCAAGCTTCTCATGGAAGCTTGACCTCTTTTGGTCTAGCTTCTTGAGGAAGCTTGACCCTTTGTCTTAGCTTCCTCAAGAAGCTTGCACCCTTTGGGTTAGCTTCCCTTGGAAGCTTGACCCCCTTGACCTTTTATATTAGCTTCTCTAAGAAGCTTGGAGCCATTGCCTTGTCTATATAAGAGTCCCCTCCTCCTCCTTTGTTTTAGTTCAGCAAAATCAGACCTAAAACATATATATTATGATATATACATCTTCTCTCTCTATATCTCCCTCTCTCTGTTCATTTGTGTGTGTTTGAGGGCCTAAAAGTGTATTTAGTCCTTAGTTTTGCACTAAGACACACACTACTACACCATACTTCGACTTTGGGAGGCATTGAGGGTTTGTTCTTGAGGTTTTGGACTGGTTTTGATCAGAAGAAGGGGGCTGCACTTGCTATTCTTCAAGGGTTCTTCAAGGGTAACACTTTTGCTTTATATTCCCCAATCTTGCACTAGTTTTTAACCTATCTTGCTTATTGTTTTATACTTTGTGTATAACTGAAAAAAGTCTTATATTTGCATGCTTAAGATACTTCATTAAGGTTGTTTTGGTGTTGGGGGTCGACCTCCCCCTCTTAGGCCTTGTTTGGCCCTTTTGGTGCTCTCTTTGTTAAGCTTTGGTTACTGTTGTGTGTTGATCTTCTCACCACTGAAATCCAATGGATTTTCAGTGGTGAAGAAGGACTTTTGAAGTCTTTCATAGGGGAGGGACACCCCTCTCCCTTGGTCTCTCTTTTGTTTGCATTTTTGGCCCATAAGGGTAGCATGTATGATTAGTTGTTCTTGGCTTCATTTCAGAGGTTTTTGGGTGTTATTGGGTCATGTTATGCCTCTGTTTTTGGTCGGATTAATGGCCCCTTGCATGCCTAATATACTTGCTTTGTATTCCCCATTTTTTCTAGAAGTGCATCTTGCCATTAGACCACCATGCTTGCATATTTTTGCCTAGCTTTGTGAAGTTTTTAGTCATATTTTTCCATGCTTGAGGTCTGTTCGGTGTTGATATGGTCATGCATTTCATGCTTTGTATAGCCCCTTTGCATTCTAGCATGTTGGTATCGGGTGTGTGAGTCATGAGCATGCTTGAGTTGGCCTATTTTAGTGATTTGGAATCACTTATGATGTCATTTCAGTCCATGTTTTGTGCTTACATACTTGTATTTGTTACTCTTTTAATGCCTTGATGAGATGTGGTCTTATGCTCCATGTTTAGGCCTTAGTGCATGCCTATTTGTTTAAGTCATTTGGGATGCCATTAATACGGGTTTCGGGGTGTATTTTGCTGCATTAAAACTCTGTTTTTGGTTGCTTAGCCCATGCCATGTGTGGTCATGATAGTTGTAGTAGAATGCTCCTTGTTTATGCCTTAGTCTTAGGCTCATTGGTATGCATGTTTACATGAACATTTGTCCACCATTTGCATCATCTTTGGCCACTGTTTTGAGGTGTGGCTGAGGCCTCCCATTTCAGTCTAAGTCCATTCTTGTATATAGTTGTATGTTTGACTTGTTGCCTCTCATTGCACGCTTGCATTGTACCATGTTTGCATCACATGTTAAATTGCATTGTATCACCTCTTGCATGATTAGCATATTGCATGCTTGCATAATAGAGTGCATTGCATTTGGCATGTTTTGCATCTTAGCCTCATGTTGCATTCTTGAGCCATGGTTGTATGCATGCATTGCATTGCTTGGTTTGGGGTGTCAAACCAACCACGAGGGGTGAGGTGTGTTCGTACTCCAAGTGACGTAACACGTCTCAACCCTTGGTCGTCGACGCTCTTGACCTCAATATGATAGGGTGTTGGCATTCATCTCTTTTGTTGCATGCATTTACATTAAGTTGCAAACTTGGTGCCTTAGGCCATCATGCATCGACATGCGTGATTGGTGGCCCGAGTATCGAGGGTTACACTCCCATGAGTCCATAGCATGATTGGGAGAGTGGCCATGCATACATTGCTTTGAATTTCCTTGCCATGCACTGTCTGCCCTCTACTGATGTCAAAAATAGGTTTCTGTAGGAAGAAATGGACGGCCGGCCATATACAGTGCCGACCGGCCATCAATTACCAGCCAGTGGTGTACCTTTTGGCCGATAAGTCCATACCCATGGCCGGTGAAATTGAATTGTGGCTGGTGATACCCCAAAGCATTTAGAGGGTGATTCAAAAGGGGTCTGGGAATTTCAGAATTTTCAGAGGAGCAGGGCAGTGTAAACAGAGGCAACAGTGGCATGGCACGGGTTTTCGGGAGGGGCGAGTCGAGCATGCTTCATCCTAGCATTCCGAGGCGGGGCTGCGGCCATCCTCTTTCTGCATTTAATTTGTTAATTAAATAGAAGATATGTAATATTTAATTAGTTAGCAGAGTTAATTATTTATTTGTTTTGTAATATTTATTCGGACCCTCCGAGCGAGGGCAATTGTGTAATAAGTGTGCGTGAGTGTGTGTATGTCTTCCAACCCCATGTCTTTCTTCTCTTTTATTTACTAGCTTTCGATGGTTAGTTTAGGGCGTGTTTCAATTAGCATACTTATGATAGCATGTTTGCATACATTCATTCGTTTTGCATGCACCGGGCTCGGCACATCATGCTAACTGCATTGTATTTCAATTCCAAATTGAATACATGTTATCTGTTGCATGTCATATGCTATGTTTAGAATAGTCGAGCCTGTCTAGATTGCATCTTTGCATGTGTTGCATTAGCCATTTTAAACATGAACTAGGATCATGCATATGATTACTAACTAGTTTCTGTTTTGGCTTGGAGTACTAGGTAAGCTTTTATGCTTTAGCATGCCACATGCGTGTGAATGTTGCCATGATAGCGTGATTACCATGAGGCTAGCTGCTTATGTGATATAACTGCTCGAATGCCTATGGGTGGAGGTTAGGTTACTTAAATTGGAACAATGCATTGAATGCGAGTCTTAAGCCCATTTGAGGGTGGCAAAATTCATGTCTTTGCCTACTTGCGGGTAGCACCATCAAACCATTTTCAAATAAACAAACATGAAATGTTTTGTTAAAATTTAGGCGGCTTAGTCTATACTTGTTTGTTGTGCGCATCACGTAGTAAATCTAGGCTAATAACCGGAATAAGAACACATAACGTTTTCAAAACTAGATATCATGGTTAGTAGAGGCCGATCTTTGATCGGGCGAGCGGGGGTGCTCACGAAGTGACCTTCCCCAATCGTACCCAAGTTCCCGAGCCGAGGCAACTCTGGTGATGACGGACACATGGCCTTAGGCACGAGTCAGGGCTTCCTAAATTCCCCCAAAATAAAATATTTAGGTGGCGACTCTGTATCTGGCAAAGCAGTCCATGTTTGGCACTTCTTTCAAAAAAATATGTTTTCATAAACGATTGGCCAGATTTGGACTCTTTGATGATTCATCGGCCTTGCATTGTACTCTGCGAGATTAGATACAGGACCGTGACATTGAGTCCTGAACTGTAGTCAGCCCAAATGAACAAAACGGGATTTCCCTCCCGGGACGTTCGGGGACGTCTACACAAGCACAAAACAAAAAGGGTTTAGAGGCCCAGAGACAAGGCGTTCCGCCGAGAAATTCGGGCGCTCAAAGCAAGCACAATCATCGAGTACACAAATGAAGACATCTAAGTCTTGAGGTCGGTCAAAAATGGGGTGTCTACAGGTCCGTGGCAGGAGAGGTTCTCAGACGAGACAGAGGATGAGGTGGCCAAAGCTGCCTACCACACTCACCTGTTGACGACATACCGAGGAGGCTTACCAGATCCCTATTGAGCCTGTACCAGCCGGACACGAGCTTGTTGGAGTTTGAGGCCCGACTCCAGTATGTATCACACTTTACATTTTTCTTATTCAATTCATTTCAGTTATGCTTGCAGAACACTGATCCTCTCAACACACTTGCAGGCATCCATAGAGTACAGCGGGGAGGCTCTCAAGCTAGCGGCTTCTCTGATGGGGATGTTTCAGACAAGCATGAACCTGCTCAACCTCTACGGGATTCCGGTAATTTCCTTCGGCTCACACTTCATGTCATCAAACTTTCTACTGATGCATTTAGCCTTTCAACTGTAATTTGTTCCATACTGCACTGATCTGATACACTGCACTCAAACACTGTATTGAAACACTGCATCCATACACTGCATTCAAACACTACATTTAAACACCGCATTCATTCACTGCATTCAATTACTTAGGCTGCATATCATCTTTGCATCTGATATACACTGCGACTGATGTTTTTGACAAACTGCCCTTTCAGATCCCAGGCACAGGCGCTCGAGCAGGAGTAGCAACAGGACCATTAGTGCCTCCTCCGGCAGCAAAGAGAGAGAGACGGGAGGCTTCGGCATGCAGCCGAGACAGGGCTAGGGGCACCTATGATGAGAGTGGCCCTTGAGAGCCTGTCCTGGACGATGATGATGATGAGACAAACGAGGACGAGGAGGCAGTGAGTCCACAATTAGAGTCATCTGAGGATGGAGAGGACGACGCTGGCTCAGATTCTGAGGGCGGAGATGATGCTAAGGCAGGTTCAGCAGGTAGCTCGAATATGGAGGCCTCTGACAGTGGTGCCGATGGAGATAGCTCTGAGTCCATGCCCAGGAAGATGATGAAGAGGGCCTCTAGATCCTAAGGTGGATGGCGCCAATTCATGCGTTGTTGCTTAGTCTCTTTTTGCTAGTAGTGTTTAGCACATTGTACAGTTTTAGACAGTTTATTTTCTTTAAAACTTGTACTACACTTGGTAAAAAGAAACCATGATTGGAATGAAAATCATCTTGGAAAAAGTGTTGTATTTTGCATCTTGAGCATCGCTTTGCACCACTTTGCACAAAAACGAGATTGATGGAAATTGAACATTGTACCTTGTATTGGCAATTTCTTAATCAGGTAATGAACCAACCAACACATAACAAACAGAGTAAAACAACTCAATGAACAACTAACGATGACAACTCAATAAGCAATACAACAACTCGATAAACAAAATAACACCAATACAACTCGATAAGCAACGCAACAACTCGATAAACAAATCGAAACAACACAAAAGTGACTCAACAAAACTACTAAAACAAAGACAGCAAAATGCACCAAGAGTAGAACAAAACATAGGTTCTTAGCACTCTCAACACATAGATGGACCAAAGGACCAATCAAGAGGCCATCGGCCATAACAGAGGTTGTCGGCCACCAACTGTGGCTGTCGACCACCAATGATGGCCGGTCGGCTACAAAAGGTGGCCGGTCGGCTACCAGCAATGGCCGGTCGGCCATCAGTGCAAGAGACATCCAGATTGTTGCCATCTGTCTTCCACTTAGTGCCTTATCTTCTACAAAGTTGGGACTTCGTAGTTTCTTCATTCCAGCTCTGTTTTTGCCACAAATGGAGCCATTCTTCACCGAAAAAATCTCGAATTGGATTGCAACTTTAGATGGCTCGGAAAAAGTGAATTTTTGGGGTTTCAGGATAAATACACTATTCCCGTTAAGTCGTACCCCACTGTGTTTTCCGTTCCTTCACGTTGCGGCTAGATGTTGGAACCCGGTTACACGCGTGTTTAGCTTCAGGGGTGTAGACACCCCATTTTTGACCGTCCTCAAGACTTGGACGTCACCGTTTGAACACTCGGTGATCATCCTTGTTTGTGTTCGTTTGGAGTTCCCGGAGGTCTCGGCTACGCGCCCTGCCTCAGGATCTCCGAACTCGACCGTCTTGTGTCTGGTTTTACACCAAACACTTGTGTTTTACCTTGGAGGGGCAGGGAATGCCTTTTGAGGCCTCCCCACACACCACCGGCACTAGCTAGAGGTCACCGGCTGGTTTTTGTTGCCACCGGCAATGTAGATTGCCGGTCGGCACTCTTTGTTGCCGGTCGGCACTCAATTTTGTCAAAATGACAATTTTGAGTGGCCGACCACTGTTCATCTACTTTTTGTAGATATTTTGTGCCAACTGTGATAGCTGGCACCCACCCCATTCCCCTCCATACACGTGTATGGAGGGATTTCCCTCTTGGAAGGCTTGTTTTGTAAGCTTTACAAGAGGGAATTGCCCATATAAAAGAGGGCCTTCTCTTGGCATTAGGGTTAGAAATTTTTGGTTAGAAAGGTGAGAGGGAGCTCTGGTTTTAGGGTTAGGGTTCAACACATATCCTATATCTATATTTCTCTCTTGTTTGTGTGACTAGGTGTTTGTGTCTTACTATTGCACATCAACACCTAGTGTTTCACCTTTCCTTGGTTTCTGAGGTTCCAAGAGGTTGTTCTTGGTGTTCTTGGCTGGATTTGAGCCCAAGGAAGCAACAACATCAACACTTGTGAAGGTGGTCAACAAGGGTGAGAATCTTGCCTTTTATTCCCCATTTTTGCATCCTATTTTTACCTATCTTAAAGCTGTTTTTGTGTTTAGTGTATAACATAAAAAATTTCTGTTTTTAGGCCCTCTTGATAGTTTATTAAGAGTGTTTTGTGCTTTGGGGAAGTCTGACCCCTCTTAGGCCTTGTAAGGCCTCTTTTTGTGCTATTGTGGCAAGTTTCGAGACTTTGGTGTTTGGGCCTCCTCACCACTGAAATCTTGAGGGATTTCAGTGGTGGAGATGGTGCCTTGAAGTCTCCAAAAGGGGAGGGCCCCCCCTCTCCTTGTTGTCCTTGAAAGGGACCATTTTTGGCCTCTTGAAGGAGCCTTATGCTCAAGTGTGTGTTGATCATGTCTAGGCTGCATTTCATGCTTATTATGCCATAATATAATCATCTTGTGTGTTGGTTTTGGTGCTCCATGCATGTTTAGTGTAGTTGCCATGTAATGCCTTGTAATTCCCTTAACATGCCTTAGGTTGTTAGCCTTTGTTTGAGCATGATTTAGGCTTAGACTTATGAATGTTTTGTGCTTATTTTGCCATGCTTTAGGTCTGTCCATAGTTGTTTGGATCAATTTTAGCATGCTTAGTATAGCTCCTTTGCATTTGTGACTTGCCGGGCTTGTACGCCTTGAGTGTGTGGATGTGTAGCTTGCGTTGCTTGCATCATTTTGGTGGTTTGGAAACATCCAACATGTAATTTCAGTCCCTTTGGCATGCTCATATGCTTGCCTTAGTTGCCTCTTTATTGCTTTGAAAGCATGTGTTGTATGCCTTATGTTTTGACCATTATGCATGCCTTTGGATTCATGTCATTTAGATGCCATCTAGGTGGTCTTTTGGGCTCAGTTTTGTGTGTTAAAACTCTGATTTTAGTTGCCTAAGTATTGCCATGTGTGGTTGTACTAAGTGTAGTTCAATGCTTCATGACTTGCTTTAAGTGCTTGGACTACGTTTGCATGCTAATGTTTGCTTTATTTGAGTTGGTTTAGCACCACATTTTGACATGATTTTAAAGCTCATGATGCATGCTAATTGTCCATGTTTAGCCTCTTTCAAGGGTTTTTGAGAGTTGCTTGTTCAATGCTCAGGTTTGTGCCTTAACATGTGCATGCATGTGTGTGTGCTTAACCTCCATTTTTGGGCATTTTGGCCACTGATGTTAGGCCCATTTGGAGTTGCTTAAGTCATGTTTAAGACCATCATTTGCTTGCTTGCATGCTTGCCTCATGTTTGCTTGTATGCTTGCATTGTTTGTTCACATGCTCATGTTGCATCCCTGGCTAACGTGATTAGGTTGCAATGCATCTTGCATGCATGCCTTGTCCCTTGATTTGGTGATGGGGATTGGGCTTTTTGTTTGCTTAGTTTTGTATTTCATTTGACATGAAAATTGCACACTTGATTCTTTGGGCCATCATGCATGAAAATGCGTGATTGATGGCCCGAGAATCGAGGCACATCCTCCTTTGAGTCACAAACATGATAAGGAATGTGTTTGGTGCATACATTGCTTGAACTGAGCTGCCATGCAAGTTTTGCCCTCTGCTACTGTGAGTTGCAGGTTCTGCAGGAATTCATTGCCGGCCGGCAGTATTTAGTGCTGACCGGCAGTCGATCAATGGCCGGTGGATTCATTTTGTGCCGATGGGCCACACCTTAATGCCGGTGGTCATTCCCTCTAGCCGGTGGGATTCTCCAGTGTCTAGAAAGACATCCTTGAGACTTTGGCAGTTTTCAGAGGAGCAAAGCAGGGAAAACAGAGGCGGACCATGCATGGCAGTGCGATTCCAAGCGAGTCCCGAACATGCGCTGCATCTGACCCGCTTCCCGAGGGCTTTACTATTTTAATTAGATTAATTAATTTGTTAATTTAATTAATTTGTAATATTTAATTAGCTTGCGTAGTTAATTAATTTGTATATTCTTTCGGTCCCTCCGAGCGAGGGCAAGTCTGTAATAAGTGTGGGTGAGTGTGTGCATGTCTTCCAACCCCCACTTCTTTCTTCCCTTTTATTTACCCGCTTATGATGGTAGATTAGGGCACGTTTATTTTAGCATACCTTATGCAATGCATGCGTGCATCCATACATTTGTCGACATGCACCGGGCTTGGTACATCATACAAACTGCATTGTATCTTCAAATCTAACTTGAATACGTGCATCGAATGATCGCATTTCACATGCCATTTTAGGGTTAGCCGAGCCTACTCTAGATTGCATCTTCGCGTGTGATGCATTAGTCACTCTAACATGAACTAGGGCATGCATGTTTGCTAACTAGTTTATTGTTTTGGCACGGAGTACTAGGTAAGTTTTTATGCTTTAGCATCCCACATGCGTGTGAATGTTAACATGATAGTAGGCTCACCATGCGGCTAGTTGCTTTTGTGATACAACTGTTTGAATGCCTGTGGGTGGAGGTTGGATTGCTTGAGTTGGAAAAACTCGTTGAAATCCGTGTTTTAGCCTACTTGAGAGTAGCAAATTTCGAAACGCTTTCAAAACGAACGGATATGCAATGCTTATTAGTCTATACTTGTTTGCTGTGCGCATAACATAGTAATTCTAGGCTAATAACCGGAATAAGAACACATAACGTTTTCAAAATCGGATATCACGGTTAGTAGAGGCCGGTCTTCGGACCGGGCGAAAGGGGGTGCTCATAGCTGACCTTCCCCGATCGTACCCAAGCTCCCAAGCCAAGACCACTTTGGTGATGACGGACATGTGGCCTTCGGCACCGAGTCAGGGTTTCCTAAATTTCCCATTTTAAAAAATATTTAGGTGGCGACTCTGTATCTGGCAAAGCAGTCCATGTTTGGCACTACTTTTCAAAAATCTGTTTTCTCAAACGATTTGCCAGAGTTGGACTCTTTGGTTCAGATTACGAACCGCAACACAAACAAAACAGGGGAGTCCGAACTGTAGCGAAGGTCCCCCGCGGGCGCTGTTACAGTTTCTGGCGACTCTGCTGGGGAGTTAGAGAGCTTGACTCGAACTCGTGATATCCTGCTTTGATTTCGTTTATGTGTCTCTTTGCATTGCATGTGCATTGGTGCGCCTAGGACACCGTGTTGGCCATCTGCTATTCCTGAGCAGTTTGCTGGAGGCTTGTCTTGTCAAGGCATGACCGTAAGGCTGACCGGTTGCGGGCTCTGCCAGTATGGGAACACAAACCCCGGTTTTACCGGGGCACCCTTTTTGACCATTCGACCTAGTGCATATTCGGATTCATAGTGACCATTCCAAACTAGGACAGGTTGCTTACCCGATATAGGTTGTTTGAAACCGCTGCGTGCATAGTGAAACCCTAGCTCCTGACAAAATAGGACAGGGAAACCCTACCCCAACGTAGGGGTGTTTTGGCTCTCTTTTACCTGCTATGTGCTTTTAGAATGTATCTCTGCAGGGAATGCACATATCAGTTTGCAAAGTTTGAGCATCAAGCCCGAGGGCACTAGTATCAGTGTTGTTGAGAATCAGTTATTTTGCGGGTATCAGTTCAGTTCTGAACAGTGATTCTGGGGAACAGTGATCAGTAGTAGAGTGCAGTTGTTTGGCTACACCCGTGTTTGATCTGTTTAGGGCTGAAATGTTGCTTGTTTTTCCGTTTCAGTTCAGAGATTCAGAGAATTGATCCAGAACTGTTAGTGTCTTCTCCTTGCTGAGGCAGGACTTAGCATGACGCAGAATTCAGAAGAGATCGTGGTCATGATGGCCGCGTTGGATCAAGGAATCACCCTACACAGTGAGACTACTATTGACATGCCGCATCCACCCAGATCGCCGGCCGCACACCCAGTTTGGGCCCCTCAACTATATCAGGCTCGCGAGCCTACTACATTTGAACTAATGGGGATGATAGGTGATCTTCAAAGATCCGTGGCGGATCTCGCCTATGGAATGTCTGTTTCGCCACCAGCCGCACCATATGCCGGAGGCTTTGTACCCCAGGAGCCCCCGCTATTGGGACGGATAGTAATTGAACTCAGCCAATCGGAGATGACCTCCAGCTATGGCAACGACGCATCAAACCAAACTCTAGATCAGGCTGAGGTCGGAGACAAAGGCAAGATGAAGACAGATGCCGACCCTATCGAACAACTGCTGTGGGCAGTAGAGGCTTTGAAAGCCGGGGAGATGAACAAGCAACAGATATCTGCAGTCATGACAAAAGCTGTGGAGGACGCTTTCCCTACTCCGCCTGAGGGCAGTTCCAGCCAATCAGAGAATCGGGATAGGCCCCGTCATGCCAAAACAGTTCTTCCCGCTCCCAACCTTGCATCCGGAAAGGATCAGAAATCCAAGGTCGCACCCGCCGACCCATTCGCTAGTGCGTCTAGCAAGAGTGCTCAGGCTCCAAAGTACCTGCCCCGAGGGCGCAGGGTCTTCCATGCTCTCTACATGCCATTGTCCAAGGCACTTCAAATCCTTGCTGAGAGGGGACACCTTAAACCCCTGGAGCCTCGGCCTCTCCCGAAGAATCTCCCTGCTACTCATGACCCTGCTCAGTACTGTGCGTACCACCAGCAGACAGGCCATGCTACCGACAATTGTTTTCGCCTCCGGCATGAGGTGCAAGATTTGATTGACAACGAGGTTATCCTCCCCTCCACCTCAGCAAAGTCTGTCACCACCCAGTTGTTGGATTTTGAAGACACAGATACTGCGAGTATGTAATCAGAAGGTGAACCGCCTGCGGGCAGTGCCTGGCGCATTTTTGGATGTGGCGTTTGGCACGCATTTTTGGGCATCTGTTAATGTTAATTTTGTAAATTCTGACTTGGGTGTCGAGTCAGTCTTTTGTTTTGTCTTGAGTCTGTCTCTCTGTATTGAGTCAGTCTTTTTTTGCTTACAGGGTCTGTCTTGTTGTAATGAGTCAGTCCCTCTTGTATAGTATACCAGGTGATTTCGGGGTTGTTGCCTCAAACACCGTTTTGTCTTGTAATTAGTTGTTTTTGCTTTTTGAGTCTGTTGCTGCCAAGGAGCCAGTTATACCAACAAATCTGAATGAAACAGCTGTGGCTATCACGTTCCGTACTTGTTGCTATTTGAGTCAGCCGTGCCAGAAGATGTGAATGGAACGACAGTATACCACCTACTCTTTGTGCCTTGAACATCGTTATAATGACCTAAGCTTTTTAAAACCCTTTTCGAACACTGCGGTGAGAAAAACGAAGAGGAAGGAATTCCTCGGGTTTTGCAAAATTTTGATCATTTTGAGAGAAAGAGAGGCACGCTAAGCTTTTAATGAATGAATCAGCTTGTCGGCGTGAGTACTGAGAAGGACCCTGGTTTGATCCAGACTGGTTCCACACTATCTTCAGCGCGAGCGATTTGTCGCTTTCTTAAAAACTTTCAAAAACAAAATGTTTTGCGCGGTCCTGTGAAGACCTGTGTGGAATCGCTCTTGAGATTGTGCAGCCCAGGATCGCTCTCAGCCTCAAGATTCAATTTATCTGTTGCAAACTGGAATCCGTTCAAAACATTCAACAGTGCCATGAAACGCCTGTGTGGCCTTTTTGAGGCAGCCCTCGAGCAAGAGGCGTCAAAGTCAGATCAAGGAGATCAGATCCCACCAGCAAGGCTCGTGAAGCAGCCGTGATGAACTTTTCTGCAAATCAACACAACGTCATCTCCTGGATACAGAGAGGCTTCAATCTCAAAACCATTTGGCATGGGCTTGCTACACTTTTACCCTTTGAGAGGCTCGCTGGGCCGAAAACCCGGAAGGGCGGTCCAGGCAAAAGTTAGAGCAAAGAAAAGAAAAGAAAAAGAAAAAACAAAAAGAAAAAAAAGAAGAGAAAAATAGCAAAAAAGAAATGAAAATGCAAAAGAAAGAAAAGAAAAAAGAAAAGAGAAAAACATAGCTCGCAAGGTCGAAAACCCGCATTGGGCACCTTGGCAAAAGTTAGAGCCTAAACAGTGAAGGTTAAAATACCCGAGTGTACCTTAACCGGAACTACGTAAGGCTTGATTCCCATGTTTGGGATACGTAGGCAACTTCATCCTGAAGTCCAGCCCCCAACGCTTCCATAGCGTCTCAGTCCATGTCATGGTTTTGATCACTTTCGCCTCCTCTGAATCCAACGTCTCGACTGCAGCAACCGGGAACTACGTGATCAACTTCCTCTTGACGTCCAACCACCAACACCTTCCAGGTGACTGTGTCCATATATTGATTCAAACCGTCTTCGTCTCCTCCGCGTCCGAGGGTCCGATCGTCGTCAACAAGGACTGGCTTACAATGTGCCGCGGCATCATCCAAACAAGGGGCAACTTTCCGTTGCCATACAGTGCCATAAGTTGCCCTGAGTTACCGTCCAAACCAGGGGCAACTTTCCGTTGCCTTATCCCCCTTTAAGCCAGGGGCAATTTTCCATTGCCTCCGATCCGAGGTTGCATATCTCAGGGTAAGTTCCGCGCTCGTTGAGCGTTGACTGTTTGCAAAAATAGTTTTTGAAAATTTTCACTGAGGTTGACTTATTTTCTCGAAAACTATTTCATTTTTCAAAATTGGACCATGTTTGGACCCAAAAGGAGAATTTTCAGTGCTCACAGCCTGATTCGCATGATTTTCAAATCAAAAATCGAATAAGTGTGTTAATCCGACTCTCATTCTTGATCAAAACTGTTTTAGGAAGAAAACAAAAAATGGTCAAAGTGACGAACTAGGGGCACAATTGAGTCAGGTCTTCTGTCTTTCCCCCGCCAACATACTTGCCAGAAAGGCGCTCTATCCACCGGAAGGAAATAGCCGTGAGCTAACAGTGCTGGGCGTGAACCTACCACTTTCTATTCATCCATCAATCACCCTGGGGAGGGATGAAAAATGAGAGAATAAAGAATAGAGAGGAGTAAGTTGAGAGAGAAGTAAGAAGAGGGTTTTGAGAGAAAAACCGAGCCTGAGGGCCGAGTGATGTGAGTACCACAAATCAGAAAGGGTGGGAAATAATACCCGGAGGAATTGGCTCCTCGAGATTTGAGGTCTCTTTGTAAACATGTCCGCGTGTCGTGTCTTTTGATTTGTCGGTCTCGATTTTGGCTTTGAGTCTTTTCCGAGTGTATCTCGTTGTGTTAGGTCGTGTGCCTTTTGTTTCTCTGTTTGAGTCTGTCTCGCTGTGTTCTGCGGTAGGCTCGATACCCCGGTTGTGAAACCCCTTTTCCAAAGATTAATCGTTTGTGCTCAGATGCTGTGCCATTCTCTACATTCGTGCGAAGCAAGAGAAGGAAAGGAAAATTTGGGACATGAGTGTTTCAACTCAACTGTTTCAGTTTCATGATCCGTCTTGTCAGATTGGGTTATTTGTTCAGGGTTTGCTGTGTGCAGAATGAACCGAGTGCTGTGTTATGGGCTGTATGCAGATCAATCCCCAGTAGAGTATGGGCTGTATTATGCAGTTTAAGCAGTGATTTGTATGAGTTGTTTGCTGTTAGTTGGTTGGTTATCCGATTATCATAGTGCAAGTGCTCAATTACAAGTATTCACTTTTCAGACAACAGATCATATCATTTACATTTGAGGTGTAATATGATGCAATACAGTGCAAGGTATGAAATATACACAAATGTAAACACTCTTTTAGACAAAAGTTTGTTTCATTTCATATCATCTTTTCAAGTACATAAATTTTGAGAAACAAAATCTGCCTGCGGCAGTACAAAGTACCCTAACTACTAACAAAAGGGGAAAATGCAAAAAAGAAAAAAAAAAGCAAAAATCTGTATCAAATGTCAAAATGCTCCGAGGCTGTCAATCTGTCCTGTCCTCTTCCTGGACGAAGGTCCAGGAGCGTCATCAACAGGGGCACCACTAGGGGCATCACCGTCTGAGCTCGAGTCCGAGCCATCATCGGTCTCCTCCGCCTCTGTCTCTGCCTCAGACTCATCATCCGGAACCGGAGCCCGCGAGCTGCTCCCGACATGAGTGCGCCCCCCTCTGGTGCGGGGATATGCTCTGCCATCCCGAGTAGAAATGGGAGGTCCAGCTGGAGCGCCGCCCACCGGAGGAATCTGGAAGGGAGGCTGAAAAAGCATGAAAGACAAATGCATCAGAATACTGTAGCAGTAAATCAGTGCAGAATGCAGTGTATGAGTACAGTGTATATGCCGTGAGCAGTTCAGTGCAGAATGCAGTGTATGAGTACAGTGTATGTACGCCGTGAGCAGTAACAGTGCAGAATGCAGTGTATGAGTACAGTGTATGTGTGCCGTGAGCAGTAATCAGTGCAGAATGCAGTGTATGAGTACAGTGTGTGAATGCCGTGAGCAGTAATCAGTGCAGAATGCAGTGTATGAGTACAGTGTATGTATGCTGTGAACAGTAAGTTAGTGCAGGGCAGTGTGTAGTACAGTGTGCAGATGCCGTGAGCAGTTTATCAGATGTTGTGTTATGCATCAGATTATGTAAAGCAGTTTGTGTATGGTTTGAGGCCGTGGTCAGGAAGAACATACCGGAATGCTGTAGAGGGCTAGGAGGTCGAATGTCCGCTGTAGCATCCCCATCATGGAGGCATTCATCTCCAATGACTGCCGGGTGTACTCAGAAGACGCCTGCAAAAGTATCAGATGCATCAATATTCTGTGGAATATCAAATAAACTGAAATGAAATAACAGTGCAAGACGAAGAATGCAGTAATACATACCGGAGGCAAGTCGGGGACACCGACAAACTCGTGGTCAGCTGGTGGAGGAGCAAAGGGGATCTGATAGGTCGCCCACCCTGTCCTCGAAAGTCAAAGCAGCGGGCAGAGCAGGCCAACCGGTCCCTCGCCCTCGCTGAACTCCACCCCTGCCAACTCGAGCCCTCCTCGGCGCTCCCCCTCCTCTCCCAGCCGCTGGCGCCGCTGGTCCCTCTCTCTACTCGGCGGCCGCCGCTCAGAGGTCGCATGATGAAGGTCCGGACGTACTCCGAGTAATCGCCCTCGCCTCGGAAGTCGTCCGCCTCCCAGCCGATAGTATAGTCTGCCATCTGCTCGGCAGTGAACCTCTCAGTATCCCGCATGTGCTCAGGAGGGTGCACCGGGACTATCTGCTCAGGTAAGCCTAGGGTCTGGCGCAGGAAACGCTCACCCAGGTACCAAGCCCGACAGACCGGGCCCTCGAGCAGAATCCGGTAACGTGAGGTCTCATCGGCACCGGCAAACCGATCCCGCATCGCCGCTGGCAGTGGAGCCCATGGCCGCCAGGTGATCTGAAATTGAAATACAGTTTGTTACCTACTGTTATGGCTAATATACAGTGGAAAGACGAAGCTTAAATGAACTGCAAGTAAAACATACCTCGGCAGGGGTGATGGTGTCGAAGTAGCGGCGGAAGAAGCTGAAGGTCTCCCGGGGCCTCCGCACGCATCTCCCGTCAAAGCGGCGTGAAAAAGGGACGACCAGAGGGGTCTCTGCATCGGGTACAGGAGCGAGCCTAGGAAAGTAGGCGTAAACCCACAACTGCAAGATAAATACCAGTGCATTTATCAGATAAAGCAGAATACAGAATAGAAGGCAGAAATAGCAGAGCAGTGTTGTGCAGTGTATTGTGCAGAGTGTACAGTATGAGTAGCGTTGTACAGTGTATTGTGCAGTGTACAGTGTGAGCAGTGTACAGTCAGTGTAAAGTAGAGTATGTGTGTGCCGTGTGTACAGTATACAGCAAGTGTAAAGCAGACTACAGTGTGTGCAGTGTGCAGAGTACAGAAAGTATAGAACTGAAATGAAAGGCAGAAAAAAAATGTACCTCCCAAGCACGCCAGTAACCCCCGAGCAACTGTCCGCTGCCGCGGGAGGCTGAGCTCATATATCCATAAAGGGTGGCCAGAGCGGCGCCACCCAGTCATAATGTAAAATATCTCTGACATCCACCAGTGCGCTGAGAAGGCAGAGAGGCACTGTGTTCGCCCGGTCGGCGAAGATGGTCGTCCCAAATAGGAACATGAGGAAGCCGCGGCATATCTCTCCACGGCCTCTGGGGTCATCGGAGCTGCATCAACGAGGAGGGGCTGGACCCGGAACTGCACCTCGAACCAGGAGTACCGGACGAAGCCGGGACGCGCAAGAGGCGGTGCCGCGCCGAGCAAGTAGACCTGAGCCGCGGTCCACTCGTCCATGTCAATGTCAAAGGGGATCGGATCACCCCCTACCCCGATGCCTGTGAGCATCGAGAAGTCATAAGGGGTCATCGTCATGTCCCCAGCTGCGGAGAAGTGAAACGAATCGGTGGTGTCCCACCACCTCTCCACCAGAGCGGCGAGGAGAGGTCTGCATGTCGTGAGCTGGGAGAGTCCCCTGCAGAACGCGCCAAAGCCAGCCTGGTCTACGATGCGGCGGACTGCGTCAGGAAGCTCAGCGTACCACGCACGAGCAACGGTATTCCCATACCCGCGGATGGTATGGGAATCTCCCTGTTTTCAAACAAATTATTGCGAAGCAATATAAAATGTACAGTTTTGAGGAAACAGTAAATCAGTGCAAATATGGCATGCGTGCAAGTTTATCAGATTCAAACAGATACCGGGTGCCGGTGTGCTACACGTGTGATGCTCAGCTGTTTTGTGGTTCAGTGCAAATTTGGCATGCGTGCAAGTTTATCAGATTCAAACAGATACGGGTGCCGGTGTTGCTACAACGTGTGATGCGTCAGTGTTTTAAGTGGTTCAGTGCAAATGTGGCATGCGTGCAAGTTTTTAGATTCAAACATACCGGGTATCGGTGTTTACGTTGAAATACGATGTGTGCCGTGGTTTGAGTGGTTCAAGGCTAGTGCAGTGTGTGCACGTGTGAGTCTTAAACAGATAATCAGTTGCAAACGTGTTTGTAATCGACTACAATGTACATATATCAGCATATCGGAACTAAACAGTTAAAGACTGTAATCAGCCATGGCAGTTGGCAGTTAAAAAATTCTACGTTGCAAGAAAGTAAACAGAAAGAAGGTTACCTCGGAAGCACCGGAGGATAGGTGGGAGACAGGCTCGCGTAGCAAGAGCTCAGGATCCAACGACATGTCGAAGCTCCTGAACTGGCATAGTCCGTCGGGTGGTAGAACGTGAATCGCCGGCCGATAGGTCGCCAGGTCGAACGGGCGCTCGCTCAACGGGAGGAGCTCGACCTCGGGATCCATCTCGTGATCCGAGGGAGTCCCACCGCGTGGAATGTCGTCGGCCATGTCGAGAGATGAGAAAATGGTCGAGAAATGAAAACCGGGTCAGAATACGAAGAGTCAACTGAAACGTCAACCCCCGAGAGGGTGGAAAATGGCCGGAAAGGCCGGGATGTGAAAAAGGTATGGAAATGAAGAGGAAATCGAGGGGAACAAGTCCCAAAAAGGAGGAAATGGCAAAGGATGTGCCGAAATGAAATTTCAATCGGTCGAAAATGTCCGAAACGCGATAAACTTTGCGAATCGAACGACGGAAAAGGCGCGAAAACACAAAGGAACGAGCAAAGGAGGAGGGAAAGAGGTTCTAGAGAGAGAGAGGGATGGTTTTCGGTGGAAGGGAGATAAGAAAATAGGGTTTAGAAACCCTATTTTAAAACACCCGAAGCGAAAAGTCGAATCTGCCCCGACTCAGCAACCTTTTGCCGGTCGGCAACATTTTGTGCCGGCCGGCATAATATTGTGCCGATGGAATTCTTTTGTAGCCGGTGGACAGCCGGTGGCCTCCTAGCGCGGCCGGTGGTGTTCCCACAGCCTTGTTTAGGCAATATGAGTGGTTTCTGGTCTTCATAGCTCAAGAAAGTGCAAAAAAGTGTATCTCCGATGCTCAACCGGCCTCCGTTTTGACCCTGGACCGTGTCTTCTGTGCGTAGCACTCAAATTCATGCAATGATTGTATCCTTTTGTATCCTTTTGCCTCTTACAAGACTCAAAAGTTGCCCCGCGCGCGTTGCATGCATTCATCATGTTGTCTGGTGCATTGCGTCGCGCCGTCATGCACATCCCTCATGCATTGTCATGCATGTTATTACAAGCGTTGTCATGCATTGTCATGCACCTCAATACATACGTCGCCTCGCACATCATTCATGTTGTCGTTGCCTCGCACATCATTCGTGTTGTCGTGCATCTCCTTGTTTTGCATTATCATGCATTTCAAAAAGAAAAAAAGACGTGCGTTGTTGCGCACTCGAGTTCACTTGCATTGTTTTACATTTCGTGCGGCATGCGTGTCACACTTGCATCATTTTATATCTCCGTGAGGCATGCGTACCTCACTTGCATCATCTTGCATCCTTTGAGGCACGCGTACCTCATTGGCAGCATTTTGCATCGTTTGAGGCACGCGTACCTCATTGGCAACATTTTGCATCCTTTGAGGCACGCGTACCTCATCGGCATCATTCTGCATCCTTTGAGGCACGCGTACCTCATCGGCAGCATTTTGCATCCTTTGAGGCACGCGTACCTCATTGGCAGCATTTTGCATCCTTTGAGGCACACGTACCTCATCGGCAGCATTTTGCATCCTTTGAGGCACGCGTACCTCATCGGCAGCATTTTGCATCCTTTGAGGCACGCGTACCTCATTGGCAGCATTTTGCATCCTTTGAGGCACGCGTACCTCATTGGCAGCATCTTGCATCCTTTGAGGCATGCGTACCTCACTTGCATCATTTTACATCTCCGTGAGGCATGCGTACCTCACTTGCATCATTTTACATCTCCGTGAGGCATGCGTACCTCACTTGCATCATTCTGCATCCTTTGAGGCACGCGTACCTCATTGGAACATTTTGCATCTCCGTGAGGCATGCGTACCTCACTTGCATCATTTTACATCTTCGTGAGGCATGCGTACCTCACTTGCATCATTTTACATCTCCGTGAGGCATGCGTACCTCACTTGCATCATTTTACATCCTCGTGAGGCACGCGTACCTCGCTTGCGTCCTTTTTACATTCCCTTGAGGCATGCGTGTCTCATTGGCATCGTTTTTGCATCCCTTGTGACTCGCGTTGTCTCGCTCGTCATTCTCATTGGCACGTGTGCCTCCTCATTCGCATCGGCACGTGTGCCTCCTCATTCGCATAGGCACGTGTGCCTCCTCATTCTCATTGGCACGTGTACCGCATTCCCATCGGCACGTGTGCCTCCTCATTCACATAGGCACGTGTGCCTCCTCATTCTCATTGGCACGTGTGCCGCATTCCCATCGGCACGTGTGCCTCCTCATTCGCATAGGCACGTGTGCCGCCTCATTCTCATTGGCACGTGTGCCGCATTCCCATCGCGCGTGTGCCTCCTCATTCGCATAGGCACGTGTGCCTCCTCATTCTCATTGGCACGTGTGCCGCATTCCAATCGGCACGTGTGCCTCCTCATTCGCATAGGCACGTGTGCCTCCTCATTCCCATAGGCACGTGTGCCGTATTCCCATCGGCACGTGTGCCTCCTCATTCGCATAGGCACGTGTGCCTCCCCATTCGCATAGGCACGTGTGCCGCATTCCCATTGGCACGTGTGCCTCCCCATTCGCATAGGCACGTGTGCCTCCTCATTCGCATAGGCACGTGTGCCTCCTCATTCTCATTGGCACGTGTGCCGCATTCCCATCGGCACGTGTGCCTCCTCATTCGCATAGGCACGTCTGCCTCCTCATTCTCATTGGCACGTGTGCCGCATTCCCATCGGCACGTGTGCCTCCTCATTCGCATAGGCACGTGTGCCTCCTCATTCCCATAGGCACGTGTGCCTCCACATTCCCATTGGCACGTGTGCCTCCTCATTTGCATAGGCACGTGTGCCTCCTCATTTACATAGGCACGTGTGCCTCCTCATTTGCATAGGCACGTGTGCCTCCGCATTCCCATCGGCACGTGTGCCTCCTCATTTGCATAGGCATGTGTGCCTCCTCATTTGTATAGGCACGTGTGCCTCCTCATTTGCATTGGCACGTGTGCCTCATCTCCATTGGCACGTGTGCCGCATTTGCATTGGCACGTGTGCCTCATCTCCATTGGCACGTGTGCCGCATTCCCATCGGCACGTGTGCCTCAGCTCCATTGGCACGTGTGCCGCATTTGCATTGGCACGTGTGCCTCATCTCCATTGGCACGTGTGCCTCCTCATTTGCATAGACACGTGCGCCTCCTCATTTTCATTGGCATGCGTATCGCATTTTCGTTGGCATGCGTGTCGCCATTTGCATTAGCATGCGTGCTTCATTTGCATTGTCATGCATATTGTTAACAATATTGTACCTGTTAAGTTTGTTTTCTTTTCAGGCACGATATTGTATGTATGGTTCATTTGAGGCCGATGCAACCGGACGAGCCGTACAGGTATTGTATCCTCCGCGTGAGACGCATCGAGAATTGCATTATTCTCTTACATCCTTTCTGCATTGTAGTGTAGGTAGGTGTTTGCTAGCTTATAACTGTCGCATGCGTGCTTCATTACAGCTTTCTTTGCATGATCATAAGTTATGCTCGGCTTCTTGCATTTTCAGTTGCATTTTGCCCCTACCTTCGGGCGCATACCTTGTTTGTCTTGCATGTTTGTCCAAGTCTTCGGCCTTGTCAAAAATGGGTCGTCTCGGGGCGTTGACATTCACTCCCGTCATTGTTATGACTTTCGAGTTCTGTCAAAGAGGGCAACTGTAGACACCCCATTTTTGACCGTCCTCAAGACTTAGACGTCACCGTTTGAACACTCGGTGATCATCCTTGTTTGTGTTCGTTTGGAGTTCCCGGAGGTCTCGGCTACGCGCCCTGCCTCAGGATCTCCGAACTCGACCGTCTTGTGTCTGGTTTTACACCAAACACTTGTGTTTTGCCTTGGAGGGGCAGGGAATGCCTTTTGAGGCCTCCCCACACACCACCGGCACTAGCTAGAGGCCACCGGCTGGTTTTTGTTGCCACCGGCAATATAGATTGCCGGTCGGCACTCAATTTTGTCAAAATGACAATTTTGAGTGGCCGACCACTGTTCATCTACTTTTTGTAGATATTTTGTGCCAACTGTGATAGCTGGCACCCACCCCATTCCCCTCCATACACGTGTATGGAGGGATTTCCCTCTTGGAAGGCTTGTTTTGTAAGCTTTACAAGAGGGAATTGCCTATATAAGAGAGGGTCTTCTCTTGGCATTAGGGTTAGAAAGTTTTTGGTTAGAAAGGTGAGAGGGAGCTTTGGTTTTAGGGTTAGGGTTCAACACATATCCTATATCTATATTTCTCTCTTGTTTTGTGTGCTAGGTGTTTGTGTCTTACTATTGCACATCAACACCTAGTGTTTCACCTTTCCTTGGTTTCTGAGGTTCCAAGAGGTTGTTCTTGGTGTTCTTGGCTGGATTTGAGCCCAAGGAAGCAACAACATCAACACTTGTGAAGGTGGTCAACAAGGGTGAGAATCTTGCCTTTTATTCCCCATTTTTGCATCCTATTTTTACCTATCTTAAAGATGTTTTTGTGTTTTAGTGTATAACATAAAAAAGTTCTGTTTTTAGGCCCTCTTGATAGTTTATTAAGAGTGTTTTGTGCTTTGGGGAAGTCTGACCCCTCTTAGGCCTTGTAAGGCCTCTTTTTGTGCTATTTTGTGCAAGTTTCGAGACTTTGGTGTTTGGGCCTCCTCACCACTGAAATCTTGAGGGATTTCAGTGGTGGAGATGGTGCCTTGAAGTCTCCAAAAGGGGAGGCCACCCCCTCTCCTTGTTGTCCTTGAAAGGGACCATTTTTGGCCTCTTGAAGGAGCCTTATGCTCAGTGTGTGTTGATCATGTCTAGGCTGCATTTCATGCTTATTATGCCATAATATAATCATCTTGTGTGTTGGTTTTGGTGCTCCATGCATGTTTAGTGTAGTTGCCATGTAATGCCTTGTAATTCCCTTAACATGCCTTAGGTTGTTAGCCTTTGTTTGAGCATGATTTAGGCTTAGACTTATGAATGTTTTTGCTTATTTTTGCCATGCTTTAGGTCTGTCCATAGTTGTTTGGATCGATTTTGGCATGCTTAGTAGCTCCTTTGCATTTGTGGCTTGCCGGGCTTGTACGCCTTGAGTGTGTGGATGTGTAGCTTGCGTTGCTTGCATCATTTTGGTGGTTTGGAAACATCCAACATGTAATTTCAGTCCCTTTGGCATGCTCATATGCTTGCCTTAGTTGCCTCTTTATTGCTTTGAAAGCATGTGTTTGTATGCCTTATGTTTTGACCATTATGCATGCCTTTGGATTCATGTCATTTAGATGCCATCTAGGTGTCTTTTGGGCTCAGTTTTGTGTGTTAAAACTCTGATTTTAGTTGCCTAAGTATTGCCATGTGTGGTTGTACTAAGTGTAGTTCAATGCTTCATGACTTGCTTTAAGTGCTTGGACTACGTTTGCATGCTAATGTTTGCTTTATTTGAGTTGGTTTAGCACCACATTTTGACATGATTTTAAAGCTCATGATGCATGCTAATTGTCCATGTTTAGCCTCTTTCAAGGGTTTTTGAGAGTTGCTTGTTCAATGCTCAGGTTTGTGCCTTAACATGTGCATGCATGTGTGTGTGCTTAACCTCCATTTTTGGGCATTTTTGGCCACTGATGTTAGGCCCATTTGGAGTTGCTTAAGTCATGTTTAAGACCATCATTTGCTTGCTTGCATGCTTGCCTCATGTTTGCTTGTATGCTTGCATTGTTTTGTTCACATGCTCATGTTGCAATCCCTAGCTAACATGATTAGGTTGCAATGCATCTTGCATGCATGCCTTGTCCCTTGATTTGGTGATGGGGATTGGGCTTTTTGTTTGCTTAGTTTGTATTTCATTTGACATGAAAATTGCACACTTGATTCTTTGGGCCATCATGCATGAAAATGCGTGATTGGTGGCCCGAGAATCGATGTGAGTTGCAGGTTCTACAGGAATTCATTGCCGGCCGGCAGTATTTAGTGCCGACCGGCAGTCGATCAATGGCCGGTGGATTCATTTTGTGCCGATGGGCCACACCTTAATGCCGGTGGTCATTCCCTCTAGCCGGTGGGATTCTCCAGTGTCCAGAAAGACATCCTTGAGACTTTGGCAGTTTTCAGAGGAGCAAAGCAGGGAAAACAGAGGCGGACCATGCATGGCAGTGCGATTCCGAGCGAGTCCCGAACATACGCTGCATCTCTGACCCGCTTCCCGAGGGCTTTACTGTTTTAATTAGATTAATTAATTTGTGAATTTAATTAATTTGTAATATTTAATTAGCTTGCGTAGTTAATTAATTTGTATATTCTTTCGGTCCCTCCGAGCGAGGGCAAGTCTGTAATAATGTGGGTGAGTGTGTGCATGTCTTCCACCCCCACTTCTTTCTTCCCTTTTATTTACCCGCTTATGATGGTAGATTAGGGCACATTTATTTTAGCATACCTTATGCAATGCATGCGTGCATCCATACATTTGTCGACATGCACCGGGCTTGGTACATCATACAAACTGCATTGTATCTTCAATCTAACTTGAATACGTGCATCGAATGATCGCATTTCACATGCCATTTTAGGGTTAGCCGAGCCTACTCTAGATTGCATCTTCGCGGTGATGCATTAGTCACTCTAACATGAACTAGGGCATGCATGTTTGCTAACTAGTTTATTATTTTGGCACGGAGTACTAGGTAAGTTTTTATGCTTTAGCATCCCACATGCGTGTGAATGTTAACATGATAGTAGGCTCACCATGCGGCTAGTTGCTTATGTGATACAACTGTTTGAATGCCTGTGGGTGGAGGTTGGATTGCTTGAGTTGGAAAAACTCGTTGAAATCTGTGTTTTAGCCTACTTGAGAGTAGCAAATTTCGAAACGCTTTCAAACGAACGGATATGCAATGCTTATTTCCAAATTAGGCAATCTAGTCTATACTTGTTTGCTGTGCGCATAACATAGTAATTCTAGGCTAATACCGGAATAAGAACACATACGTTTTCAAAATCGGATATCACGGTTAGTAGAGGCCGGTCTTCGGACCGGCGAAAGGGGGTGCTCATAGCTGACTCCTTCCCCGATCGTACCCAAGCTCCCAGCCAAGACCACTTTGGTGATGACGGACATGTGGCCTTCGGCACCGAGTCAGGGTTTCCTAAATTCCCATTTTAAAAAATATTTAGGTGGCGACTCTGTATCTGGCAAAGCAGTCCATGTTTGGCACTACTTTTCAAAAATCTGTTTTCTCAAACGATTTGCCAGAGTTGGACTCTTTGGTTCAGATTACGAACCGCAACACAAACAAAACAGGGGAGTCCGAACTGTAGCGAAGGTCCCCCGCGGGCGCTGTTACAAGGGGGCAAGAGATATGCCCTACAATTGAAGAGTTCCAAGTTCTGATGGAATCCCAGCGTGACGAGGAAATCTTGCCCCAGTCCCGTTTTGGCCACATCCAAGCTTTAGGAAGGGTGTGCGGGCTCACTTTACATGAGGCTCGATCATCAGTTCACAACGGAGAGTTAGACATTCCCAATTTGATTCATCGATTTTCTGATGCCGGCAATCGTGGTGACTGTCTCTGATAGAGTTTTCGGCAGCATGCCCTTTCTTTGTGTATGTTGGCTCATTCCTGCTTGCCCCTGGCTTCGGAGGGTCTAGCATTCGACTGATTGAAGTGGCCCAAGGTTGAAAGAGGGCAAGAGCTACATTGGCCTGACATTGGCCGAAACTTTAATGGACTTGGACGCCTTTCATCAACGGGAGACCACCAAATTCACAAAAAGTCCACTACTTTTACAGGAGTGTTTCCCACTCCATCTCATATGTGTTTCTCACATCACTTGGCACTCAAGCTCTGTTTTTCTCTCAAAACCCTTTCTCACTTTTTCTCTCCACATACACCTCTCTATTCTTTAATCTCTCTTATTTTTCATCCCTCCCTAGATATGGCTCATGGACAGGTAGAAGGTAGTAGACTTTTGCCCTGCATATTCAGCACGAGGCTATTTCTTTCGCCAACGGCTAGTTGATTTCCCAAACGAGGGGTGGTGGTGCCACTAGATGTGCAACAGGTCTACTGATGACATTGCTTGGCGTTGCCCCTGGTTTGATTTGCCCGAGATGAGCTACAGCATGGCCTGGTAACCTGACATTCTACTTTCCATTCTACTTTCCATTCCGGTTCAGGTGTTAGTTTGGACACGACCAGACTTGCCCAGAAGAGGGGGTAGAATGCCCGGCTTTATTTCCAATCCGAGGCTCACAATTAGCTCGATATCCCACTACATGGAGAACAAGAGAACTTCTGGCTCCCGCTTCCAATTTTAGTTGCGTCCTTTCAGGCGAATGCATAACTTGGCTTGAAGAAGAGGCACAAATTGAGCCTACTTTAGCATCTGAAGCTTCCACAAGCTCCGAGAGGGGACGCAGGAACACCTGACTCATTGATGCCCCAAGTTTATTGCTTTGATCTGTACTTTCAAGTTTTTCCTTTTGAATGTAATAAAAAACAACTTTGATGTGTATCAAGAGTTAGAGAACTCTGTATTGAAATCAATAAAATTGGAGTTGTAGGCACTGAAAATTTTCCTTTCGGTCCAAAAATGGTCTAAGTTGTAAAAAGATGAATTTGAACAAAATCAACTTTTATTAAAACTTTTCAAGAACATTTTCAATAAGGATCACAACTGGACACACCTGGGATCCATCCTCGAGATGTACAACCCCGAACCCAGCAAATAGAAAGTTGTCCCTTGTCAGAATAGCACTGCACTGTACTGTAACCAGCTCTCATAGTGAAGACCACAACTGAACTCTTGGATATAGAAAAGACAATGATGACCAGAACAATCTCATGGACAGGACAGTTGAGTTTGAAGTGTTTAGGGTTGGACTTCAGAATGAAGTTGCCTACGTATCCCAAAGATGGGAATCAAGTCTTACGTAGTTCAGTTCGGGTTCACTCATGTATTAACACTCTCCTTTTGCGCTCTAACTTTTGCTAAGGCCGCAGTTTCTGGGTTTTCAACCTTGCGAGCTCAGTTTTTCTTATTTCAAATTTTCGTGCTCTAACTTTTGCCTAGGTCGGCCTTTCGGGTTTTCGGCCTAGCGAGCCAATCAAGGATAGTTGTAGACACCCCATTTTTGATCGACCATAAGACTCAGATGCCATCAATTGAGCGCTCGGTGATAGTGCATGTTCGTGCTCGTTTCGAGTTTCTGGAATTTTTCGTTGAGTGCCTTGCCTCCGGGCCTCTGAACTCTTTGTGTTTTGGCTTGGTTTGTGGACCAAGCCTTGTTGACCTTCCCTGGAGGGAGGGAGAGGTCTGTAGACCACTTTTTCCTCTTGTAGACTAATTTTCGGTTTCTGGAGCCTTCGGCCGCGGGCCGTGTCTCGGGACCGCTTACCGTTCTCCTTTTGGCCTGGTTTTCGAACCATGCCTTGTTGCCTTGGTCTAGAGGGACACAGAGGTCTTGGAGACCACTTTTTGTGGTCGTAGACCACTTTTGGTGCCCATAGAATAGTTTTCGAGGCTTCTGGCTGCGCGCCTCGACCCCCGTACTCTTGTCTTGCATCCTTTTTGGTTTGTTTTTTGGCACAAACCTTGTTTTCCTTGCTTGGAGGGTGGAATGAGGGTTGGAGACCAATTTCTCTCCCTGAAAACCACTTTTCTTCCCCGCCAGCCAGTTTTCTGGTTGGCCAACTGGTCTTGCTGGCCTTTGGACCACCAAAAGTGGTCGGCAGCCATGCCGCCACTTTGCTTTCTTGGTGCAGACCACCTCTCCCCCCTTGCCGACCACTTGGTCTTCTTGCAGACCACTTTAAGTGGTCTGCCAACCAGTGCATGTAGCTGGCCGAGCACTTCAAGTGGTCGGTAGCTTTTCTGCAGTTTCTTGCAGATATTTTGGTGCTAGCTGTGACAGCTGGTGAGCATAGAAACCATCCTCCATACATGTGTATGGAGGGATTGCATCTAGCTTCAAGCTTGTTCAACAAGCTTGAGGCTTGTTTTTCTATAAAAGGGAGGCCCTCTCTCCCTTTTCCAGGTTCAGAAAAAAGTGCTTTGAGCTATACATATCATCTATCTCTATATTTCTTCCTTTATCTCTTGTTTTGTGCTTAAAAGTGCATTTTCTTCACACTTTTGCACACAAACACATAGTGAAACACCACACTCTTGGAGTTGAGGCACCTAGAAGCTGGTTTTGGTGTTTTTGGATTGGTTTGAGCTCAGAAAAGGTACTGGAGTTGCAGCTTTGAAGTTGTTCTACAAGGGTGAGTTTCTGACCCCTTAAAGCCTTGTTTTGGTTTAAGTCTTTGGACCTATTTGCATGCTGATTTAGGCCTAACTTTCTACTGCAAAAAGCTCTGATTTTAAGTGTTTAAGATGTTGGTTTGAGACCTCTTTGGTGTTGGGGGTGGTCTACCCCCTCTTGTGCCTTGTTTGGCTTTGTTTTGTACCATCCTTTTAAGCTATTGGGACCACCTCTTTTTGACCTTCTCACCACTGAAACTCAAAGGAATTTTAGTCGTGGAAAGGGTGTTTTGAGGTCTCAAATAGGAGAGGGTCATCCCCTCTCCTTGTATCTTGGTTGCTTGCCTTGTTGGCCTCATGTTTGAGCATGTTTATCTAGCATATGTTGGCCCCATCTTAGCATATTTTTGGCCTTATTTCAGTATGGCATACCTCTATTTTGGCTTAGTTTAGGCCACCCTTGCATGCTCTATACACTTGTAGTGTGATCCTTGCAAACTAGCCTTACATGCTTGTGTTGATAGCTCATCTTTCTAGCATGTTTTGGTCCCATCTTAACAAGTTTTTGGTGTTGTTTTAGCATGCCTTAGCTCTGCTTTGGGTTAGTTTGATAGCCTCTTGCATGCTTCACACACTTGTAGTGCAATCTTGCAAAGTAGCCTAACATGCATCATGCTTTGGACCATCATTTTAGCATGTTTTTGGCTCAACTCCAACAAGATTTTGCCCATGTTTTACCATGCTTAAGGTCTGATTTATGTTTTTTTGGTCATGCATGCCTTGCTTTGTATAGCCATAGTGCATTCTAGCTCACTAGCCTTGAGTTCCCAAGTCACTAGCATGCATTGCTTGGGCTATTTGCATGATTTGGAATCATTTGATATGTGATTTCAGTGCATGTAGTGTGGCCATGCCCTCACATCTTTCACTCTTTCAATGCTTTAGAGGGTTGGTGTTTTATGCCTTAAGTATGAGCCATTGTGTATGCCATCTTGCCTAGGCTTTTGGGCCACCATTTCAGTGTGTTTTTGGTCTTGTTTTGCCATAATACAACTCTGATTTTTGTTGGTGAAGCCATCTCATGCTTGGTTTTGGTAGGTGTAGTGTAATCATGCTCATTGGCCTAGCCTACTTGATGTTTTGGCCCTTCATGCTAGCTTGTTTTGGCTTTGCTCCATGCATGTTTTAGCATCATTTTGGCATGCTCTAGGACAGTTTTGGGTTGCCTTGGCCATATGGCTCATGTATTGCATAGCTGTAGTTCAATTGGCCTTGCTAGCCTTGAGTTTTAAGCCTCTTGGCATGCTTTATTTGTGACATGTACATGATTTGGCATCATTTCACATGTTATTTCAGAGCATATAGCATTGCCATCTTCTCACTTCTTTCACTCTTTGAGTGCCTTTAAGGGTTGTGCATTATTGCCTTGTTTGTGGACCAATGCATATGCATGCATGCCTAGACTTTTGAACTCCCATCTCAGACATGTTTTGGTCCTTATTTTGACTTATTTGAGCTCTGTCCATGATTGGTTTGATCATTTGTGCCATGTATTGCATGCCTTTTGTGTAGTCTCCTTGAGTAGCCTTGTGCCTTAGGCCCTCTTGCATGACATACTTGGGTTGTTTGAATGGTTTGGCATCATTTCATACATGATTTCAGAGCTTGTAGTGTTGTCACACTTCCATAATTTTCACTCCTTGCTCATGTTTGAGAGTTGTGCTCTTATGCTTAATTGGTGAGCCAATGCATGTGCATGCATCATCTTGCCTTTCATACCATCCTTTCATAGCATTATGGCCACTGTTTTGGCATGATTGAGGTCTGTCCATATTCGGTTTAAGTCCATTGAGCATGTTGTTTGAATGTCGTTGTTTCCATTGTGTTTGCATGTTGTTTGCATGTGCATGCATTGCATTGAGTTTGAATGCCATTAGCTTTGTTAAGTTGATCATGTTTCATTGCATTGTGTTTGGGTAGGGTGTTAGTCCAAACACAAGGAACGAGGGATGTTTCATACTTGAAGTGATGAAACGTGCCTCATTTCTCGGTCGCTGACCCTCTTGATCAAGCATGATAGAGGCGGAGGCTTTTATGTGTTATTTGTGCATTCATTGACATTGAATTGTGCAAACTCGGCTTCTCAGCCATCATGCATTGCGATGCTCGGTTGGTGGCCAGAGTCGAGAACCGCACTCTCTTGAGCTTAAGAAATGATAGGGAGAGTGGTTGTGCACACATATCTTGCAAATACACTGTCGTGCCCTTTCTTCTCTGTTGCAGCAAAGTGGAGTTGTGCAGAATTTTCTGGTTGGTAGCCCAGAAAAAGTAGCTGGCCGACCACTTTTTCTAGTCTGCAACAAATGTAATTGGTCGGCAGGTGGTCTACACCACCAATAAGTGGTCGGCAATGCTCCTGGAGGTTCCCATGATGGAGTAGAAGTTATCTGGAGCTTTGTGTAGTGTCCTAAGAACAATTGCAAACAGAGGCAAGTTGGGACATAGCGATGGATTTTCGAACGAGGCGACCGAGCATGCATGCACTTCTCGCCCTGAGGATCTCTTCTTTTACTACTTTACTTAGCTAGCTAATGCTTTGGTTTTGTACTTAATTAGTTAATGCGCTTAACTATTCAATTTGTGTTGTAATAACTAATTAGTTAACTAGGTTAGTTAATTAGTTTTGTTTTGTAATAATTAGTTTAATTAGCTTAGATTAGCTAGTTAGCTTATTATTCGAACCCTCCATCGAGAGGGCACAATGTTGTAATAAGCGTACGTGTGTGTGATGCATGTCTTCCAAGCCCCATTTCTTTCTCCCTTTTACTCATCTGCTTTCAGTGGTTAGTTTTAGGACACATTTCAATTAGCATCCTTATGCTAGCATGTTTGCATTCATTCATCTGTCTTGCATGCACTGGGCTCGGTGCATCATACAAACTGCATTGTATTTCAATACCAATTTGAATACATGTTATCTAATTGCATTCACATGACATATTAGAATAGCCGAGCCTATTTTAGCTGCATTTTTGCATGTGTTGCATTAGACATCTTAACATAGTTAGGATCATGCATTGATTACTAACTAGCTTCTTTTTTGGCTCGGAGTACACTGTAAGTGTTTATGCTTTAGCATCCTTGCATGCGTGTAAGTGTTGCCATATTTAGCATGCTTGCCATGAGGCTAACTGCTTAAGTGTTTAACTGCATGAATGCCTGTGGGTGAAGGCTTCATTGCTTGAATTGGAACAATTCATCAAAATGTGTGTTTTAAGCCCACTTGTTTGTGGCAAATCATGTTTTAAGCCCACTTGAGGGTGGCAAATCCGCGACTTAGCCTACTTGCGAGTACCAACTCTAAACCATTTTCAAAAACAAACATGAGATGTTTTGTTCCAAATTGAGTGATTTAGTCTATACTTGTATGATGTGCGCATCACATAGTAAGGTTAGATAATAAACTGGAATAAGAACACATGTGTTTCAAAAACAACATATCATGTTAGTAGAGGCCGATCTTTGATCGGGCGAGCGGGGGTGCTCATTTCAAGACCTTCCCCTCTCGTACCCAAGTTCTTGAGCCGAGGCAACTTTGGTGATGACGGACACGTAGCCTTAGGCACGAGTTAGGGTTTCCTAAATTTTCCAAAATAAAATATTTAGGTGGCGACTCTGAAATCTGGCAAACTAGTCCATATTTGGCGTTTTTTTGATTAAAATCGATTTTCCAAAACAATTTGCCGGATTTGGACTCTTTGGTGATTTATCAGTCTCACATTGCACTTTGTGAGATTAGATTCAGAACCGTGACATGAGTCCGAACTGTAGTATCTAGAACTACGATTCGCGCCCTCGGGTGCGGAGCGGAGTTCCGGGCGGTCTACAATAGTATTTCTTCAACTTGTCCATGTTGATTGGTTGGGAGAATTCCAGGCCATCTAGGTCCATAAAAATGATAGCACCACCCGACTAAATTGATTTGATGATGTAAGGACCAATCTAATTGGGTCTAAACTTGCTCCTAGGGTCATGGATGAGAGCTCGGTTGTCTTTGAGCACCAAATCCCCTTCTTTTAGATTCATGGACTTAACTTCTTGTTAAAAGCCCTAGTGATTCTGCGTTGATAACCTTGGAGATGGTATAGTGCTTTTAGCCTCCTCTCGTCGAACAACATTAGTTCCTCAAACTTGCTCCGCTGCCAATTCGCTTCTGCTATCTGGCACTCAGCTATAACTCGCAGCGACGGAACCTCAACTTCAATCGGCAGAACAACTTCTATCCCATAAACTAGAGAATACGAAGTTGCCCCAGTAGATGTCCGAATTGATGTTCTATAGCCCCAAAGAGCAAATGGCAATTTGTCTGGCCAGTCCCTGTAGGTTTCCATCATCTTCTGTAGGATGTGTTTGATGTTCTTGATGGCGGCCTCAACAGCTCTGTTGGTTTGTGGCCGATATGTGGATGACTTATGAAAAGCCACGTTGTACTTCTCCAACAAGCCGATCACTTCTTTCTTAAAGTGGGGACCATTGTCTGAAATGATCTCATTCGGGACCCCAAAATGACAGATTATGTTATTCCTTATGAACTTAGCTACATGTGACGCCTTCAACACTGCATAGGATTGGGCTTCGACCCACTTGGTAAAGTAGTTTATTGCCACTAGGATATACTCATGCTCGTTTGAGCCTTTTAGAGTAATTGCCCCAATAACATCAATTCCCCAGACTGAAAAAGGCCATGGTGAAGTCATGTTGTATAGCTTCAACGGCGGAATGTTCATGCGATTTGCATGAATTTGGCATTTGTGGCATCGTCGAACAAAACCAATACAATCCTCCTCCATGGTTGACCAGTAGTAACCGTGCCTGAGAATCTTCCAGGCTAGCATTACTCCGCTCATGTGCGATCTGCAATCTCCCCCGTGAATGGCCTCCATTAGGCGCTTCGACTCTTCTGCATCAACACACAGCTTGTGCATTCCTCAATGGCCTCGTTATTATAACTTCCTCCCACAGATGATAAATTGAGCAGCCATTCACCGTATTGCCCTTTTATCTTTGGCATTCGCCCTTGATGGATAAACTTCCTTTTTCAAAAATTTCCAGACATCATAATACTAGGGGTTCTGATCTTGTACTTCATCTATCGCGGCAATCAACTCGTAGGCCGGCGCATACCTCTGTTCAATAATGATTGGACGCATCTGGACTCCCAACGGGATGTCTATCATGGAAGATAGAGTTGATAAAGCATCAGCGAACCTGTTGTTCTCTATTAACAGATGTGTGAAGGTTAGCTTCTCAAACCTAGGAATTAGAACATCCAGGGTTTGGTGATAGATTTTCATCCATTCTTCCTTAACCTTCCAGTCTCCTCTTACTTGAGACACAACCAGGTTCGAGTCCCCAATAACGTCTAACCTTTTTGCCCCTAGTTCCAAGGCAGCTTCCAATCCAGCGATACACGCTTCATATTCTGCTTCATTGTTGGATACTTTGAACCAGAGTTTGAAAGCTAAAGGTATATAGGAATTGTCAGGTGCTATCAGCAACACCCCTATCCCATAGCCGTACTGATTAGACGCTCCGTTAAAGTACATTGTCCAAATCTCTTCCTCAACCTGCAGAATAGCTTCATCTGGGAATAAGTATTCTACTGCCTCGTCCCCTTCCACTGGGTGATCTGCCAGGAACTTAGCTATTGCTCTCCCCTTGACAGACATGCGCGTTTCAAATCAAATTTGGAGAGAAGAAACAACCAACGGGCTAGCCTACCCGTAAGTGCTGGTTTCTCAAAGAGATATTTCATGGGATCTAATCTCGAAACTAGAATTACGGAGTAAGCTAACAGGTAGTGCCCCAACTTCCTGGTAGCTCATACCAAGGCTAAGCAAGCCTTCTCCAGCGGGATGTAACGGGTCTCATATTTCAGCATCTTCTTGCTCAGGTAATTGATGGCTTTCTCCACTCTATCCTCAGATTCCTGCGCAAGCATGCAGCCCATTGTCGTGTCGGTTACTGACAAATACAAAATCAACGGCTTCCATGGCTCTGGTGGTGACAACACGGGCGGGTTCTGGAGGTACTGCTTGATCTACTGAAAAACAAACTGGCATCGGTCATCCCATTGGAATTTCTTTCCCTTCTTCAAGAGACCAAATAGTGGTTCACAAGTTAAGGTTAATTTTGCAATAAACCGTCTTATGAATTGCACTTTACCTAGAAAGCCTCGCACCTCCTTTTCAGTCCTTGGTGGTGGCATTTCTAGTATGGCCATGATTTTGGAAGGATCAACCTCGATGCCCCTCTGTGTAATGAAGAACCCTAACATTTTCCCTGTTGTGACACCAAAAGTGCATTTTTGTGGATTCAGCCTCAACCGATATTCTCTGATCCGTTAAAAGAATTTCTTCAAGGCGGTGTAGTGGCCTTTTCTTTCCTTGGACTTGACAATCATGTCGTCCACGTACACACTCAACCTCTTTGTGCATCATATCATGCAAGATAGTGGTTGCAGCCCGTTGATAAGTAGCCCTAGCATTTTTCAAACCAAACGGCATCACCCTGTAGCAGTAGGTTCCCCATGGCGTGGTGAAGGCAGTCTTCTCCCTATCCTCGGGTGCCATCAAGATCTAGTTATACCCAGAAAACCCATCCATGAAGGAAAGCAATGCATGGCTTGCGGTGAAATCCACCAATTCATCGATGTACGGTAGAGGAAAGTCGTCCTTCGAACTAGCTTTGTTCAGATCTCTGAAATCCACACACAACCGAATTCTGCCATCTTTCTTCGGCATCGAAACAATGTTAGCCAACCAAGTTGGATACTCAGATACTAGCAAGAATCCTGCATCTATCTGCTTGGTGACCTCTTCCTTAATCTTCAAACCCAATCCGAGCGTATTCTCTGAAGCTTCCACTTGACAGGTCAGGCCTCAGGGTCAAGAGGGATCCGGTGCTGTACAATCTCAGGATCGATTCCAGGCATGTCTTCGTAGGACCACGTGAAAACATCTTTGAAATCTTTTAATAAAGCGACTAAGCGCTCGAGTTCCTTCGAAGACAACGTGGACCCGATCTGGACCAGACGCGGATCCTTCTCAGTACCCACATTAATTGAAATGATTTTATCAACAAAGGGTTTTACAAACCTCTCCTCCTCTCGATCAATCAAATGTTTTGAAACCAAAGAAATTCTTTCCTCGTCATTTTTATCAAAATTTTGAAAGTCATGATCAATGCAATACACAAGTGGCACAGAGAAGTACTCAGAAACAGCAGTGGTATCATTCTCATTCAAAGCTTCCAGCCCGTCCAATTCCTCGGTTACAACCGACTCAAAAGAAAAGAAAAAAGACGACCTAGACAAAACACCAGCATCCAGGTTATCAACCCTAGGAATACTAGACTCCGACTCAGAAGAATTGGAATCTGATTCTGACTCTACAGACTCTATGGAATCAGATTCCGGCTCACTACATGATTCACAACTACTGGACAAAAAGCCCTCCTCTAATTGCCAAATGAGAGGGGGTGTGACAGATGCATCCAGAATACCACCGGAAGGGTCCACACCTGATTAGTCTCCGATCATGGAAATGGTGAAGTCATCCCCCAAGCTTTCTGGTTTGATCTGAGGATCCGAAAGGAGACAAGCCAGCACTACTTCTATCTTAAGTTCACCACCATTGGACTTATGCTCTATGATCTGTTCTGCCTAAGCAAGCAAGTCAGTCTATTCTTCTGTGGTTTCATCCTCTTGCAGCTGTAGGTCAAAGAAAATCTCAAAAACGGGCAAACGTCGCTTCTCAACGTTCAACCATGGCTCAAGAAAGCCACAAAATGGGAAGTCTTCCCCCTCTCGGACAAAGCAGCAGTTCAGAGTTCCCTGAATTGGTCTATGCACTAGCTCATAGTGCTTCCCAGTTTGCTTAGCTTTGGCTCTTCCTACCATTTCCTTCCCTTTCTAACCCAGTCCTCCTTGGTAGGTGTGTAGCCCAAATCAAAGGCATTAGGGTTATGTGGCACTTCGGCCAGTGCGGTAACGCCCTTCCGGCCGCTCTTTCCTAATCCCATCCCCGGTACATGTAGCTTATTCATGAGGTAGACTAACTGAGCACTGACATACAACCCCTCATTAATAGCTAAGATGCTTTGCACCACTCGGGCCTTAGCCAAGGTAAACCAGACAAGAAGACATCCTCATCGCCATGAACAATTTCCAGTACCGGTGTAGTGACCTCCGGCGGGGAAGAATTTCCGAACACAATGGCTACCACTTTTCCAAGAGGTTACTTCAGCATCTGATGAAGAGTGGAAGAGACAACTTTTACTTGGTGCAACCATGGCTGTCCAAGGAGTAAGTTAAAAGTGGCCGGAACATCCAGGACGTGGAACTCAATATCCTATTGTGCCGGGCCAATCTGTGTTCTAATTTGAATTGTCCCATCACCTCTCAACTTGTGTTGTCATAAGCCCGGATCACCTGGGCCGTTGGTACAAAGTCTACTGGCTTTAAGCCAATAGCATAGGCCATGTGCGACGAACACACATTAATTGCAAACCAGTATCAACCAAGACAATCGGCACCCACTTCTCTTTACATTCAACGAAGATGTATAGTGGTTTGTTATGCGTAGAGCCCTCGGGCGGCAATTCCTTATCTGTGCAGGTCAAAGTAGGTGAAACGCCTCCTGGGAAGACAAGTGCCACTAGTTTGTTCTGGAGTTGTGTTGATAGACAACTTGGCCTTATCCGTTGCAGACAGTACAGCTTGCCGATGCATGCGCGAAGCCATGAGCAACCCCCAGATGGATATGTCTGCCTGAATCTTCTTCAGCTGCTTTAGTATAGTTTCTTTCTCCAACTGTTTATCCTTCTTTTTTTCTACCTCCTTGTCCTTTCTGGACGCTTCCAGTTGGTCCAGGTGTGGGGCTTGAAGTATCTCCTGCTGCTAGTCATGTGATCCGCTTCCTCAGAATACCAGGTATCGTTTGGCAGATTCTGGCCCCAATCTTCATCAGTGTGGGCAAGATGCAGATCATTGTCTTCCCACCATACTCCTCCACAAACCGACAAGCAGTTGTCCGGTTCCGTTGTAATTACTCTCATATCATAGTCATCCCCCACAGGGTCTTTGGTTTTTCTAGCTTTTTGATTATTCTCGTCCCTTTCCTGTTCAAACTGCTTTAGTGTGGCTTCTTGCTCTGTATCAGCAGTATCAATGATGCCCACTTCTTGAGCGAAGTTCTTAGTACCGGCACTCTCCGGCAACTTTCCCTTGTCCTCGGCCGTTCTGGCCCTTGTAGCAGTTCCTGCTTCTGGCTGTTCCAGCTTTGGTTGAAGTCCCTTATCTACATCAGGTTCATCACTGAGCCACCCCGAATTATCTGCTGATCTATTCAGATCAAACTAGTTGGTTTGCAAATCCCCCGAATCCTACTCATCGAAGAACTGCAAATTGTTAATGTCCTCCTCAAGATCGGCTAAGTCATCCAAACCCTGGCTTGGTCCATCCTCCTGAACCACACTAACCTCCATTCCTGTTGGCAACCCCACTTCTGATTTGGCCAAATTAGTTAGCACAATGTAGCGACACAGGTTGTATCCCTTCTCGAAAAAATCTACGGAACCCTCAAGCATTGGATTGGTATTCTCGTTCTCCACCGAGGTTGGCCTGCCTTCATCTACCACGGTCACTACCACAGGCTTGGGTTGGGATGGGGATGCGTTCATCATGCATAGATCTGTGCTTTCTGGAATGAACAGCGTCAGCTTTGGTAGGTGGACAGGGGTGATGTATATACTGGGGTCGTATGGGATGACCAGTGTATGGATAAGGTTTATTTGCCGGGGTGGAGGGGCTTGGTTATGGGGTGGGAGAGGATTTGTAGTGACATTGGGCTTTTCAGGAGGCGTTATTACTTTGTTGGGCTTGGTTATGTGGTGGGAGAGGATTTGTAGTGACATTGGGCTTTTTAGGAGGCGCTATCACTTTGTTATCAAAGCGATCCTGAATCTCATGAAGAAGTCTGAAGCACTGGTCGGTATCATGACCATGCTGTTAGTAGAAGGCGCAATACTTGGTCGGGTTGTGTGTAGGAGGGAGAGAATTGGGCAATGGGCGTTATTCTAACGGCTTCAAATGCCCTTTTCTGATCAGGACCCTTAAAGTCGTAGATAGAGACATGTATAGTGGGGTGAAAACCCTCTGACCTCGGGCCTAATGGCTGGAAGTTTGGGGAGGTGTATTGGCTGTGTCGGCGAAGGGGTTAGCAGTTTTCGGTGTGGTGGTGACCATACCAACATCTGAAGGCCTTGCAGCTGCACTACTACTTGTAGTTGCATTGGAACCGCGCATGAAAGCCCTCTTGGGCTGCTCTTTCTCATGGTCAATCAGACTCTGCTTCATTGCATCCTTTATCTACATCCCTATTTCATGGAGGTCAGCAAAAGTAGACAGAGGTAGGACTATCATTTTCTATAGCAGTCTCGGTTGCAGATTACAGACCACCATTTTGATCTGGTCTTTTTTAGCTGGCCGAACGATCATCATGGAGGCCTTAGCCCTCCAACGGGTCACAAAATCGGAGAAACCCTCCTTCTGCTCCTGGCAAGTTGCTTTGAGATCACGAGTTGTGACCTCGATCTGAGTGTTATAGGAGTACTGTGCTATGAAAGCCTCAACTATCTCCTCATAATTCCTCTTTATAGAGTCTTCAAGTTTAGCGTATCAAATGGCCGCGATACCCTACAATGTCCGGCTGAAAAGGGATAACTTCTACAGTCTAGATAGGCCCATTGTCGCAGAATGTCTGAAAATAGTCACAAGTGGACCATGGGATCACCCGAGCCATCATAGCGGTCTATATACGGCATTTTAAACCTATCTGGCAATGTCACCATCGCATCAGTGTAGCCGTCCTCTATATCCGGGATCGAATTCACACCCTGAACTCATTTAAAAAGCTTCTCAAGCTTGCTCACTTTCAGCGCAGTAGGGTTGACCTCAAACTCAAACAGTGCCTCTATTTGATAAATCGGTGCTTTGGAGGTCTGGGGCGGGATCGGCTCTGCCGGAATGCCCGCATTTTCCTAGACATTTATGGTGACCCCGGGTGTCAGGATTCCCGTTGGGGGTGCATGTGATGCTGAAGCTACTGCAGGTTACGGCTACTGTTGTTAAAGCCTAGAGATCAACTCAGCCTGCTAGGCTGCAATTTTCGCTTGGCAAGCGGTGACTTCCACTTGGCGAGCAGCATCCAGCTGCATATTCTCAATAGTCTGTTGAAGTTGGCGGAGCATTTCTTCCATGTTGACTAAAGGGTACTGATCTATCAGAACTGGTGTGTACTTTCTTTTCGAAGTGGAAGCAGAAAACTGGACTTGCTGAATGAAGGTAATTGACGAACCGATGAGTTATGCCTGACTCTCCTCCGTCTTGTAACCGGGGTAGCGAAGCAAACACTGGTTGTCCTCTTACAAGATCCCCAAATCAATAAAGTCGCTTTACTCGAGTCCAGAGTGCTTGGGGGGTAACTGCCTCGTCTGAAGCAATCGTGAAACATTACCTTGTAAAAAGAAAATAAAGCAAAAGAAACAAAAATCAGAAAATGCATAGTACCTTGGCCCAGACAGAAACAACACACAGTTGCAATCATAAGCTGGCGTACTGCACTCAGACACTGATTTTTGCCCTAAAACTGATACCCACAAACTGATACGCAGACTTGCAACTGATACATACATTTCTGTAGAGTTTCACTCTAAAGCACGTATCAAGCAAGTCAGAGCCAAAACACCCCTATGATGGGGTAGGGTTACCTTGTCCTAGTTTTGTCAAGAGCTAGGGGTTTACTACGCAAATAAGCGGTTTCAAGCAATTCTTGCATTCGGGTGAGCAACCTGTCCTAGTTTGGAACAATCTCTATAGCTTCCGATATGCAACTAGGTCAATTGGTCAAAAAATGGTACCTCAGCAAGACCACCTAATATACCTCACACACTTAACACCGAGAAGTGAAAGGAGGATCAAATGGTATAGCGGTAGTCTAGATCCAAGGGTTGTGTTCCCATCGTGGTGGAGCCCGCAACTGGTCAGCCTTATGGCAAGCTTTTCCAAGCAAGCCTCTGGCAAATCGTTCAGGAATAGCAGATGGCAAACACTGGGACTTAGGCGCACCAATGCAGATGCAAATGCAAAGAAACACATAAGTGTAGATAAAACAACATATCATGAGTTCGAGTCAAGTTCTCTAATTTCCCAACAGAGTCGCTAGAAACTGTCGACTCACCTTTTTCTCGCGTCGAGGCCTTTCGGAAAGGGCTTGAACAGAAGGCCTCATAGTTCGGACTCCCGTGGTTCTGAATCTAGTCTCACAAGTGCAATGTGAAATTAATAATCACCAAAGAGTCCAAATCCGGCAAACCTTTTTGGAAAATTGATTTTAAATCAAATAATGCGAAAATTGGACTGCTTTGCCAGATACAGAGTCGCCACCTAAATATTTTGTTTTTAGGGAAATTTAGGAAACCCTGACTCATGCCAAAGGCCACGTGTCCATCATTACCAAAGTTGTCTTGGCTCGGGAACTTGGGTACGAGAGGGGAAGGTCCTGAAATGAGCACCCCCGCTTGCCCGATCAAAGATTGGCCTCAACTAATCATGATATGTTCTTTTATAAACATTATGTGTTCTTATTCTGGTTATTAGCTAACATTACTATGTGACGCACACAAGCAAGTATAGACTAAAATTGCAAGAATTGGAACAACTCAACTCATGTTTGTTTTCGAAAATGGTTTGAATTTGCCATCCTCAAGTGGACTTAAAAGTGCGGATTTGCCACCAAACACAGTGGGCTTAAAACATGATTTTCCACAATAAAGTGGGCTTAAAACTCACATTTGTTGAATCATTCCAATTCAAACGACAAGCCTTCATCCACAGGCATTCATGGAGTTTAGCATTTTAAGCACATAGCCTCATGGCAAGCATGCTAGATATGGCAACATGACAATCACACTCATGCAAGTATGCTAAAGCGCAAAAACTTACCGAGTACTCCAAGCCAAAAGAAAAACTAGTTAGAAAAATGCATGATTCTAACTATACAAGATGCCTAATGCAACGTATGCGAATGCAGCTAAATAGGCTCGGCTACTTAATCATGGTATTTGCAACACTTTGATAGCATGCTTTGAAACACGTATTCAAAGAAGTATTGAAATTGACAATGCAGTTTGAATGATATGTCGAGCCTCAGTGCATGCAAGACAAATGGATGGATGCAACATGCAAGCATAAGGTATGCTAATCGAAAATGTCCCTAATCTAACCATCAAAGGTGATTAAATGAAAGGGAAAAAGATGTGGGGTTGGAAGACATGCACACACGCACGCACGCACACTTATTACAACATTATGCCCTCGCAAAGGAGGGTTCGAATGAATAAGCTAACTAGCTACGCTAATTAAGCTAACTATTATAACACAATTGAAATGAATTAACTAACTTATTCTATGCTAATTAAATATTACAAAACGAATTGAATAATTAGCTACACTAACTAATTAAGTACAATACTTGAATTAACTAGCTATTCTAAGCTAACTAAAGCAATCAAATGGCCTCGAGGGCGAGAGACGCATGCATGCTTGGTTGGTTTCTTCCTGAAAATCCACCGCCTTGCCATTGTAGCCTCTGTTTGCACATTTTTGATCACCAACAGTGCTGCTAACTTCCAGAATGCCTCTGCTCCAACTCAGGAGCACACTTGTGCAATTTTTCATTGATGGCCGGTCAACTACCAATGGTGGCTGGTCGGCTACCATTGGTGACCGGTCGGCTGCTGCTGGTGGCCAGTCGGCCACTACTGGTGGCCAGTCGGCCACCCCTTCCCTAAACTTCCTTTTTTGCTGTAACAGAGAGCAAATAGAGGCAAAACAGTGTATTCTCGAGGAGTGTGTGTATTGTTACCCTCCTTATCATTACATTAGCTCCAAAGAGTGCAACTCTTAGCCCTTAAACCATCAACCAAACATTTTCCTTGCATGATGGCTAAGAAACCAAGCTTGTACAAACTTAATGAGTGCAAAACAAGACTCAACAATACCACTACCCTATCATGCATGATCAAGGGTGATGGTGACCAAGGAAAGTGACACGTTTCAGCACTTTGAGTATGAAACGTCCCATTTTCCTCGTGTTTGAATTAACGTTCGATCTGAACACATGCTATGCAACACAAAAGATGCTTTATCTTGCCTTTTTCACTTTGTCCATTTTTATTTACTCATTTTAGCTTACCAATCCATTCTTTAATTGATTAGTCCAAAAGTGAGTGTCCTCTAATGGAAGAGATGTCAACGAAGGGATGATTTAAGGTAAGGGACAGGTCATGCATTTGGTTAGTAGAAACCCCCGAAAGAGGATTAAAACCATTAAGCACGAACCTCGATCTCAAGCTTAAACACAACCCGAAGGTTAACCAACCTCAAAGCAAATGAAAAAGTGAAGAATAGAGGGAGGTTGCAAAGATGGTAAGTGCTAGAATGGAGTGAAAAACAACACTAAATCATGCCATTAACTCAAAAGAAAGATGATCAAGGCATTGAAACAACAAACTAGTGAAGGAAATTGCACTATAACCTCACAATATAAGCCTCAAAGGACAAAACCAGCTCAAAATAGAGCTAAAACAAGTCAAAATAGTAGCAAAAACATGCTGAGATTAAGGTACAAAATGCTAGAAAAACATGCTCACATATTAAGCTATCTAGGCATACAAACAAGACACAAGAAGGGGAGGCTAACCCCTCAAATTTTGGACTTCAAAAGAAGGCTTTTACCACTGAAATAGCTTTGAATTTCAGTGGTTAAAAGTGCCAAAAAGTTTGATTTGATTATGCTAAAAGATGGTGCAAAAGACTACACAATTAAGCAATAAGAAGGATAGATCACCCCTTAACACAAAATAGCCTCAACCCATCATGTTAAGCCTCAAAAACTAGAGTTTTTTGTAGTTGAAAACCAGCTGAAAAACAATACAAAAGGATGGCAAAACAAGTGTGCATAATAAGCTTAAATGAGGTAAGTTCTCTACCTTTGAAGCACAGCACAAAATAACCACAATTTTAGGCTCAAACCTCCTTCCAAAGCTCAAACTAGGCTCCAAGGGACCTCAGCTCCAAGGTGGTCAAGTTTGGTCAAGGGTTAGTGTGCAAAAGTGTAGAGAAACCTAGCTTTAAGGCACAAAATAAGAAGAGAGAGAGAGAGAGAGAGAGAGAGAGAGAATTCTAGAGAGAGAGAAAGATAATTTTGTTCCAAAATTTCTAACCCCTCCAAATAGGGGAGAGCACCCCCTATATATAGAAAATCAAGGTTTGAACTTGAATTCATCCTGCCATACACGTGTATGGAGATACAATTTAGTGTACAACAGTTGGCACAACTGGCAAACAAATATCTAAAAAAGGAGAAAAATGGCCATCGGCCACCACTGGTAGCCGACCGACCACCAACATGGTCGACCGGCCACCACTTATAGCTGACAGGCACAAGTCATGGCCGATAGGCTGTGGGTCTGGCCGACAGGCCACCCTCTCCTCCAGAATTAAAATAACAAGCTCTTGGTCCACAACCAAGCACAAAATAGATCAGGTCCAAAGGCTCCAAAGACAAGGCGCTTGGCCAAGAACTTTGGGCACTCAAGACAAACACGAGCATACAAAACCATCGAGTGTTCAAACGATAATGTCTAAGTCTTAAGGACGGTCAAAAATGGGGTGTCTACACACACACACCTTCTAAAGCTCAAAACAAGTCCCAAGCTACCTCAGCCCAAAGACTAGCAAATCTTGTTAAGGATTGATAGACAAAAGTGGAGTGTATCCAAGCAACTATGCACAAAATTGCTAGAGAGAAAGAGAAATGTATAGAGAGAGAGAGAGAGAGAGAGAATTTTGTTCCAAAATTGCTAACCCTAAAAAATGGGGGAGGAACCCCCCTATATATAGAAAAACAAGCCTTGAGCTTAGAAACATCCTACCATACACGTAGGAAGATGTAGCCTAGTGTGCTAACAGTTGGCACAACTATCAATAAATATCTGGAAAAAGACACTGGTGGCCGCCGTCGGCCACCACTGATGGCCGACCGGCAACACCAATGGCCGACAACCATGAGCCATGGCCGACAACCATGAGCCATGGCCGACAACCTATGGTGGTGGCCGACAGGTCACCATAAGTTCTAGGCTTGAAACAATAGGGTTTTGGTTCAAAACAAAGCACAAAATGGACAAGCTTTAAAGGTTCAAAGACAGGGCATTCCACGAGGACTTCAGGCACTCAAAGCGAACAAATGCAATTGTAATCATCGAGTGCACAAGCGATGACGTCTAAGTCTTGAGGTCGATCAAAAATGGGGTGTCTACACACACCAAATGGCTGCTATACCTAACATGGTGCGACCAAAGAGAGATAGCTTCTATGGTCTTGTTAAGCCCATTAGCCACAAGATATCAGAAAACAATCGCAAGTGAACCATCAGATCTCTGGAGCCGTCAAAACGATCAATGTGCGACATCTTAAACCGATCTGGTAATGTAACCGCAGAATCAGTGTATCCATCATCTATGTCAAGGATGGAGTTAACCCCTTGTGCTCTCTTGAACAACTTCTCTAATTCGTTGACTTTGAGCGCAGTTGGATCGACTTTGAATTCAAATGGTGCCTTGGTCTGATAAACTAGTGCTTTGGAAGCTTGTGCTGGGATTGGCTCTGTTGGATTGTCCTGGTTTTCTTGGACATTGGTAGTAGTAACAGTGGCACCGGTCACAGGAATAGCCGCGGTGAGCACATGTGATGCAGAGGCCGCTACTGGCTAGAGTTGCTATTGTTGTAGCCTGGTTATAACCTCGGCCTGACGGGCTGTAACCTCGGCTTGACGGACTACGTTATGCTATACAATCTCGACTGTCTGTTGCAAATGATGTATTAGTTCCTTCATACTGGCTGAGGGATACTGTGCCATTTTAATAGGTGATTGCTCTTCTGCTGGACTGGAAGTAGATGACTGTTCCTGAACCGAGCTGGACATAGGTGAGCTGAGGGGTGACTGTTGTAGGAATTGGACTGGTGAATTTTGTCTAATCCTCCTTCGCCTTGTAATCGGCGATAGTGAAGCAAACACTGGTTGCCCCTAAACTAGTCCCCTACCTTACAAATTCTATCAACACGAGTCCAGAGTGCCTTAGGGATATTGGAGCCTTCTCAAGCTATGGTTCCAGGACTACCTTGCAAAAGAGAAAATAGACAGCACTTCAACCTAACTTCACTAGAATAGATACGATCACAGCTGAATGAATGTACACCCTGCTGATTTCTACTCCACAAACTAATACTGACTGTGCCACTGATATGAAGCACCCCTGTACAATTTCATTGCAAAGCACATATCAGGTAAAGAGAGCCAAAACACCCCTATGAGGGGGTAGGGTTACCCTGTCCTAGCTTTGGCATGATCTAAGGTTTCACTACTTCAATCAAGCAGTTTCATTCAATCCTGTATTCGGGTAAGCATCCTGCCCTAGTTTGGAACAGTCAATATGGCTTCACTATATGTAGCTAGGCAAAATGGTCAAAGGGGGTACCTCAGCAAGACTATCAAATATACCTCTCACACCTAACACCGAAAAGTGAAAGGAGGATCAAACGATACAGCGGTAGTTCAGATCCAAAGGTTGTGTTCCTAACATGGTAGAGCCCACGACCGGTCAGCCTTTTGGCAAGCTTTTGGGCAAGCCTTTGGCAAACTGTCCAGGAATAGCAGATGGCAAGCCCAGTGACTTAAACACACCAATGCAAAAGCAAATGCAATGCAAAAAACATATAAGTGTAGATAAAATTTCATATCATGAAGTTCGAGTCAAGTTCTCTAAATCCCCAGCAAAATCGCCAGAAACTGTAGCTCGACTTTTCATGCTCCTTTCGGAAGATGAATAAGCCCTACAGTGTTGGACTCCCTCGGTTTTGAATCTGATCTCACAAGTGTAATGTGAAATAGATAACACCAAAGAGTCCAAATCCGGCAAATCTTTTGGAAAATTGATTTTGAATCAAATTGCCAGAAATGGACTGCTTTGCCAGATACAGAGTCGCCACCTAAATATTTTTTGGAAATTTAGGAAACCCATGACTCATGCCAAAGGCCACGTGTCCATCATCACCAAGATTGTCTCGGCTCGGGAAGTTGGGTATGAGAGGGGAAGGTTATGAATTAAGCACCCTCGTTCGCCCGATCAAAGATCGGCCTCTACTAATCATGATGTGAATCTTATTTACATTATATGCTCTTGTTTTGATTTATTAGGCTAACTTATTATGTGATGCACACACTTACAAGTATAGACTAACTTGCCAAAATTGGAACACTTGATTTCATGTTTGTGTTGAAAAGAGTTTGTGAATGTGCCACTCAAAAAAGTGGGCTTAAATGTACATGAATCAAACCATCCCAATTTAAGCAACTAGCCTTCATCCACAGGCATTCAAACAGTTTATCAGATAAGCACTTAGCCTTATGGTGAACATGCTTTGACATGACAACAATCATACTCATGCAATTATGCTAAAGCAAATAAAAGCACGCCTAATACTTCAAGCCAAAAAGATGATAAAGTTAGAATAATGCATGATCCTAACTATGCAATATGACTAATGCAACACATGCGATATGCAATCTAAATAGGCTCGGCTACTTAACATAACATGTAAATCAATTTGATAACATGTGGTCTAAGCACGTATTCAAGGAAGCGTTAAACTAGTAATGCAAGTTAGCATGATAAACCGAGCCTCGATGCATGCAATACAAGTGGATGCAAGGCATGAGAAATGCTAAACAAAACATGATATCCTAATCTAACCATCATAAGCAGGTAAATAAAAAGGAAAAAGACGTAGGGTTGGAAAACATACACATTATTACAAGTTTGCGCCCTCACGCAGAAGGTCCGAATAAACTAACTAGCTAAACTAATTAAAGCTAATTTAACTAACTATTACAAAACGAATTAACTAACTATAGTAGCTAGTTATTACAACATCACAACTAATTAACTATTCTAGCTAATTATTACAAATTGGAACTAACTAATTAATTGCACAAATTAATTAATTTACAAAATTCTAACTAGCTAACTAATTAATTACAACATGAAATAAGTAATTAAACTAATTAATCAGCCCCGGGAAAAGAGGAATGCTCATGCATGCGCACAGATTTCCACCCGAAAAACCACTGTTCTGCTGCCAGGAAGCCTCTGTTGCATAGTTAGAACACTTGCACTGTTTTTCACCTCAAAACCAGCCCTATTCTGTTTCAAAAGGGCACTGCTCAATTTAAAAAAAGTGGTCAGCAGGCCAGAAGTGGTGGCCTGCCGGCCACAAATTGTAGCCTGCTGTCCAGAAATGGTGGCCTGTCGACCAAAAAATCCTGGTTCCTCCTATTGCAACATAGAGCAAACAGAGCATAACCAAGGTATTTTCAAGGGTTGTTTGCACAACTTACCCCTCCTTGTCATCAAACAGCTCAAAGGAGTAGTAAATTTGATTCACAAACCATTAATTGATGCAATTTCATTGCATGATGGCCTACGAACCAAAGTGTACAAGTTTAATAAATGTAACAATAAAAGCCTCTCAAACCTCCTCCCTATCATGGATTGATCAAGGGAAGTGGTTGTCAATGACTCTTGAACCGTTTACATCACTAACAAGTATGAAACGATTTAAGACTCAAGGGTTCAATTAGCGTTCGATTGATCCCTAACCTAGTTATTATCTTGCATCATTTTTAGTTCTCATTTTAATTACTCCATTTTAATTACCAACCATTTCTTAATAAATTAAGTCCAAAGGTGAGCTTTAAGTCCTCTAATAGAAAGAAGCATCAAACCAAGAGTTGTTTTAGGCATGAGAGAAGTGTCATGCCGTTGGTAATTAACCCCCAAAGGGATTAAACCATTAAGCACAAGACCTCAATCTCATGCTTTAAACAAGCAACTAGTTTGAACCAACTTTCAAAGCAAAGAAAAAGCCAAGAAATGAGGGAGGTTGCATAAGTGATTAGGGGTGAAAACAAGTATGGAAAACCATAAACAAATGCCATAAACTCAAATAGGTTGGTGGCTAAGGCCTAAACCACCAACCTAAGAGGACTATTACATTACAAGCATGCAATAGAAGGCCCAAATGAAATGAACCACTAAAAATAGTCCTAAAATAGTGCTAAATTAGTCCTAAAACATACTAGAATTAAGACAAAAATAGCTAGAACAATAAGCTAAAACATGGAGCCATGTAAGCTAGTACACAAAGCATAAGGAGGGAAGGCTATCCCCTCCATTTTTGAGATTTCAAAACAATATTTTACCCACTGAAAAAGCTCTAAAATTCAGTAGTAAAAAGCTCAAAAACAGTTGACAAAGAGGTGGGAAACACAAGGGTAAAGGCCTTGGAAGCTAGGTGCAAGGAATGGTGAGCCACCCCTCTGTAACAAGTCCGCGAGGGACCTCACTACAGTTCGGACTCGATTTGTCACGGTTCTAAATCTGGAACCAAAGAGTCCAAATCCGGCAAATCGTTTTGAGAAAACAGATTTTGAAAGAAGTGCCAAACATGGACTGCTTCGCCAGATACAGAGTCGCCACTTAAATATTTTTAATGGGGGAATTTAAGAAACTCTGACTCGGTGCCAAAGGCCACGTGTCCATCATCACCAAAGTTGCCTTGGCTCGGGAACTTGGGTACGATTGGGGAAGGTCAGCTATGAGCACCCCCTCTCGCCCGATCCGAAGATCGGCCTCTACTAACTGTGATATCTTGTTTTGAAAACATTATATGCTCTTGTTCTGGTTATTAGCCTAGAATTACTATGTTATGCGCGCAGCAAACAAGTATAGACCAAATCGCCTAAATTGGAACAAAACATTTCATGTTTGTTTTGAAAATGGTTTGCTACTCGCAAGTAGGCTAAAATGCAGATTTTTGCCACCCTCAAGTGGGCTTAAAACTCGCAGTTTTAATGCATCATTCCAATTTAGGTAATTCGACCTCCATCCACAGGCATTCAAGCAGTTATATCACATAAGCAGCTAGCCTCATGGTAATCATGCAATTATGGCAACACTCACACGTATGCGGTATACTAAAGCATAAAAGCTCACCTAGTACTCCAAGCCAAAACAGGAACTAGTTAGTAATCATATGCATTATCCTAGTTCACGTTTAAAATGGCTAATGCAACACATGCAAAGATGCAATCTAGACAGGCTCGGCTATCCTAAACATGGCATGTGAAATGCTACAACTAACACGTATTCAATTTGGAATTGAAATACAGATGCAGTTAGAATGATGCGCCGAGCTCGGTGCATGCAAAACAGATGAATGGATGCACGCATGCATAGCATAAGGTATGCTAATTTGAATATGCCCTAATCTACCATAATAAGCAGGTAAATAAAAGGGAAGAAAGACATGGGATTGGAAGACATGTACACACTCACCCACACTTATGACACAATTGCCCTCACTCGGAGGGTCCGAAAGAATAATACAATTCGAATAATGAATTAACTATCCTAGCTAATTAATTATTACAGACCAACTAAATTAGTTAAGCAAATTAATTAATCTAAGAAAGCGATAAACAGCAGCCTCGGGAGAGGGCTCGATGCATGCGCGTTCGGTTTCGCCCGGAAATCCACTGCCATGCTCAAGATGCCTCTGTTTTCCCTGCTCTGCTCCTCTGATGACTGCCAAAGTCTCAGGATTGCTTTTCTGAGTACTGTGAGATACCACCGGCTGAGGGAGAACACCACCGGCCATATAGAATGGTCACCGGCCACAACTCTGATCCATCGGCCAACAATGGTGGCCGGTCGGCACTGATGAATATGGCCGGCCGGACAAAAGTTCCTGCAGAACCTGGTTTGACACAGCAGAGGGCAATACTTGGCATGGCAATGCATTTCAAGCAATGTATGCACCAATCATATCCCTTATCATGTTTATGACTCCAAGGGGGATGGACCTCGATTCTCGGACCACCAATCACGCATTTCCATGCATGATGGCCCAAAGAATCAAGTATGCATTTTCAATTTCAAATGAATGCAAACCAAATAAACACACAAGGAGGCCCAACCTCTATCATACTCATCTCAAGAGGTCAAGTATGCATGCTAATGCGATGCAATCTAAGCATGTTAACTAGGCGTGTAACATGGCAATATAAATGAGCATGCAAGACATGCAAGGTATAAAACAATGCAACTAACAAGTATGCAAGGCATAATGTGGGTATTCAAGCATGCAAGCAAGCATGTGACTTCATTCAATCATGCAAGTTGAAACATGCAACAACTCACCAATATGCTACAACATACAAGGAGCATATGTAACAAGCAAAGAGATGGACTTAAACATGATTTAGGCAGCCCTAACTAGGCCTAAAATAGTGGCCAAAAACTCAAGAAATGGGACCAAACACACATGCAAGAATGCATATGTTAATGAGCCAACACTTAAGAAAACAAAGGCAACTTTCAAGCACACTTGAAAGAGGCTAAGCATGGACTAAAGACATGCAATATAAGCTCTGAAATCATGTTAAGATGGTGCAAAACCAAGCAAACAGGATAGGCTAAACATGCAACAATGGTCCAAAACTTAAGGCTGACAAGCCAAAATGCAAAAGAACTATACAATGGGAGCCTTGGTCGACCAAAATAGCCAAGGACAGAGTTTAAACATGGCAAAACAAGTGCAAAAGCTTCACAAAGCTAGGCCTAATACATGCTTGAATAAGGGTTAAAACCTAGATGCATGTTAAGGCAACAAAATGGCATTACAAGGCATGTATGCTAAACAAGCATGGTGTACCAAAACCAACTAAAAACAGAGGCATACTATAACATAATATGCACAAAAATCAGCTAAGGCATGGCCAACACACACTTAAACATGGTGCTCCCTCAAGAGGCAAAAATGGTCCTTTTCAAGGACAACAAGGAGAGGGGGTGGCCCTCTCCTTCCTAGGACCTCAAGGCACCATCCTCACCTCTAAAATCCCTCAAGATTTCAGTGGTGAGGAGGCCTACACACTATGGTCCCGGAGCTCACACAAAATAGCACAAAACAAGGGCCAAACAAGGCTTAAGAGGGGTCAAACAACCTCAAAGCTTAAAACACTCTTGACAAACTATTTAGAGGCCTTAAAAACAGAACTTTTATATGTTATACACTAAGCCTAAAAACAGATGCAAGATAGGCAAATAAGCTATGCAAAAATGGGGAATAAAGGGACAAGCTTCTTACCCTTGAAGACCCTCTTCAACAATGGAGCTCCAGCAGCTTCTTTAGTTTGAAACCAGCTCCAAAACTCTAAAAATAAACCTCAAGGGCCTCAGCTCCAAGAGATGGTGTGGTGGTGGGTGTTTGTGAGCAAAAATGAGACAAAACACACACAAGAGAGAGATAGAGATAGGATATGAACCAAACCCTAACCCTAGAACTCAAACCCTAAAAATGGCTGTCTAAAATGTCTCTCTTTTTTGTCCAACCCTGATCAAGAGAGAAGACCCTCTCTTTTATAGACAATTCTCTTGTAAAGCTTACAAGACAAGCTTCTAAAGAGAGAGATCCCTCCATACACGTGTATGGAGGGGAGCCAAATGCATGCCAGCTGTGAGAAAATATCTGCAAAAGCAGATGCACAGTAGTCGGCCGGCCAAAGATGCAATTGACCAAAAAAAGATAGCCGGCCGGCCATCTATAGTGCCGGCCGGCCAAACATTTGGCCGGTGGCCACAAAACACAGCGGTGGCCTCAAGCCCTGGCCGGTGATGGGTGGGGATGGTCTACAAGCCCTACCCTGCCTCTCAAAGGCAAAACACAAGTGTTTGGTGCAAAACCATACACAAAACAGTCGAGTCGGGAGATCCTGAGGCGAGGCGAGGTGCGTTGCCAAGGCTTCCGGGAACTCAAGACGAACACAAACATGGATGATCACCGAGTGTTCAAGCGGTGATGCCCAAGTCTTGAGGACGGTCAAAAATGGGGTGTCTACAGTTGCCCCTCTTTGGCAGAACTCGAAAGTCATAACAATGACGGGAGTGAATGTCAAAGCCCAGAGACGACCCATTTTTGACAAGGCCGAAGACTTAGACAAACATGCAAGACAAACAAGATATGCGCCCGAAGGCAGGGGCAAAATGCAAGACAATGCACAAAGCCGAGCATAACTTATGATCATGCAAAGAAAACTGTAACGAAGCACACATGCAACAGTTTTAAGCTAGCATACACCAAACTACACTACAATGCAGAAAGGGTGTAAGAGAATTATGCAATTCTCGATACGTCTCACGCGGAGGATACAATACCTGTCCGGTTCGTCTGGTTCTACCAGCCACAAATGAACCGTACATACAATATCGTGCCTGCAAAGAAAACAACTTAACAGGTACGATGTTATTAGCAACATGCATGACAATGCAAAAATGAATGCAAAATGATATGCAATATATACAAAACAATGTATAAACAATGCAAACTAAAATGCAATGCAATTGAAACAATGCAAACTATATGCAAAGCAATTGAGTCATGATCCAATCATGAGCAGTTCGAAACCACACATATGTCAAATAGATGGATGGAGGTAACAAGTCCGTCTACCATAGAACGATCAACAGAACTATGAGTAATGCAGACGGACACAAGGACGAGTATTGGGGGGATGACATAAGTGGGGAAACGACCCGCTGAAGAAAGAACAATGATCCTAATGCTGGATGCAAAATTACACTATAATGTAATATATACAATGGATATGGCATGCAGCCAAACCAAACCTTGCCTAGGAAAGGCATGTACACATACAAGCCGCGGCTAACATAGAACGGTCTACTGAACTATGTTTTGACACAAGAAGTATGGGCACATACCAGACCAAGCTCAACATGGAAAGGCGCAAGCCATAGACGGAGGGTGATGCAGTGAATGCATGCAATCTACAGTGCAATATCTACAAATATGCAATGCAATGGATATGGCACGCGGGCCAAACCAAATCTTGCCTAGGAAAGGCATGGACGCATACAAGCCGCGGCTAACATAGAACGGTCTACTGAACTATGTTTTGACGTGAAAAGTATGGGCACATACCAGACCAAGCTCAACATGGAAAGGCGCAAGCCATAGATGGAGGTGATGCAGTGAATGCATGCAATCTACAATGCAATATCTACAAATATGCAATGCAATGGATATGGCACGCGGGCCAAACCAAATCTTGCCTAGGAAAGGCATGGACGCATACAAGCCGCGGCTAACATAGAACGGTCTACTGAACTATGTTTTGACGTGAAAAGTATAGGCACATACCAGACCAAGCTCAACATGGAAAGGCGCAAGCCATAGATGGGAGTGATGCAGTGAATGCATGCAATCTACAATGCAATATCTACAAATATGCAATGCAATGGATATGGATGCAATATTTACAATGGAAATGCATGACAAATGCACTATTTTCTACGATGCATGACAATGCAATATTAACCATGTATGCATGATAATGCACTATTTAAAATGAATGCATTACATATGCATTTTTTTTTTTTTTTGTTTGAAATGACGATGCATGATGATGCATGACAATGCATGTGTTTGCAACGATGCATGACATATGCATGGTTTACAATGAGATGCATAACAATGCATGTATATTATATATTATGCGCGACAACGCGCGGCTTGAGATGCATGGAAATGCATGAACTGTGCACACCAATGCACTGAAGGTCTTGCACCTTCCAAGGATTTAAGGTCTCCTAGACCGAGTATGCACAGGAAATGCATGACAATGCAAGTGAACTTGAAATGCGCAGCAACGTGCGGCTTTAAGATATGCACGACAATGCAACCAAGCGGTTTTAAGGTCTCGCCAGACCGGCGGGTACAAAACAATGCGAGTGAGGTGCGTACAATAGCGCGAACAATGGATGCACACCAGATGCAATGAGATGAGCAAAATAGCGCGATTGAAACGCGGTGCGCAAGACAGTGCAATGCGCTAAACGGCAAAATTTAATTGAAATGCACATGGGGCGACTTTTGAATCTCGTAAAAGACGAAAGGATACCAAAAGGGATACGCCTTGCACATATTTGAGTGCCACGCACAGAAGACACGGTCTGAGGTCAAAACGGAGGCCGGTTGAGCTTCGGAAATGCCATTTCTTGTACTATCTTGAGCAATGAAGATGCCAAACCACATATCTGACCCAAACAAGGTTGAGGAAGGATCACCGGCCACATGGGGAGGCCACCGGCCATCCACCGGCCAACAAAAAACATCATCGGCCAAACATTTGGCCGGCCGGCCAAAAATGTAACCGACCAGCCAAAAGTGCCTGAATCGGGGCAATTTTGACTTTTCACCTTGGGCCTTTTAAAATAGGGTTCCAAACCCTATTTTCTTACTTCCCTTTAGCCGAAATTCACTTCCCTCTCTCTCTAGAGCATTTTCCTCTCTTTATTTCTCCGTTTCCTTGCGTTTCACGCCCGTTTCATCGTTCGATTCGCGTATACCTTCGCGTTTCGAACACTTTGAACCAAATATTTCTCCATTTCGGTGTCCCTTTTGCTATTTCCGTCTTTTGGGGTTTGTTCCCCTCAAGTTTCTCTCGATCTTCGTGTTTCTTCCACTTTCCGGCTTTTCCGGCCATTTTCCACCCTCCCGGGGTTGACTTTCGGTTGACTTTCCACATTTTCACCCGGTTTTCCCTCTTCCGGCTATTTCCTCATTATTTCGACATGGCCGACGATATTCCACGGGGTGGGACTCCCCCGGATCACGAGATGGATCCCGGCTGAGCTCCTCCCTTTGAGCGTCCGCCCATTCGACCCGGCGACCTACCGGCCGGCGATCCACGTCTTGCCCCCTGATGGACTTCGCCAGTTTCGGAGCTTCGATAGGGCGATGCCTCCCGAGCTACTACTACGTGAGCCTACCTCTCATCTGTCCTTCGGCGCTTCCGAGGTAACATTTTTTCCTCTGCTTTACTTTCTGCAATGTGGGATATAAAACTGCCAACTGCCATAGCTGTTTATGTTCTTAAATTGCTTCAACCTAGATACACTCATGTAGACTGTACACCCTAGTTGATCGCAAACGCACTTGCAACTGATATCTGTTTGAGACTGACACGTGTACACACACTGCACTAGCCTTGAACCACTCAAACACACGGCACACACCGTATTTCACTGCAAACTCACCGGCACCCAGTACCTGTTTGAATCTGAAAGACTTGCACGCATGCCACATTTGCACTGAACCACTCAAACATGTTGACGCATCGCACGTTGTAGTTCACTGTGAGCACACCGACACCCGGTATCTTTTGAATCTAAAATATGCACACATGCCATATTTACCTCAATTCTGCATGCTTTACAAAACTGGTATATTTAGCATTGCTTCGCAACTGTCTGCTTGGAAACAGGGGGATTCCATACCGTCGCGGGTATGGGAACATTGCCGCTCGAGACTGGTACGCAGAGCTACCCGAGGCGGTTGCCAATTGTCGACCACCGGCGGCCGGCTTTGGCGCATTCGCAGGGACTATCCGGCTTACCACGAGCAGGCCTCTTGCTGCTCTAGCGGAGAGGTGGTGGGACACCACCGACTCGTTCCATCTATCTGCGACGGGAGACATGACGATGACTCCCTATGATTTCTCGATGCTCACAGGCATCGGGGTAGGGGGTGATCCGATCCCCTTCGATACTGATATGGACGAGTGGACTGCCGCTCAGGTCTATCTGCTGGCGAGGCGCCACCTCTCGCCCCGCCCAAGCTTTGTTCGTTATTTTGGTTTGAGGTCCAGTTCCGGGTCCAGCCAGCTTTGGTTGAGGAGGCTCTGATGACTCAGGAGGCCGTGGAGGGATATGCGCGTGGCTTTTTGATGTTCCTGCTGGGGACCAATTTTCGCGATCGGCGAACACCGTGCCCCTCTGCTTGCTCAGCGCTTACTGGATGCAAAGTTGTCATCCTCAGACTGCACTACGAGGGTGGCGCCGCTCTGGACTACACTTTATGGCGATATGAGCTCAGCTTCCCGTGGTAGCGGACAGTTGGAGCGCGGGGGCTACTGGCGTGCTTGGGAGGTACGTTCCTTTTCTGCTTCATTTTTTGCTATTCTATTTTCTGTACTCTGTACACTGCACACACTGTAGTCTGCCTTACACTGGCTATATACTGCTCACACTGTACACTCTGCACAATACTGTCTACACACGGCTCACACTATACACTCTGCACAATACTGTCTGCACAATACATGGCTCTGTCGTTTCTGCTTTATTCTTGTATTCTGCTTTGTCTGATAAGCATACTGGTATTTGTTCTACAGTTGTGGGTGTATGCCTACTTTCCCAGGCTTGCCCCGGTGCCAGACGCAGAGACCCTCTCTCGTCCCTTCTCACACCGTTTCGACGGGAGATGCGTGCGGAGGCCACGGGAGACATTCATCTTTTTCCGCCGTTACTTTGAGACCATCACTCCTACGGAGGTATGTTTTACTTGCAGTTCATTTAAGCTTCACTTTTTACTGTATGTTTTCAACAATGGTAGATAACAATCTGTATTTCCTTTTCAGATCACCTGGCAGCCTTGGGCTCCCTTGCCAGCTGTGATGCGGAATCGATTTACCGGTGCTGAGGAGACTTCGCGTTTTCGGATTCTGCTGGAGGGCCCGGTCTGTCGGGCTTGGTACCTAGGTGAGTGTTTCCTACGCCAGACCCTAGGGTTACCAGAGCAGATAGTTCTGGTTCACCCTCCGGAGGACATGAGGGAGACCGAGAGATTCACCGCCGAGCAAATGGTTGAGTACACTATTGGCTGGGAGGCGATCCGCTTCAGAGGTATCGGCGATTACAGAGAGTACGTGCAGACGTACATCATGCGGCCTCTGAGCGGTGGCCGTCGAGCTGAGGGAGAGAGGCCCGTGGCACCGGCAGCCAGGGCAGGAGCGGGAGTCGGAGCAGGAGCATCAAGGAGGGCCCGGGTTCGCGGCAGGGGCGGAGCTCAGAGAGGGTGGGGGCCTGGTTGGCCCGCACTGCCTACGACGATGACATACAGAGGGCAAGGTGGGGCGGCCTACCAGATCCCCTTTGCCCCTCCTCCGGCTGATCACGAGTTGGTCGGTGTCCCCGACTTGCCTCCGGTATGTATTATTGCATTTCGCATAGTCATTTCATTTCATTTTCAGTTTATTTGATATTCCGCAGAATATTGATGCGTTTGATACTTTTGTAGGCTTCCTTCGAGTACACCCGACAGTCCCTGGAGCTGAATGCCTACATGATGGGGATGTTGCAGCGGACTTTCGACCTTCTGGCCCTCTACAGTATTCTGGTATGTTCTTCTAACCACAGTCTCAAACCATGCATAAACTGCTTGACATAATCTGATACATAATACAACACTTGACATACGGCCCTTACTGGCATCTGATACACCGTATTCATACACTGCATTCTGCACTGATTCACTGTTCACGGCATCCACACACTGTACTCATACACTGCATTCTGCACTGATAAACCGTTCACAGTATACTGATGCATTTGCCTCTCGTGTTTCTTGGCCTCCCTTCCAGATTCCCACCGTAGGAGGTGCTTCAGCTGGACCTTCCGTTCTTGCTCAAGGAAGAGATGAGGAGGGCAGAGTATTTCCCCGCACCAAGGCGGGGTGCACTCACGTCGGGAGTAGCTCACGAGCTCCAGTCCCTGATGATGACGAGGAGTCGTCTGAGGCGGAGGCAGAGGCAGAGGCAGAGGCAGAGGCAGAGGTAGAGTCATCGGAGGAGGAGACCGGAGACGGCTCGGACTCGGGCTCAGATGACAGTGCTAATGATGCTCTTGGACCTTCGTCCAGGAAGAGGACTAGGACAGACTGATAGCCCCGGAGCCATTTTGACATTTGATACAGATTTTTGCTGTTTTTCTTCTTTTCTGCACTTTTTCCTTTTTTTATTGGTAGCTAGGGTACCTTGTACTGCCGCAGGCAGATTTTGCTTCCCAAAACTTATGTACTTGAAAAGATGATGAAATGAAACAAACTTTTTGTCTGAAAGAGTGTTTACTTCTTTATATTTCATGCTTTGCATTGCATCACACCATATTACACCTCAATGTAAATGAAATCGATTTGTTGTCTGAAAATTGAACACTTGCACTGTAATAATCAGATAACTAACCGGCCAATAGTAAAACAACCCAAGCAATCCACCGCCTGATTCTGAACACACGGCTCTTTCTCTGCTGAGGACTAATCTGCATACAGCCCATAACACAATACTCGATTCATTCTGCACATGGTGAATCTTGAACAAACAGCCCAATCTGACAAGACGGAATACGAAGGTGGAATCGGCTGAGACTGAAACACACTCAGATGCCCCAAATTCTTCCCTTTCTTCTTTTGCTTCGCATAAAATGTAAAGAATGGCACAGCACTCCGGGCACAAACAATTTTTTTTTTGAAAAATGGTTTTTCAACCGGGGTATCGAGCCTACGACTGAACACAGCGGAAAAAGACTCAAACGAAAGGCACACGACCTAATCACAACGAGACATGCTCGGAAAAGACTCAAAACAAAAGTTGAGGTGAACAAAACAAAAGACACGACACACGGACATGTTTATAAAGACAAAAGACCTCAGATCTCGAGGGGCCAGTTCCTTCGAGTATGCTTCCCACCCTTTCTGATTTGTGATTCTCGCATCACTCGGCCCGCAGACTCGGTTTTTCTCTCAAAACCTTTTCCTCACTTTTCTCTCGACTTACACCTTTCTATTCTTTATTCTCTCATTTTTCATCCCTCCCCAAGGTGATTGATAGACGAATAGGAAGTTGTGGGTTCACCCACAGCGCTGTTAGCTTGCGGCTATTTCCTCCGGTGACGTTGAGTCGGAGTTCCGGATAGGGAAAGCTTCTTTCGGCGAATAGGGTGCCTTTCTGGCAAGCATGTTAACGGCGGGGGAAAGACAGAATACCTGACTCCACTGTGCCCCTAGTTCATCACTTTGACCATTTTTTTGTTTTCTTCCTAAAACAGTTTTGACCAAAATGAGAGTCGGATTAACATACTTGTTCAATTTCTGATTTGAAAATCATGCAAGTCGGGCCATGAGCACTGAAAATTTTCCTTTTTTGGGTCCAAAAAAATGGTCCGGTTTTGGAAAATGAAATAGTTTTTTGAGAAATAGTCACCTCAGTAAAAATTTTTAAAAACTATTTTTGCAAACGGCCAATGCTCAACGAGCACAGAACCTACCCTCAAGATGCGCAACCTCGGATCGGAGGCAATGGGAAAATTGCCCCTGGCTTGAAAAGGGCTGCATGGCAACGGAAAGTTGCCCCTGGTTTGGATGGCAATTTGAGGCAACTTATGGCAACACATGGCAACGGAAAGTTGCCCCTTGTTTGGATGATGATGCAGCATGCTGAAAATAGTCTTCACAAATGATGATCGAACTCTCGGACACGGAGAAGACGAAGACGGTTTGAACCAATATATGGACACAGTCACTGTGAAAGCGTTGGAGGTTGGACTTCAAGAGGAAGCTGACTGCGTAGTTCCGGTTGTCACAACCAAACTATCAGATTCAGAGGAGGCAAAGGTGATCAAAACCATGACACGGACTAAGGCGCTATGAAAGCGTTGGGGGCTGGACTTCAGGATGAAGTTGCCTACGTATCCCAAACATGGGAATCAAGCTTTATGTAGTTCCGGTTAAGGTACACTCGGGTATTTTAACCTTCACTTTTCAGGATATAACTTTTGCCAAGGCGCTCGATGCGAGTTTTCGACCTTGCGAGCTTCTTTTCCCTTTTTTTTTTCTCTTTTTTTTTTCTTCGTGTTGTATATATTTTTTTTGCATCTTTTTTTCTTTTCTTCATATATATTTTTTTCTTGCAAGGCATAATATGGGTATTCAAGCATGCAAGCAAGCATGTGACTTCATTCAATCATGCAAGTTGAAACATGCAACAACTCACCAATATGCTAACATACAAGGAGCATATGTAACAAGCAAAGAGATGGACTTAAAATGATTTAGGAGCCCTAACTAGGCCTAAAAGAGTGGCCAAAAACTCAAGAAATGGGACCAAACACACATGCAAGAATGCATATGTTAATGAGCCAACACTTAAGCAAACAAAGGCAACTTTCAAGCACACTTGAAAGAGGCTAAGCATGGACTAAAGACATGCAATATAAGCTCTGAAATCATGTTAAGATGGTGCAAAACCAAGCAAACAGGATAGGCTAAACATGCAACAATGGTCCAAAACTTAAGGCTGACAAGCCAAAATGCAAAAGAACTATACAATGGGAGCCTTGGTCGACAAAATAGCCAAGGACAGAGTTTAAACATGGCAAACAAGTGCAAAAGCTTCACAAAGCTAGGCCTAATACATGCTTGAATAAGGGTTAAAATAGATGCATGTTAAGGCAACAAAATGGCATTACAAGGCATGTATGCTAAACAAGCATGGTGTACCAAAAACTAAAAAACAGAGGCATACTATAACATAATATGCACAAAAATCAGCTAAGGCATGGCCAACACACACTTAAACATGGTGCTCCCTCAAGAGGCAAAAATGGTCCTTTTCAAGGACAACAAGGAGAGGGGGTGGCCCTCTCCTTCCTAGGACCTCAAGGCACCATCCTCACCTCTGAAATCCCTCAAGATTTCAGTGGTGAGGAGGCCCAAACACTATGGTCCCGGAGCTCACACAAAATAGCACAAAACAAGGGCCAAACAAGGCTTAAGAGGGGTCAAACAACCTCAAAGCTTAAAACACTCTTGACAAACTATTTAGAGGCCTTAAAATAGAACTTTATATGTTATACACTAAGCCTAAAAAGATGCAAGATAGGCAAATAAGCTATGCAAAAATGGGGAATAAAGCGACAAGCTTCTTACCCTTGAAGACCCTCTTCAACAATGGAGCTCCAGCAGCTTCTTTTGTTTGAAACCAACTCCAAAACTCTAAAAATAAACCTCAAGGGCCTCAGCTCCAAGAGATGGTGTGGTGGTGGGTGTTTGTGGGCAAAATGAGACAAAACACACACAAGAGAAAGATAGAGATAGGATATGAACCAAACCTAACCCTAGAACTCAAACCCTAAAAATGGCTGTCTAAAATGTCTCTCTTTTTGTCCAACCCTGATCAAGAGAGAAGACCCTCTCTTTATAGACAATTCACTTGTAAAGCTTACAAGACAAGCTTCTAAGAGAGAGATCTCTCCATACACGTGTATGGAGGGAGCCAAATGCATGCCAGCTGTGAGAAAATATCTGCAAAAGCAGATGCACAGTAGTCGGGCCGCCAAAGATGCAATTGACCAAAAAAGATAGCCGGCCGGCCAAACATTTGGCCGGTGGCCACAAAACCAGCGGTGGCCTCAAGCCCTGGCCGGTGATGGGGTGGGGATGGTCTACAAGCCTACCTGCCTCTCAAAGGCAAAACACAAGTGTTTGGTGCAAAACCATACACAAAACAGTCGGTCAAGAGATCCTGAGGCGAGGCGCATTGCCAAGGCTTCCGGGAACTCAAGACGAACACAAACATGGATGATCACCGAGTGTTCAAGCGGTGACGTCCAAGTCTTGAGGACGGTCAAAAATGGGGTGTCTACACCCTCCACCTTTATTGGCCTTAAACCACAAGTTTCAATCCAAAATTTCAAAGTATAAATAGCCCAAAAACAGTAGGCAAAATAGCAATTAATGCAAAACAATAAACCAAGACTTATATTTCTTGAAGATGAGAACACTTTCCAAGCAACAAATCAACACTTACACACCCTCAAGAGCTCAAAGTAAGCCCAAAAGTGCCTCAGCTCCAATACCACAAGGTTTGGCATAGAGTGTATAGGCAAAAGTTTAGAAATTTGCAAGAGAGAGAGAGAGAGAATTTTGCTCCAAAATCTTCAACCTTCAAAAATGGAAAGAGAGGTGTCCTATATATAGAAAAACATCAAACTCCCTTAGAAATATCAATACATACACATGTAAGCAAGTGCATGCATCTATGACAACAGCTGGCACAGCTGGCAAAAATATCTGCCAAAACACAATTGTGGCCGACAGGCCACTAATTCTGGCTGGCAGCCAACAGTGGTAGCCGGCAGGTCCCAAGGTTTTTCAGGCTTAAAGAACTATGGTTGTGATCCAAAATAAGGCAAGAGGTATAGGGTTTGAAGGCTCAAAGCTGTGGCATTCTGCTGAGGACTCTGAGCACGTGACAAGCATATACACATTCATCATTGGGTGTACAAGTGGTAACGTCCAAGTCGTAAGGGCGGTCAAAAATTGGTTGTCTACACATTCTAACTGCAAACCACATAGACACTCGTACGGAGATTATGTAGATATAAATACACATATATTGGTACCAAACATTGTAGACTTTGTTTCTTCTGAGTATAGATCATGGATATTTGATACTAATTGAAACAATTTAAGCCCATTGATCAGGAAAAAAAATGGAGCAAGAAATCTATCAAAATACATTTTTGCAAAATCTCAATTTTATGATCACCAAACAAAATCCAAAAATAAATATTACTAAATTAGAAAAAGGAAGTCCCAAACGGTAAACCATTTGTATAAGCTACCACATATTGGCAAGCAAAACAAAAATCCTAGACCAATGGTAAATAAACAAACAGCAAACGCATTTGCGATAACAAAACTCAAAGAATCAAATCAATTTTGCAACATTGAATGAAAAAAAAATCAAAGATTGAAATATGAATTCAATTACATGCAAATAATTTTAGTTTATTTTCTTTTTAAATAAAAATAAAGGAGATAGAAGAGGTGATCGACTGGGATTTTAGGAGATTTTTGTCTTAACTTTTAGGGTTTTAAGAGATGAATTGATTTTAGAGATGTGCTGGGGGTGTGCATTTTAGTAAGTGTGAAGTTTTAGAAGGATAATTTTGGTATTATTTGGAGGTAGGAGAGAAATTTTAAGGGTTTTAAAATTTATAAGTGGGGATTCAAAGTAATAAATGGGATGCTAATAGCAACACTCTGCAACCATACCTTGATGATCAATTTAACCCCTATACTTCTTATAATTTCAATGTTGCACATAAACTATTTAATTTTGGATCAGTTTCACCCTTACTGTTAGTTACTGTCTTTAGTTAGACGACACTTGCTGTCGTAAATGAAATTTCATTTTATCTCTCAAACTATTCCTAAAATATCAATTAGACTTCTAAATAATATAAAGTTTGCGATCTAATTGATATTTTTGAGATAGTTTGCGGGCAAAATAAAATTTCAACCTACTTGCGAGTAGCAAATCTCAAATCATTTTCCAAATGAACGGATATGCAATGCTTTGTTTCAAATTAGGCGGTCTAGTCTATACTTGTTTTGCTGCGCACATCACATAGTAATTCTAGGCTAATTAATCGGAATAAGAACGCATGTGTTTTCAAAAACGAGATATCATGGTTAGTAGAGGCCGATCTTCGGATCGGGCAAGAGGGGGTGCTCATAGCTGACCTTCCCCAATCGTACCCAAGTTCTCGAGCCGAGGCAACTTTGGTGATGACAGACACGTGGCCTTAGGCAAACAAGTCAGGGTTTCCTAAATTCCCCTGTTAAAAAATATTTAGGTGGCGACTCTGTATCTGGCAAAGCAGTCCATGTTTGGCACTTCTTTTCTAAAAATCTGTTTTCTCAAAACGATTTTCCGGATTTGGACTCTTTGGTTCAGATTAAGAACCGTAAAATTAGTCCGAACTGTGGGGTGAGGCCCTCACACGGGGCGCGTCCACAGCGCCTCAGTCAGTTCACGGCAACCCATCCCCAGCAACGGCCAAGGACCGAACCTGCTAGGGGCAACCGCCGACACACCCCTCCCCGATAACCCGCACAACCTAACCAAGGCAATGATTGGCCCCCGCTACAACCCCGAGCACAAGGCAATCCTGCTCCCCTGGTTAGAGAGATCAAAGTCATTGCTGGCGGACTTGCATGTGGAGGACCATCCCGTTCAACCCAGCGAGCAGAACTCAGAAAAATCAGGCAGTGCTCCGACAAAGAAGTCGCGATGTTGGATCGCCCCTTCAAACACCCCAAACAGTGGATAGAACCCATCACCTTTACGGAGGTCGATTGTACATGTAATAACCCGACCCTCTTATATGCTTTTTGGTATGCTTTCAGCCTCTTATTATGTGCATTTATGTGTTTAATGTAAAATCCACGTAAAATTAAGTTTAACTGTGTGAATTATATAATTGTGGATTTATATCTTTTAATTAGGAGAAAAATCTGTTACAATTGCGATGTTTGAATCAGTAATTGGAAGCCTTAGAAGCTTGATAACTCGAAATTGACTTTATAATTGTGATAAGCATGATTTTTAGATCATAATGTGAATTTTTGTAAAAATTTGATTCGGAATGATTAAATTAATTAAATTATAGTCAACTCTTAAATAACCCTCTTAAGTTCTTCACTTAGTCACTTATATGTGATAAGAGAAATATCTCCTGAGAAAAGGAGAGAGTGTAGAGAGGAAGAGCTAAGGGAGAAAAGTTCAACAAGGTGAAGATTGGGGAAAAGTGAGAAGGGTTGTAGAGATTTGAGCTTAAGGTATGTATAACCCACTTTGAATAACATCTCTCTTGGATTTGAATAAGAATTTCTTTTGTAATCATGTAATTAGGGTTTGTAATTGAGGTCATGAGTGTGGCAATTGCTTAATTAGAAAGATGTCTTATGATTGATGTGTTTTGGAATTAATTTGAGTTATGTGGAGGAATTGCATCCTATTCTTTAATTGTTCATGTTGAACTCACATAGTGATACATATATACTGTTCATGTATCAAATATAACCATAAACATAAGGGAATTGAATTGTGTATGTGAATCAAGGAAAGATTATGGCCTAAGTAGACTTGTAATTCATGTTTATTGTAGTATTACGACTTATAATTCATGATTACGGTGATGTTATGCCATTATATTGAGTTAATTGCCCCCATTTTGTGCCTTTTGATGTGTTGACCTAATTGAATACTGCCTAAATTCAAAGCTGCTCAAAACAGGGGTTCTGACCGCACGTGCGGGGTTCACTGCCGCACGTGCAGGAAGCACTACCACACGTGCGGGCTCACAGCCGCACGTGCGGAAAACAGGGGAGTGCAAAGTTGGAATTCTGAAATAAATGCACGTGCAGGGCGCATGTGCGGCCCACCTTCCCGCACGTGCAGCAAAGGGCCTCCGCACATGCGGCCCATGAAGAAAAATCATGTGTGTTTCTTTTCCTCTGTTTCACCCTCTGGGATCGCTAAAATGTGTGTTTGAAGCTTTTAAATGCTTGTAATTAATGAATGTTGAACGAATCAGTTATCGACGCAAAAAGGAAAAGGGACTAATTTATGAGTTACATGTGTGTGTAGGTCACATACAAGAAGGGACTATCGCTTCGCCATAGCACTGTGAGTAATAGTACTATAATGATATGTTTATTTGCTGCTAATAGTTATTGTTAGCATACCGTTAATCGTGAATAAACTATGTCTCTATATAAAGGACAATTGGAAAACTCATGTGTGATATTGGACAGTGGTATACTTATGGACGTGAGGTCATTCTGTTTTGCTATTGCTAGGGCCTAAGGCCGTTCAGATATAAGTTACATTTGATGACAGTCTGAAATTGGGAGAGGTGATGACATGTCGTTGTCTTACCGACCTTAATAAGATTTGAATTGATTATGACTCATAGCCTATGGCCGAGGGAGGTAGTGTACATGTCGATGTTCTACCTACCCTCTAGTATGCAACAGCTGTTGATATGTGGGCCTGAGGCTGTTCTGTATGATATATGGGCCCGAGGCCATTCTGTATAATATTGGGCCTAAGGCCGTTCTGCATTAATATTGGGCCCAAGGTCGTTTTGGAAATGACCACGGAACAAGATCAGATATGTGAACCATGTACTTATATACGGTGTGATTTATGTTTATTCACTTGAATTACTACATACTGTTCACTGAGCCCTACTCACTCCTTGTTATGTATGTCTCTGTAGGTAATCAGCTTGGAGGTCAGTCCTAGTCCAGCCCTTGCAGTTTAGCTTTTGTTAACCCCGCTGTGTCCAAGTAGTTAAATGAAGCTATTCATTTTTGTGGAATCCCTTTCATAGCTCTTAGCGTTGGTCACCAGCCTTTTGTTAAATGTTAATGAACATGTATGACTTTATTACCGATGTTTTGGTTATACCCCAGTTAAGGGTTGAGATTGTATATCTGCTTGTATAAATTTACCACTTACGTATATGCTTCATTACATGTGGAATTATGTGATGACATATTTTGTGATCTTGGAATTTAAACACTAGCTCAATGGATGTTATTATTAAACTAATAATTGTTTTTGTTCGGGCCCTTGTATTATATAGGTTGGTCATGCTTTTGACTATTGAGTTTTGAGACCCGTTATGGGTCGGTCATGCCCAAACTTTTAAGGACAGGTTTGGGGCGTGACAGTACAGGCATCTGTTACCCTCATGATGACCCCCTCGTCATCTCTGCTCTCTTGTCCAATTACAAAGTCAGACGAGTGCTTGTCGACAACGGCAGCTCTTCAGATATCATCTTCTTGAACGCCTATCGGCAGCTCAAGGTCGGGGAGGAAAGATTGTCCCCTCTCCAAACCCCACTGGTCGACTTCATGGGGGATCAGGTGACCTCCATAGGCTCTATCGATCTTCTCATCACCATCGAAGAATACCCACAGCAGACCACCAAGTTACTCACTTTCCTCGTCGTCAACTGTCCCTCTGGTTATAACATCATCATCGGCTGCACAGCCCTTAACGCTTTTCAAACTGTCACATCCACATACCATCTGGCCATGAAATTTCCTACTGACCTCGGGGTCGGCACTGTAAAGGGAGAGCAGACTGTGGCCAGAGAATGCTACGTCGCTTCACTTGAAGAGGTCAAGCTGAAGAAGGCTATGATCATCGAAGGACTCGACGTTAGAGACGAAGACGAGTTAGTCAGAGGGGAACCAGTAGAAGAACTTGTTGAAGTCCCCATCGACCCTACCAACCCAACAAAAACAGCCAAGATCAGCAGCCAACTATCCTCCCAAGCTAAGGCCGACCTTACAGCCCTTCTAACTGAGCACAATGATGTGTTTGCCTAGACCCATTCCGACATGCCGAGTATCAATCCCTCTTTCATCACTCATCGTCTTAGCATCGAGCCCCATTTTCGACCCTTCTGCTAGAAGCTGCGTATCTTTCACCCAGAACGCAATGCCCTTATTGCTTCTGAGGTAGACAAACTACTGGAGGTATGGTTTGTCAAGAACGTAGACTACCCCAGATGGCTGTCAAATGTGGTCCTGGTTCGTAAAAACAACGGTAAATGGCGACTCTGCGTCGACTACTCCGACTTTAATCGGGCTTGCCCCAAAGATAGTTATCCCCTCCCCCCGCATAGATCTGTTTGTCGACGCCACGGCTGGACATCAGATACTCAGTTTCATGGACGCCTTCTCTGGCTACAATCAAATTCTGACGCACCCGGCTGACCAGGAACACACCTCCTTCATCACAGACAGAGGAACTTACCACTATCGTGTTATGCCATTCGGATTGAAAAATGTTGGAGCAACTTACCAACGGTTGGTCAATGCCGTCTTTCACCATCAGATAGGTTGGAACATGGAAGTCTACGTCGATGACATGTTTGTCAAAAGCAAACTCTCCTCTGATCATCTGACAGACCTGCGAGAGACTTTCGAAACCCTATGTAAGTATCAAATGAAGCTGAATCCGAAGAAATGCGCCTTCGGCGTAGGATCTGGCAAGTTCTTGGGTTTTATGGTCAGTTAGCGGTGTATCAAGGCCAACCCCGAAAAGATCAAGGCCTTGATAGAAATGCAGTCACCCAGAACGGTTAAAGAGGTTTAAAGGCTTACCGGCAGAGTCGCCGCCGTCAACTGTTTATTTCCCGCACAACAGACAAGTGCCTCCCCTTTTCCAAAGTCCTTCGGTAGGCCTTTGAGTGGACCACCGAATCCGAAGAGGCCTTTCAAGAATTGAAGCAGTGCATGGCCAACCCCGCTACTCTCTCAGGCGCTTTCGGGTGAGACCCCCTTTCTCTACTTAGCCGTATCGAACACCGCAGTCAATGTGGCCCCTATCAGGGAGGACGACTCAGTACAGCGTCCGGTTTATTACATTAGTTGAGCTCTCAGGGGGGCAGAACAGAACTACCATCTGCTGGAAAAAATGGCCCTTGCCTTAGTCATAGCCTCAAGACGACTCCGACCTTATTTCCAAGCTCACTCCATAGTGGTTCTTACTGACCAACCTTTGAAGAAGGTAATGCAACAACTAGAGTTGTCCGGTAGACTTATGCAATGGTTTGTCGAGCTCAGCCAATTTGAAATCTCTTACCGACCTCAAACAGCGATCAAAGGACAGGTTGTCACCAATTTTATCATGGAATTCACCAATCCCACTCCAACCACGCCCTCTCCGCCCAAGCAATTCAACACCGACGCAGAAGATCCCCACTCCTAGACCCTCAATGTCGATGGATCATCCCGCAAAGAAGGCAGTGGGGCTGGTCTCATCCTTACCGCCCCTGAGGACGGTTATTTCATGTGTGCTCTCCGCTTCCTGTTCGATGCAAGCAATAATGAGGCCGAATATGAGGCCTTGATAACAGGTCTTCGCCTAGCCAGAGACATTGGTGTAAACCATATCCAAGTGTTTAGTGATTCCCAACTGATCGTCGGACAGATTACGGGGGAATTCGACGTAAAGAAAGACACAATGCAAGCCTACAAGGATATTGCAGTCCCCCTTGTTCGCCTTTTCTAGACTTTCCACATCAAACACATCCCTCGGTCAGAAAACTCCAAGGCAGATGAAATGGCCCAATTAGCCTCGGCCGACCAGTCAGACCTCAGCCATGGCGTCCGTCTTGAATACCTGGCCCACCCAGCTACTTCGTCAACCCAGCAAGAGGTCCATTTCCTCCAAAACAAACCTATCCCATGGGCGGCGGACATCCTTATGTTTTTGACAAGTGGGGAGTTGCCAGACGACAAATAGCAGGCCCCCAAAGTCAAATCCCGGTCGTCCAATTACATCCTCATCAGTGGCCTACTATACAAACGTGGATTTTCACGCCCATACCTTAGGTGCCTTAGTCCTGCTCAAGCGACCTGTGTGATGAGGGAAGTCCACGAGGCCGTATGTGGTAATCATTCGGGTGCCAGGTCGTTGGCCCATAAAATCCTTTTCACCAGCTACTTCTGGCCTACTCTCAACCAAGATGCCACTGAATTCATGCTTAAGTGTGATAAATGCCAGCGCTTTGCCAACATCCCCCATGCTCCACCTACAGAACTTATTACACTCAACAGTCCCTACCCATTCGCCAAGTGGGGCATCAACTTGGTTGGTCCATTGCCCACCGGTAGGGCCAAACCAAGTTCGTTGTGGTTGCCATTGATTACTTCACTAAATGGGTGGAAGCGGAACCCCTCGCCACAATCACTGAACGGAACACAACCAGATTTATTTGGCAGTCGATCGTATGCCGATTTGGAATCCCTCAAGCCATCATCTCAGACAACGACAAACAATTCGACAATGCCAAGTTCAGGAAATTCTGTGCAAAGCTCCACATTCAGCCATGTTTCTCTTCCCCAGGTCATCCCCAAGCCAATGGGCAAGTCAAGGTCACCAACTGCTCTCTCATGAAGATCATCAAAACTAAGTTGGAAGCCGGTAAGGGACTTTGGGCTGAGGAATTACCAAACGTACTCTGGGCCTATCGCACTACCACCCGAACCCCTACTGGGGAGACCCCCTTTCGCTTAACATACGGCGCTGAGGCGATCATCCTAGTGGAAATCGGCCTCCCGACCTCGAGGGTTTTGCACCTGGATCCAGAACTAACCGAAGAATTGCGTCGGGCTGACTTAGACCTGATTGAAGAGCTTCGAGAGACCACTGCTGTTAGACGAGCCTCATATCAACAGAAAATGAGAACACACTACAACCGCAAAGTCCGACTGAGGGAGTTCGCAGTTGGGGACCTAGTCTTGCGCGAAGCGACTCTCGCCACCAAAAATCCCGCCGAGGGCAAGCTAGCAGCCAAATGGGAAGGACCTTACGTCGTTAAAGCCAGACCTCGCCTAGGCACTTACCGACTCCAAGACATGGAAGGCAGAGACCTCCCCCATCTGTGGAACGCCGAGCACTTGAAGCGTTATTTCTAGTAAAATGGCGTCTCCTATTTTTGTATTGATCAATTGTTGTATGTTCTTTTTGACGATCTACACACTTGTTCATTTTTGTCCTTTCCATACATGGTGTAAACTTGTGATCAATAGGCTACGCCTTAAATGACAATGACTTTATATCTCCATTATCTGCGTTGTGTTTCAATAATGACTTGTTAACTAGAGCTTAGCCAGACTGAGTTAGCTAAAGCTTCAGCCAGACTGACCATGAAGAGCTCAGCCAGACTGAGTTAGTTAAAGCCTCAGCCAGACTGAGCACGAAGAGTTCAGCCAGACTGAGTTAGCTAAAGCCTCAGCTAGACTGAGCATGAAGAGCTCAGCCAGACTAAGTTAGCTAAAGCCTCAGCCAGACTGAGCACGAAGAGCTCAGCGAGATTGAGTGAGCTAAAGCCTCAGCCAGACTGAGCATGAAGAGCTCGGCCAGACTGAGTTAGTTAAAGGCTTAGCCAGACTGAGCACGAAGAGCTCAGCCATACTGAGTCAACTAAAGCCTCAGCCAGACTGAGTTAGCTAAAGTCTCAACCAGACTGAACACGCGGAACTCAGCAAGACCAAGTTAACTTAACCCTCAGTGCGATAGAGCTCTCCAAGTCTTAGTCAGAGCTCGAATGAAGAATTCGGCCGGTCCATTTTCACAATTTAATATTACGACATGGTTGCCATACTTAGTTAAAATCCAAGTTCATGACCATCCATTTTCACTAGTCATATAAGTTAGCCTGTCTGCCCATTTTTAACATTTTTTACATCATGGTTTACTTACGAAATTTCATATTACTTAGCTGTTACAAACTTTCATATTACAACATGGTTTGCCCATTTTTAACATTTTTACTGATCATCCATACAAGCCAACCTGATTGCCCATTTTGACCATTTTACATCACAATTTACTTACAAGTTTCACAATTTACGCACAGGTTTCATTTTTTACACCTACTTTTTGGTAAATTCTGCTTAGTCATTTTTACCATCCCAAATTTACAACTCAAAATAATGACAACAATAATATACAAGAAAACTCGTTGTTTTATTCATAAACTTACACTTTCATACAAATTGTTGCACAAAATTACATATAAAAAAAAAAAACAAAACACACAAACACAAAATTTTTACACTTAGTTACACAGATCACTCTTCCTCACTAAAGGCAAGATCTTCCTCTTCAATCCCCTCGTCCAAGGGGGTCTGGGCGACGTCATCTTCGCCTACCTTCATGAGGCTGAAGTCCACGTCCGGGAACAGCTCTTGCGCCTTATGTTTGAAAGTCATCCAACCGCTGTCGCAGAACTCGCTCATTTCGTGCTTGTAGAAGTCAGACCGCTGGAAGCTCTGGATCACTTCCTCTTCACTCCTACCTCCAGCGGCCGCTCCAGACGGCCCAGCCCCCCCATCCCCCTCTTTCGCCAAGCTACTAGCGACAGCGGCATCAATGGCCATCTGGAAGTCGGCGGACCCCTTGAATTTCTTTATGGCCCCCATACACAAGTCGGGGTACGCCGCCCTCTCAGATGCCAATTTGGCCCTCTCCTCCGCCAGGGCCTTCTCCAATTCCGCGATCCAACCATCGGCCTCTTCCTTGTCCTTGACCGCCTGGTCACGCAGTTCTTCGTTGTTGGTCATGGCCTCCTCCCACCTCTCGTTGGCAGTGGTGCAGGCTTGCTGGACCTGCTCTAGCTTCCTCTTCTCGCCCGCTAACTCGAAACTCTAGCGATACCGCCTTGTGGCGCTCCGATTCCAACTCTGATTTGGTTGCGAGGAGCTCGGCACCAGCTCGCTTTGCTGAGTAGCTCTGCACCAACGCCAATACCTCCATGTTCTTCGCCCTTTGCGCATACTTCAACCCCTTGGCGCATGCACTCCAAGCGGCCCTCCTCCAGCCCGCTGTCTCAACCCTTAGGTTCTGTTGCTGCATCTTTGCCTCTTCCAACTGGGTCCTCAGCGACTCTACCTCCACCTTCGTGTGCGCTGCTTTATTCATTAAGGTAGTCGCCAGAGTCACTGCCTCTATTTGGGCTGAGCAAAACCCTCTTAGGAGGTCGGCCTCCATCAACCGCTCCATCGACCGCACGGCCGCATCCTCCACCACTCCAACAAGGTGGTCGATTGCGACCCTGGCTTCCCCCCTTCTATCGAGTGACCTGCCAACGCGCACGCGTGGTACATCACGGTCGCCAGCGTGGCACTCGTCTCTGGCTTGCTGATCCCAGTCTTCCCTTCACTGGGACTGGGGGTTACTTCTGGTGTAGGTACCATCGTCGCCACCATATGGGCACTTGGGCCCAAGTGTTCTTTCAGTGCTTGGGCACTTGGACCCTTGTCTTCCTTCACCACTTGGGTGGTCTCCCTTTCTGGAGCTGCCTTTACCCTTCCCTCCTTTATCTTCCCCACCATAGGGGCATCATCACTCCCAACCTTCATCTTTTTCAAGACAGGGGCGTCTTTTTCCCCCCTCTACAGCCGCCCTCTTCTTCCTTGTCTTCTTCAACACTGCCTCCACCTCCTGCTTGCCCTACTGGAGGAGGTAGTGGAGCAAAGTCTGTTAGGTCTTTGTCTCCCAGCGGTTTGGGACGCGGTCGGACCCGCTCCTCATCACCAATTTAGGGGTAGGCCCCAACTGTGTCTCCTTACACTTGTCCGCTTTGGCGAACGCTCTCCTGTCTTCCGCTTCCTCCGTCTTCTTCCGCGCCTCCAGCTCTTCCCTCGCCGGATCCTCATCCGTCGGCTGCGGTCCTAGTCTCAAGGCAAACAGGGTTGAAGGAAGGATTAGCTCATCCCACTTCACCCCCTTCTCCTCCCTCCACTCCTTCACCTTCTTCACCATGTTTTTGGCCCCCACATCTAACTTTGGCTCCACTGATTTTGTGGGACTTTCCATGTTGTGCGAACTTCTCTCCCACCGTTCGTTGATACATAAAACCATCTCGGCCTCCACCCCTTCACCGAAGATAGAAAGCCTGCCACTAGACCCCGGCCCGCCACTGCCTGGAAGGTTACCCACGTCTCCTATTGACCGAAGGCCTTGTAGCAGGAGAAGAATTCCTCCACCGTCATTGCCATGCCTCCGGTAGCCTGGCCAGGTGCTCGCACAAGCCATTTGTATTTTTCAAGTGTTCGGTATCAACTGCCCTGGCGCCACTCTAGCTTGTTAAGTATGTCCACCACTATTTGGGGAAGTGGTAGCCTTAGACCCCCTCGCAGTGCTTCCTTATATAAGGTGAATTCTGCCGGCCGTACATCCGACATCCTCTCCTTAGACGTGGGCAGCCTTGACTCTATTTCCACAGGAATTTGGTAATTCCTCCGTACTCCTCCAACTCCTCCAACTCCTCCGCCATAAATGTAGATCTGTCTGCCTTGGTGTGCCAGTGGTCCGGCTCCACTTGGCTAATTGGCCTAGCGGCCGCGATCATCATTGTCGGACGAGCCTGCGCCCCTTGCGCAGCTCCCTCTCCTCCATCCGCTCCACTCGATACTGTTCTGCCAACTCCATTGCGTCGTCTTCCCCCAAAGAGTTTAGTCTCATGGTTGGCACTTCATCTCGAGCCATTCCTCCTATGTGTCTGCGTATAGCTTCGGACGCTGCCATAAGGAAGTTCGCAAAGTGCTGCAGAGGCGTTTCACACGAAACAAATGAGTTTACTTCTGGGACGTGCTGGTTTTTTGCGATAAGGTAGGTAAAGCGAATAACTCCAAATGCCCACAGTTTGCCTATATTCCAAGGTTCAAGATTAAATTTCGCCAGTTTGAAAATTTTCGAAAATTTCCGCCCCCGCCTCTTCAACACCCTATATTAGCCTATCCCTTCATTTCCTGCTAACACACCACATCCCTTATTACGGGATTGTGCCACGTGTACGACCATGATCCACTACTCTCTTCTCCTTCCTTGTCTATTCCACTTCACATCATCACGTGCCATGCCGCGCCTCGAGCCCTGCGCGCCGCCATTTCCCCTTTTCACTGGGTCACCCATCGCGGTCGGCCCTCATCGCAGTCAGCCTTCTCACTCGGTCACCCTTCGCGGTTGGCCCACCTCGTAGTCGGCCTTCTGACTCAATCACCCTTCACGGTCGGCCCTCATCGCAGTCGGCCTCCTCACTTGGTCATCCTTCGCGGTCGGCCCTACTCCCAGCCAGTCTTCTCTCACTCGACCACCCACCACCCCCGTCTTCTTCCTTATTCCCTTTGTTGGACTGAAACTGCACTTGGGAATGGGGGACTACTAACATAGGTGGGCCCATAGGGGCTTTTGGCCTACCACTTAAGGCCTAATTCATGATTCAAATACTAAAGCCCAACATCCTTGGAACCTAATGTTGCACCAAGAACCAATGACATCTAAACACTTGTCAAGAGAAGAACTAGCCACATAAGCAGACAAAGATCCTGCAGAGTTATTGCACCACACATCAGCCATTAATGAGGTTCCCTGCAGCATTTATTACGATAACCCCTTCACGTCGGAACAGAACAGCCTCACTATGAACAAGGCAAGCTAGAACATAGACTTTCGGCCAACATGACAAGTCGGAGTGGACAAGGAAATGATGAACAAAGGATATAAGCAGGTTTCTAAGACAAATATAAGGTTAAGTTCTTTATCACCATCCTATCTCTGTTTTCCGTTGATCTCTCCTCTCTAACTTGCTCGTCTGAGGGTTCGCTGGGGAACTCCTGTTTCTCGTTGGACTCTTGTGCAGGTTTTTCAGTAGGCCCAGCGGTCGGACAGCGGTGTGGGAGGCCTAGATCAGCCTGACCCGTTCCCAAGGAACCAGTAGTATCATCAAAAACACAATTAAAAAAATAGTTGCATTAACAGGAATGTAGATTAATATGCTTTCATTGGGCAGCTTGCTTCCTATGAGATTCTTCATTGTAAATACAGTGCTAAAATGTTTCTTCCCAGTAGAATTGAAGAAGTTGATTTTACACTTCTTTCAGCAAAATAAAAGCGTTTGAATTTAAACATCACTAAAAATCAGTTCTATGTCAATTAAAAATTAGTTCGATTGAATTTCTTGCCCAAATCATCATTAAATCTGTGTCATTGCCCAGATTTTGAATTTTTTTTTTTTTTTTTCTAATGGATTATAGTGCTGAGAATCGCTGGAGAAAGAAGAGAAAATATTTGAAAATTCCACCCTAGCCACCGCTGTAATCGAGAGAGAAGCTAGAGATGGAGGAGAGCGAGAGAAGTCGGAGATGGAAGAGAGTGAGAGACGCCGGAGATGGAGGAGAGGAAGGATGCGAGAGACGGAGGAGAAGGAGGAGAGCAAAGCCCGATATGTTCAGTACTGTCTCCGTCTTAAAATAAAAGCCCTATTGAAAAATTTAATTTCGTACTACAATTATTGTATTTTAAAATATTAATTTTTTAAAATTATTTTTTGATAATATATTTTTTTGAGAATATTAATTGTTATAATTGTATTTTTTGTGTTGTTAATAAATTTAAAAGAATGGTAAAATGAAAATTTTATATTATTTTAATCTTTTATTTTTAAAAAGAAATTAAGATAAATTACAAATATATCACCTAAGATTTACTTAAAATATAAATTGTTTCCTGTAATTTAAAAAATTACGAACACCCCTTTATTAGAATTATATATTTAACAAAATTAACTAAAAAATGAAATTCATAACTACTCTCCTATATAATAATAAAATTAGTTAAATTATTAATTGAAACATATTTTTAATATCATTAAAGCTGTTAATTGATTTGATAATTTAATAATATAATGAGCGATTTGTTATAAAATTAGAAACTTCAGGTGGTGAAATGTAATTTTTTAAATCACAAAAAATAATTTGTATTTTAATTAAATTTCAAAAGACGTATTTATAATTTAACTAAAAAATTAATATTTTAAAATAATAAAAAATTAATATTTTAAGACGAAGAAAGCATATTTTTTTGGGCAATAATGCACGTTCGTTTTGTATTTCTTTTTTCTCTCTTTAGAGAGTACGTGAGACGTGTTGCCATTACAAAACTTCTTTGAAAGGGTGGTTCAAATTCCGCGTCATTAGGTTTGCGGTGTCACTTTGTCCCTCATTTATTGGATTGTGTTTTTTATTTTTTTTGAACACCTTCTATTGGATTGTATTTAGGTATGCAGTTCTATCACTGTCTCACGATAATTTAAATTATTTATTTTTTATATTATAATGTATAATTTAATTATGAAAAAAAATAAATATATATTGTTAGGACTCTTTGTTGTCAAATTTCATAGATCAAACTCAAGTTGTAATTTTTTAAATTCACATGTTGGGTCAAACTAGGATTACTTTGGATTTCTCTAAGAAGTTGATTTTCTTCCAAAACTAGGATTATTTTGGAGTCCTTTAAGAAGTTGGTTTTCTTCCAAAAACAGGATTACTTTGGATTTTCTATAAGTAGTTGGTTTTCTTCCAAAACTAGACTACTCATTATTTTTTCTCCAGATTTTCTTTTTGGATCTTAAGGTTTATATCTGGAGATATTTTCTTAGTTTTCTTTGATGTTTTATTGAGTATTCAACTCATGGTTTAAAGAGAGTACATCAAAGGTTTGTTTGTTATACACAAGAAAGAGAGAGTTGTTCTTCGGTGGATTCTGAAGAATTCGAGCCTGAAGCTTCGGTGGATTCTGGAGTGGCTCATCGTAAAGACAATTCCGTGGTGAAGATGGGGTAGGAAGAGGCACATAGAGGTTGGTTCAATTAGGCATTGTGGATTCGCTAGATAATTGAGAGTATACCTGTGTAATTCCTTTAAATCTTCTTAGTGGATTGTTCTTGTGGCAGTTGCCCGTGGTTTTTTATCACAGTTGGAGGTGTCCAATTATGGTTTTTTCACGTAAAATCGTTGTGTCTTTTTATCTTGATTGTTTGATTGGGATTGTTATATTCTGCTTAAAATTGACACATAATCACAAATCAACATCTAGGAGGTTTCTAGATTTTTCAATTGGTATCAGAGCGGGTCGCTCTATTGTTTTTACAAATCTTTTAGAGCAGGATCTTATTTGATTTGTGATAATGAATACAATTCGTGAAGGAAATTCTATGGAAAAAAAAAATCCAAAAAGATTTTCTTAATATGGTTTTGCTAGCTTAAATTTTTTGAGTTGTCCTTGGTGCATATTGGAATTGATAAGAATATTCATTACATGTTAATATGTGTGTACTTTCTGTGGTCATTACTCATTTTGGAGTGTGTTATTGATTAGTATGTCTCATTCTGTACACACTCTTGGATTAGCAAATATCGGAGTCTTTCTGCCTTAGTGATCTGTTTTTTTTATAGACTTCTAGCATGGTATCTTTTATTTTTCTAAAAGAATTGGCCGATACTAGCATATCATGGATGATGTTGAGTCTCTTAACCATCTTCCATCTTTTTGCATCTCCACGGCTTTCCCTCTGTTCTTTGTAGTCCAGCCATGAGGAAAAGGCTACCTCAGAGTCACCAACAAGGCTATCCTTATTATATCTATGCTTCTCTAGTTCGGTTTCCATACTCTTGAGCATGTCAGCCGCCGATGAGTGTGCAAAAGAAAGAAAAAAAATGTGCACAAGAAAGAAAAGAAAGAAAAGAAAAGAAAAAATATGCAAAAGAAAGAAAAGAGAAAAAAAATGTGAAAAAAAAGAAAAAAGTAAAAGATTCATTGATTGAAGGGGAGCCTCCGCCTTTACTCACCAAATACCCCTTGATTCTTAGTGGTTTGACTTTCCTTTGTTGTGCTTAGATTCTCTTGTCGGAGGTCCAGCTATCAGATCACTACTAGGATTTGAATCTTGTGTTTGTCGAACTCCAAGAGTCACACACACACTTTTATCATGGGATCTATACTTTTCACATAATGCATCACTTTCTTTTATGAAGAATTTTCTAGAGGCTGTGCACATTGTGTTTTCAAGTAATTGTACTTCTTGGATAGTCTTGTGTGTTTTAAGGTACAAATCTGGAATTTCTTGCTTGCTCCACCATATTATTTTTGTCAGTTTTCTTTCTGTTAATTTTTTTTATTTTTTTATTTGTGGTTGCTTTTAGTGAGGGGGAGTTTGGTTAATTGTTATCATGTCATTGCTTGTGTGGGTTTTGATCTTGATTTTGTTATTTGAGATTCCTTTGTCAATTCGTGACAAACAGGGGGAGAAATTTGTTTTTCATGTATTCATGTCATGTGTCGGGTGCATATGTCTTAGTTTTCAGGTTTTCATGCTACATGTTCTTAAAATCTCCAAGTTGCATCTATTCATGTTTTTCATCTCATACTTCAAGATAATCTAGCCATATGTTTATTGCTTTTTTATATACTCTTGTGAGACTAGTAGTTGTTTTGGAGATTGTGGCACTAATAGTTGTTTTGCAGATCATGACTTTGAGAAATAAGTTTGTAAAGAGATTTGGTTATAAGTGTTGGTTCCTAGTTGGTGGTGTTGTTCTTGTTTTGATTGGAAAATTGTTTTAGTGTTTTTGTTAGAAAACTGTTGTAGCATGGTTTTGTCCAGGATTTGACAAAGAGGGAGATTGTTAGGACTCTTTGTTGTCAAATTCCATGGATCAAACACAAGGTTGTAATTTTTTAAATTCACATGTTGGGTCAAACTAGGATTACTTTGGATTTCTCTAAGAAGTTGATTTTCTTCCAAAACTAGGATTATTTTGGAGTCCTTTAAGAAGTTGGTTTTCTTCCAAAAATAGGATTACTTTGGATTTTTTATAAGTAGTTGGTTTTCTCCCAAAACTAGACTACTCATTATTTTTTCTTCAGATCTTCTTTTTGGATCTTAAGGTTTATATCTAGAGATATTTTCTTAGTTTTCTTTGATGTTTTATTGAGTATTCAACTCATGGTTTAAAGAGAGTACATCAAAGGTTTGTTTGTTATACACAAGAAAGAGAGAGTTGTTCTTCGGTGGATTCTGAAGAATTCGAACCTGAAGCTTCGGTGGATTCTGGAGTGGCTCATCGTAAAGACAATTCCGTGGTGAAGATGGGGTAGGAAGAGGCACATAGAGGTTGGTTCAATTAGGCGTTGTGGATTCGCTAGATAATTGAGAGTATACCTGTGTAATTCCTTTAAATCTTCTTAGTGGATTGTTCTTGTGGCAGTTGCCCGTGGTTTTTTATCATAGTTGGAGGTGTCCAATTGTGGTTTTTCTACGTAAAATCGTTGTGTCTCTTTATCTTGATTGTTTGATTGGGATTGTTATATTTGCTTAAAATTGACACATAATCACAAATCAACATCTAAAGGTTTCTAGATTTTTCATATATAATCATTATAATTATGTTGATTTATTATATTAGTCAATTATAATACAAATTGATTCTATTATAATACGAATTGTTTAGTTTTTATTAAATGATAGTTATCGTTCATTTTTTTAAGAGATATTTTTTCATAAATATCTTTTTATTTACATATATTTCATTTAGTTTATATTATTTTCTCACATTTCAATAAGTCCTATAAGCGACATAATTATTGAAATATCCCTAATAATATTCACATTTTCAGTACGAATATTCCGTGATGTGAATGTTCACATTATCATGTAAATGATAACATATCAATGTGAATATTTATATTGTCAATGTGAATATTCACACACCAATGTGATTGTTTACATCATCAATATGAATGTTCACATGCCAATATAAATATTCATATTGTCAATGTGAATGTTCACATACCAATGTGAATATTTACATTGTAAAATATGAATGTTTCCATCATCAAATTGTTAACCGCTCAAAAAATATTTATAAGGGTAAAAATATTCATAAAATACCTTAAATATGAGAATTATGATTTGGTAAATCAAATATTCAAATAATAGGACCGATTAGAATACAAGAATATATTATGGACTAATTATGATACAAATACTTGAAATTTTTTTTAAAATAAATCTATTTTTTTTAATAAATAAATATCATAAATTAAAATGAATATAATTATTAAATCAATTTTACTTTTTTTTATAAATAATTTATATGTCATGATTAAAAAATAAAAAATTCAAATTATTAACCCAGAGACATACTGTCCACAGTCCACAATCCACAATCTGTGTATGATCAGCAATTGTCTACCATGATCAGCAATTATTGACACAGCCTAATAGTTGTTTACCATGATCAGCAATTGTCATATACAAGTAAATAATTTGGATGAATTGTAATTAAGACTGAAAAAGTCTTTTTAACTTTATGCGACAATGACCCCGCACTAACAATATTTCATGTATGTACGGTGAAAACATCTTGGCCCGTTCATGTATTTGTCACAGAAATTGCACTAATTCACACGTCAACATCAAAGAGACTAAATTGTCACGCACTAATAAAGTCCTATATTTCCAGAAAAAAAAAATAAAGTCCTATATTTTTTTAGATCGGAAAAAATATTTTTATTATAAAATTAATAAAAAATAAGATTAATCTAATATATTAATATTATAATATTTCAATAAAAGAGAAAAATCTTTATAGAATAAAATATTCAAGTCTCTATAAAGAAAAAGAAAGTAGCCTCACAAGAGAGGGAAACAAATCTTCCAATATGTCAGTGTTACAATATCTCAAAAAGAGGTAAAAATCTTTATAGAAAAAAATATCCAAACTTTCATAGAGAAAGAGAAAATGCTCTCACAATGGTGAGAAATAAATCTCCACACAGAAAGAATTATTATAATAATAAATTAAAAATTACAAAAAAAAAATCGAACAAAAAAAAAATCAAATCCAAATTGCCACCAAACTATCCAAAACTCAATTGCTCTGTAACCTTCAACTTGAAATCTAAAACCCCACCTCCGTTGGTTAAAATATAATATTGAGGCCTTGTTTGGCAAGTGGTAATTTTAGCTAAAAAGTCAAAAAGTCACTAAAAAATATCAAAAAGCCAACAACTTATGTCAAAAAATCAAAGATTTTATTTTCTCTCTACTTTTTGCATATTTTTTTGTAAAAAAAAAAAAAAAAAAAAATCATCCCAAACATATTTTTTTTAAATAATATTTTAATCAAAAAATTACTAAAAAAGTCTGTTCTCAAACGCGGCCTAAATCTAAAAGCCTCTATTTGAACAGTAACATTGTAACATACCATAAACATTTTACATGTGGCCTTTTAAAAATATACATAACATCCATTTTTAAAAAAAGATAAACATGATAAAATAAAAATATTATAATTAGGAGGGCCTAAAGCCTCTACCAGATGAATGGTTTCGATCAAACTTCTCAAATTTAAATTAAAACTAACAAAAGAACTCTTAATATGGAACATCATATATATACAATGACATAATTACCCATGCAATTATGCATCTATAAATAGGGAGCCGAGGACGTGAATTCTTCATTTTGGGGTTATCTCCAAGGAGAAAAGTTTCGTCTTCTTTTCAAGGTAAACTTTCAAGTTTCGATTATCTCCCGTCGATGTTTTTCTTGACAATTAAATAATAAAATAATCAAATTCTTTTATAAGATTTTATTTTTATTTTGAATGTCAATACTGCATTCATATATAATAGCTATAATTATTTTGTTTATCATCTAATATATTAATACTATATTAAAAATATATATAAATAATAAGACTTATTGTAATATTTCCATCCAAACCTTCAAAATTTATTATGTCAATTTTTATATTTTTATTTATTTTTTTTTAAAGATTTGGGTAACAATTGGCGTATATCAATTCAGGGACGGAACTAGGAGAAGACTATGGGGGGCCATGGCCCCCCAGTTTCTGTGAAAAATATGGTTTGTCATAGTATTTTAAAAATATATTTCATTTTGTACATAAAATGACCCTCAATATAAAAAATATATATCTTATTTTTTTCTTATCTTGTGCTCTCTTTTTATTTTGTACCCAAAAAACTTTATCCTATTAGAAATTACTTCTGTGGTATTTGAATTTTTTTGTGTATATACATAATTTATATATCATATTGTACATACATGCGTGCATATGTATATAGTACAAAAAATTTATTTGTCTTTTGGCCCCTCCGGTGATGAAATCCTGATTCCGTCCCTGTATCAATTTGACATTGAAGCTTTCCACTTAAAACGTAAATCTATTATTCTATTATTTTTAAAATTTAAACTCCTTTATTTGAAAAAAAAAAAAAGAAAAAAAGAAGAAGAAGGGTGATACCAAAAACCATGTCAACTTTTGACACGCTAGGTGAAGTTCATTTGGTATGTTAAAATAGAAGTGTTAAAATATCACAATAAATTTGACATACCAAATGAAAATACTCTTATATTAATACAATTTAACATATGAAATAATAAATAAAATATAGTAAAAAAATATGATCGCCTTCACGTGATTGTTTTCTTTATGGTATTGTTTCTTCGTTTCTTCAGGCCTTGTACATCTGTATACTTTTTGTTTGAAAATTTTCGAGTTGTTTTGCAACTTGAAGTGATGAATATAAAAATTTGCACTGCCCTTATTACACTTATTTTAGTGGGTTCATTATTAATATGTCGGTGCAATCTAGGTTCATATCTGTGGAAGGACTTTCCGAAGTACCAAAAACAAAAACATCTGTGGACGGAAGTGAACCAATGGACGCCCTTCCAGCTGGATGGTTATATGATCTGGTAAGTCTTTAATTAATTTTTTTTTGAACAAATTTTACTTTACTCCTTTATAACTTACTTTATATGTGCATAACTTTATATATTTGAAAATAAAAACATAATAGTACTATGATTTGTAAATTAAAGCGTATTATTAAACCCGTTAATTTCTCTTTTCAAAAAGTATAATGCACTTCAAATTTAAAAACTTCAACAACTAAAATGATATTTAACTATAATTCTCGATTAAATTTGATTTTATTATTATTATTATTATTATCATTATGAGACAAACAATTGAATCGATATCTGTTCTCTTTTAATGAATTATGTTCTATTTTTTTTTTTTTGGTTTTCCTGAATGGCTCTTAATTTGATTTATAGGGAATGGAAGATCAATGTGACATCTCAATAGATGAGTTCGATTTCCAGTCCTTCTCTCCCGAAAGCTATAAATCATCTCTCAATTCGACTGAACTTGAACAACTCGATACCAATATTTGGAACACTAGTTGTGCCACTGAAAATATAGCTCCAAATGAGTCTTCTACTCCTCCCTACTTGCTATCTTTCGCGCAATCAGACTCACCTTCGACCCATTCAGCAGAGCAATTTAATGAAAATCCCGGCTGTAGTGAAAAGCCGAAGGATCATGAGATGGTGCCTGAAGAAAATACAAACTTGTCGTATTTAAGTTCACATGGTTCGGATGATAATTCATCCGATACATTAGAAAGACGCAAGAGGACTAAAAGCGTTCGCACCTTCAGCAGGCCACCATTGCAAGCTAAAAATCATGTTGTGGCAGAAAGAAAGCGTCGAGAAAAGCTGAATCAGAAGCTCATAGCTCTCTCAGCCCTTATTCCTGGTCTAAAGAAGGTATTAGCCTCCTTTTTTTTTTCTTTTTTGATTTTGTCTCAAATTGGTATAATTGATTTTAATTGTTAGCATTTTTTATACCAAGTGCACACGAGTGGCATGTGTCATTCTTTTAGGTGTAAAATAGTAAATTTCATCAATTTAGTGATTTAACCTTAACTAACTCAATGATCATTTTCTTTCAAAATTTCTAATGATATCATTAATTGGATCAAATTGACTCAAAAGCTAAAATTGAGCTAATTGATATTGAAGGGACTAAAATAACAAAGTCAGTAAAATGTAGGGACTACCAATGTAATTTATCCAAAGAAAAAGAAGAATAGGCAATAATGTAAGTGTTACATTACATTATACTTTGATGATGTTTTGTTGACAAATTTGTATGTAGATGGACAAGGCTTCTATCCTTGTAGACGCCACAAACTACATTAAACAGCTGGGAGAAAGAGTGCAGACACTAGAGCGAGAAGCCAAGAAAATAATATTGGTGGAACCAACTACACCTTCTGTGAAAAGATTTCGACTCTCTTCTACTGATATTAATGGAACTTGTTTATCGGATGACAACATTGATGGAAACTCCAACAACATTAATCAATCTCCTGAGATAGAAGCAAGAGTTTCAGACAAACATGTGCTGGTTAGGATCCACTGCAAGAAACAAGATGGTCTCATTGCTAAAATATTGAGTGAATTAGACAAGTTTTGTCTCGATGTCATTAGTAGTAGCACCATGCCATTTGGGGATACTGCCCTTGATATCACCATTATTGCTCAGGTACTTTACTTTCATCTCTCGTTAGCCAAAAATTATTATTGCAATTAAGTTGGTAGGTAATGTAAAATATTTTCACATATGAGTCATTGTTTTGAGACAAAAGGAGAGCCTAACATGTGCAATTCACCCTCACAAATGGACTTCACTTTTGTGGGTCCCATACTTTTATTTTATATTTGCTTTTTATTCAGTAAAAATGTCCGTGCACTAAATTTTTTGATAAATTATAACGATATTCTTTTAGTAAAGTTAAAAATATCAAAATTAATGTTAAATGGTGTAAAAGCATACAAATAAACAAAATAAAATATACATTTTATTATAAAATGATTGTAATTTTTTATATGATTAACGAATTACTGATAAAAATGAGATTATTAGAACTTTACCTGAACTCAATTTAATTATGTTAAACATTATATATATTTTTTAATCATAGAAAATGTGAATATAATTTATCTTACTTTTTTTATTTATTAAATGTCACTTGTGAGATTGTGACATTTGTCCATGATGCTAGGGATAATTATTAAACGTTTTGTTCGAAATTTCTTAATTTTGCTTTCACACGTTCAAAAAGTTATAATTAAAGGTGTAAAAAAGACACATTGGCATGAGGCACGGCCCAACCCAAGGCCCGATCTGAGACACAGCTCAAGACCCAACTCGCCCACTGTCCAACATCACCTTCAAACCACTTTAGTGAGAAAAAAAAATGTCAGGATTGATGTGCCAAAACATTATCATGTGATGATATTTTTAAGTTTATTGTTTTCGGGTGGAGGGAGGGCAACAATATACTTCCCCGCAACTACACCCAACAAAAAATAAAAAATAAAAAGTTTTTCAGCATGTGATAAAATAAAAACTAGTAACAAACACATCATCTGAATTAAAATTTCATACAAAAATTATGTTTTATATAAGCGTTACTCAAACTTTTATTATCTTCTCATTAAGCTAATCTACAATTTGTTGTGTGCAGATGGGTGATGAATTGAAAGTGAAGGATCTTGTGAAAAACCTAAGTTCGGCTGTTCTAAAGTTTGTATGACACATGCATTAATTCAATCAATTTCACTTTGGACATTGCATTTAGAGATTCCCTAATCTTTCTTGGTCGTGTCTTTGCTCTCTGATTCAATGTTCCATTGTTGTAAAAATGGCTTTTATGATGTGATGAGAAAGGGTTTTCGTGTTGGGATGGTCACTGTTGGTGAATAATGGTAGAATAATTGAATAATTAATCGATATATTTGCAGTTTAGCTATAATCCATTTTTGTATTGCTCAAAGATATAAAACTAATCACAGAACAAGAATAATTCACGTTGAGTATTTTCTGTGATTCGTTCTGTATCTCTTAAACTTATTATTGTATTGGTTGATGTAATGATATACTAATTTTTTTTATACCATGCACAAATGAAGGATGGATTTTGCATGAAAGCTAAGGATATCGAGGACAACCTAAGATTATCTCTAGCGAAGTTCCTGTGACAGACACGTAAACAAGTTCACTTTCCACTCTGAAGATTGTTGTCTTCAATTTTTCGCGTTCCCTTGAACTTCTAACAAAATAAATTTGTTTACTCACTATTAAAAATGTGTGAATAAACTACAAATTATCCTTGATCTAAAACAGTGAGCGTTATATCTAAAAAGTAGATTCATTTTACTTAAAGTTATGGTTCTCACTGTTTTTGATCTATAAAAATTTGTATTTTATTCGTGGACTAGCTAAGTATGTAAACAAAATTCAACATAATCAATAAAATTTTGAAAATTAATGAAATGTAACTTTTTTATTCATCAACCTTTTTTTCTTTTTTTTTTTTAGCCCCTCCGAGTTATCTTTCACTTTCTTGGCTTTGTCGATTATTGATGCAAGCTTCCATTATTAATAAAATAGTTTATTTCTATTAACTTTTTGTGACAAGATTAAGTGACGCAGCGGAATAAATCACACGAGACTAGATATCGTTCTAATAGACGAGAATTCTTAAATCCACAAGAACACCCTTGAATCCACAAGGAGATAGAAGAAAAACTCTTTAAAATATTATTGAATGAATGAAAATTACATATGCTTGTAGGCTTATTTATAATAGACTAAACCTAATGCTTGTAGGAAAAGTGATTCCAAAATAAACTAAGAAACTTAAATCAACACAAATTAAGAAACCTAAGAGAACTAGGAAACCTAAGAGACTAAAAGTTCTAAACAATTTAAAATCCTAGTCAAAAACCTAATTCTAAATAATAAAATGAAGAAATATAAAAATTATAGAATTTTGTTCCACATCTTTCTTGCCTTTTGTCGGTCCAATTGTTCCAAGAAGTCTTCGGCTACTTGTTCTACATCAGTCCCTTCTTCTCGGAGAGAACTCGACCTCGAGTTCGATTCTGGATAGAGGGGTTCTTCAGCATGATACTCATATAAATCAGCTACATTAAAAGTCTTGGAAATCTTCATGTCATCTGGTAGCTCAATCACATAAGCATTGTCATTGATTTTCTTTAACACCCTATATGGACCATACTTGCGAGGCTTCAATTTGTTGTATGTGCCAACTGGAAATCTGTCTTTGCGCAAATACACCATTACTAAATCTCCTTCCTTGAACAGTTTGGAGCGCCGATGGTTGTCTGCAGCTGCCTTATATTTGGTATTTGTTTCCTCCACCTTCTGTCGTACTTCTTCTTGTACTGCTTGGGCTTGTTTGGCCATGGTTTCGGCGGCAGTACTCACTTCTGGACCCAGGCAAACGGAGCAAATCAACTGCATGTTTTGGAGGCGTGACATACACCAGAGAGAATGGTGACTTTCCTGTGGCACTGTGAACTGCGCTATTATATGCGAATTCTGCTTGAGGCAAAGCAAGATCCCATTGCTTTGGTTTGTCTCCACAAATGCTGCGAACCAAATTGCCCAAAGTCCTATTAGTCACCTCTGTTTGACCATCTGTTTGAGGATGCGCGGTTGAACTACGATTCAAGGCTGTGTTAAATATCTTCCATAAAGTCACCCAGAAGTGGCTAAGGAACTTGACATCACGATCTGAGGTAATGGATTGAGGGACTCCATGCAAACGAACTACTTCTCGAAAGAATAATCGAGCCACATGAGAGGCGTCTGAAGTCTTTCGACAAGGAATAAAATGTGCCATCTTTGAAAACCTGTCAACCACTACGAACACAGAATCAACTCCACGTTGGGTACGAGGGAGTCCTAACACAAAGTCCATCGACAAGTCTTCCCATATGCTGTTAGGAACAGGTAGAGGCATATAGAGACCAGTATTCTGAGACTGCCCTTTGGATACTTGACAAATGTAGCACTTCCTCACAAAATTGCCAACATCTCGCTTCAACTGAGGCCAGAAATATCGTTCTTCCATACTTGCGATAGTCTTGTCCCTGCCCAAATGTCCACTTAAGCCACTACCATGGAGATCTCGAATTAGTTTCTCTCGCAAAGAGCTACGGGGAGTGCATAAGTGATTTCCGTGAAATAGATAGGCATCAGTGATGTGGGAATCAGTGACTGGTTGTCTTTGAATACACTTTGCCCATATCTCCTTGAAGTCATCATCATCAGGATAAAGTTCTTTCAGGAACTCAAAACCCACAATCTCATGTGTCAACGTGACTAATAAACTAGCCCGTCGACTCAAGGCATCCGCGACTCGATTCAAAACCCCTGATTTGTGGCGAATAGTAAAAGGAAATTTCTGAAGGAAAGTAGACCATCTTACATGCATGTTATCTAGGTGCTTCTGGCTGTTGATAAACTTTAAGGCTTGATGATCAGTATACAACACAAACTCTCTCTGTATCAGGTAGTGTTCCCAATGCTTCAATGCTCGAACCACTGCATAAAATTCTTGGTCGTAAGTGCTCCACTTTTGCCGAGCTTCACTTAATTTTTCACTGAAAAAGGCCACTGGTTTATGTTCTTGAGATAGGACAGCCCCAATGCCCACGCCACTGGCATCACACTCTACCTCAAAAATCTTCTCAAAACTGGGCAAAGCTAGCACTGGTGCAGTGCACAACTTCTCTTTGATTAGCAAAAAGCTCTCTTCTGCATCATCATCCCACAAGAATTTTCCTTTCTTCATGCACTCTGTTATTGGTGCCACAATAGTGCTGAAACTTCGAATGAAACGCCTATAAAACGTAGCCAACCCATGGAAACTCCGAACATCACTAACAGTCTTGGGTGTTGGCCACTCTTGGATGGCTCGAACCTTCTCTTGGTCCACATGAATGCCATCTGAACTAACCACATAACCCAAGAACAGCAAACTACTTGTAAGGAAACTACACTTCTTAAGGTTAATGTACAACTTGCTTACCTCCAGTGCTGTCAACACCTCTCGTAAATGGGCCATGTGGTCCTCCTCTGATTTACTGTAGATTAATATGTCATCAAAATAAACCACGACAAATTTCCCAGTGAAAGGTCGTAATACTTGATGCATCACTCGCATGAAGGTGCTGGGAGCATTAGAAAGGCCAAATGGCATAACCAACCATTCATACAAACCATCCTTAGTCTTGAATGCTGTTTTCCATTCATCCCCAGGACGGATTCGAATTTGATGGTACCCACTTCGCAGATCGATCTTTGAAAACCACTTTGATCCTTCTAGCATGTCCAACATGTCATCTAATCGGGGAATGGGAAATCTATACTTGATGGTAATCTTGTTAATGGCTCGGCTGTCTACACACATTCGCCAACTTCCATCTTTCTTTGGCGTTAATAATGCCGGAACAGCACATGGACTTAGGCTTTCACGAATAAGTCCCTTTCGCAGCAATTCTTCGACTTTCTCCTGCAGGATCTCACCCTCTTTTGGACTCATTCTATAGTGTGGTAGGTTTGGCAGACTTGCTCCTGGTATGAAATCAATCTGATGTTGAATGTCCCTCATGGGTGGAAGTTCATCTGGCAACTCGTCAGCAGTAAGCTCTTGGAATTCCTCCAACAATGGTTGAATTTTCTGAGGAATTGGTGTGGCTGTGTTCTCCTTGGCCACAGGTACCATTGTTTTCACAACCATAGCATATAACTCTTGTGAAGTTTTCGCATCTGCCACAAACTCGGCCTCTGAATTGGTTATAGTGAGGAAAGACTTCGCTTTGACTTTCGGAGGCACTGTGTGTTGCTTTAAGGGACTCATAGCAATTTTATGAGACCCCCAATTGAACACATAAGTGTTGTCTCGCCCTCTAAATGTAATATCCACATCAAATTGCCAAGGTCTTCCAAGTAATACATGACTAGCATCCATATCAACCACATCACATAATACATCGGATTTATAATGTTTGCCAATAGAAATAGGTACCTTACATACTTCGGTTATTTGACAGCAGGTCCTTTTTTGATCCAGCCAATACTGTAGGGAGAGGGGTGTGGTTCAGGAGACAAGTTCAGGTGTGTTACCAATCGTTTAGCCACAAAATTTTCACAACTTCCACTGTCCACAATAAGGTCACACACCTTTTGATTTATGGTACAACAAGAGCGAAAAATACTGTGACGTTGACTGAGGTCCTCAGTTTTTGGTGTAAATAGAACCCTTTGAACTACACAGTTGACTCGTTCTCCTTCTTCTCTGGCAAGTTCAGCACCTTCATACTGATCACCCTCATGTTCTGCATCTCCATTATCTCCAATTTCATCTTCTTCTTCAACTAAATTAGCAGTCCTTCTTTCTGGGCAGACATTAGAGCGATGGCCAGGTGTACCACATCTATAACACTTATCCGTTGTTGGTTTGGCATAAGGATTTGTGTTTCGAGGTGCCTCTCTGCTACTTGATCCAGTCATCTGGTTTCCTCCTCCACCAGCGGTACCCCTCTGCTGATTTACTGGAACTGTTGGTTGGCCAGCCCCTTTTCCTTTTTCCCTAGTGGGAAACGATGAATCAGGAAAGTTCCGACGATATCCAGAATAGGTTGTCTTGCGCTCCATTAGCTCGGCTTTGAGAGCCATATTATGTGCTTCATCCACAGTCCACACTACTGATAGCCCCATCTTCTCTCGAATGGTTAATTTTAACCCATTGAGATACCGGGCTACACGCTGTCCTTCAGTCTCATTCAGATTATTACGATCTGAAAGTCGGCAAAATTCAGTTGTATAATCAAATACAGATCGACTTCCTTGGGTGCAATTTTGGTACAACTGAAACAATTATTGATCATAATCTGGTGGTAAAAATTTGTCTTGATGGAGTTGTTTCATCCGACGCCAAGTCCGTACAAATTTTTTCCCTTATCAATGCCTATTTTTCTGTAATTGATCCCACTATACTGCAACACCTCCTTTTAGTTTGTACGCCACCAATTTCACCATCTTTGATTCTGGAACATCCATCATCCCGAAAAATCACTCCACCTCTGAAAGCCAGTCAAGAAAATCCTCAATATGTAGATTTCCATTGAACTGGGGAAGATCTATCTTCATTCGGTACTCATCGAACCCTTGTTGTTGTTGCCTTCGGGGTTGATAGTTGGCTGGAAGTGGTTCAAACTCTGGTTCAGACTCCTCCTCACTATCAGATGGACAACGAAGGGGACGTCTAGGAGCATTCTGAACAGGTTGACCTCGGGCAAATCCTTCGGTGCGCACTCTGTTCTGGTTAACAGGTTGGCCTTGGGCAACTCCCTCAGCACGGACCCTATCAACCACTGGTGGCCTGTTGTTGGCATTGAGATTCAGGCCAATAAGCAGATCACGAATTTCGTTCAACTGCTCTTGCTGTTTCTCATATGCTACCCACAGGGCCTCGACCCCACGATCACCGCCAGTAGGGTTTGCATGATCTACTCTGTCTTGTGCCATTGAGCCAGGTGAATCCTTGCTCTGATACCACTTGACGCAGCGGAATAAATCACACGAGACTAGATATCGTTCTAGTAGACGAGAATTCTTGAATCCACAAGAACACCCTTGAATCCACAAGGAGATAGAAGAAAAGCTCTTTAAAATATTATTGAATGAATGAAAATTACATATGCTTGTAGGCTTATTTATAATAGACTAAACCTAATACTTGTAGGAAAAGTGATTCCAAAATAAACTAAGAAACTTAAATCAACACAAATTAAGAAACCTAAGAGAACTAGGAAACCTAGGAGACTAAAAGTTCTAAACAATTTAAAATCCTAGTCAAAAACCTAATTCTAAATAATAAAATTAAGAAATATAAAAATTATAGAATTTTGTTCCACATCTTTCTTGCCTTTTGTCGGTCCAATTGTTCCAAGAAGTCTTCGGCTACTTGTTCTACATCATTAAGTTTAATTTTGTTGGGTCAGGGAGAGCCATAGATTGATGCAAATAAACATACACAAGAGAGAAATACGGAGTTTACGTGATTTGGTAATAACCTATATGCACGGGCAGTGAAAATTCTATATATTTTGGAGAGATACAAATTCATTCAGTGTTTCCTCACCACTCTCTTCTTCTTCAATTTAATGTTTGCATACAAAATACAATTCCTTACTTCTCTATTTATAGAGTTTCTTCAGAGGGTGAGATGTGTAGGCAGTGACGGAAATTTCACCGTGTTTTGGATGCGTTCGGAAAGCTTCAAGGTGCTTCAATTGTTGACCTTCAGGAGGTTGAACTCAAGATGAACTTCTTCTTTTGGAGTCTTCTGGTTTGGTCTTCACAAGAGAAGCCAAGCTTCTCTTTTCTTCTTCTTTCTTAATGGTGAAGTAGAGGGAAGAGAAATTGAGCCAATTAACCCACAATTCTCCACCTTGGCGAAAAATTCTTCATCCAAACTATATAGTGAGCAATCAACGCTACTATGCATCCAAAGGTGCTTACATGTGCTCCAAATGGATTAAGCCCAAACATTGTTTGAACTTCACTCCAGCTCTGTTCTTCTTCTACTGGGTTTTCTTCTGCTGGGAGAGATGCACTGTGCTTCTAACCCTAACCCTCTCTTGGGGATTCTCTGTCCCAAGAGTCTTCTTATGTGCAACCGTAAAATGATCAAACCGATCATACTACTGTCCTGGTGATTGCTTCATTCTGTAGAGGGATTTCTTCTTTCTAATAAATTTTTTCTTTCCAGCTACTCGAAACCTTCCAAGCTAAGATAAGAAAATTTATTCATTCAAATCACCATCTTCTTGATGAATTTTCATTTGCAGCCGATTACCTTTTTCCTGTTTAGTAATTATTCCATATCCCAAGTCTTATTCTTGTGCAGATTTTGTACTTCTTCTTTAGCTAGTTGTTCTTGTTTGGGATTCTTCTTGGTTGCTTCAGCTGTTGAGATATCATTCCCAATTGCTAGAAATGCATGAGATATGATATTCGCATATCTAGCTGGTTTTCTGGTCTCTCTATTCAACTTCCTTGTAGCAATAGACTCTAATTGATGCGATACTGTTATGACTGGTTCTTCTTCAATTGCACCTTCTCCAATTCGTTCTTCTAAGTCTACTGTTGCATCAAATCCACCTGCTGCGTTCCAATGGCTTTGTTTTGTTTACTAGAGTCTTTAGGCTTGAGTTGCTTAAGCATTTCAAACTCATTAAATGTGACATCTCACCTAACTATGACCTTCTTCAATTCAGGGCACTAAAGCCTGTACCCTTTTTCTTCACGACTAAAGCCCAAGAATACTCATTTCTTGGCTTTAGGATCAAGCTTACTTCTCTGCACATGATAGTAAGCTGGACTACCAAATATATGCAATTGATCATAATCATTGGCATGAGTACTGAACCATACCTTCAATGATGTTTTTCCTTCATTTGCAGTAATCGATAGACAGTTGAAAAGGCAGTGGGCATATGTCACAGCTTCAGCCCAAAGTTGCTTGCCTAAACCAGATTGAGCAAGCATACAATGCACCTTTTCCAATGGAGTATTGTTCTTCTATTCTACCATTTCATACTGTTGTGGAGTTCGTCTTTTAGTGATGCGATGTACTCTACCTTCTTTCTGACAGAGTTCTTTCAACGGATCAATAATGTTGTTTCCACCATTGTCTGATCTTAAAGTCTTCAATTTTTTGCTAGGCTGGTTTTCCATCATCTTCTTCCATGTTGTGAAGATGTTTACAACTTCATTGTTTTCTTCATAATGTACACCCAAACACGATGAGAATATTCTTCAATAGATGTGACAAAACAATGTTTACCTACTTTCCATATTTTCTTCCTTACAATGTTCTACTGTCTCGAACTTGACTTTAGTCTTCGTGCAATCTGTGTCAACTTTGTCAACTTCTTCATTCTTTCTACTACTGGTGGCTGCTCCACTTACAATTGTACTCCATTGCAAGAAGTACAAATCCTTCTCCTTGTTTCCTTTCATCATGACCCGAGTTCCCGACACTACTACGAGATCTCCACCTTCCAAGGTAATCTTGAAACCTTTTGGATGCTAAAATGCCCAGCGAGATGAGATTCTTCTTCAATTCTGGTACATACTGTACTCAGAGCTCGAACTGTTCCATTATGGAACTTCAGTTAGATGCTTCCTATTCCCATTGTCTCATAAGCGGCGTCGTTACCCATAAGAACTGTTCCACTATCTAACTTTCCAAAGTTAGAAAGCCAGTCCTGATTAGGACACATATGGAAAGTACATCTAGAATCCATAATCCATTCATCAAAATGGCACGGAAACAATGGAGCAATACAAACACAATCTGAATCTTCATTCTCTTGAGCAAGGCTGACTATGGATGTCTCATTGTCATTATTCTTCGGACAATCTGCTTTCTAGTGTCCTTTCTTTCGATAAAGGGTACATTCATCTATAGCGAGTATTATTCTAGTTGACGGTTCCTTACACATGGAGCAGGATCTGTTTTTGCTGCTTCTGTATGACCCCTCCCAGATTGCTTCTTCTTTCCAATTTTCCTCGTACAACTAAGGCTCCACCTGATGTGTCTTGATAATGGGCCTTCTTATCCTTCTTCTGGTACTCATTGTTAACCAATGTGTCAGACGTATCTTCAAACTTGATTTCTTACTTCCCATAGAGCAGTATGGTAATCAAGTGCTTATATTCATTTGGTAAGGAATTCAGCAGCAATAAAGCCTTGTCTTCATCTTTAACTTCAACATTCAAATTGAGTAGATTGGCAAGAATCTTGTTAAAGTCATTCAAGTGTTTAGACATTGAACTTCTTTCTTTATACTGAAATCGGAAAAGTTTATTCTTCAAGTATAATCGATTCTCTATGCTTTTCGTCATGTGCTTGTCCTCCAACTTCTTCCAGAGATCTTTGGCATTCGAATCCTTCATGACAGAATACTCTTGATCTTTTGCAAGACATAACCGGATGGTACCACAAGCTAGCCAGTTGATCTTGTTTCAATTTTTGTCGAACATTTCTGTAGGTTTGTCCTCCAAAGCGATATCTAATTCTTGTTGGATAAGCACGTCTAAGACTTTGCATTGCCACATGCCGAAGTTGTTTCTTCCATCGAATTTTTTAACCTCAAACTTGGCATTGGAGATTGAGCTCATTTTTCCTTGGTTACTTGATGAAGGTATTTCTTCAGTCATTCTTTTCAAAATTCTGAAACCACCAAAAATGCCCTTCTTCGGGGACGGCTAAGACAATTTGAAATGCAACCACCCCTGACAACCTCGTAAAATTTGGATCTCAATATGAAGAAATGGATAGCGCGGTATAGTCCAAAACGGTAGATTTAGTTAGGGACTACTCTTCCTACGTCAAAAAGCAACCTAAAAGTGCTCCCAAAACTGACCAAAACTTTTCAGAGAATATTTTGTTATTCAAGAAAATATTCCATCACAGAGAGAATATTTCGTTCCTGATTGGCCTGCTGAGGTGGCAGTCAAACCTGCTGATGTGACAACTGACATGGCGTGTTGACCAAACTGGTAGTGATTACGTGGCAGCGACACATGGTGCTGACCTGGCGACATGTGGAGCTGACGCGTGGCAGATCAGCGGCAGCGCGACGACTCGACTCACACTACAAGAAATTACACTTTTGGCGACTAAATTTGGCTACTAAAATTAATTTAGTCGCCAAAAGTCAGCCCTTTGGCACTTAAAATTTGAATTGGTCGGCAATGTTTCATATTTTAGCTACTAAAATTTTTTAGTAGCTGTATATTACTTATTGGCGACTAAAACATAATTAGTAGCTAAAAAATGACCCAATCAGCGACTAGAAAACAGTTAGTCGCTAAAAATAGCCCAATAGGCGACTAAAATGCAATTAGTAGCTAAAAAGTTACTCAATAGGCGACTAAAAATGACTTAGTCGATAAAAAATTACCCTATGGGCGACTAAAAAAATTTTGGTCCCTAAATGTATAATCTTTAGCTACTAAAAATAATTTAGTCGGTATTAATTTACTTTTAGCGACAAAATTTTAGTCGGCGATTGTAATTAAAAAATTTAAAAATTGGACTTTAGATTTCGGAGGGAAAATTAATTGGCTACTAAAGTCGTTAGTCAGAAAAATGTCTTTATTTATTATTGGCGACTACAAAAATTGGTCGAGAAAGAAAATAAACTAGGTTTCTCTTGAGAATGCCAACAATTTTACTCACTCAGATATCTTTTGTTCTAATGGGAACATCATGATGATGATGATGACGAATATTGTGAGATTTCACCAACAATGTATGACAAGTCACTTGAATATGGACTTTAATTGTTCTGTACTGAAATGGTAAGCAATTAAATTAGCTTGGTTTTTTTAATGGAAAGTTTTATTTGCTGAATGTTAAATATGATCATTCCATCAAAGTCATTACATTTTAAGAAGAATAATGAAAAGAAATGTTCCTGCTTTTCTATGTTTTGTATGTACCTATTGAGAGTGAAGATATTATACATAATGTGAATATTCCATCGAAAAGTTTCTGTTTCATTGGAACCCATATTGTAACTAGCATTTGTTTAAATATGGGATAGCATGCTCGATAAGGCATGAGTTCAAACATCACAAGTGTTTCTTCATAGGAACATCCATGAATTTGATCGATCGTTACATGTTTGATACTCAACATAGTTGGAATAATCACATTAATAACTGCATTAACAGTTATCTTTATCCCAAATGTTATTATCAAAAGTTGAAAGACAGACCTCCGGTGAAAAAGTTTAAGTGGGTAGGTCTCTCTCAAGTAATAGATTTATCAATCAATTTCTTTATAAACACACTGTCCCTTGTTCACTTAGTGACATTCTTGTGTTTTTACATGGCATTGTGGTTGGCGTTGACCAAATTTTCTCAGGCTAAGGTATGTCCTATTCTTGTTATTACCCCCTTTTTTTATTATTATTATTTTATTTTATTTTATTTAAAGTTTTGAACCGCAGGATATGGATAGTTTTATAACTATAGCTGTTATTTTTCTCATTACTATTATGTGCACTTGCATAGGACAAATTAGGACCACTCAAACATATGAGTCAAAATCTTGTTTGAACCTCGTTTCCATCGAGATAGAATTCGATTTCAACTGGGATGGGACCACTCAAACATATGAATTTGGTTCTCTTCTTAGGAATTAAAGGATTGAGATTTTTTTATGGATATTTTAGTTTGGACTTGTAAGGATTGAAGAGTAAAGATATACGTTATTGGTGATGAATTGTTACTTTTGTAATAAGAATTTACTATATTTATGAGTTTAAGTGAATTTACTATATTTATGAGTTTAAGTGCTAGTACAATGTAGACATTTAACATAAATAATACAACTAAGCAACAAAATCAATTTTTATTTTTTTTTATAATATATTAATATGTAGAATATAAGGTATTGCAGTGCTCTCATAATATTATTATGAAGGTCCACAGGACTCCTAGACTACAGCCCAAATCATTTTTGACACTCAAATCATTTTTCATAGGACTCCTAGACTACATCCCAAGTCATTCAAGGTATTGCAGTGCTCTCATAATATTTACTGCAACAGCTTCTGGTAATTGGAAATGAATGATTTGGAAATTATTGCTACTCAAACCTTTTGCTTCTGCTCATAATTTTTGCTACTCAAACCTTTTCAACGAATTATTTGGAAATGATTTAAGTTAGAAGAATTTTGAAAATGATTTGGAAATTATTTAAGTTAGAAGAATTTTGAAAATGTTGCTGCTTATGTCAAGGATAATTGTTTTTTTTTTGTTGCTAGTTGCTGACCTTAATATCATTTGATTAGTAATGTTGGGGGTTTTGAACAAGATCTGGTTGACACCTTTTTTTTTTTTTTTTTGGGGGGGGGGGGGGGGGGAGAGGGGGGGTGTTTGCAGCTCAGGTGTTCAATGAAATGTCTAAGTTCACTCCACACCAAATTTTGGGTTTTGTTTTATTTTTTGGTTATTTTTTTGAAGATTGAAAATGGATTTTGGTTCTTAATTAGGTTTTGTGGTGCTTTTTTGTATTCACAGGCACAGTATATACTTGTTTTGTGTTCTTTCAAAGAACAGCTTCAGCAACATGTCAGAGTCCATGTTATTGAGCATGTCTGGATTTTCGATGAATGCTCTCGAAATTTTTTTCGATCGAATCCAGGAAAGAATTCTCATCTATATATAAATACATTGTATATGCCCTAATACTACCTTTGTTCTTCATGTTTTATATCTGAATGTGATCAGATTGAAGTCGAATGTGCCTTTTGTGATTTATTTTCTTGATTTTTTTTTATAAATATTATATATGAATTACTGTGCTTCGTTCGTGGAGTTAAAAAAAAATGATCAGCTTTATATTTTCTTTTTTAATGTTTGTGTTTTGTGGATACTCTTTCAGTCAATTTCTTCTTTTTTGTCATCCAGGTACTTTCTTTATATAAATATATACCACATAGATTACATATATGAAGGTAAGTTTCTTTGCTCCTCATAAATCTGTGTCTTCATTTATTTATTCTAAGTATTTGATATAGATTCAGGTCATTCTTTTCATTTGTCTTGAGATCCTTGATTGATCTCTGATCTATGCATTAGGAAAATTGGGTCTTCATTTATTTGTTCTAAGAACTTTTATTTGATATAGATTTAGGTTGTTTTTTTCATTAGTCATGAGACCTTTGATTTGAAACTCTGATCTATGCTTAGGAAATTTGGGAATTCATTCATTTGTTCTGAGCAACTTCTATTGGATATAATAATTATTAGGACAAATCTACAATGTGTGTGCACCCCTAAAAAGGGTATATCGTAAGAAGATTTACCATTTTTGGTTGTGAAAATTATTAATATTTGTGGTGATTTATGCCAAGTTGTGGTGATTTAGAGTTGAAAATGTCATAAATGCAATCGGAAAAAGGCGTTCGAGGGGTGAAAATGCAAAACAGCCACCGAACCTCTGTTTTAACATAACGGGAAGCTTCCCGGTGGGAAATGTGACATGTAGGGATAGATGGTACGTAAATAGGACACCTACGTTGGGAGTTAAAGTTGAAAATGTCATTAATTTTAGTCGACAAAAAGGGGTTTGGGGGGCGAAAATGCGAAGCAGCCCCGGAACCTCTATTTTAACGTAACAGGAAGCTTCTCGGTGGGAAATGTGACATATAGGGACAGACGGTACGTAAATAGGACACCTATGTTGGGAGTTAGAGTTGAAAATGTCATTAATTTAGTCGACAAAAAGGGGTTTGGGGGCGAAAATGCGAAACAACCCCCGAACCACTGTTTTAACGTAATGGGAAGCTTCCTGGTGACAAATGTGACATGTAGGGATAAACGGTACGTAAATAGGACACATACGTTGGGAGTTAGAGTTGAAAATGTCATAAATTTTGTCGAGAAAAGGGGTTCGGGGGGCGAAAATGGAAAACATCCCCCGAACCACTGTTTTACTGTAACGGGAAGCTTCCCTGTGACAAATGTGACATGTAGGGACAGACGGTACGTAAATAGGACACCTACGTTGGGAGTTAGAGTTGAAAATGTCATTAATTTAGTCGACAAAAAGGGGTTCGGGGGGCGAAAATGCAAAACAGCCCCCGAGACACTGTTTTTTTCATAACGAGAAGGTTTCCGGTGACAAATGTGACATGTAGGGACAGACGGTACGTAAATAGGACACCTACGTTGAGAGTTAGAGTTGAAAATGTCATAAATTTAATCGGAAAAAGGCGGTCGGGGGGCGAAAATGCAAAACAACCCCCGAACCTCTGGTTTAACGTAACGGGAAGCTTTCCGGTGCCAAATGTGACATGTAGGGATAGACGGTACGTAAATAGGACACTTACCTTGAGAGTTAGAGTTGAAAATGTTATTAATGTAGTCGACAAAAAGGGGTTCAGGGGGCGAAAATACAAAACAGTATCATAGCCACTGTTTTTACATAACGGGAAGCTTCCCAGTGACAAATGTGACATGCAAGGACAGACGGTATGTAAATAGGACACCTACGTTGAGAGTTAGAGTTGAAAATGTCATAAATTTAATCGGCAAAAGGCGTTCGGGGGGCAAAAATGCAAAATAGCCCCCGAACCATTGTTTTTATGTAACGGGAAGCTTCCTGGGTCCAAATGTGACATGTAGGGATGGGCGGTACGTAAATAGGACACCTAGATTGGGAGTTAGAGTTGAAAATGTCATAACAATAGTTGAAAAAATCGTGTGGGTGGCGACAATGTGTTTATGTGGTAGAACATGAAATGCCCATGTCGTGGGCAACTATTTTGGTACTACCATCTTAAACTATAGTTTGTTTAACTCTTTCCTTATTAGTTTATGTACAGTTATATTTTGGGGAAATTGTTTACTGCTTTTGTTGACTATGGCCCCTTTAATTGCCATAAACATAACTTTTGGCATTCATTCATAGAATCGATGTTCGTCTACCATTCCATGTTTGGGTGTCTTTCATTAGTTAATAGCTATTACTCTCCTTGTCTTTTCATGTTTAAAATTAATACAATTGCTATATGTCGTCCAGAAGTGCCTTTATAGGCACCAAACTAATGACATTTTTTTTATTTGCAGATGGTTTTGGACATACAAATGTGGATATGATTTTTTTTGACAAGTACGGAAGGGCATTGTTTTTATACGTCTACCCGTATATATAGTGGTTTGTATAAATTACTTTTTTGGTGTGGTAAATATTAGCTAATTTGGCATGGTAGAAATTAGCATATATACTAATTTAGGTTGTGGTACATATGTCCTTTTTGTTAATTAATTTGGTTAGTCCTGTATTATGTATGAAATGAAATTATTGATGTTGGATTAGACTTGGTTCGTATGGAATTTGTATTATATATAGAATTGGACGTTCAATATTAATGTTTTGGATGGTTGGAACTAAAATGTGTGCACATTGTTGAATGCTTGAATGGTTGATAATATATTTAGCGTTGATGGATTATATTGGTTATACAGGATACAGGTTGTACTAAAAATGGATACAGGTTGTTTAGAATTTTTTTGAAAAAAAAAAACAAAAACAAAAACAAAAAGTATTTGGCCACCAAATATTTTGGTAGCCAAATTCGTGATCAAATGTTTTGGCGACTAATAATTTACTAGCAAAAACATAACCAAAATTTTTTTTGCGACTAAATAGTTAGTAGCTAAAACAACTGAGAATGAGAGAAAGAAACTATTGGCTACTAAATTTTTTAGTCACGGAAAAAAAAGGGTATCATTTGGCGACTAAAACATTTGGTGGCAAAAAGTAATGAAGTGAAACTTAAGAGGTTTTTGGCTACGACCAATTGTAGTCGCCAAAAGTGACCACGACAAAATGACATGGTCGCTAAAAATATGTATTCTATTGGTGCCCAAAATATTTAGTCTCTAATAGTTGGTTAAAATTTTCATGTAGAACTTTTAGTGACTAAAAAATTAGTGGCCGAAATGTCCCGTTTGCCGACTAAGTACGGATTCGTAGCCAAATGTTCACTTTCGGTGACTAATTCTTTCGTAGCAAAAAGTAACACCTTCCCCGACCACACGAATGTTAATAGCCAAAAGTCACATTCGGCGACTACTGGTTTTAGTGGCGAAAAGCTAACATTTGCCGACTAAAAGAAGTTTAGTAGGCAAATGTTACACTTTCGGCGACCAAATAAAGTTTAGTCGCCAATACTATCGCCAACAGGGTATAGGCGACGAACTTGGTGACAAAACTTTTTAGTCGCTAAATCGTTTCAGCAACCAAATTTCTAACTTTTGGCGACCAATATTTTGGTAGCCAAAAGTGACATTTCTTGTAGTGTCAGTTTCAGGTGGATGACGTCATCAGCTGGTGGCGTGACGTCAGCGATCGATAGCAAAATGAATTCAGTGTTTGGTTCTCCTGGGGACGACGCGTGGCGCGTGTGTTCTAGTGGTGCCGCACATGAGAATGGTGTCAGGAGGCACATAGGGCACGTGTGGGCAGCTCCGTTGTCCTTTTTCGACCTTTTTTTTTTTTTTTTTCCTCTGTGTGCTCTTCTCGTCAAGAGCTTCAACTTGGTGTGATCAAAAGTGGATATCAACCACTTTGAAATCTGAACAATTTTGAAAAATGTCCCCTGTTTCACTGAAAATTCGCTCAATCGAGCTTTGGTACCACTTGTTGGGTTAGGGAGAGTCACAGATTGAGGCAAACAAACATACATACAATAGAGAAACGCAGAGTTTACATGATTCGGTAATAGTCTACATCCACGGGCAGTGAAAATTCTATAGATTTTGAAGAGATACAGATTCACTCAGTGTTTCCTCATCACTCTCTTTTTCTTCAATTTAATGTTTACATACAAAATACAATTCCTTACCTCTCTATTTATAGAGTTTCTTTAGAGGGTGAGATGCGTAGGCAATGATGGAAATTTCATTGTGTTTTGAACACGTTCGGGAAGCTTGAAGGTGCCTCTATCGTTGACCTTGAGGAGGTTGAACTCAAGATGAACTTCTTCTTCAAGAATCTTCTGATTTGGTCTTCACAAAAGAAGCCGAACTTCTTTTTTTTTTTTTTTTTCTTAATGGTGAAGTAGAGGGAAGAGAAATTGAGCCAATTTCCCCGCAAATTCAAATATATGCTAGAAAGGTGTTTAATGTTGAAATGATAGCTACAGCTTCAAATTTCAATAATTGGTTGATTTGTAATTGAAATATTTTTAATTCTGTATTGTGTGGTGTTGGACTAGAAAAAATTAGGAAAAATCATTTCATTTAGGCATTGTCCAGCATGATTAAAAAAGTTATTTTCTGGTTAAATAAGTTATTATATATATATATTTGGTCTTGAGATTAAAAAAAAAATATAGTTAAAATGTTAAAAAAAACAACTTTTGCCCTAACAAAATGTAATTATTTTGTTACCAATAACAAAATTTTAATTTTTTTCCCCACTAAATTAGTTATTAGTTATTTTCGAAACTTCTTGGAAAATAGAATGTTAAAATCTAATCAAATAGAGCTTAGTTTTTTTAGATTCTAAAAAAAAGAGAAAAAAACATTACACTATTTTAAGGAATTATCTAGTTGGCTTCCAACTAGAAAGGTGTAGTTAGATTTGGTGGGCTCACTTTGGATTAATTTTAGTGAAGTGATATATTTTAACTGGTAAAATACTTTTGAGTCATGTAAAGAAATAATATTAATCAAATATAATTATATGATCAAATTATATTTATTTTTAAAGATGAGTTTCATGTATTATTTTAAGACAAATTGATCTATCATGTCACTATTGACTTCGTTCATCTTATGCATGAATTAGAGAGCAAGACACAAGATATACTATATTTTGAATATGTAAATAATCAATTCAACGTGTAAAAAATATATTGAAATATGTTTGTAGATCAGGACTACTGATGTTCAACCACACCTCTCCAACTGGAGAGAATCTATTCGTATTTTCATTTTATTTTTTAAACCTATATAATCTCGAAAGCATGTGGCGTTTCGATTTTGGAGATTTTTAAGGTTAGACCACCAAACCAGCACAAAAAACAACAATAAAAACTCATGGGCTGTTTTTGGAGCATGATAGATAGATTAATATGTTACTATTACAGGGTTGTTTGGGATTATTTAGGACACTCGCTCTAAAAATTTAAATTATAATTTTATTTAGTTAAAAATTCAAATGTTAAACTATTTTGTTAAACAAAAATAATTAAAATAGGAAAATGTTATAGGCTTTAAATTTTTTATGAAATAAATGATCAAATGATCAAATATCTCACATAATATAGAGTTTACAAAATTACAAATTCTATTTATATGAGACATTTGAACATTTAAATAGTAAAAAATTTAATATTCCTAACATTATCGTTATTTATTTATGCCATTAGATCTCCGAATCTAACCTTAGATTTGATAATGATGTCATCTAATCTAGGAATTCCCAAGTACGTTTTTTTTTTTCAAAAAGCAAAAAAAAACCCAACTTTGAGGCACATAAAACATCACATGCTTCCCAGCTATGATTTCTTATTAATATTTTTCTTGTATGATAGGGTATATTCTCTTTTAGCTTTATGTAATACACATTGAGGGAATATTTGTTTGGACAGATTGAATAAAAAGATATTGTAATTTATTAGATTGTTAGTTATAGGATATATTATCCTCAAACTATTTAGTTTGATTGGATTTGTATTTTATGTTTGTTTAGTTATAGGATTAAATGTCTGAATTGGACTATTCTATTAAATCCTATATTTGTTTGGTTGTTTAGTCATAGGATTAAATGTCTGGATTAGATTATTGTATTGAATCCTATTTTTGTTTGGAATATTATGGAGAAGGATAAATGTTCAAAAGACTATTTTGTCTTTTTGAATTATTTACTAAATAATAGAAATATTAAATCTGAATTATAAATTTTATTTATTTTTTTACTAGAACTTTTAAAAGATTAAATAAATACAATATGAATAAAAATTACATAAATTTTAATTTATAGTTGAGATTTTTAAATTTTATTTTACCTTACTAAGTATAATTAATACCATATGATTATTAAAATAAATAATTTAATAAAGTATAAATAATTTAATAAATAAATTTATTTTTTAAAAAGATATTAAATAGTAGATGGTCAAAAATATAATTTCACTACCTAATCTTATGGGATGAGTTATCCTATGGATGTGAAATGTTTGGGGCCTCGAATTGTGAGGCTCGAATGCCTCGACTTCCTCTCTTTTTCTTTTTTTTTTTTAATTTTTTATTTATTTGTTGGGTTGTGTTGGTTTGGTTGTTGTTGTTTTTTTTTTTTTTTTGGGAGGATGGTTATGTGTAGGTGTAACAATCTCGACCTGTGATTAGCTAATAAACTTTACTTAAAAATGCTTAATAAGTAATTATGATGGAAACATGTATTAATTATGTGTTTTATGTTTTATATGTTGTTGTATTTGTCGGTCGTAGAAATATCTGTCTGTGTTTCTGTTTCATTATGCGAATTGAAAGCCTTATCTGCGTCCAAATGCAAAATTGACTCCGTTTATGTGTTATTTATAATTTTTAGAATTTTATAGTAAGTTTAATTGGATTATGATTTGGATTCAAATATTTAGAATAAAATAATACCAATTGATTGGCCTTAAGCCAAGCTTAATTAAACCCCACTAATCAAGCCTATATAAAGCTTAAGTTTAGGGATGAGCAAGGAATCTGTGAAATTCGTAATCCGATCCAATCCCAATCCAGTAGGTTTGGATTGATTTTTTGAATCCATGGTTCAGTTCCCAATTGAAAAATTAAAAATTCGTAGTCCACGAATCGGTTCCGGATTGAACCCCACGATTACCGATCCGGACCGTATACAAATAGCCTATATTTATATTATATACCATCTTGCATAGTATCTTCTTTTATTCCATATAAAACCTAAACACACATAGTATCTTCTTTTATTACGTTTGTTTGTTAGTTTTTAGTTTTAATTTATAATGGTTTAAATACTTATGCTAGAAGCAGTTTTTTATAGTTGTTTAAATTCTAGAACAATATGTCGCTATTAAGGAAAGACATGTTGCTATTGTGAAACTAATATGATGCTATGTTTATATTTTTATAAAATTAAAATGTTCTATATGTATATTTTTTTTGTTGTTTAATTATGTGAATCCGTGGTCCTGAACCAATTCAATCCATGTTTAAATGAATTGGTTCGGATTGGTTCCACGATTTAAATGGATTGGATTGGTTCCTTTTTTTCAAGAACCGTATATAACGGATTGGTCCCGATTTTACCCCAATCCGAACAAATTTGGACTATGCTCACCCCCTACTTAAGTTTATTTTAGAACATCGCACACACTCTCATTTCATCATTTTTGAGACACCAATGTGAAAAAGAAGAGAGAGTGAAGAAAAGATTGTAATCAAGAGAGGAAATGAGAGAATTTGGAAGGAAACTGGAAATTGGCCTCCTAGCTCAAAGAATTGGACATCTAGAGCACAACTAAGCCTTCAAGGTAAGAATCCAACCTAGGAACTAAGTGTTTGAGTCATCAAGAGCATGAATTCAAGAGAATCAAGTTGATTAATGCAAGAATTAAGTTAATGAAGTAGGAAAGAAGACCATATCATGCATGCATACATTTTCATCTCATTTTGAGTTTGAATTTTAAACAATTCTCACATGCATGGGATTTTTGTTGAAGGACTTGAAAGATTTTTCATGTTTTTTTACTTTTCACTCCATGAATTTATGTTTTGAGAAGGAGAGATCTCAATTCCATACATGCATGTTATCTATATATATAGATATGGGTTTCAAGTTCACTTTTGGAATAATTGACTTGCTTTTGAGCTTTGATTTTGCGAAATGATTTGTAATTCATGAAATTCTATGATTTTCTACACGTTTTCTCAAGTTTTTGGACCCAAAGGATGTGTTTTTAAGCTTTAAATTCGAGTTTTGAACTTGGGAAACAAATCTGGAAATTCTAGAATTTACACTCTTCGCTCGAACGGTGAAGTCTACTCTCAAGTGAAGGATGCGAGCTCCTAGTACTTTTGCAGAGTTGAGGGTTGGCTCGAGCGACAAGATCTACGCTCGAGTGACCATTCTTATTTTTGAGCTTTGGCTCCAGCGACCAAAAGTTGCGTTCGAGCGTAAAATGCGAGCTCCCAGAAGTTTTACAGACCAAGGGGTCCGCTCGAGTGACCAAAGTTGCATTCGAATGAACTGCCCTCTTTTAGAAATTTTAACAAGTGTTGTCCATATATGTTTTGGCATCCTAATTACATCATAAGTATTCCTAAGCCTTAATTAAGACATGATAATGAGGATAAGAGTTAGAAACGCACGTTAAGAAAGAAGAATGATAAGTCAAGCACTTTTGGGACAAATGTTCAAGTGTATCTGTCACGTGTGTGTGTTGGTCACATGTTAGCACTGCCTGATCAGTTTGTTCTATCCATGTGATCTATTCTGCCATTAGAACTATCTGTGAGTAACAATTCTGTAAAACTATTTTTAGTTATAAATATTTTTTGACTGAAATGATATGATCAGTTTTCTGAAATGTTATTTATGAATCATGAATGAATGTCCATTTTTTCTGAAATGTATTTGTGGCATTTTTCGTTCACGTGGCCGTTGCCAAGGGATAACAATACCCTGGTCTATGTTCATGTGGCCCTCACCCGGAAAGATAATAATACCGTGGGCAATATGCACATGGCACTTGCCCAAGGGTAACAATATCATGGTCTATGTTCATGTGGCCTTTGCCCGGAGGTAATAATACCGAGACCTATGTTCACGTAGCCTTCGCCTAGGAGTAACAATACCATGGCTATATATGCACAAAGATGTTGACCTTTATAGTCGTCGGTACCGACGATATACGTGGGTCTTTATGACCAATCTGAACTGTTAGCTAATGGATATACCACGTATAACTGTTTATGAAATTTGTAGAAGTATATGAATCTGAATCTATTTCTGATATGAGCTTTGATTTTTGAATTTGTGATAGAGATCATTCCTAAACCCTTTATTTTGTTGTTATTCACTAGGCTCCAGCTCACTGTATTATTTATGTACGTAGGTGATCAGGTGCGAGACCAAGCTTAAGCTATTGTCTGGAATTCTGTTTTGTCAAGCTAACCACAGTGCCTCTCGAAGAGGTTCCTAAGTGTCTCAAGCATTCAAATAAAGTGCACGCGGTATTTGTTTTATCTTTTACCTTTTCTCTTTTGGGATAAGACTTTTGTTTAGACTGTATAAAGGGCTAAGTCCCGTTTTGCTTTATCCCTTTTTGGGTGATGTATGACTGATGTATATATGACATCACATATATGTGAATATAAGTTTTAAATTTTCTGTCCCATATATGTTTGCATAACTCTATAGACATTATATGCTTGTATAATTGCTTCCACTAGCCCCTTATTTTGTTAATTTGTTTAGAGGCTTTTGGTAATCCCAAGATTACTGGTTGATTACGATGCTAAACCTATAGGGGCGAGTTTAGGTCGTGACAATAGGGATGTGCCAAAAAATTAGACACCCTGCACCAACTCAGCCTGTGTGGTTTGATAAGGTGAGTGAGTTGGGTTGGACTGATTGAATGATAAAATTGACTGATCAGTTAGGTTGCTGGTTAAAATTTGTTAATTATATATAATTTTGTATGAGTCCTTACTATATTTTTATTTTAATTAGCAGAGACTCGTACAAAATTATATGGAATTAACAAATCTTGACCAACAGCTTAACTGATCAGTTAATTTTATCACCCAACTAGTCTAACCCAGGCTGAATTGGTGCTGAATGTCTAGTTTTTTGACACATCCCTACACATACCACCCTTCAAAAAAAAAAAAAAAAAAAAAAACCAACACCAACACCAACACCAACACCAACAAATAAAAGAAAAAAAAGAAAAAAGAACAGAAAGTGAAGAGAGAGGAATTGTCGAGACATTCGAGCCTCGACAATTCGAGGCCCCTAGCATCGCTATCTATGGATTGTGTCCCACGCCCCATGGGATAAAACAATTTCATAAATTTGGGATTCATAGTCCGAATTAACTATTAGTTCAGTTCAAAAATTTTGAATCAAATAACAGACTATTAGTCCAGATGAACTATTAGTTACATCCCATACTCGAATCCTTACAAACAAATTATATTAATATGTTTTTTAATTTTTTAATTTTTTTTTAGTTACGTTATTTTTTTTATATGACTTTTTGTATATTCTTTTGTAAATAAAATAAAATAAAATAAAACTTACTTAAATTATGAGAAAATTGATGATAAATTCAATTGAAAGAGTGTTTAATACATTAAATTCAGTAGATATTTTTTGTTGGCAAAATATTCACGTTTTGTAAAATAGTTTGATAAAAAATCCTATAAGACATTTTGTTTCTAATTTTACTTTTGACTTTTTTTTATCTAGTTGACTTTTCATTGACTATCTGCTTAAATTTTTCACCCTATCTGTTCAATTTTTTAACCTGTTCCATTTAAATTTCCCTTATCTGTTTAAAAATATTTGTCCAAATAAAATCCTATCTATCTAATTTTTTATCTATCTGTTCAATTTTCCACCCTATTTAAACAGATCTATCATCTTATCTATCTGTTCAAATTTTTGACTATCTGTTTAATTTTTTTTCCTATCAAATTTTTTAAACCTATCTGTTCAAATTTTTTTTATTCTATCTATTTCAATTTTATCTGTACAAATATTCTGTTCAAACTTTTATCTGTCCAGATTCTTTTATGTTTTTAAATTTTTATTTTTTTCCTAGCCATTGAAAATATCTATTCGATTTTGTCAGATCCACTATCTGTTGATATTCTTTCTACCTCCAGTTTTTCTCTATCTGTACTAAGCTTCCCGGATTCTGTTTTAGAGCCATTTCAACAAACACTTGGAGGTCCATACCAAATCCACCAATCTTGTGCAATGATCAAATATATACACATAGCAAAATAACAAAATTCAAAATAATAATAATAATGAAAGTTTACACAGTTGTATATGAAGTTGGAATTCTCAACCTATCTGTACTAATGGAAGTTTACACATATATCAAAGCTCTAAAAATCTTCAAGCAATACAACAATATTTTCAACAAGCCATTCAATTTTTTTTTCCTTAAATAAAATTGATAGATCTGTTCAAACCAAATATTCTGTTCAAACAAAAAAAATAAAATAAAAAAAGATAGATATGTTTGGATTTGTTTTCATCTACAACAATAATGATCTAAACTTAAATAATAACAAGAAAAGAGAGATAATCAGATCCGAGAGAGGAGGAGAGAGAAGAGAGAGAGAGAGAGAGAGAGAGAGAGAGAGACGAGTCCAAATCTGTTCAATATACATGAAAAAAAAAAGAAAAAAAAAGAAAGAAAGATCCATAACCAGAATCACTGCTCCCAAAAATGGCCCCAAAACCAAAAACCCTAACCTCCTATTTATCATCATCAACAGATCAGACCTCTGCAGACGGGGCTGATCTCAGATCTGTGTTCTCCAACACAAATTAGTGTGTACATATATATGAAATAGATTTCAGCTCATATTTACTGATTTGAGCATGAGAGAGAGAGAGAGACTCACGACGTCGAAGGACGAGGAGGCTGTGGCGGATCTTGATCGGTGGCGGCGACGAATATCGTTCCTTGTAAAAAATAAATAAAAAATAAAAATCTGTAAAGTTACTATTATTACTTGAACAATTGTTTATATATATAGATATAAATATAAATATATACCTGTAACATCAGGGTGGCTGGGAGACCTAGAGGTAACAGATGATCTTGATTTCGGTTTCCAGGTCGTCGCCGAGAGAGAGAGAGAGAGAGAGAGAGAGAGAGAGAGAGAGAGAGATAGAGTGAAACATTTTGATTTGGTTTGGTTAGGGTGAAGGCAGTAGTGGTGGGGGGGCTGGTGGCAGCGAGGCGATGCGAGGCAATGGGCACTGAGGTCGGAGAGGAGGGAGAGGAAGGGAGAGTGTTTTGATTTTTGTGGTGATTCGTCTGGGTTCGTATATATAGAGGATATTTTGAGGGTAAGGTTAAGAAAATTAAAGTTCTTATTAAATAAATGACTAAATTTTATAAAATAATTACTCCATCATAGAAATTATAATATTAAAAGGAGAAAATTAGGATACATCTCAAAGGTATCAGTTGTTTTCAATAATTAATTATTATTTTAAATTTATTTGAGTTAGTTTTTACTCATAAATTATAAATAAAAATTACTCATATTAACATAATTTAATATTAAAATAATATATTATGGACACCCCATTTTTGACCGTCCACAAGGCTCGAGCGTTTTGTTCGGTACACTAGATGATGAAAGTGGTATTGTGCGTAGTTCGAGGTCTCAGTGAAGGAGCTTTGTTTAAGTTTCGAAACAACCCCAAACCTTCCATATTTCCACTGATTATACCCAAGAAATCCATTTTTACACCTTGTTCCATTCTATGCTGAGGCTGAAACAGAAAAATAGGGGAACACATTAAGGCCCGGTTGTGCCTCAGTGAGGGCTGGCCGTGGCTATTGAGGACTGATCGGGCCTTGGTAGCGAGAAACACTATTTTGGGCGGGAGGTCGCCAGCTGTCCATTTTTGAAGATATTTATGATATTTCTTGCTCAAATTTTATAAAAATGATCATATATCTTTGTTTTGAGGGTTGAAGAATTTCAAGAAAGCCTTTATATCACCTTGAGAGATCTTTCTTCTTGTGCAAGCAACACTTTGAACTAACCTACCACCTTGAACCTATATCCATACATTATATGCACCTCCACACCTTAGCTTAGGAACCTTGGTTGAGCCTTGAATACCATAATTCAAGCTTGAGAGTGTGTTGAGACTTAGCTTGGTTCATAATCAAAAGCTTACTTCTTTGAGAGGTATAAGCTTGTTATCTTCCCTCTTGCTTTCATTTCTTTCATTTGCTACCTAGTTCTTATTGTTTTGTGTTGTGTTGATCCTCTTCCAAGTGTTTGAGTTTGGGTTTGGAGAGCTACTAAAATGATAGAGAGAGTTTACACTCTTTCTATATCTTTACCTATAGCTCAAACCCTTACTTTTACACTCTTTTTCTTTACTCTCTACACTGATTTTCAGAGTTTAAAAAAGGGCTAAAAATCATGCTTTGAGGTTTCAAAAGTGGAGGGGTTAGCCACCCCCCCTTTGTTCTTGTTTACTAGCCTTGTTTTGTCTCTTGGTTGATTAGCTTTTTAGGCTCTTTTTATGCATTTTTTGCCACAGTTTTTCATCTGTTTAGGGCTATTTTAGGGCTATCTTACGTCGTTTAAATAGTTCATGCTTTGACTAGCTTGGTTGTTGTCTCATAAGTTTGTATACATAGCATGTTGGATATTGTTCTAAGCTTTTCTTCAACTCATTTCCATGTTTAAAAACCTCATTTTAATAATCAACTTGCCATTCATCTATTTCCTTTGAGAGTTGTTTCAATCGGTTGACAGTTATTCAAAACATGAACTGCGATTTACGCTTAATGGCTTAATTTCGATGGAGGTTCATTGCCAATGGTGTAGTCTCTTCTTCATGTTAAGAATCACCTCCCGTTTGACATATTTCTCACTTAGTGGACATAATCTTTAGTGGACGTAATGATTATCTTGGACTTAACGGATTAAAGGATGGTAAAGGCTAATGAATTTGGTTTAAAATGAACCAACTCACATAAAGAAAATGAGTTATCTTGCTTGGGGTTTGGTCGGACGTTATGTTGAATCCGTTGTGTCAAGGGTTGTCTTACATCAATTCATGATGTTTTGGATAAACCTTGAAGCGTCTCTACCTCCCTCTTTGAGTTCACTCCATGATAGGAGGGATGGGTGGTTGTTGTTCATTTCATTTATTGATTTTTGTCCAAGTTATGCATCGAAATCATCAAGCAATCAATTTGCTCATTGATGTTTTTGGAAACAATTCTAACATTTTCTCGAGGCTTTTCCATAAGAGAGAAGTGTGAGAGGGACAAACGGAGTCTAGAACACTCTGTTTGCACTGTTTTCACTTCAGAGCACAAAATAGAATTTTGCATGATATTGAGGCTCGGCCGGTCTTCTTTAGGCCCAGCCGAGCTTTATTGAGGGCTGGCCGGGCATCAATGTTTGGTCAGCAGTGTATTTTTGCAAAAAATAGAAGGCAGTGGCTGAAGGTGAAACAGAGCAAACCAAGGCAGACAGTGCTGTTCTGGGACCTTGTATATGTAAACCTTGTATATTAATGCTCCGTGCATTGTTGTAATTAATTAATTAATTTAATATTGTTTGTTGTAATTAGTCTTGTTAATTATTAATGTTGTAATTAATTAATTATTATTGTTTATTTGTAATTGTTATGGCTAATTAGCTTAAATAGTTAGTTTATTTATTATGGTTATCCTTGTTGTAATAGCTTGGTTATCTAGTTAATGATTTAATTTATTCATTCGGTTTTGTAATAATTAGTTTAATTTGGACTTTGATTTGCATCTTATTGCATGAAGGCAATTATGTAATAAGTTGTATGTCTTCCAACCCCACGTCTTTCTCCCTTTTATTTACTTGCTTATGATGGTTAGTATAGGAACATCATTTTCCAATTAGCATTATTATGCTTTGCATCCATTGTCTTGCATGCATCCAAGGCTCGGCTCATCATTCTAACCCAATATCAAATGTTCAAATTCATATTTTGAATACATGCTTTATCGCATGTCTTGAATGAAATCATATGCCATGCTCATAGACGAGCCTATAAAATACATTATGTGTGCGTTGTATTAGTCATATTGCATTAATTAGGAGCATGTATATTTTTCCTAATTGTTTTGCTTTGTTTTGGTTCGGAGTACTAGGTGAGTAATTTTGTGTTTTAGCATCTTGCATCGAATGTTTGTGTTACCATGTCAAAGAATACTTCTATGAGGCTAATTGCTCAAATGATATAACTATTTGAATGTCTGTGGATGAAGGTTAGTTGCTTGGATTGGGATGGTTTGATTAAATGTCCATTTAAGCCCACTTTTTTGAGTGGCAAATTCACAAACCAATTTTCAAATAAAACACGAAATCAAACGTTTCAATTATTGCATATTAGTCTATACCTTGTCTGTACGTCACATAGTAATATAGCTAAAAAAAAATCAGAACAAGAACATATAATATAAATAAAAATCACATCATGATTAGTAGAGGCCGATCTTTGATCGGGCGAGTGGGGTGCTCAATTCATGACCTTTCCCTCTCGTACCTAAGTTCTTGAGTCGAGACATTTTGGTGATGACGGACTAATGGCCTTTGGCACGAGTCTTAGGTTTCCTAGATTTCTCAAAAAAAATATTTAGGTGGTGACTCTGAAATCTGGCAAAGTAGTCCATTTTTGACATTTGATTCAAACATCGATTTTCCAAAAGAATTGCCAGATTTGGACTCTTTTGTGTTTTTACTGTTTCACATTGCACTTTATGAAATTAGATCAGAACCACGGGAGTCTGAACTGTAGGGGTTATCATCTTCCGAAAGGGGGCACAGAAAGTCGAGCTACAGTTTCTAGCGACTCTGCTGGGGAACTTAGAGAACTTGACGTGAAACTCATGATGTGAAATTTTATCTACACTTATATGTTCTTTGCATTACATTTTGCATGGTTACTTTAAGTCATTGTTGTTTCCATCTGTTATTCATGGACGTTTTGCTGGAGGCTTGCCCAAAAGCTTGCCAAAAGGCTGACTGGTCATGGGCTCTGCCATGTTGGAAACACAACCTTTGGATCTATGTTACCACTGTACCGCTTGATCCACCTTTCACTTCTCGGTGTTAGGTGTGAGAGGTATATTAGGTAATCTTGCTGAGGTATCCTTTTGACCATTTGACCTAGTTACATATAGTGAAGCTTTAGTGACTATTCTAATTTAGGACAGGATGCCACCCAATTGCAGGATGTTATAAAACTCGTTTGAAATAGTGCAACCTAGACCATGCTAAAAATCTAAGATAGGGTAACCTACCCCTTCATAAGGGTGTTTTGGTTCTTTTTACTTGATATGTGCTTTTACAGTGAGGCTGTACATGATGGTTCATATCAGTATAAGTTTGAGAACAGAGATCAGTGGGGATTACAGTTTAGCTATGTGTTATGCTTGTTGTGAATTGGGGCTGAAGTGCTGTCCGATTTTGATTTTTTTTTTCTTTCTTTCTTTTTTCTAGGTAGTTTACCATCATAGCTTCAGAAAGACCCGATATTCCCCAAGTTGTGTGGACTTGCTTTGGCAGGCTTTGCAAAGCTCAAAACCTTGTTGGTGGCTAGCCAGTGTTGGTCTCGTTTTTGCCAGTCACTCGACGAAGAAGGAACAGACAATTAGTAGTATCAGTACAAAGTAATTTGCAAACACCTATCCGCTCTCACTCAATCAGTTCACCAGCATCTAGTTCACCTAGACTAGCAATGGCACAGAACACAGCACAGAACGCAGAGGAATTCACAGCCATGATGACTGCTTTTCAAAGAACCATGGACACTGTAAACCAGAGGATAGCTATGCAAGATGAAATTATTACTGATTTATGACTCACATCCAGGGCATCCGCATCAACCGTGCACCCGATCTCGGCTGCTCAACCAAATCCCGACTTATCCCCACTGGTTAAAAATATGCTAGTCCCAGATCCTCAGGACATGTTTCCCCTGGCTCCAGCTTATCCACCTCCGGTTCTACCCCCCGCAAGAATTTTTCCATTTGATATCAATGAAATTGATCCGGCCTTAGTCAAGATTGCTAGATTGGAGAAAGCATTGAAGAAATCCCAGGGTTTCAACTCCATTCCAGATATTGAAGATGAGTACACTGAAGCTTTAGTCAGGTTACTGGAGAAATTTAAGATGCCCCACATCGACGGATTCGATGGGAGTAGGGATCCAATTGTGCATGTTAGATTATTCTCAGATGTATTGAGGCTCATGGGTTTGTCTAGGGCACAGAAGCTTTCTTTGTTTGGGAGAACCCTGTTGTGGCCTGACTTTTCGTGCCCCATTTCAGAAGACGAATAAGCCCTACAGTATCGGACTCCCGCGGTTCTGAATCTGATCTCATAAGTGCAATGTGAAATAGATAATCACCAAAGAGTCCAAATCCGGCAAATCATTTTGGAAAATCGATTTTGAATCAAAATGCCCAAAATGAACTGCTTTGCCAGATACAGAGTCGCCACCTAAATATTTTTTTAGGAAATTTAGGAAACCCATGACTCATGCCAAAGGCCACGTGTCTGTCATCACCAAGATTATCTTGGTTCGGAAACTTAGGTACGAGAGGGGAAGGTCATGAATTGAGCACCCCCGCTCTCCCGATCAAAGATCGGACTATACTAATCATGATATGAATCTTATGTACATTATATGCTCTTGTTCTATTTTTATTAGGCTAGTATTACTATGTGATGTGCACATACACAAGTATAGGCTAACTTGCAAGAATTGGAACACTTGATTCATGTTTGTTTTGAAAATTGTTTCGAATATGTACCACTTGTAAAACTGATCGCATATAAACATTACTCAAATTATTCTAATTCAAGCAACTAGCTTTCATCCACAGGCATTCAAATAGTTTATCATTTAAGCACTTAGCCTCATGGCAAGCATGCTAGACATGGAAACATCAACATGCAATGCAATATGCTAAAACACAAAAATGCTTACCTAGTACTCCTAGTGTCATGACCCTAACCCGCCCCCCGTGGATTAAGGGCATAACCGGCCAGTAATCGTGAGATTACCTACGACCTCAAACCAAACCAAACGCATGTTAACAGAGTTAATGGGGGCCAAACGGAAGCAATTTAAAAAACTTTGTCCTTAGAGCTGTGCTTACATGGCACGTCAAACAAGTTATACATATAAACATTAATAACTCACAACAGAAATTAAGTATCAAAAGTTCAACACATACAGGATCATCCCAAAACTATGTCAACCCGTGAAACTATATACAAACATATACAAAGCTTCGCCAACATGACAAAACATAACTACATAACAAAAGGCGAAGGTGGGTCTCGTGCATGAGACACAAAGGCTGACTTTCCAAAACTTATGTCGATCCACTTAGGCTTTACTGGGGCTAGGTCTGGACCTCCCTTGGCTCACCTACAAACACATGAATGAGCGTGAGCGAAAGCCCAGTGAATAATATTAAATAAAGGAAATGCATTGAAACATTATACAACAGACGGCCTTGGGCCCCAATTCATTCATGTTAACGGGGCTTTGGCCTTTTCAAACTTTCATATCAAACTGGCACATAGGCGTTTTAGACTTTCATATCAGACTGGCACATAGGCCTTTCAGACTTTCATATCAAACTGGCACATAGGCCTTTCAGACTTTCATATCAAACTGGTACATGGGCCTTTCAGACTTTCATATCAAACCGGCACATCGGCCTTTCAGACTTTCATATCAAACTGGCACATAGGCCTTTCAGACTTTCATATCAAACTGGCACATAGGCCTTTCAGACTTTCATATCAAACTTGGTCCACCGTTCAAAATTAATGAACCTTATAAAACTTACATGGGAGCAAGTAATTGGGCAATAACATATTTCAGATATTACTCACAGTGATCGGTTGATTGGTTCGCCCTGGAACTCGGCCCTACACATGTCATGAACATAAAAGAGTCACTAACAATTCAATCCGTTCAAAATTCACATTTTCCTCTTAGGTTTTATTCCTATCTCTTTAACTCATTTCCAATGCTCAATGTATGCCTAAGAGTGCTTAGAAGTGAAAGGGAACGGAAAACGGAACACATAATGCATTTTCAAAGTTTCAGAAAACAGGGTCCCCGCTCGAGCGTGGACTTCCCCGCTCGAGCGCACCCTTGGGTCTGCAAAAGTACTGGTTGCCTTCAATTCCCGCTCGAGCGGACTTCCCTGCCTACATAGCTCTCCGCTCGAGCGTCAACTTCCCCGCTCGAGCGGGAACCAGGTCTGCAGAAAATGCTGGGAGCTCGTTTTCTCCGCTCGAGCGGCACTTCCCCCGCTCGAGCGGACGTCAAAATTCTGGAAATTCCCAGGTTATGTTCTTGGGTTCCAACTCGATTTTCCAGCCAATTTTCATGCATTCTAAGGCTCAAAGTTCACATGTAATCATACTAACAAGGTACAAACACCAAAACACAGGGTTAAGGAGCTCAATTTCAAGGATTACACACTTGCATGTCTCAAATTGACACCACATTCAACTCTATCATGTATATTCATGCATTCCAAGCTCCCATCCTCAATTATTCAAACATGCATGGCCATCTTGACCTCATTTCCATTTCAAAAGATGCAAATGGTGCCAAAGCTCAACAAACTAAGCTTGCATGCATAATCAAACTTCAACTCTTGCTTAAATGACATGGTACATGCTAGATTATGCAATTTATGGCAATTCATAACAATTTTATACATGCATGTGCATATCTCATTAAATTCGACACAACTCATGATCAAACTCACCATTTAGTCTTTAATTCACTAGAACACAACTTAAACTCATGAGTTAAGGGTTGATTACTCACCTAGGAGCTTTAACCTTCCAACTTAAGCTTAATTCTTGAGTTGATCTTCAAATTATCAAGCTTTGAGGCCAAAATCCCAATTTCCCTCACTCCCCTCTCTCTAGCTGACCCTCTCTTCTCCCTTGAGTTTTGATCAGCCAAATGAAGTGAATAATAGAGAATAGGGAGTGTAGAGGCTTATAACAAAACCCCACTAAGGCCAATATTAAAATAATAAAGTAGTTAGGCTTTAATTCATCAATTAAATGACTTAATCTACCTGAATCAATTTTTCAATTAAATTTCACGTAGGTCTAAAAATTATGCCAATCAAATGGTGTAGTTAGTTTCGGGTTCTGTGGCCGATAAGGCCCTCAATTTAATTCCCAAAGCAGAATATTCAAACAGATTTTCCTACGGTGAACAGATACGAGTTCCAAAATCACATATTATCACATAACGGCACACAAAATCATACTAAACACATAACCATAAACAAATTAAGGACTAATTTAGCATATTACAGAACAGGGGTATCACAGTCTTCCCCCCTTTAGGAAGTTTGGTCCTCCAAACTTAATTTACCTTCGTCGGGAAACAAATGTGGGTAGCTTAGTCGCATTTCCTCCTCTTTCTCCCATGTAGGATCCGTCCCATAGTGTTCTTTCCACTCTACTTTCACCATGGAGATGGACTTACTTCTCAACTGTTTCACTTGCCTGTCTACAATCCGTTCCGGCCATTCAACATATTCCATATTTTCATCAATAGCAACCCGGTGATAATCAATCACATGAAACGGGTCTCGGAGGTAACCCCTCAACATCGACACATGAAACACATTATGGATTTGGTCGAATCCCGGTGGCAAGGCAACTCTGTAAGCAACTGGGCCAAGTCTCTCTAGAATCTGGAACGGCCCGATGTAACGGGGCGACAACTTGCCCTTTTTCCCAAATCTGACTTGGCCTTTCATCGGAGAAATACGGATGAATACATGGTCACCAACCTCATACTCAAGAGGTCTTCTCCAAACGTCTGCATAATTCTTTTGTCGGTCCTGAGCTGTTTTGAGCCTTTGCGAATAGTCTTGATTTTCTCAGAAGTGTCTTGCACAATTTCTGGCCCAAGCAAAGCTCTATCCCCGACCTCTGTCCAACAAATAGGTGATCTACACCTCCTACCATACAAAGCCTCGTATGGTGCCATACCGATGCTGGAGTGGAAGCTGTTATTATAGGCAAATTCTGCAAGCGGCAAATAATCTTCCCAACTCCCTGAAAATCCAAAGCACACATGCGAAGCATATCTTCCAAAGTTTGTATCGTTCTTTCTGACTGTCCATCTGTCTGTGGGTGAAATGTAGTACTGAACCTTAGTTCTGTTCCCATGGCCTCCTGCAAACTCTTCCACAACCTGGAGACAAATTTCGGATCTCTATCCGATACAATAGGCACTAGAACTCCATGTAAACGGACAATCTCATCAACGTAAATGGTTGCCAATCTATAAGTAGTAAATGTAGTTTTGACAGGTAGAAAATGTGCGGATTTAGTTAGTCTATCAACTACAACCCAAACAGAATCCATACCTCGTGAAGTCCGAGGTAGCCAACAACGAAGTCCATAGTCACATGTTCCCACTTCCATTCAGGAATAGGGAGAGGTTGAAGTAGACCGCCTGGTTTCTGGTGTTCAGCCTTAACTTGCTGACACTGAAGACACTTGGACACATATTCTGCAATCTCTTTCTTCATCTTAGGCCACCAATAGGTTTGTTTCAAATCCCGGTACATTTTATTGTTGCCGGGGTGCATAGCAAATACAGATCTGTGGGCTTCATCTAAAACCCTCTTCTTTAGTTCCGGGATATCAGGGACACACATTCTGTTTCGGAATTTCAACAGTTCATTCTCAATGCTGAATTCTGCTTTTGGACTCGTCTCAAATTCATCAATTACCTTTCTAAGGAACTCATCCTCTTTCTGTTTCTGCTTGATTTCATCAATGATCGCCGGCTCGGCTGTAATGGCGGCTATCAATCCGCCCTGTTCACATACCACCACTTCAATTTCAGACTTCTCAAAGTCTCGCAAAATCTCCCTCTGCTTAGTAAGCAAGCAAGCCATACTCCCTGTTGATTTTCTGCTCAAGCATCAGCCACTGTATTAGCCTTCCCGGGGTGATACTGAATCTCTAGATGTAGTCTTTTATCAGTTCTAGCTCTTCTCTGACGCATATTCAACTCTTTCTGCGTGAAAAGTATTTTAGGCTCTTATGATCCGTGTAGACTTCACACTTTGCTCCATATAGATAATGCCGCCAGATTTTTAAAGCAAAAACAACGGCGGCCAATTCTAGGTCATGCGTTGGATAATTCTTCTCATGTGGTCTCAACTGTCGGGAGGCGTAGGCAATAACCTTTCCGTTCTGCATTAACACACAACCCAGACCTTTATAAGATGCATCACTGAAAATCACAAAATTTTCCGTACCTGAAGGTAGTGTCAAAATTGGGGCGATGGTCAATCTTGTTTTCAATTCATGAAAGGCTGATTCTTTTTCATCGTTCCACTCAAAAGATTGTCCCTTGCGTGTCAATTGGGTAAGAGGCACAACTATTTTTGAAAAATCCTTCACAAACCTCCTGTAGTACCCAGCTAAACCCATAAAACTGCGAACTTCTGTTACATTGGTCGGTGTAGGCCAATTCACAATTGCCTCTATTTTTGTGGGTCCACTGAAATCCCTTCTCTGTTGATCACATGCCCTAGAAAAACAACTTCATCCAACCAAAATTCACATTTCTTTAGTTTAGCAAACAATTTCCTTTCCCTAAGTATTTGCAGGACGGTTCTCAAATGCTGTTCATGTTCAAGTCTATCTTTGGAGTATATCAAGATATCATCGATAAAGACTACAACAAATTCATCAAGGTAGGTTTTAAAAATTCTATTCATTAAGTCCATAAATGCTGCCGGAGCATTAGTCACTCCAAATGGCATAACTAGGAATTCGAAATGACCATACCTGGTTCTGAAAGCGGTTTTCTCAACATCCTCTGCTTTTACCTTCAACTGATGATACCCGGATCTCAAATCAATCTTAGAAAACACCTGTGACCCCTGCAACTGGTCAAATAAGTCGTCAATACGGGGTAGTGGATATTTGTTCTTTATTGTTACCTTATTCAGTTCTCGGTAATCAATGCATAAACGCAAAGTTCCATCCTTCTTCTTCACAAACAAAACTGGTGCACCCCAAGGCGAAGTGCTAGGTCGGATGAATCCCTTATCAAGCAGGTCTTGCAACTGTTCTTTCAATTCTTTCATTTCGGCGGTGGCCATTCTGTAGGGAGCTTTGGAAATAGGTTGGGTGCCTGGCATAGTCTCAATTGTAAACTCTATCTCCCTGTCTACCAATTCCCCTGGCAATTCATTCGGAAACACATCCGGAAATTCTCTAACAATAGGGATATCATTCACTCCAACGTCCACAGATTGTTCAGTCAATACATAGCACAAATAACCCTGGCACCCTTTCCTGATTAGCCTACATGCTTTCATTGCAGATATCAAATAAGGTGGAGGCACTACCCCATTCCCCACAAACACAATTTCTGTCTGTTCTGGTGGTTTAAATACAACTCGTTTTGTCACACAATCAATGGTGGCACAATATTTGGTCAACCAATCCATGCCCAGAATTACATCGAAATGTCTAAAGTTCAAGGGCAACAAATCTACATATAGGGTAGCATCCTCGATATGCATGTCACAAAACCGATATATATATTCACATAACACAGATTCCCCGATGGAGCACACACACATAGCAGATAGGGCAGTAATTCTAAGGGTCTATTCAGTCTAGATGCAAATGCATATGTCACAAAGGAGTGTGTGGATCCGGAATCGATTAATACAAAAGCATCCTGACTACAAATAGAAATAGTACCTGAGACAACTGCATTGGCATTCCGCGTATCGCCCGGAACAAGCGCAAAAACTCTCCCCTGTCTCACGGTATCCCCGGTGGTTGCAGACCTCAAAGTGTTTCCTGGCTTTGGGATTGATGCAGTGGAACTAGCAGCTTTCTTTCCCCCATTTTGATTACAATCTCGGGCCATGTGCCCTTGTTTACCACACTTGAAACAGGCCCCTGACACACGGTAACAAACCCCACGGTGCCTTTTGCTGCAAATGTTGCACATGGGAGATGTGTCTTGGGAAGAATTCGAGGTGTTTGAGGAGCCCGTATTTTGCTTTTTCAGAAACTTCTTCTTTGAAAAGAAGCCCTGCCTTTTGTTACCTTTCCATTCTGTCGTTGGCTTGGCTTGTCTAGCTATGTTGGCCTCAGATATAATGGCCCTGTCTAGTACTCCTATGTATGTTTCCAACTTCAAGACGTTCACCCTTTCTAGGATGTCACTTCGGAGCCCACCTTCAAAATGTCTCGCCTTCTTATAGTCTGTGTCAATTACATGTGGCGCAAACCTGGCCAACTCAGTGAATTTGGCCTCATACTCGGCCACAGTCATGCTGTCTTGCTTCAGTTCCATGAATTCCGCCACCTTCCTATCCCGAACACACTGTGGGAAGTACTTGTCATAAAAGATTTCCAAAAATTTTGCCCAATCAGCATCTTTGTAACTCTCGCGCATCAACATCCACCATCTTCTCGCTTCATCTTCTAGCATAAAGGTGGCTAGAAGCACTTTCTGTGTCTCTGAACACGGAAATACTTCAAACAGTTTTTCGATGCCGAGGACCCAAGCTTCAGCTTTCAAAGGATCTAGTCCACCATGGAACTGGGGTGGTTTCATTTTCTTGAACTCTTTGGTGAGGGCTATGGCTCGGTCATCATTCTGATTATCTGGCACAGGAGGTGCCGGAGGCGGAGGTGGGGGATGTGGCTGCTGCCACTGTTGTTGCCATTCTTGTTGTTGCCTCAAAGATTCTGCCATTTCCTGAATCAGTCTCTCCATTCTATCCAGTCTAGTAGTAGTAGACTCTTCTATCTCATCACCCCTTGTCCTCACCATCTGATTAAACTTGCATTATAGTTCATACAAAAGGTATAGAAATATGCATGTAACAAGGAGCATATATATATTCAGATAATTTGTGATGCAAGTCGTTCGCAACCTTGTAACATATAGTTATTCACATGAAACAGTTAAGCACATTCTCAATGCTCTTAAATTCATACTTATGCATGCATCCTAGATCTTTTCTAGACGCTTATTGCTCTTTTGGACAAGTGTGTGAGTTATTAACTCGTGCTCTGATACCAATCTGTCATGACCCTAACCCGCCCCTGTGGATTAAGGGCATAACCGGCCAGTAATCGTGAGATTACCTACGGCCTCAAACCGAACCAAACGCATGTTAACAGAGTTAATGGGGGCCAAACGGAAGCAATTTAAAAACTTTGTCCTTAGAGCTGTGCTTACATGACACGTCAAACAAGTTATACACATAAACATTAATAACTCACAACAGAAATTAAGTATCAAAAGTTCAATACATACAGGATCATCCCCAAAACTATGTCAACCCGTGAACTATATACAAACATATACGAAGCTTCGCCAACATGACAAAATATAACTACATAACAAAAGGCGAAGGTGGGTCTCGTGTGTGAGACACAAAGGCTGACTTTCCAAAACTTATGCTGATCCACTTAGGCTTTACTGGGGCTGGGTTTGGACCTCCCTTGGCTCACCTACAAACACATGAATGAGCGTGAGCGAAAGCCCAGTGAATAATATTAAATAAAGGAAATGCATTGAAACATTATACAACAGACGGCCTTGGGCCCCAATTCATTCATGTTAACTGGCCTTTGGCCTTTTCAAACTTTCATATCAACTGGCACCTAGGCCTTTCAGACTTTCATATCAGATGGCACATAGGCCTTTCAGCTTTCATATCAAACTGGCACATAGGCCTTTCAGACTTTCATATCAAACTGGCACATGGGCCTTTCAGACTTTCATATCATACTGGCACATAGGCCTTTCAGACTTTCATATCAAACTGGCACATAGCCCTTTCAGACTTTCATATCAAACTGGCACATAGGCCTTTCAGACTTTCATATCATACTGGCACATAGGCCTTTCAGACTTTCATATCAAACTGGCACATGGGCCTTTCACACTTTCATATCAAACTGGCACATAGGCCTTTCAGACTTTCATATCAAACTGGCACATGGGCCTTTCAGACTTTCATATCAAACTGGCACATAGGCCTTTCAGACTTTCATATCAAACTGGGACATAGGCCTTTCAGACTTTCATATCAAACTGGCACATAGGCCTTTCAGACTTTCATGTCAAACTGGCACATAGGCCTTTCAGACTTTCATATCAAACTTGGTCCACCGTTCAAAATTAATGAACCTTATAAAACTTACATGGGAGCAAGTAATTGGGCAATAACATATTTCAGATATTACTCACAGTGGTCGGTTGATTGGTTCGCCCTGGAACTCGGCCCTACACATGTCATGAACATAAAAGAGTCACTAACAATTCAATCCGTTCAAAATTCACATTTTCCTTTTAGGCTTTATTCCTATCTCTTTAACTCATTTCCAATGCTCAATGTATGCCTAAGAGTGCTTAGAAGTGAAAGGGAACGGAAAACGGAACACAGAATGCATTTTCAAAGTTTCAGAAAACAGGGTCCCCGCTCGAGCGTGGACTTCCCCGCTCGAGCGCACCCTTGGGTCTGCAAAAGTACTGGTTGCCTTCAATTCCCGCTCGAGCGCGAACTCGGCCGTTCGAGCGGACTTCCCTGCCTACATAGCTCTCCGCTCGAGCGTCAACTTCCCCGCTCGAGCGGGAACCAGGTCTGCAGAAAATGCTGGGAGCTCGTTTTCTCCGCTCGAGCGGCACTTCCCCCGCTCGAGCGGACGTCAAAATTCTGGAAATTCCCAGGTTATGTTCTTGGGTTCCAACTTGATTTTCCAGCCAATTTTCATGCATTCTAAGGCTCAAAGTTCACATGCAATCATACTAACAAGGTACAAATACCAAAACACAAGGTTAAGGAGCTCAATTTCAAGGATTACACACTTGCATGTCTCAAATTGACACCACATTCAACTCTATCATGTATATTCATGCATTTCAAGCTCCCATCCTCAATTATTCAAACATGCATGGCCATCTTGACCTCATTTCCATTTCAAAAGATGCAAATGGTGCCAAAGCTCAACAAACTAAGCTTTCATGCATAATCAAACTTCAACTCTTGCTTAAATGACATGGTACATGCTAGATTATGCAATTTATGGCAATTCATAACAATTTTATACATGCATGTGCATATCTCATTAAATTCGACACAACTCATGATCAAACTCACCATTTAGTCTTTAATTCACTAGAACACAACTTAAACTCATGAGTTAAGGGTTGATTACTCACCTAGGAGCTTTAACCTTCCAACTTAAGCTTAATTCTTGAGTTGATCTTCAAATTATCAAGCTTTGAGGCCAAAATCCCAATTTCCCTCACTCCCCCTCTCTCTAGCCGACCCTCTATTCTCCCTTTGAGTTTTTGATCAGCCAAATGAAGTGAATAATAGAGAATAGGGAGTGTAGAGGCTTATAACAAAACCCCACTAAGGCCAATATTAAATAATAAAGTAGTTGGGCTTTAATTCATCAATTAAATTGACTTAATCTGACCTGAATCAATTTTTCAAATAAATTTCACCGCAGGCTCTAAAAATTATGCCAATCACAGTGGCGTAGTCAATTTCGGGTTCTGTGGCCGATAAGGCCCTCAATTTAATTCCCAAAGCAGATTATTCAAACAGATTTTCCTATGGTGAACAGATACGAGTTCCAAAATCACATATTATCACATAACGGCACACAAAATCATACTAAACACATAACCATAAACAAATTAAGGACCAATTTAGCATATTACAGAATAGGGGTATCACAGTCTTCCTCCCTTTAGGAAGTTTGGTCCTCCAAACTTAATTTACCTTCGTTGGGAAACAAATGTGGGTAGCTTAGTCGCATTTCCTCCTCTTTCTCCCATGTAGCATCCGTCCCATAGTGTTCTTTCCACTCTACTTTCACCATGGAGATGGACTTACATCTCAACTGTTTCACTTGCCTGTCTACACTCCGTTCCAGCCATTCAACATATTCCATATTTTCATCAATAGCAACCCGGTGATAATCAATCACATGAAACGGGTCTCGGAGGTAACCCCTCAACATCGACACATGAAACACATTATGGATTTGGTCGAATCCCGGTGGCAAGGCAACTCTGTAAGCAACTGGGCCAAGTCTCTCCAGAATCTGGAACGGCCCGATGTAACGGGCGACAACTTGCCCTTTTTCCCAAATCTGACTTGGCCTTTCATCGGAGAAATACGGATGAATACATGGTCACCAACCTCATACTCAAGAGGTCTTCTCCGAACGTCTGCATAATTCTTTTGTCGGTCCTGAGCTGTTTTGAGCCTTTGGCGAATAGTCTTGATTTTCTCAGAAGTGTCTTGCACAATTTCTGGCCCAAGCAAAGCTCTATCCCCGACCTCTGTCCAACAAATAGGTGATCTACACCTCCTACCATACAAAGCCTCGTATGGTGCCATACCGATGCTGGAGTGGAAGCTTTATTATAGGCAAATTCTGCAAGCGGCAAATAATCTTCCCAACTCCCCTGAAAATCCAAAGCACACATGCGAAGCATATCTTCCAAAGTTTGTATCGTTCTTTCTGACTGTCCATCTGTCTGTGGGTGAAATGCAGTACTGAACCTTAGTTCTCCCATGGCCTCCTGCAAACTCTTCCACAACCTGGAGACAAATTTCGGATCTCTATCCGATACAATAGACACTGGAACTCCGTGTAAACGGACAATCTCATCAACGTAAATGGTTGCCAATCTATAAGCAGTAAATGTAGTTTTGACAGGCAGAAAATGTGCGGATTTAGTTAGTCTATCAACTACAACCCAAACAGAATCCATACCTCGTGAAGTCCGAGGTAGGCCAACAACGAAGTCCATAGTCACATGTTCCCACTTCCATTCAGGAATAGGGAGAGGTTGAAGTAGACCGCCTGGTTTCTGGTGTTCAGCCTTAACTTGCTGACACTGAAGACACTTGGACACATATTCTACAATCCTTTCTTCATCTTAGGCCACCAATAGGTTTGTTTCAAATCCCGGTACATTTTATTGTTGCCGGGGTGCATAGCAAATACAGATCTGTGGGCTTCATCTAAAACCCTCTTCTTTAGTTCCGGGATATCAGGGACACACATTCTGTTTCGGAATTTCAACAGTTCATTCTCAATGCTGAATTCTGCTTTTGGACTCGTCTCAAATTCATCAATTACCTTTCTAAGGAACTCATCCTTTTCTGTTTCTGCTTGATTTCATCAATGATCGCCGGCTCGGCTGTAATGGCGGCTATCAATCCGCCCTGTTCACATACCACCACTTCAATTTCAGACTTCTCAAAGTCCCGCAAAATCTCCCTCTGCTTAGTAAGCAAGCAAGCCATACTCCCTGTTGATTTTCTGCTCAAAGCATCAGCCACTGTATTAGCCTTCCCGGGGTGATACTGAATCTCTAGATCGTAGTCTTTTATCATTCTAGCCATCTTCTCTGACGCATATTCAACTCTTTCTGCGTGAAGAAGTATTTTAGGCTCTTATGATCCGTGTAGACTTCACACTTTGCTCCATATAGATAATGCCGCCAGATTTTTAAAGCAAAAACAACGGCGGCCAATTCTAGGTCATGCGTTGGATAATTCTTCTCATGTGGTCTCAACTGTCGGGAGCGTAGGCAATAACCTTTCCGTTCTGCATTAACACACAACCCAGACCTTTATAAGATGCATCACTGAAAATCACAAAATTTTCCGTACCTGAAGGTAGTGTCAAAATTGGGGCGGTGGTCAATCTTGTTTTCAATTCATGAAAGGCTGATTCTTTTTCATTCACTCAAAAGATTGCCCCTTGCATGACAGTTGGGTAAAAGGCACAGCTATTTGAAAAATCCTTCACAAACCTCCTGTAGTACCCAGCTAAACCCATAAAACTGCGAACTTCTGTTACATTGGTCGGTGTAGGCCAATTCACAATTGCCTCTATTTTTGTGGGTCCACTGAAATCCCTTCTCTGTTGATCACATGCCCTAGAAAAACAACTTCATCCAACCAAAATTCACATTTCTTTAGTTTAGCAAACAATTTCCTTTCCCTAAGTATTTGCAGGACGGTTCTCAAATGCTGTTCATGTTCAAGTCTATCTTTGGAGTATATCAAGATATCATCGATAAAGACTACAACAAATTCATCAAGGTAGGTTTTAAAAATTCTATTCATTAAGTCCATAAATGCTGCCGGAGCATTAGTCACTCCAAATGGCATAACTAGGAATTCGAAATGACCATACCTGGTTCTGAAAGCGGTTTTCTCAACATCCTCTGCTTTTACCTTCAACTGATGATACCCGGATCTCAAATCAATCTTAGAAAACACCTGTGACCCCTGCAACTGGTCAAATAAGTCGTCAATACGGGGTAGTGGATATTTGTTCTTTATTGTTACCTTATTCAGTTCTCGGTAATCAATGCATAAACGCAAAGTTCCATCCTTCTTCTTCACAAACAAAACTGGTGCACCCCAAGGCGAAGTGCTAGGTCGGATGAATCCCTTATCAAGCAGGTCTTGCAACTGTTCTTTCAATTCTTTCATTTCGGCGGTGGCCATTCTGTAGGGAGCTTTGGAAATAGGTTGGGTGCCTGGCATAGTCTCAATTGTAAACTCTATCTCCCTGTCTACCAATTCCCCTGGCAATTCATTCGGAAACACATCCGGAAATTCTCTAACAATAGGGATATCATTCACTCCAACGTCCACAGATTGTTCAGTCAATACATAGCACAAATAACCCTGGCACCCTTTCCTGATTAGCCTACATGCTTTCATTGCAGATATCAAATAAGGTGGAGGCACTACCCCATTCCCCACAAACACAATTTCTGTGTGTTCTGGTGGTTTAAATACAACTCGTTTTGTCACACAATCAATGGTGGCACAATATTTGGTCAACCAATCCATGCCCAGAATTACATCGAAATGTCTAAAGTTCAAGGGCAACAAATCTACATATAGGGTAGCATCCTCGATATGCATGTCACAAAACCAATATATATATATTCACATAACATAGATTCCCCCGACGGAGCACACACACATAGCAGATAGGGCAGTAATTCTAAGGGTCTATTCAGTCTAGATGCAAATGCATATGTCACAAAGGAGTGTGTGGATCCGGAATCGATTAATACAAAAGCATCCTGACTACAAATAGAAATAGTACCTGAGACAACTGCATTGGCATTCCGCGTATCGCCCGGAACAAGCGCAAAAACTCTCCCCTGTCTCACGGTATCCCCGGTGGTTGCAGACCTCAAAGTGTTTCCTGGCTTTGGGATTGATGCAGTGGAACTAGCAGCTTTCTTTCCCCCATTTTGATTACAATCTCGGGCCATGTGCCCTTGTTTACCACACTTGAAACAGGCCCCTGACACACGGTAACAAACCCCACGGTGCCTTTTGCTGCAAATGTTGCACATGGGAGATGTGTCTTGGGAAGAATTCGAGGTGTTTGAGGAGCCCGTATTTTGCTTCTTCAGAAACTTCTTCTTTGAAAAGAAGCCCTGCCTTTTGTTACCTTTCCATTCTGTCGTTGGCTTGGCTTGTCTAGCTATGTTGGCCTCAGATATAATGGCCCTGTCTAGTACTCCTATGTATGTTTCCAACTTCAAGACGTTCACCCTTTCTAGGATGTCACTTCGGAGCCCACCTTCAAAATGTCTCGCCTTCTTATAATCTGTGTCAATTACATGTGGCGCAAACCTGGCCAACTCAGTGAATTTGGCCTCATACTCGGCCACAGTCATGCTGTCTTGCTTTAGTTCCATGAATTCCGCCACCTTCCTATCCCGAACACACTGTGGGAAGTACTTGTCATAAAAGATTTCCAAAAATTTTGCCCAATCAGCATCTTTGTAACTCTCGCGCATCAACATCCACCATCTTCTCGCTTCATCTTCAAAGGGTGTAGTCCACTATGGAACTGGGGTGGTTTCATTTTCTTGAACTCTTTGGTGAGGGCTATGGCTCGGTCATCATTCTGATTATCTGGCACAGGAGGTGCCGGAGGCGGAGGTGGGGGATGTGGCTGCTGCCACTGTTGTTGCCATTCTTGTTGTTGCCTCAAAGATTCTGCCATTTCCTGAATCAGTCTCTCCATTCTATCCAGTCTAGTAGTAGTAGACTCTTCTATCTCATCACCCCTTGTCCTCACCATCTGATTAAACTTGCATTATAGTTTATACAAAAGGTATAGAAATATGCATGTACCAGGGAGCATATATATATTCAGATAATTTGTGATGCAAGTCGTTCGCAACCTTGTAACATATAATTATTCACATGAAACAGTTAAGCACATTCTCAATGCTCTTAAATTCATACTTATGCATGCATCCTAGATCTTTTCTAGACGCTTATTGCTCTTGGGACAAGTGTGTGAGTTATTAACTCGTGCTCTGATACCAATCTGTCATGACCCTAACCCGCCCCCCGTGGATTAAGGGCATAACCGGCCAGTAATCGTGAGATTACCTACGGCCTCAAACCAAACCAAACGCATGTTAACAGAGTTAATGGGGGCCAAACGGAAGCAATTTAAAAAACTTTGTCCTTAGAGCTGTGCTTACATGGCACGTCAAACAAGTTATATATATAAACATTAATAACTCATAACAGAAATTAAGTATCAAAAGTTCAACACATACAGGATCATCCCAAAACTATGTCAACCCGTGAAACTATATACAAACATATACAAAGCTTCGCCAACATGACAAAACATAACTACATAACAAAAGGCGAAGGTGGGTCTCGTGCGTGAGACACAAAGGCTGACTTTCCAAAACTTATGTTGATCCACTTAGGCTTTACTGGGGCTGGGTCTGGACCTCCGTCGGCTCACCTACAAACACATGAATGAGCGTGAGCGAAAGCCCAGTGAATAATATTAAATAAAGGAAATGCATTGAAACATTATACAACAGACGACCTTGGGCCCCAATTCATTCATGTTAACTGGCCTTTGGCCTTTTCAAACTTTCATATCAAACTGGCACATAGGCCTTTTAGACTTTCATATCAGACTGGCACATAGGCCTTTCAGACTTTCATATCAAACTGGCACATAGCCCTTTCAGACTTTCATATCAAACTGGCACATAGGCCTTTCAGACTTTCATATCAAACTGGAACATGGGCCTTTAAGACTTTCATATCAAACTGGCACATGGGCCTTTCAGACTTTCATATCAAACTGGCATAGGCCTTTCAGACTTTCATATCAAACTAGCACATGGGCCTTTCAGACTTTCATATCAAACTGGCACATAGGCCTTTCACACTTTCATATCAAACTGGCACATAGGCCTTTCACACTTTCATATCAAACTGGCACATAGGCCTTTCAGACTTTCATATCAAACTGGCACATAGGCCTTTCAGACTTTCATATCAAACTTGGTCCACCATTCAAAATTAATGAACCTTATAAAACTTACATGGGAGCAAGTAATTGGGCAATAACATATTTCAGATATTACTCACAGTGATCGGTTGATTGGTTCACCCTGGAACTCGACCCTACACATGTCATGAACATAAAAGATTCACTAACAATTCAATCCGTTCAAAATTCACATTTTCCTCTTAGGCTTTATTCCTATCTCTTTAACTCATTTCCAATGCTCAATGTATGCCTAAGAGTGCTTAGAAGTGAAAGGGAACGGAAAACGGAACACAGAATGCATTTTCAAAGTTTCAGAAAACAGGGTCCCCGCTCGAGCGTGGACTTCCCCGCTCGAGCGCACCCTTGGGTCTGCAAAAGTACTGGTTGCCTTCAATTCCCGCTCGAGCGCGAACTCGGCCGCTCGAGCGGACTTCCTGCCTACATAGCTCCCCGCTCGAGCGTCAACTTCCCCACTCGAGCGGGAACCAGGTCTGCAGAAAATGATGGGAGCTCGTTTTCTCCGCTCGAGCGGCACTTCCCCCGCTCGAGCGGACGTCAAAATTCTGGAAATTCCCAGGTTATGTTCTTGGGTTCCAACTCGATTTTCCAGCCAATTTTCATGCATTCTAAGGCTCAAAGTTCACATGCAATCATACTAACAAGGTATAAACATCGAAACACTGGGTTAAGGAGCTCAATTTCAAGGATTACACACTTGCATGTCTCAAATTGACACCATATTCAACTCTATCATGTATATTCATGCATTTCAAGCTCCCATCCTCAATTATTCAAACATGCATGGCCATCTTGACCTCATTTCCATTTCAAAAGATGCAAATGGTGCCAAAGCTCAGCAAACTAAGCTTGCATGCATAATCAAACTTCAACTCTTGCTTAAATGACATGGTACATGCTAGATTATGCAATTTATGGCAATTCATAACAATTTTATACATGCATGTGCATATCTCATTAAATTCGACACAACTCATGATCAAACTCACCATTTAGTCTTTAATTCACTAGAACACAACTTAAACTCATGAGTTAAGGGTTGATTACTCACCTAGGAGCTTTAACCTTCCAACTTAAGCTTAATTCTTGAGTTGATCTTCAAATTATCAAGCTTTGAGGCCAAAATCCCAATTTCCCTCACTCCCCTCTCTCTAGCCGACCCTCTCTTCTCCCTTTGAGTTTTTGATCAGCCAAATGAAGTGAATAATAGAGAATAGGGAGTGTAGAGGCTTATAACAAAACCCCACTAAGGCTAATATTAAAATAATAAAGTAGTTAGGCTTTAATTCATCAATTAAATTGACTTAATCTGACCTGAATCAATTTTTCAATTAAATTTCACCGTAGTCTCTAAAAATTATGCCAATCACAATGGCATAGTCAATTTCGGGTTCTGTGGCCGATAAGGCCCTCAATTTAATTCCCAAAGCAGATTATTCAAACAGATTTTCCTACGGTGAACAGATAGAGTTCCAAAATCACATATTATCACATAACGGCACACAAAATCATACTAAACACATAACCATAAACAAATTAAGGACCAATTTAGCATATTACAGAACAGGGGTATCACACCTAGGCAAGCCAAAAGAAAAGAGTTATCAAAATGACTAATGCAACTCATGCGATATGCAGTTACTAGGCTCGGCCACTAATATGGCATATGAATCAATTTAATAGCATGCGGTCTAAGCACATATTCAAAGAAGTATTAAACTAACAATGCGAGTTAGAATAATGAACCGAGCCTCGGTGCATGTAATACAAGTGGATGTAAACATGAAAAATGCTAAACAAAACATGATGCCCTAATCTAACCATCATAACCTAGTAAATAAAAGGGAGAAAGACGTGGGGTTTGAAGGCATACACATTATTACAACATTACGCCCTCACACAGGAGGGTTTGAATGAACTAACTAGCTAACTAATTAAACCTAAACTAATTAATTAACTATTACAAACCTAAATGAATAATTTAGCTAAGCTAGCTAACTAATTATTACAAATCAAATGAACTAATTAATTAACTAATTTAGCTAATCAAAATAATTACAACACGAGACGAATTAGCTATTCTAACTAATTAATTACAAAGCCACTATTTTAAGCACAATACTAATATATTTACAACACGGATCCCGAGGGCCGATGGAGTGCTCATGCATAAATGCGGTTTCCACTCGAAAAGGCCACTGTTTCTGTTGTTGAATGCCTCTGTTGCACAGTAGAACACTTGCACTGATTTCCACCTCTAGACCAACTCTGCTTTGCTTCAAAAGTACACTGCTAGATTTTGCACTGGTAGCCAGCAGAGGGCCTGCCGCCCACTGATGATGGCCTGCCGGCCACCGCTGATTGGATTGTCCTGCTGCAACGGAGAGCAAATAGAGCAGAGACAGTGTATTCTCAAGGGTTTGTTTGTACAATTTACCCCCTCCTTATCATTTGAACAGCTCAAAAGAGTAGTAAGTTTGATTCGCAAACCACCAATGGATGCAATTTCATTGCATGATGTCTTATGAATCAAGTCTGCAAGTTCAATGAATGCAATAAAATAAGACTGTCAAAACCACATCCCTATCATGAAAGATTAAGGGAAGTAGTTGACAATGAATCTTGAACCGTTTTCATTACTAATGAGTATGAAACAACTCAAGACTCAAGGGTTCAATTAACGTCTGATTGAACCCAAACAAGTTATTATCTTACACCTTTTTATTCACCAATTTTATTACTTCATTTTAGATTACCATCCATTCTTCAGTCAATTGAGTCCAAATGTGAATTTAAGTCCTCTAATGGAAAGATGGCTCAAACCAAGTGTTGCTTTGGGCATGAAAGAGATATCATACTGTTGGTAATGAACCCCCAAAGGGATTAAACCATTAAGCATGACATCTCAATCTCATGCTTAAATAAACAAATGATTTGGAGCCACTTTGAAAGCAAACAAAAGCCAAGAAAGGAGGGAGGTTGCAGAGGTGATTAAGAGTGATCACAAGTATGGAAAGCCATAAATAAACACTATCAACTCAAATAAGATAGTGTCTAATGCCTAAAACACCAAGCTTATGAGGACAATTACACTACAAGCATGCAAAACAAAGCTCAAATGCAACAAACACTTAAAAATAGTCCTAAAACAGTCTTAAATCCTAAAACATGCTGAAAATAAGACCAAAATAGCTAGAATAATAAGCTAAAAAATGGATCATGCTAGGCTAGTAAGCAAAACACAAGGAGGGGAGGCTAACCCCTCTAATTTTGGACTTCAAACCATGATTTTTAGCCTCTAAAAAACTCTGAAATTCAGTGGTAAAAAGTTGGAAAAAAGTTGAGGAAGAGATGGGAAACACAAGTGTAAAGGCTTAGAGAACAAGGTTCAAAGAAGGGTGGTTAACCCCTCTACCTTTAATAGCCTTAAACCACAAGCTTTAGCCTATAAAAACTGTTGAAAAAAAACTTCAAAATCAGCAAGAAAATATAGAAAACAAGTAGTGCAAAGATGCTCAAAATTATACCTCTTGAAGAGGAATAACACTTTTGTTCACAAACCAACAAGTTCTCACTCTCAAGGGTTGAAATTTGGACTCAATAATCTCAACAAGGAGAGCTCCAATATTGGTTTAGGAAGTGTAGAGAGAGAATTTCAAGAATTTGAGGTTTTGGAATTTTTTTCAACCCTAAACCATGAAGGAAGGGCTGATATATATAGAAAAACAGCCCCTCAGGTCGAAAATATCATGCTTGGAATAGCTAGCCAAAAATATCTGTGTTTTTCACCAGTGGCAGGCAGGCCAGAAGTGTGAATTGCCGGCCGCAAATGGTGGCCTGCCGGCCACAGAAAATTTGCTTCTAGACCCAACTTCAAATGGGCATATCTCTTTCATCTAGACTCAGTTTTAGGTCATTCTTGAGTCTAAATTGAAGCCCCGGAACCCTACTTTCCAACGGAAGTGGCCTCATATATAAATTCTAAGTGTGAAAAGAGATATTCCTATTTTAGTGAAGGTTGCTCATTTCTATCTTAACCGAATTGATGCCTAACTTCAAACGGCCATATCTCTCTCATCCGGACTCGGCTTTAGGAGATTCTTGAGTCTAAATTGAAGCCCCGGAAGTCCAGTTTCCAATGGTGGTAGCCTCACAACTAAAGTACAAGTGTACAAAAGGATAGGCTTGATTTAGTGAAAGCTGCTCAGTTCTCTCTTAACGGTTTCATGCTCAACCTCTTCCCCAACTAGTTTTCTTCCATCCGCTCCTATTTCCTTCAATTCCAAACATCTAAATAAGATGTTTTTAAATATTTTTCAAAGAGTTCACCTCTTTTCTATTTATTTCCACTTTGTCCTTACTCGATTTACCGAAAAATGTAACTTTTAACGAAATGCGAGTCTCGAAACATCGTAGAAACATTTTTAAAAATATTTTAAAAGAGAGGGTTTTAAGGTCTAAAATAGTTTTGGTCAAAAATAGTTTTGGTCAAAATGGGGTGTAAGGTTGGAATTTAGAAGCTCCTCTTGCTAAAAAAATAGAACATGTATACAGCATAACTTTTATTATCGAGTGATCAACCTGAGGCGCCCAAGTCTTAAGGGCGGTCAAAAATGGGGTGTCTACACCTGTCTAATGTGGCGGTTATCTGGTACGCTAAATTGGAAGACTCTACAAAGTGGAATTGAGAGGAGCTATCTGAGGCATTTGTCAATAAGTATTCATATAACACCTAGATAGAAGTAACCATTAGTGAGCTGAAGGCTACTACCTAGAATCCCAAAGAATCATTCATTGATTTTGTTGCCTGGTGGAGAGCCAAGGCAGTCCAAATGACAAATAGGCCTGCCGAAAGAGAACAAGTCTTACTAGTGGTCTAGAACCTTGAGCTAGACATGCTACAGAGAATGATAGTGGCACCGTTATCCATATTTGCTTCCTTACATGAGCTGGGGGTCTAGATTGAGAGTGCATTCAAAAAGAGTATCATCCACACAACAAGTGAACCCGCAAGAAGGCCATTCTCTTGGAATACCAATGCTAGTAGTAACACTATTTCACGGCCTACGGATGTCAATATTGTTGTTTCGACGGCCAAGATGGCTGATCCTTTTGCTACTGCCAATCCTTACAACCTTCACAAAGTACCAGTCCACCCCGAAATTGAGAGTTTTTACTCCCCTCCATATGAGCCTAACCCACGCCCTCAAGCTATTAATGCAAAAGGGGTATCTCAAGCCTCTCGATCCTCATCCACTTCCAAACCCATTACCATCCAAACATGACCCTATCCAGTATTGTATCTTCCACCAACAACATGGCCATCCCACAGACATGTGCTGCCGTTTACGTCATGAGATCCAGGATCTCATTGACAACAAATTCATTGCCCCACCTTCCAAGCCAAACGTAACAACTAACCCACTTCCTGCACACAACCAAGTCCCCCTGCCTAGAAATATTAACCATATCTATACACTACCACCCACCTTTAACCCTAGCACATACATTACCTCATCCCACCTACCAAAACCGGAAGTGGTCATTCCAGAATGCACAAACATGTGCATGATGGAGCTAACACCATAAACCCAATCCAAGCCCGTGGTAGTAGAAATGGAGAAAGAGAAGAATGCACTGAAGACAGGGTCATCTGGTAAGGAGTACGATTCTAATTTATATATTGTGGCCATCGATCAGCCGAAGCCAGTGGTCATACTGCTAGACTTTCTCAGCATTAATGCTATCGGGGAAGACCAAATGGCGCACAATCAGAATGAGTGGCCTAAAGAAGGCCTGAATGACTTGGAAAACCTAGAGGAGGATTTGGCAAAATTAGAAGAGGATCTGGAGGATCTTCACTTTTTCGAGAAAGAAGATACAAGCTGTGTGTAGATGAGATGGTGGGACCCAAGCCAACCAGGAACAAGCAATGGATAGTTGAGTGAGGAAGAGTCAGGTGTGGAGGAACAGATAGAAGAGACTGAAAAGGAAGAGGAAACCGCCGCTAGTGGTAAGGCTGAGGCTGCACCTCTTACTGAGAAAGAACAGACACTAGAACAATTTCAAAGGGAAATGATAGATGAGATCCAGGTGAAGATAGCTCTGGAACAGGAAAGGGGAAAAGAGAAAGAAGAGACTGAGTCCACAATCGATAGTGTTCAAAATGCCAAGAAAACCGAATGGGAACCTAGTGATTGGAAGAGAATGTTAAGAAAACTCAGAAAGTACCGGGATGTTGAAACCTGAGGTGTGGTGGAACAAGAATGATATGACGATGGGGCGCGTGATGTTAATATGCTCCGGATAGAACCCGAAGCTAGTCCGGTCATGACCACGGGAGAGTGGTGGGAAGACGGCGACCTAAATCTTGCGTGCACTGACGAAGGGTAGAAAATTGATACCCCAGAAGACACCTGGTATACCGACGAGATCAATCATATGACCCGGAGCGGTCGGTACTTCAAACTCGCAGCATTAAACCAGCGAGAGACCTCTAGAAGGAGGCAGATAGATCAAAAGAGAAGGATGTGGAGGAAAACATGGTCTTGAAACAGCTCAAGAAGATTCAGGCTGACATATCAATCTGGGGGCTGATAATAGCATCTCAGGAGGATAGATAAGCCCTACTCGAAGTAATGAACCAGACTAAACTGCCTATTGATACCACTGCCGACCAATTGGTATCGTTGGTAACATCTAGGGACGTTATGCCGGTAATGGGCCTGTTTGGTAGGGCTTATTTTCAGCTTATTTCAACTTTTAGCTTAATTTAAGCTATTTTGATGTGTTTGGTTCAGCTTAACAATACAACTTATAGCCTTTTGTAAGTCAAAAATCAACTTATTCTTTGAGTGGGGGAGGAGAAGCTTAATTTATAAGTAAAAAATCAGCTTATGTTCACAGCTATAAGCTATAATTACTTTCCCACAGCTCTACCAAATGGGGCCAATATCTTTTATAGATAAGAAGTTACCACTTGAGGGTGCCAACCACAACCGTCCCTTATATGTAACCCTAGAAAGTTGAAAAAAGTGGATTTCGGTGGTGTTAGTAGATATTGGATCAGCAATCAATGTGTGTCCAATGAGAACTACCTACGCCATCAGTTTGAGGCCGATTGACTTTACACCCATGACCCAAGCCGTTCGGGCTTATGACAATACGAGCCGGGATGTCATGGGAACATTCAAGATCTATATCTTAATCGGCCCGTCCAAACATGAGGTGGAATTCCATGTCATGGACATTCCAGCCACTTTTAATCTACTACTAGGAAAACCCTGGCTACATCAGATGAGGGCTGCGTCATCAACAGTCCATCAGTTAGTAAAGTACCCCTTCAAAGGCGGGATTGCCACTGTGTACGGTAACTCTACGATCCATCCTCCCCAAGGAACCACTGCACCATTATTGGAAATCATACATGGCGAAGAAGACATGTTCCTTTCTGGCTTCTCTTTGGCAGAAGCTCGATTGGTCCAAACCATTATGGTAGAGGGCGATGGAGATTATGTAAGTGTGCAATCCATATACATGATGAACAAAAAGGGGCATATGCTCGGGTCGGGACTAGGCCGAAATGGCAGACAGTGAGGTACTATTGCTAAGGAGATCAGTCATAACCTCATGCCTTCGGGCTGGGATACAAACCTACCACTGCAGATTGGCAAAGGAAAGGGTAGGAGCTAAGAGAAAGGTTGAAAGGAAAGAGGACTGGGAGGCAGTATGAGTTAGTTCAGAAACCGATACAGGGGAGCTTGGACAGACGTTTTGTCCACCAAGGGAAAGATTTCCCCTTTTGTGGATTCTTGGAGCCCTGGTATGATTGGGAAACAAAACAAGGTATCCAGGGTTCGAGATCTTTTTCGGACACTAGCTACCAGAAGATGAGGATAAACAAGTAGACCTAAGCCCCAGTGCAGACCAAGGCAGGACTGCAAACCTCGACATCAAAGAGGAGGAGCTGTTAGGAAAAGCGTTGGCTACCTTATTGATAAGTTCTACTGCTGGAGCTGAGACCACCAACTTGGGAGATAGTTTTACTATATCAATGATCAGAGATACCCCAGTAGCGGAATTCTCCAATCTTATCGTGGATGCATTTGAGGCTCCACGCCTAGTCTGGAAGTTTGAGCAAGGCGTCATCAACAATTCTGAATCAGATAGTGAGTCCAGATCTGATTCCACTAAATCTGTGGAGTCGGAGTCAGATTCAAGTTCCTCTGAGTCTGGTACTTCTGGAAGTGGTAATCCGAATACCAAAGTCCTGTCCAGGTCGTCTTTTAGCTTTTCTTTCGAGTCCACTATAACCAAAGATTCAGGCTTTTTGAATGAGAATGCTATGAATGTTGCCTACTTGTCTGTGCCTTTGGTTTGTTGTACTGATCTTAATTTTCAAAATTTTGACATAGACAAAGAAGAAGAAATTCCTCAGGTTTTGAAAATTTTGGTTGATCATGAGGAGGAGAGGCGTGTTAAGCCCTGTACAGATGAAATTGAATCAATTAACGTGGGTACTGAAGAAGATCATCGCTTGGTCCAGATCAGGTCCACGATGTCTTCAGAAGAATGCGAGCGTTTAATTGCTTTATTAAAAAATTTCAAAGATGTTTTCGCGTGGTCCTACGAAGACATGCTTGGAATCGATCTTAAGATTGTATATCACCGAATCCCTTTTGACCATGAGGCTCAGCCAGTTAAGCAAAAGCTGCGCAGAGTTCACCCAGATTGGGCTTTGAATATCAAGGAAGAAGTTACCAAATAGATTGAGGCAAGGTTCTTGCTTATATGCAAGTATCCGATGTGGTTGGCGAATATTGTTTCAGTCCCAAAGAAGGATGCCAGAATCAGAGTCTGTGTCGACTTCAGGGATTTGAATAAGGTTAGCCCTAAAGATAATTTCCCACTGCTGCATGTTGATGAGTTGGTAGACTTCATAGCGGGCCATGCATTGCTCTCGTTCATGGATGGGTTTTTCGGGTATAACCAGATTCTGATGGCACCCGATGATAGGGAGAAGACTGCTTTCACTACTTCATGGGGCACCTATTGCTACCGAGTCATGCCGTTTGGGTTGAAGAATCCTGGGGCCACTTATCAAAGGGCAATAACTACCATTCTGCATGATATGATCCACCAAGAGGTTGAGGTGTACGTGGTCGATATGATTGTCAAGTCCAAAGATCGAGAGTGCCACTACACTGCCTTGGAGAAATTCTTTCAACGGATCAAGGAGTATAGATTGAGGTTGAACCCACAAAAATGCACCTTCGGCATAACAACAGGAAAAATGCTAGAATTCTTGATCACACAGAGAGGAATTGAGGTAGATCCTTCCAAAATCAAGGCCATCTTAGAAATGCTACCACCAAGGACTGAAAAGGAGGTGCGCGACTTTCTGGGTAAAGTGCAATTCATAAGACGATTTATTTCCAAATTAACCTTGACTTGTGAACCACTATTTGGTCTCCTGAAGAAAGGAAAGAAGTTCCAATAGGACGATCGCTGTTAGTTCACTTTTGAATAGGTTAAGAAGTACCTACAGAATCTGCCTGTATTATGGCTGCTAGAATTGAGAAAATCGCTGATTTTGTACCTGTCAGTGACAAGCTCTACCATGGGATGAATGTTAGCTCAGGAGTCTGAGGCCAAGGTGGAGAAAGCCGTTTACTACTTGAGCAAGAAAATGCTGGATTGCGAGACCATTTACTTCCCTTGAGAAATCTTGTTTAGCCTTGGTATGGGCTACTCGGAAGTTGAGGTACTACCTGTTAGCTCACTCTATAATCCTGGTTTCAAGATTAAATCCTATCAAATATCTCTTTGAGAAACCAGCGCTTACGGGTAGGCTAGCTCGTTGGTTGCTTCTTCTCTTCGAATTCGATCTTACATATGTTACACGCAAGTCAGTTAAAGGGAGAGCTGTAGCAGAATTCCTGGTAGATCACCTAGTAGAGGGGGATGAAACGGTGGAGTACTTGCTCCCAGATGAAGATATTTTGCAAATAGAGGAGAAAACGTGGACGATGTACTTTGACGGAGTAGCCAATCAATACAGTTATGGGATCGGTGTGTTGCTGATAGCACCTGATGACTCCCATATGCCCTTAGCCTTCAAACTTCGGTTCAAAGTATCCAACAACGAAGTAGAATATGAGGCGTGTATTGCTGGTTTAGAAGCCACCCTGGAACTAGGGGCAAAAAGGTTGAACGTCATCGGGGATTCAAATCTGGTTGTGTCTCAAGCCAATGGAGATTTGCGCGTTAAAGAAGAGAAAATGAAGGTTTACCATCAGGTCTTGGATATGCTAATTCCGAGGTTTGAGAAGTTAACATTTACCCATCTGCTAAGGGAGAACAACCGATTCGCCGGTGCACTAGCAACTCTATCTTCTAGGGTAGACATTCCATTAGGAGTCAGGATGTGGCCGATCGTTATTGAACAGAAGTACACGCCGGCCTATGAAACCATTGCCGCGATAGATGATGCTTTAGATAAGAACCCTTGGTACTATGATATCTGGAATTTCCTAGAAAATGAGGTGTATCCGCTAGGAGCAAATGCCAAGGACAAAAGGGGAGTACGGCGTCTAGCCGTTCAATTTATCATCTACAAAGGCAAGTTGTATTAAAGAGGCCATCTGGGAATGCACAAGCTATGTATTGAAGAAGAGGAATCAAAGCGCCTTATGGAGGCCATCCACGGAGGAGAGTGCGGCGCCTACATGAATGGTGTGATGCTCGCCCAAAAAATCCTTAGACAAGGCTACTACTGGTTAACCATGAAAGAGGATTGTGTTGGCTTTGTTCGGCGCTGTCACAAGTGCCAGATTCATGCCAATTGCATGAACATTCCGCCGTTTAAGCTCTACAACATGACTTCATCATGGTCATTCTCTGTTTTGGGGATAGATGTTTTAGGCCCAGTTATGCCAAAGGGATCAAACGGGCATGAATTCATTCTGGTAGCAATCGACTACTTCACAAAATGGGTGGAGGCCTAGTCCTACTCAGTGCTGAAAAGCATCACATGTGGTTTAGTTTATCAAAAACAACATCATATGTCGGTATAGGGTTCCGAATGAGATTATCTCCGAGAATGGGACGCACTTCAAGAAAGAGGTGATAGACTTGCTTGAGAAATATAACGTGGCTTTCCATAAGTCATCGACCTACAGGCCATAAACCAATGGAGCTGTCGACGTTGCGAACAAAAACATCAAAAGAATTTTGCAGAAGATGGAAGAAACTTATAGGGACTAGCCAGATAAATTGCCATTTGCACTCTAGGGCTACAAAACCTCGATCCGAACGTCTACGGGGGCAACCCCCTATTTTCTTGTCTACGGGATGAAGGTTGTTTTGCTAATTGAAATTAAAGTGCCCTCGCTACGAGTTATGGCTGAGTGTCAGATAGCAGAGGCATATTGGCAGCAAAGTAGGTTTGAGGAGTTGATGTTATTTGATGAGAGAAGACTAAGAGCGTCGTATCATGTCTAGGGCTACCAACGTCGAATTGCCAGGGTTTTTAACAAGAAAGTGAAGTCCAGAAATCTTCAAGAAGGAGACATGGTGCTGAAAGACAACCGAGCTCCCATTCATGACCCTAGGGGCAAGTTCAAACCTAACTGGATTGGTCCTTATATCATCAAGTCAATCTGGTCAGGAGAGGCGGTCATTCTTATGGACTTGGATGGCCTGGAGTTCTCGCAACCGATTAACATGGACAAGCTAAAGAAATACTACCCCTGAGAGGCTCGCTAGGCCGAAAACTCGAAAGGGCGACGTAGGCAAAAGTTAGAGCATGAAAAATTAGAAATGAAAAACTGAGCTCGCATGGTTGAAAACCCTAAAGGGCGACTTTGGCAAAAGTTAGAGCGCAAAAGGAGAGAGTTAATAATCAAGTGAACCGGAACCGAACTATGTAAGGCCTGATTCCCATTTTTGGCATACGTAGGAAACTTCACCCTGAAGTTTGGCCATAATTATCTCCGATTCAACTGTCCTATTCATTTAAGGTCATCTTCCTTCATCATCTATTAGTTCGGTTGCTCCCTTTATTCCAGGAAGAAAAGATGATTACAGTACAGAGCAGCAGTGATATGCAATCAAGGGCAGTTATGATTTCTTTTGATTCGGGACTGTACATCTTGAGAATCGATTTTGTGCGTGTTAGGTGGTGATCATTTTCGAAAATTGTTTTGAAAAGTTTTAATAAAAGTTGATTTTGTTCAAAATTCTACCCTTTTACAACTTGGACCATTTTTGGGACGGAAAGGAAAATTTTCAGTACTCGTAACTTTAATTTTATTGATTTCAACACAAGTACATTCTCCAACTCTTTGATTTAAACCAAAGTTGCTTTTTACATCTTAAACTTGAAAATAAAGATCAAAGTAGTAAAACTAGGGGCACAGCTAAGTCAGGTGGCTCTATGCCAAAGACGGCCCAACCTTTGCCTCCTATTCAAGCCAAGCCAAACACTCCTCAGACAGGGTGTAACTGAAACTAATGGCAGGGGCCAGAATCTCTCTCGTCCTCTAGGCTGCGAGATACCGAGGTAGGTGCGAAGCATGAACCATAAATGAAGCAGTGTATTCCACTTCCTCATCTAGACGTATCTGATCATGCACGAATTGGCATCGGAACCAGAGAAGAAAATAGAATACGCAATGTGTGAGGCCAATCAACTCTACACCTGACTGTCGGGACATGCTGTAGCTCATCTCAACCAAAAGGGCAAAGCCAAGTTATGTCGGCTTCAGACTGGCTGCACATCCAATCACACCATAAACCCTCTGAGGGGAAATCCACTAGCCGTTGACGAAAGAAGTGAGCTCGGGTCGAGTACTCAGGGCAAGGGTCCACTACTTGTAGTTTATCCATCAACCATACCTGGGTAGGGATAAAAAATAAGAGAGATTAAAGAATAAAGAGGGGCACGATGAGAGAAAAGTAAGGAAAGGGGTTGTGAGAGAAAAACAGAGAATGAGTGTTGAGTGATGTAAGAATTATAAATCAGAAGGGTGAAAAATAATACCTAAAGAAGTAGCGGACTCCCTGCCAACTGGGTGGTCTCTCCTCTACAGAAAACATCTAAACCCATCAAAGTTTTGGCTAGTGCCAAACCCATACAACTCTTACCCTCTTTCAGACGTTGAGCCACTTCGATCAACTGGATGCTAGCTCCGCTGAAACTAGGGGCAAAGAGGAATTGTGCAGGAAGGCATAAATAGAGAGCATGTTGTTGGCGGCCTCGCCAAAGAAGGTCACTCCTGTCTCCAATGGCGGAAAATCGATGAACTAAACCGAGAATATCTAGCTCCCCATCATGTGCCAAAGACTGAGCCTCATGTAATGTTAACCCACACATCCGCCCCAAAGTTTGGGCATGGCCAAAATGGGGCTGCGATATGATTTTTTCGCCGCACCGGAACTCCATCAATGCTTGAAATTCCTAGAGTGTCGGACACATCTCTTAGGACGAATTGAAACACATGTGTGATCGGGTTCTAACATCGAACAGCGGCATGGAGGAATGGAAAACAAAGAGGAGTGCAACTCAGAGGAAAAAGGGCATTTAGGCCAAAACCGCGAAAATTCACATTTTTCGAGCCGTCCAAAGTGGCTATCCAGTCTTGGAGCCTATTGTTGCATAATATCTCCATCTTGGGAGAAAAATATCAAAAACTTGCTATTCTACAAGAAAAATAGCATGGGAGCATCATTTATAGAGAATGACAAGGAACAGTGCATAACAGCTGGGTAGCACTGACAGATCTCATACTGAGGCCTGGCCGGGTCTAAGTGGTTGTTCAGATTAGTGTAGTTGCAAGAAAAGCTGGCCTTTGTCTTAGTGTACCACAGCTTTGTTTTAAGTCCTGTTTTGTTTGTACCAAGTGTTTTTTTAGTATTTTCGAGTTGTTTTCATTTCGTTTCCTTGTTGTCGAGTTGTATTTTACATTTTGTCCCGTTATGGGTAGTTATCCGATTCAAGAATGAGTGTAAGAGCAGATATTCATTGTTTCAAGTCTTATGTGAAGTTACCATGCAAGGGTTATGCCATTCATCACATGAAAATACCGTTTATCACATTGTGCAAAGGAGATCATTCAAAAAACTTGTCTTTTATAAACTGGCGGGTCTAACCCTAATCATCGTTTTACAAGGCAACAAAACAAAAGAAAATCCTTCAAAAACAAGCAAAAGGGTCTATCTGAAGCTAGTCTTTAACTATAAAGCAAAAACAAAAACAAAAACTAAAACAAAATCGTCGTAATCATCAGTAACCAATCCTTGCCCTCTTCCTCCCCGATTGCGGAGGAGGCGTATCACTGTCGTCGCTGGGGCTACTGGACTACAAGTTAACCCCTCTTCCTTATCCTTAAGGGTCGAAGACCCGTCAAAAGACTCCTCAGAAGGTAAGCACTGCCTCAGTAGGCCTCTCCCTTGATCGGCTCTCCCTCGGTCTCTCACTGGGCCCTGTCTCCGTCTACTGGCTGGAGGAGGTCCTGTAGGCACTATTGGCGCCGACTCAAGCTGAAAAGAATACAGGTATCAGTATGGACTAACAAGAGTATAAATAGTATGGTAACAATAGTGAACTACAAACAAAATGTACCTCGATTCTATGAGTGACTAAGGTGGTCTGTCTCCTCCGTACCATGAGGAGCAGTCGGTCGATTGTACAGAGGAGGTCATTAGCATATGCTCAGGGTATCTGCAAAAGGAACCGAATTTGAGAAAGGTAGACAGAAGTAATAAAGAACAATGAACGGAAATGGTAGAAAACAAAACAAGACAAAGTGCAGTGAGTAGAAGCATAAAGATATGTGTACCTACTCGATGTCAGGAGCGAACACTGGCATATGGTTCCTCTCCTCGATGCGCTCAACCGGGATCTGCTCGATCACTCTATCTGGACGCATGTACATAATCTCAGTGGAAGTCACAGGAAACCCAGGAATGAGAGCAACGACAGGGGCACCTCCATCAGGCACATCACCAGCCGCAGCAGCAGCAACAGCAACCTCCGACACAGCACGGACCACACCCGGGGTAAGAGGTGCCATCACCCGAGTGTGTAAGAAGGTGGTGAAGTCGTCAGGCTTGTGATGTCGATCGCCATCTTCACCCATCATCAGGAGGTCGATCTGAGGACCCTCCTACAGCTCATCAACTACCCTCATGACTGGAGGAGGAGGATGTGGAATATCAGGGTCAGTGACGCCTCGAGTTTGGCAGATGAATCTCTCCCCCATGTAGTAAGCCCGGCTAAAGGGGCCCTCGAATAGAATCCACATGGTGGAGGCATACCATGTAGCAACATAGGTTGTCCTCGACACCTGGAGCATGCCCGCCCAAGGATGCCAGTCAACTTGTGGAAACAGAAATCAGTGTAGTGTGAGAAATCAGTGCAGTATGAGAATGATAGTGCGGTATAGAAGCGATAGTATGAAAATGACCGTGTAGTATGGGAAATAGTGCAGTTTCCTTACAGTATGTAATAGCTAAGGGTTGATATTATGTTACCTGATCCGTAGTGATCGTGTCAAAGAAGCGGTGGAAGTAAGGGAAGTCTCGGTCTACACGATGGCAGCGCTCAAATTGGTAGTTGTAGTACCGTGAGCGGGGAACTGACAACTCGATCGGCCTCACCGAGACTGGAGCTAGAGAGGTGAAGTAAGTATAAACCCAGAGCTGCAAATAGAAAATGATAGATGAAGTAAACGAGCAGAAAATAAAATGCAAAGAAAATGAGTAGAAAATGCAGAATGAACAGTATGCACAGAAAAGATAAGTGTGAGGCATACCTCCCAAACCCTCCAGTAACCGCCAAGTGAATTCGCCTTGCGGCGGGAGATAGAGCTCATGTAGCAGTATAAGGTGGCCAGGTCAGCGCCATCCCAGTCGTACTCTGTCATTTGGGAGAGGTGCACTAGTGCCCCTAGAAGGTATAATCCCATGATATTTTCCTTATTCGCAAACAAGGTAGTACCGAGGAGATACAAGAGGAAGCCGCAGGTGTACTAGGCATCCTCGTCTATAGTAGTGGGCTGGGACTCGGAGAAATGATCATAGAACTAGCTATATCTCACCATCCCGTGACTGGTGATGTCTAGGATCGCTCCAAGAAGCTGACGCTGTGCGGCTCTCCACTGCGTTATGTCAGGATCACATGGGATCAGGCCGCCAACTCCAACTCGTAGGTTGGTGAGCATCGAAAAATCGTACGGGGTCAGAGTCAGCTCCCCGATTGATGAGAAGTGGAACGAATCTGTGGTGTCCCACCATCTCTTGACTAGGGTCCAGTACAGCAATAACTCGACCGTCATCTATATGAGCCCAAAGTAGAAGGGCCCAAAGCCAGCTACATCAACTAGTGTGTGGACCTCCGCGGGCAGTCTCTCATACTAGTGCCAGGGGCCAGATATGGATCCGTATCCGCCAATCCTCCTAGCTATCACCTGCAAATATGAAATATATGGCATTTAACCAGTGATCAACTTGTGAGATTTAACAATACATCCAAACAAAGAAAAGTCGCTTACCGTAGAGGCATTGGCAGATAAGTGCTCCGTGGGCTCTCGCAGCAAGATGTCCTTGTCTATCCCGAGAATAAGGCCCTTGAATCTCAAAATACCACCTGGGGGTGGAGCATGTGTGCGTGGTCGGTAGGTGGCTGCATCAAATGGCCTATCAACGAGGGGAGGCAATGTGGGAGCATCATCGGCCTCCATATTTGTGCCTAAGGTAGCCCTAATGCCAATGGCGGGGTCCGAGGTGGGAACTTCATCACTGGCCATGGAGAAAAGTGGAGGAAATGAAGAGAAAGTAAGAAAAATGTGAAGGGCCAAACCCTAGGAGAGAGAAAATGAGAGAGGAAAGTGAAAACACGAGAGTAAGTACACAAAAATCGGGAAAACCCATGAGAAACAAGGAAAAAACAATGTGAACCCAAAAACTAGATCGAATCAAAATCCAATCAGTTCAAAATATAGAGGAGGGGAAGGGTTTCAAAGAAAAAATGGCAAAGATTGTTGGGTATTGCAAGGAAAGAGGGAAATCTAGAGAGAGAGGGAGGTTAGAGAGAGAGGGTAGGGAGTTTCGGATGAGAAGGTGTGAGAAAATAGGGTTTGAGTTTGTTTTAAACAAATAAATCACGAGGAAAGGTCGAAACTGCCCCTGCCGCTATTGAAGCCCGACTGGCTAACGTAATGCCCAGCCGTGCTTCATTGAGGCCCGACCGGCTCTCAGTGTAAATCCAGTTCAATTTTTGTTTTTCTTTACCTTACTTTATTTCTTGTATTATGGAGTTAAAAAAAGGAAAAAAAAGAAAAGAAAAGAAAAGAAAAGAAAAAACAGTGAAAAAAAGAAAACCAAAAAAAGAGAGAGTTGAAAAAGAAAAAACAAGGAAAACAAGAAAACAAAAAAGTGAAATAAAAGAGAGTTAAAAAAAGAAAGCAAAAAGAAGAAAAAAAGAATATGAAAAGAGTGAAAAGAAAAGAAAGAACTTTTTTTCATTCGGATTTATTGTATGAATGCATAATTTGATTCATAATTTGTTTGTTTAAACTCATTTGTCGTAATTTGATTTGTTTATATTTGTTTAAACTGTTCTGTTAGTTTATAAGTTGTTTTGCTTAAATTATATGTTCTGTTATATTGGAAACAAACGATATTATATGTATGGTTCATTTAGAGGAGTTCCAGATAAAATCACTCATGTTGCAGTAAAAATCATCATTCACTTGCAACCAAATTGAAACGCGGTGCGTTGTGTTCATTATTTCAATACGTGGGTAAATTGGCTTTCACTTTACCACATCACTTTTGATTGTTTTGATTTTGCGTTTCTCTGTGTAGAACCCATGTTTCTAATTCCTATTTATGCCATTTGTTTGTTCTGTTAGCAACCTAATCTTTCCTCCTCTCACGTGTGACGCATTAGGATTGTACCTTCGGTTAACAACATGGGGTACGCCCGTTGTTCACACCAATCTTTCCTCCTCTCGCATGTGACGCGTTAGGATTGTACCCTCGGTTAAAAACATCGAGTGCGCCCGTTGTTCACACTAGTCTTTCCTCCTTTTGCGTGCAACGCGTTAGGATTGTACCCTCAGTTAAAAACATCGGGTGCACCCGGTGTTCACACCATCTTTCCTCCTCTCGCGTGCAACGCGTTAGGATTGTACCCCAGTTAAAAACATCAGGTGCGCCTGTTTGTTCACACCACCCTTTCTCCTCTCGTGTGCAACGCGTTAGGATCTCAGTTGAGACCTCGGGTGCGCTTGATGGTTACGTCGCCTTTCACCCTTCCTACTCGAGACGTAGTTAGATTTGCATTTTCTTACATCCTTTCTACGTGAGACATAGGTTGGTTTGTCCTTTCTTTGTGTTTTTCACGCGAGGCATGCCAGTTTATTTACTTCTTTCCGTGTGAAACACGGCAAGGTTTATTTTGCTTTGTTTTGTATTTTCATTCAAACGTTGCATTCTTGTCTAGATTATAACGTTGTCTCATTGCTTCATTTACATTATGTTTCATTGTATTGCTTCATTGCACGATCATAAGTTATTTGTTGCATTTCATTTTTGCATTTTGCCCTCGAGTTTGGTTTTTACATTTATGTCTTGATTTCTTGACTGAGCCTTGCGGCCTCGTCAAATGGGTCGTCTCGGGGTTTTGACATTCACTCACGTCACTTTATGACTTTGAGCTCTGTCAAAGAAGGGTAACTGTGGACACCACATTTTTGACTGCCCGCAAGGCTCGAGCGCTTTGTCCGGTACACTCAATGATGAAAGTGGTATTGTGCATAGTTCGAGGTCTCAACGAAGGAGCCTTGTTTAAGTTTTGAAACAACCCCAAACCTTCCATATTTCCACTGATTATACCCAAGAAATCCATTTTTACACCTTGTGTCATACTATGCTAAGGTTAAAACAGAAAAAACAGGGGAGCACATTAAGGCCTGGCCATGCCTCAATGAGGGCCGGCCGGGCCTTGGTAGCGAGAAACACTATTTCGGGCGGGAGGCTGCCAGCTGTCCATTTTTGAAGATATTTATGATATTTCTGGCTCAAATTCTATAAAAACGACCATATATCTTTGTTTTGAGGGTTGAAGAATTTCAAGAAAGCCTTTATATCACCTTGAGAGCTCCTTCTTCTCATTCTTCTTGTGCAAGTAACACTTTGAACTAACCTACCACCTTGAACCTATATCCATACAACATATATAGCTCCACACCTTAGCCTAGGAACCTTGGTTGAGCCTTGAAATCATAATTCAAGCTTGAGAGTGTGTTGAGACTTAGCTTGGTTCATAATCAAAAGCTAACTTTTTTGAGAGGTATAAGCTTGCTATCTTCCCTCTTGCTTTCATTTCTTTCATTTGCTGCCTAGTTCTTATTGTTTTGGGTTGTGTTGATCCTTTTCCAAGTGTTTGAGTTTGTGTAATAACCCAACCCTCGTAAATATTTCTGATATATTTTTAGTCCCTTAGTCTATGCATCTTTATATGCTTACTGTGAAATTTCATGTGAAAGTAAGTTTAAGTGGGTGAATCCTATGAATATAGATTCATATCTGTTTAATAAGAGGACTATCTGTTACAACTATAATGTTGGCCTCAGAAATTGGAAGCCTTAGAGGCTTAATTATCTGAAATTGACTTTATATTTGAGATCAACATGATTTTTAGAGCATAATATGATTTTTGTAAAAATTTGATTTGGAATGATTAAACTGATTGGATTTCGTCTTTATCCATTTTTTTATATATATATACTTATGTCCCTTAAACATTTGACTTGGGAACCCATTTCATAAATATCTCCTGGGAGAGAATTGGAAAAGAAGAACAAAGGGGAGAGAATTTTACCAAGGAAGAGATTGGGAATTTGAGAGGGTTTGTTGAGATTGAAACTCAAGGTAAGTTTAATTCACCTTGTCCAACCTTTTCTTGGAGTTAAGTAAAAATCTCCTTTTATTCAAATCATCTAGGGTTTGCAATTTTATGTGTGTATGTTGGCTAATTGGCAAGATAAGCGGCAAAGATGATCTTATCATCTTGATGTTTTGATTTAATTTGAACCATCTAGTGAGAAATCACATTTTATTTCTTCAATTATACATTTGAGCTCATCTATGTAAACAAATGGCTATATGTATGTATATATGTGTGAGGAAGTTGGAAATTCCATGGAATTGGATTGTGTTTATGAGTTTTAAGAAACTAAAGGTTTGATTGAATGTGTAATCCATGTTAATGTGATAATTATACCATTATGTTGTCTTAATTCCTCCATTTTTGGGCCTTGAGATATTGTAATTTAGTTGGATTGTGCTTTGATTTTAGACTACCCAAAACAGGGGCCACAGCCGCACGTACGGAGGTCATCGCCGCACGTACGGAAGCACCACCGCACGTACGGAGGTCATGGCTGCATGTGTGGAAAAGAGGAAAAAAATGGGAATTGCATTCTACATTTTGCCGTTCGTGCGAGGAAGGAGTACCGCACGTGCAGCCCACCCTTCCGTACGTGCGGAGGGGACTGCTGCACGTGCGGCCCAGGCCAAAAAAATTCGTCTGCTCCATTTTACGTGTTTGATCCTGGCATGTTGGTATTAGCTCAATGGGTGTTGTTTTGTGTTGTTAAATGCTTTCGTACAGGCCCCATATGTTATACATAATGGATTTGACGTCCGTTTCTGAAGTGATCATGCCCGAACTTTTAAGGGCGGGTTTGGGTCGTGACAAATGGTATTAGAGCATGAGTACACACGAATCCATTAAGCCTTAGGATGTCTAGAAAAGACTTAGGTATCATGCATAATATTCTGAATGCATATGGAAAGATTGATGGCAACGTTAAATGTAATCTGCTAACGTTAATGATTATGATCTATGTCTATTGCATATCTTTTGTAATTGGTTGTATGCAGAATATGGTGAGAACGAGAATGGAAGACCCGGAAGATGCCACTTCTGCACGGTTGGACATAATGGAAAGAATGATCATGGAAATGGCAGAGATTTTACAGCAACAACAGGAACAACAACAACCACAACCGCCACCGCCACCAGTACCTCTGCCTGTGGCACAAGATTTCCATGCTAAGGATCGAACTATTACACTCATGAGGGAATTTAAGAAGATGAAACCACCATCATTCAAAAGAGGAATAGAACCAATGAAAGCTGAAGCGTGGGTATTGGGAATAGAAAAGTTGTTTGAAGTTTTCCCTTGTACCGAAGCCCAAAAAGTACAACTTGCTGCCTTCACTCTTGAAGACGAAGCGCGGAGGTGGTGGATGCTTACGAGAACTGTGCATCAAGGCTTAACATGGGACAAATTCTTGGAACTGTTTTATGACAAGTACTTTCCCCAAAGTATGCGAGACAAGAAGGTAACAGAATTTGAAACTCTCAGACAAGGGAACAAGACCGTTGCAGAGTATGAAGCCCAATTTGCAGAACTAGCTTGGTTTGCACCTCATATGGTGGACACGGATTATAAAAAGGCACGGAAATTTGAGAGGGGGGCTACGGACTGCTATCCTTGACCGGGTCAACATGTTGAAGTTACCCACCTATGTTGATGTGTTGGAGAGAGCTGTTATAGCAGAAGGAAATATTGCCGCTCAGAATCAAGTTTCCGAGTGGAAAGGGAAGAGGCAGAACATACAATTGTCAAAGGGGTCAACCATTCCCCCTAGCAAGAAACAAAATTCAGGGACTTCTAGTACTTCCACCTCCACTTCAGATTCAACTCCTGTTTGTTCAGAGTGTGGCAAGAAGCATCGTGGGACTTGTTATCGGATGTCTAGAGCCTGTTTTAGGTGTGGCAAAACGGGTAATCTAGTAAAGGATTGTCCTCAAAAAAATCAACAAAATGGTAATAGGGCTGCTACAAGTTCAGCAGGGTCTACACCAGCTCCCAACACTAAGTCAGCTGCCAAACCTGCTAACAACAAAGACACCGCAAGACAAGGCAGGGTGTTTGCATTGGTTCCGGGAGATATGCAAAATGCTGCAACAGTGGTGTCAGGTACATTTATTGTTCACGGTCATTATGCTCATGTATTGTTTGATTCTGGCTCTACCCATTCCTTTGTGTCAAAACTATTTGCTCAAAATTTAGATAAATCTGAAGAAGTATTATCTTATATGATATATGTGTCTTCACCTTTAGGAGACTCTATGGTCTGTACTTCTGTACACTTTGCTTGTGAACTCCTAATTGGGGATACCCGGGTATATGCCAACTTAATGCCCCTCGACATGACCCACTTCGATATTATCTTGGGTATGGATTGGTTGAGTGAATATTGTGCAACTATAGACTGTTTGACTAAGCAAATCAGTTTCCATCCTTCGGGACAACCAAAATTTACCTTTCAAGGACATAGAGTGACTTCTCCACCTTATTTGATTTCTACAATGAAGGCTTATAAATTAATTCAGAAAGGGTGTCAGGGTTGTTTATGCAGTGTTTTGGAGGGGCAAGTGATGAATGGGAATACTGATATGATTTCAGTTGTCCATGAATTTTCGGATGTTTTCCGGGAAGAGTTACCAGAAGAGTTAGTGGACCGTGAAATTAAGTTTACAATTGAAGTGGCGCCGGGAACTCAACCTATTTCTAAGACTCCATATCGGATGTCACCAGTTGAGATAAAGGAATTAAAGGTTCAGTTGCAAGATTTACTTGATAAGGGGTTCATTCGCTCGAGTGTTTCTCCTTGGGGTGCACCAGTTCTGTTTGTGAAAAAGAAAGATGGAACACTTTGATTATGTATAGATTACAAGGAACTTAATAAGGTGACGATCAAGAATAAGTACCCATTGCCTCGGATCGATGATTTATTTGACTAGTTACAAGGGGCACAGGTCTTTTCAAAAATTGATTTACGATCTGGATACCATCAACTGAAAGTCAAAGCTAATGATGTGGAGAAGACAGCTTTTCGAACCCGATACGGTCATTACGAATTTCTGGTTATGCCCTTTGGAGTTACTAACGCGCCAGCAGCGTTTATGGATTTAATGAATCGTGTTTTCAAGCCTTATCTGGATGAGTTTGTGGTGGTATTTATCGATGACATCCTCATTTACTCGAAGATACAGAAGCTCATGAGAATCATCTTCGCTTAATTCTTCAAAACACTACGAGAAAGAAAATGTATGCAAAGTGAAGAAATGTGAATTCTGGCTACATGAGGTGGCATTTTTGGGACATGTGATAACAAGGGAAGGTGTATCTGTTGATCCGCACAAGATTGAGGCAATTATAAATTGGCCGACTCCTACCAATGTAACTGAAGTGCGTAGTTTCTTGGGATTAGCTGGGTACTATAGGAGGTTTGTTCAAGATTTCTCCAAAATTGCGGTACCACTTACTCAACTAACTCAAAAAGGAGTTGTATTTGAATGGTCAGAACAGCGAGAATCTGCCTTCCGAGAATTAAAAATGAAGTTAACTACAGCTGCAGTTCTTGCCTTACCATCTTGTACCGATGGATTTGTGATCTACAATGACGCTTTGCATAAAGGGTTAGGTTGTGTGCTTATGGAAAATGGAAGGGTTATCGCTTATGCCTCTCGACAGCTTAAACCCCATGAGAAGAATTATCCCACACATGACCTTGAGCTAGCCGCAGTAGTTTTTGCTTTGAAAATATGGCGGCATTATCTGTATGGCACTACTTGCGAAGTGCACACCGACCATAAGAGTCTTAAGTACCTTTTTACTCAGAAAAAGCCAATATAGTTGCAGACGCACTTAGTCGGAAAAGTATGGGAAATTTGGCAAATTTGTTTACAGGGCAAAAGGAGTTGGTGATTGAATTGGATAAAATGAAGGTGGACCTTGTGATGCCTGGGTAGGAGGCCATAGTAGCAGCAGTGATGGCCCAACCGACATTACTTGAAGAGATCAAACTACGTCAGATAGAGGATGAAACTTTGAGGGAGATATGTGATGAGTTGGAAACAAAACCGAGACCGGCATTCAATTTGGTGAATTCAGTACTCAAATTCCAAGACAGATTGTGTGTTCCCAATTTATTAGAAGTTAAACGGAAATTGATGGAAGAAGCACATGCCTCAAGATTTTCATTGCATCTTGGGAGTACTAAAATGTATCAGGATTTAAAACAAAATTTTTGGTGGCCGGGTATGAAAAAGGAGATCGCCGACTTCGTCTCTAAATGTTTACAATGTCAACAAGTAAAAGCAGAGCATCAGAGACCGGCAGGGTTATTGCAACCCCTTCCAATCCCGGAATGGAAGTGGGAACATCTGACCATGGATTTTGTTGTAGGGTTACCACGGACTCCTCGGGGTATGAATTCTGTATGGGTCATTGTAGACCGATTAACCAAGTCCGCCCATTTCCTACCTGTGAAGACTCAGTATAATGCGGATAAACTTGCTGTAATCTATGTGAACGAAATAGTGAGACTCCACGGGGTTCCAGTTTCAATAGTATCAGATAGAGACTCGAAGTTTGTATCTAGATTCTGGCATAGCCTACAGGAAGCAATGGGTACAGAATTAAAGTTTAGTACAGCTTTCCACCCTCAGACAGACGGACAATCCGAGAGGACGATACAGACATTAGAGGACAAGCTTCGACTGTGTGTTTTGGATTTTTAGGGAAGTTGGGAAACTCATCTACCGTTGGTAGAGTTTGCATATAATAACAGCTACCATTCGAGTATTGGGATGGCACCTTATGAGGCTCTGTATGGAAGGCCATGTCACTACCCTGTGTGTTGGGCTGAAGTTGGAGATAAATCATTATTAGGGCCTGAAATTGTCCAGTTGACAACGGAAAAGATTAAAACTATTCAGGGAAGATTGAAAACTGCTCAAAGCAGACAGAAGAGTTATGCGGATAACCGATGGAGGGATTTGGAATTTGAGGTAGGCAATCATGTTTTTGTGAAAGTAACTCCAATGAAAGGGCACCCAAGATTCGGAAAGAAGGGTAAGTTGACACCCCGATATGTTGGTCCATTCCAGATTTTGGAGAAAGTAGGTCCTGTGGCTTATCGAGTTGCTCTTCCTCCAAGTATGAGTCAAGTGCATAATGTATTCCACATCTCTATGCTCCGAAGCTACCTCCTGGATCCGTCTCATATCATTGATCACCACCAAGTTGTTCTGAATGATAAGTTAACCTATGAAGAAAGACCAATTCGGATTCTGGACCGACAAGTGAAACAACTACGGAATCGAGAAATCCCTATGGTGAAAATTGAATAGCAAGAACATTATAGGACCGAAGCGACTTGGGAAAAAGAAGAGGAAATGCAACACCAGTATTCGCATCTGTTCCTATCCTAAGGTAAAACAAGTTTGAGGGACCAAACTTATTTAAGGGAGGGAGAGTGTAATAACCCAACCCTCGTAAATATTTCTGATATTCTTTTAGTCCCTTAGTCTATGCATCTTTGTATGCTTACTGTGAAATTTCATGTGAAAGTAAGTTTAAGTGGGTGAATCCTATGAATATAGATTCATATTTGTTTAATAAGAGGACTATCTGTTATAACTATAATGTTGGCTCAAAAATTGGAAGCCTTAGAGGCTTAATTATTTGAAATTGACTTTATATTTGAGATCAACATGATTTTTAGAGCATAATATGATTTTCTGTAAAAATTTGATTTGGAATGATTAAACTGATTGGATTCCGTCTTTATCCATTTTTATATATATATATACTTATGTCCCTTAAACATTTGACTTGGAAACCCATTTCATAAATATCTCCTAGGAGAGAATCGGAGAAGAAGAACAAAGGGGAGAGAATTTTACCAAGGAAGAGATTGGGAATTTGAGAGGGTTTGTTGAGATTGAAACTCAAGGTAAGTTTAATTCACCTTGTCCAACCTTTTCTTGGAGTTAAGTAAAAATCTCCTTTTATTCAAATCATCTAGGGTTTGCAATTTTATGTGTGTAGTTGGCTAATTGGGCAAGAAAGCGGGCAAAGATGATCTTATCATCTTGATGTTTTGATTTAATTTGAACCATCTAGTGAGAAATCACATTTTATTTCTTCAATTATACATTTGAGCTCATCTATGTAAACAAATGGCTATATGTATGTATATATGTGTGAGGAAGTTGGAAATTCCATGGAATTAGATTGTGTTTATGAGTTTTAAGAAACTAAAGGTTTGATTGAATGTGTAATCCATGTTAATGTGATAATTATACCATTATGTTGTCTTAATTCCTCCATTTTTGGGCCTTGAGATATTGTAATTTAGTTGGGTTGTGCTTTGATTTCGGACTACCCAAAACAAGGGCCACAGCCGCACGTGCGGAGGTCATGGCCGCACGTGTGGAAAAGAGGAAAAAAATGGGAATTGCATTCTGCATTTTGCCGCTCGTGCGGGGAAGGAGTACCTCACATGCAGAGGGGACTGCCGCACGTGCGGCCCAGGCCGAAAAAATTCATCTGCTCCGTTTTACGTGTTTGATCCTAGCATGTTGGTATTAGCTCAATGGGTGTTGTTTTGTGTTGTTAAATGCTTCCGTTCAGGCCCCATCTGTTATACATAATGGATTTGACGTCCGTTTCTGAAGTGATCATGCCCGAACTTTTAGGGGCGGGTTTGGGTCATGACAGTTTGGGTTTGGAGAGCTACCAAAAGGATAGAGAGAGTTTACACTCTTTCTGTATCTTTACCTATAGCTCAAACCCTTACTTTTACACTCTTTTTCTTTGCTCTCTACACTGATTTTCAGAGTTTAAAAAGGGCTAAAAATCATGCTTTGAGGATTCAAAAGTGGAGGGGTTAGCCACCCCCCCTTTGTTCTTGTTTACTAGCTGTAGACACCTCATTTTTGACCGCCCTTAAGACTTGGGCACTACTGATTGCTTACTTAGTGATGCAGGCTATGCTTTGTAAAGGGTCGATTTCTTTGGCAAGGAGAGCGTCAAATACAAACCTCACACCCTTTTTTTAGACCAAAACTATTTTGAATGGTTTTTAGACCTTAAGGCCCTCTCTTTCAAAATGTTTTAGTTCCTACGATGTTCCGACGCTCGCATTTCGTTAAATGTTGCGCTTTTCGGTAAACTGAGCAAGGACAAAGTGTAAATGAATGAAAAAGAGCTGAAATCTTTGAAAAATCTTTCAAAACACCTTGTTTAGGGGTTTTAAGTTGAAGAAAAGAGGAGTGGAGGGGAGAAACCCAGTTGGGAAAGGAGTTGGGCATGAATCGTTAAGAGAGAGTCGAGCAACCCTCGCTAAATTGGGCCTATCCATTTATACACTTGGATTTCAGCTATGAGGCCAACACCATTGGAAACAAGACTTTCGGGGCTTCATTTTTCACTCAAGAATCCCCTAAAGCCAAGTCCGGATGGGGGAGATATGGTTGGTTGAAGTAGGGCATCAATCCGATTGGACCGAAACTGAGTAGTCTTCACTAAAAGAGGGATATCTCTTAGCGCAATTGGAATTTTGATTTGAGGCTGCCACCATTGGAAAGATTACTTTCGGGGCTTCAATTTGCACACAATAATGACCTGAACAGGCATCCAGATGAAGGAGTTAGGCTTGCTTCAAGTAGGGGACCAGGACTGATTTTTGCTGCCGACCACTAAGGGAGTGTGTTGACCACAAATGGAGCATGCTGACCATATGCCGACCAAAAATGATCCTTGCTGACTAGAAAAAGTGGTCGGTCGACCAGTTGAGGTGGTCGGTCGGCCAGAAATTTCCAGAAAGCCCAGAATCTGGGGATATTTTGCTCCAGCTGTTCCAGGCTGTCCTAGATATTTCTGAATTGAGATATTTCGACCAATGCTCATATATTGCTATATATTGAGCTATATCTCATCTTTTTGAAGGGTTGGCAAGTTTGGGGAGCCTCTCTCTCTAAAGTCTTTCTCTCTAGAATTTTGAAGAGCAAAAATTCCAGCCCCTCCCTCTAGAAGCCTCTCTCTCTTCTTGTTTTGAGCCTTAAGCTTAGAATCCTCTACACTTTTGCAAAGAGACCCTTGATCAAACTTAACCACCATTGGGCTGAGGTTCTTTGAGGATCATTTGGAGCTCCTAAGGCGGTTTTAGCTCAGAATTTGGACCTGTTTTGCAGCTGTGCTTCAAGGGTAAGAACTCTCTCCCTTTTAGCTTATTTTGCATACTTGCTTCACCATCCTTTTTCCATTGTTTTGGACTATTTTGGGGATGGTTTTGAACTATTAGAAACTCTATTTTTGAGGCATAAAAATGGTGGTTTAAGCCTTGTTTGGCTAGGGGGTGTTTCCTCACTTTTGCTCCTTGGCTTGTAAAGCCTTTTGAGCTAACTTCCTAAGCTTTTGAAACCATCTTTTCTTGGCCTTTAAACCGGTGAATTCCAGAGGAATTTCAGTAATGGAAAGGTGGTTTTGAGGTCCAAAATAGGAGAGGGTGGTCTCCTCTTGTCTTGTCTTGTTAGCATGTATTGTTGGCTTATCAAATGAGCATGTATTTCTCCCTTCTTGAGGCTTAGTTTGAGCATGTTTTTGTAACTTTTTTAACATGTTATAACTCTTTTTTAGGTTGGTTTGATCACTTGTTGCGTGCTTCTTACACTTGTAGTGTAAATCCTCTTTGCTAGCCTTGCATGCCTAATGAGTTAGTTTGTTATTCTAGCATGTTTTGGCTTAGTCTCAGCCTATTTTTGGTGTTGTTTTGGCATGCCATAACTCTGATTTTGGTTGGTAGAGCCACCTCTTGCATGCTTCTTACACTTGTAGTGTAAACCTCGCTCACTAGCCTAGTATACTTGGTGTTTTGGCCCATTATTCTAGCATGTTTTGGCTCCACTCCAGCAAGTTTTTACTCATGTTTTAACATGCTTTAGCTCTGTTTTGAGGCTTCTTGGTCGTATGATGCTTGTTATGCATGCTTGTAGTGCAATAGCCTTGAATGGTTTTGAGTTTTGAGGTATCTTGCATGCTTGGCTTGAGGTATTTGCATGTTTTGGCATCATTTGGCATGTTATTTCAGAGCATATAGTGTTGGCACACTTCCATGTTTTTCACTCTTTAGGTGCTCTTAAGAGTTGCACCTTTATGCCTTGTTTGTAAGCCAATGCATGAGCATCATTCTCTTGCCATTCATGCTATCATTTCAGATCATTTTGGCCACTGTTTTGGCATGCATGAGGTCTGTTTGGTGTTGGTTTAGTCCATTGAGCATTGTGTTGCATGGTCCTAGTGTTGTATCCTTCACTAGTGTTTAATGCTTAAGTGTTCTAGTATGTTGTGCATGAGTGTTTGCATGTTAGAGTCTTGTGCATACCACCTTAACATGTCAAGATTAGCATGTTGTTTGATTAGCATGTTGTTTGCATGTGTGTTGCATTGCATTGTGTTTGGATCGGATGTTGATCCAAACACGAGAAACGAGGGGCGTTTCATACTTGAAGTGATGAAATGCGCCTCATTTCTTTGTCGTCGTCCCCCTTGATTGTGCATGATAGGGTGGAGGCATCTTGAATCTTATGTGTTACTTGTGCATTTATTGACATTGACTTGTGAAAACTTGGCTTCTCGGCCATTGTGGGTTGCGATGCTCGGTTCGTGGCCTGAGAGCCAAGTACCGCACTCCCTTGAGCTTGAGAAATGATAGGGAGGGTGGTTGTGCACACATATCTTCCAAATACACTGCTATGCCCCTTGTTGTTCTCTGTTGTAGCAAAGCTGGAGCTTGGCAAATTAACTGGTCGGCCAACCAGTAAGGGTGGTCGACCGACTACTTTTTCTGGTCTACAACCAGTTTTTCTGGTCTACAGCCCCCTTTTCTGGTCGGCAGCCCATCAGGAGGTCCCCATGTTGGAGCAGAAGCATTCTAGAGATTGTGCAATTTTCAGAGATCAAATCAAATGCAAACAGAGGCAATTTTGGGCATAGTAATGGATTTCCGAGGCGGCAATCGAGAGCATGCATCCTTCATTGTTCAAGGCAGAGCTATGGCAGCCTAGTTTACATACCTTACATCCTTAATTAGTTGCCATGATTAGTTAATTTGTTAATTAATTAAAGTATTGTAATAATTAGTGTTTGGTTTGCTAGTTATTCGATTTGGTTGTGTAATAATTAGTCTAATTAGATTATTAGATTAGTTTGTTTAGCTTAGCGTAGCTAACTTGTATTATTCATTTGGACCCTCCATTGAGAGGGAAAATTTTGTAATAAGTGTGCGTGTGTGTGATGCATGTCTTCCAACCCCACGTCTTTCTCCCTTTTACTTATCAACTTTCAGTGGTTAGTTTTAGGGCATATTTCAATTAGCATACTTATGTTTTGCATGCGTGCATCATTCATTTGTCTTGCATGCGCGGGGCTCGGCGCATCATTCAAACTGCATTGTATTTCAATACCTATTTGAATACATGTATCAATTGTTGCATTCATATGCCATCTTAGATAGCCGAGCCTACTTAGTTGCATTTTGCATGTGTTGCATTAGGCATCTTAACATAAACTAGGATCATGCATGATTTCTAACTAGTTTTCTGTTTTGGCTCGGAGTACACTGTAAGTGTTTTCGCTTTAGCATCCTTGCATGTGTGTAAGTGACTGCCATGATAGCATGCTTGCCATGAGGCTATTTGTTTAATTGCTATAACTGCATGAATGCCTGTGGATGAAGGTTTCATTACTTGAATTGGAACAATTCATCGAAATGTGAGTTTTAAGCCCACTTGGAGTGGCAAATCATCATGTTTTAAGCCCACCTTGTTTGGTGGCAAATCCGCATTTTAGCCTACTTGCGAGTAGCATCTTCAAACCATTTTCGAAAAACAAACATGAGATGTTTTGTTCCAAATCGAGCGATTTAGTCTATACTTGTGTGTTGTGCGCATCACATAGTAATTTAGCTAATAAACCAGAATAAGAACGCATGTGTTTTCAAAAATAACATATCATATTAGTAGAGGCCGATCTTTGATCGGGTGAGCGGGGGTGCTCATTTCATGACCTTCCCCCCTTGTACCCAAGTTCTTGAGCTGAGGTAACTTTGGTGATGACGGACACGTGGCCTTAGGCACGAGTCAGGGTTTTCTAAATTTCCCAAAACAAAATATTTAGGTGGCGACTCTGAAATTTGGCAAAGCAGTCCATGTTTGGCGCTTTTTGATTAAAATCGATTTTCCAAAACGATTTGCCGGATTTGGACTCTTTGGTGATTTATCAGTCTTACATTGCACTTTGTAAGATTAGATTCAGAACTGTGACAGGAGTCCGAACTGTAGAAGCTAGAACTAAAATTCGCGCCCTCACGCGCGGAGCGAGTTTGGGCGGTCTACACTAGCCTTGTTTCCTCTCTTGGTTGATTAGCTTTTTAGGCTCCTTTCATGCATTTTTTGCCACTATTTTTCATCTGTTTAGGGCTGTTTTAGGGCTGTCTTAAGTTGTTTAAATAGTTCATGTTTTGATTAGCTTGGTTGTTGTCTCATAAGTTTGTATACATAGCATGTTGTATATTGTTCTAAGCTTTTCTTCAACTCATTTCCATGTTTAAAAACCTCATTTTAATAATCAACTTGCCATTTATCTCTTTCCTTTGAGAGTTATTTCAATCAGTTGACAATTATTCAAAACGTGAACTAGCGATTTACGTTTAATGGCTTAATCTCTACGGAGGTTTATTGCCAACGGTGTAGTCTTTTCTTCATGTTGAGAATCACCTCCCGTTTGACATATTTCTCACTTAGTGGACGTAATCTTTAGTGGACATAATGATTATCTTGGACTTAATGGATTAAAGGATGGTAAAGGCTAATGAATTTGGCTTAAAATGAACCAACTCACATAAAGAAAATGAGTTATCTTGCTTGGGGTTCGGCCAGACGTTATGCCGAATTCGTTGTGTCAAGGATTGTCTTACATCAATTCATGATGTTTTAGATAAACCTTGAAGCGTCTCTACCTCCCTCTTTGAGTTCACTCCATGATAGGAGGGAGAGGTGGTTGCTGTTCATTTCATTTATTGATTTTTGTCCAAGTTATGCATCGAAATCATCAAGCAATCAATTTTCTCATTGATGATTTTGGAAACAATTCTAACCTTCTCTTGAGGCTTTCCTACGACAGAGAAGTGTGAGAGGGACAAACAGAGCCCATAACACTCTTCTACACTGTTTTCACTTCAGAGCACAAAATAGAATTTTGCATGAAATTGAGGCACGGCCGACCTTCTTTAGGCCTAGTCGGGCTTCATTGAGGGCTGGCCGGTCATCAATTTTTGGTTAGCAGTGTACTTTTGCAAAAAACAGATGGCAGTGACTGAAGGTGAAATAGAGCAAGCCAAGGCAGGCAATGCTATTTTGGGACCTAGTGCATGCAAACCTTGTGTATTAATGCTCTGTGCATTGTTGTAATTAATTAATTAATTTAATATTGTTTGTTGTAATTAGTCTTGTTAATTATTAATGTTGTAATTAATTAATTATTATTGTTTATTTGTAATTGTTATGGCTAATTAGCTTAAATAGTTAGTTTACTTATCATGGTTATCCTTGTTGTAATAGCCTAGTTAGCTAGTTAATGATTTAATTTATTCATTCGGTTTTGTAATAATTAGTTTAATTTGGACCTTTGGACTTTGATTCGCACCCTCTTCCACGAGGGCAATTATGTAATAAGTTGTATGTCTTTCAACCCCACGTCTTTCTCCCTTTTACTTACTTGCTTATGATGGTTAGTATAGGAACATCATTTTCCAATTAGTATTATTATGCTTTGCATCCATTGTCTTGCATGCATCCAAGGCTCGGCTCATCATTCTAACCCAATATCAAACGTTCAAATTCATTACTTAAATACGTGCTTTATCGCATGTCTTGAATGAAATCATATGCCACGCTCATAGCCGAGCTTATAAAATACATAATGTGTGCGTTTAGTCATATTGCATTAATTAAGAGCATGCATATTTTTCCTAATTGTTTTGCTTTGTTTTGGTTTGGAGTAGTAGATGAGCAATTTTGTGTTTTAGCATCTTGTATCGAATGTTTGTGTTACCATGTCAAAGCATACTTCCATGAGGCTAATTGCTTTAATGATATAACTGTTTGAAAGCTTGTGGATGAAGGCTAGTTGCTTGAATTGGGATGGTTTGGTTAAATGTCTATTTAAGCCCACTTTTTCGAGTGGCAAATTCACAAACCAATTTTCAAATAAAACACGAAATCAAACGTTCCAATTCTTGCATATTAGTCGATACCTTGTGTGTATGTCACATAGTAATATAGCTAAAAAAAAATAGAACAAGAGCATATAATGTAAATAAAAATCACATCATGATTAGTAGGGGCCGATCTTTGATCTGGCGAGTGGGGTGCTCAATTCATGACATTCCCCTCTTATACCTATGTTCCCGAGCTAAGATACTTTGATGATAACGGATTAATGGCCTTTGGCACGAGTCTTGGGTTTTCTAGATTTTCCAAAAAAAATATTTAGGTGGCGATTTTGAAATCTGGCAAAACAGTCTATTTTTGGCATTTGATTCAAACATTGATTTTCCAAAAGAATTGCCGAATTTGGACTCTTTTGTGTTTTTACTGTTTCACATTGCACTTTGTGAAATCAGATTCAGAACCATGGGAGTCCGAATTGTAGGGCTTATCGTCTTCTGAAAGGGTACGAAAAGTCGAGCTACATATATGCCTAATAATAAGTCTAAAAAGTCTTTAAAAAATTATTATTAAAATAAGGGACAAATAGCTTTAAAAAAATATTCAAAACTATGAGTAAATGAGCCTAGTGAATAGTAACTGCTCATAATTATTCTTTTATTTTTTTTCCCCCTTCTTTTTTACTTAATAATTTCAAAAGCATGGGTTATTATTTGGAGATTCATAGACTACCTACCCATCACAAAAACAAAAACAAAAACAAAAGTTCACTTTAGGGAATCACATTCTTAAAAATATTAAATATTCTTAAAAATTAATTGAAAAAATATATTTATAGATGAAATTTATTCTAAGTGTAAGTTTGAAACTATATTTTACACTTTTTCGGAGTAAAATTTTTAAGGAGAAACTATATATCAGTGGGGTTTTGATTATTAATATTTAGAGGGATTTATGTATAGGTCTTATTAGATGGACTTGTTGTCCAATATATCTTGTGATAATTAATAGCGTTTTTCATCAACCACTATTAAAAAATGTCACTAATTGTCAATTTTTAGCGACAGTTTAAAAATTGTCATAAAAAATGTCATTAATTATAAATTTTAACACCAGTTTAAAAAAATTGTTACGAAAAAGTCATTAATTTTTAATTTTCAGCAACAGTTTGAAAAATTTGTCACAGAAAAAAGTCACTAATTGTAAGTTTTAGCCACAATTTATAAAACCGTGACAAAAAAAAAAGAAGTCATTAATTATCAATTTTTTGAGATATATAAAAAAAATCATCACAAAAAATTATTTTTAGCGAAAATTTTATTAAGGCTTTTTTCAATAAGACTTGATATGAATTAAATCCAACTATTAAAACTTATTAGTAATTTATCCTAATATTATTAATATTTATAAACTTTACCATTAATTTGAATTTTTTTTATTTTAAATACACTGACATGAAATTTTTTTTTTTTTTTTTATACATAAAGGTCCTTAATTTTGGAATTTCTCTCTCTTTTTTTTTTAGAACGATCAAAACACAACCATAACATTACTAAACTGAATATGAAGAGTTTACAGATTGCACCGAATCAATTTGTCGTTTTTTTGGACGGATGCATAATAATGAGTGGACGGTTGCGGATTAATTTTTTCTAATCTGCCTAATTTTGAATGGATGGCGGATTTGAGGTTCCTTTAGCCGCAACCGAACCGCCAAACCGCGAGCACCCTTAGTAATTTGTAAAACTTTGTGTTTTCAATTTGTTTAAATATTCTGTTTGCATTTTCAATTGAAAAAGAGTTTAAATATTCTATTGTGTTTTCAATTTGAAAATCCTTTTATCAAATGGAAAGTGTTGATATTTGATATTTTTATGTGGAAAATATAAGGTTTAATTTTGTCATTTAAAAAAAAAAACCAAATTAAATAGTTTTTGAATAAAAAAAATAATGAAATAGTTTTGATAATATATGATTTTTTTATATGTATTTATTATTGATATTTGACAATTTACTTGATAATCTTTTGGTTATATTGAATTAGATTGTTATCAAAAAAAAAAAAAAAATGCTGACAGATTTTTGTATTATGTTCAAAATATGTAAAAGTTTAAACTGCCAAACTAATTCGCATCCATCAGCCAATTCGGTAGACAGATGCAGATTGATTTTTTCCAATCCACAAATTCAGCAGATAGATGACGGATTGGAAATTCTCCGACCATAACCGAACCGCGAACACCCCATGATGTTGGCACATACAGGCCGAATACATTAAACAACGAGCACGTATGACGAGGAAATAAATATGAATTGCTATCAACTTGTGGCCTCTCTTGAGAATATATTACTCGCAAGGAGAATTTTATCATACATACTCCATTATTTCATGTACTTTTAGTTATGATATTTTCTTCTTTAATTATGGCCAAGGTTCTGAAAAGCGGTTGCGGTCGCTGTAACGGTTGCGGTCGCACGATTGCGGTTATGGGGTGTAAAAGCTGTAGCGTAACGGTTGCGGTAACCGGAACCGTGAATTTTTTTATTTTTCGCACAATTTGAAAAAAACTTACCGATATGCATATTTTTTTTTCCATGATCATATTTATTGGGTTTAAAATAAATATTGATCAATTTTTGTAAATTTTTAAGTGTGATCCAATATATTTTATATTTTTAAATCACTATAAACTGAGTTTTTTACATTTTATTTTAATAATTAATGAGTTTATATTATACAAAAAATCAATTACTAACTATTATATATAAGATAAGCAATGACAAAAGTAAGTGAATAAATAAGAGTCTAAATATATTTATACATATTTTAACCAAGCCAAATAAATAATGACCACACTTATTATTATTATTATTTTCAAATAATATATAGATAGACACACACAAACAAAATGGTTGAGTGAGCTGAATAGAATAGCATAGGTCTTACAGCTTCAACATACCCATAATATATTCTTTATCTTCCCTCTTCTCTTTCTCTTTATTTCTTGCTCCTCCATCTTCTCTCTTTATCTTCCATCTTCTCCCATTTTCAGATTTTTTTTTTTTGTGTGTGTTTTTTCGAAAGTAGTTCGGAACCGTTACGTAACGGTTCGTAATAAGCCGTTACGGCACCGTTACGACCGCTACAGCAGCCGCTACGGCCGACACACTTGTGAATCTCAATCACATTGCAAAAGCGGCCGTAACGAGTGGCGGTAACCACCACAACCGTTACGTAATGGCGTTATGTAACGGTTGCGGCCGCTTTTTAAAACCTTGATTATGACTAATTTTCTTCTGTAGTTATGATATTATTTTTAAAAAATATTTATTATGGCTCATTTGTACTTGGTTATGACTTTTTTTTTAATTTTTTTTAATTTTTAATTTTTTATAGTTATGACTAAAAAAATATAAAGTTATGCTATTTTTCTGTAATTATAAGATATATATATATATAGTACACACCGATAGACCTAACTAGCTTGGTTCATCTTCAAGTACTTACAAAGATACTGATATATATAACTATTGCACGGCTTCTCTTGGTCGCTGTCTCAATATCTATAAGTTCATTCGAAATAAAGATATCCCTTTGAAAATTCAATTCTTCAGCTGGTTGGCATGGAAAGATAGAATCAAATCAGTTGTTTTCCTCTAAAAAATTGGAATTCTTAATATTAATGCTTCCACTCAATGTATTTTCTGCAAATTAGAATTTGAATCAGCCAGGCATATGCTACTATTTTGCCCATTCTCTTGGAATGTCTGTGCAAAAATGATGCAGTGGTTGGGGTTTCAATGGGTGATACCAAGCTTAGTTGGCCAAGTTTGGCATCTTCAAAAAAATCTAAAAAGTTAAAAAGTCACTATCCTATTTAAGTCACATCATCTTATTTAAGTCACATCACCTCTCAACACATCACTTCAAACCCAACCCAAATCCAACCCATATTTCATAAAAAGTCAAAAAGTACACTTATTTAGTCTTCCCAAACTTGGCACGCCCCGAAATAATTAACAATAATCCATTTGTTAAGAGTGCTACAATTATTAACAATCTCATATCTTCCATTCATGTTACCTTCGATGATTACAAAAGATGACATATGCAATATATATTCACAAATCCTAAATTCTGAATCTACAGCATATGGTATGGATACAAGAGTAAAAAAGAAAATAAAACCAAATAATGAAATGTTCTAACGGCTATAACTTTCCAAGATGATACTTAGTTACAACAAAATGGGTTTAAACTCAATACATGTAAAGCTCGAGGCTTAATCCATACAGGGTAAGTCAAAACCCAATAGAGATACTCTAACACAGCATATGAATCTTAACAAAGTTATAAGATGAATGCATATGCATGTCATTTGTCAAACGATTTCTCGTTTTCCATCTCAAAATAATGCAATGCCTGATTATAGATCAATTCATGAAAATAATCCTTTTATATAGAAAATAGAGCAGTGGATACAACGCACTGGGAATCTCTAGGTACGTGTCTGCCAGTAAGCTATACAAGTACTACCAAAGCCATTTTACCAGTAGTAATCGGAAGGATCATCACTTAACCGCATAGGTTTCTGGACTTTCACCAAGGACATATAAGCCAACATAATAAAACCACAACCTCACCCCCTAACAAGATTCACCACGGTATTCACCCATTTTTCTCAAAACCAATACATTTACAATGTTCAATGTGTAATGATGGTCAATGCACAATGAATGAGAAATTAGTTTCAATTCAACCTAATCCTCATGCAATGCCTACAACAATCATGACTATCCTCCATCGATTGCCTAAAACAGATATCGCTATACATTAGATAATTTCCAATTAAAAGATATAATTTCATCATTTACAATGGGAGTGATATTACGTATCCAACTCCACCATCTTCATCAACATAACCATTATTCCAATTTCACAATATCCAACATCATTTTCCATTTTCCTTTCACAATTTCCAATATCCAAAATTAGGGCAAAACCCCCTTTATTTATAAAATTCAATTTTAAGAAAAGATTTCCATCATTTCAACACAACTAATCCATAATCATATTCCCACACCCATTTTCAAGAGTCAATTTGGAAAACCCTATTTTGATTTCAAACCAAACCCTAGGTTTTACTAAAAATTTCCAAATAAATAACACTTTTCAAAGAGCAAATAACTAAGCTAAAAATCATATAAAAGAGTCAAAGAAATTCCTACCTCAAAGTAGAAGACACGAAGAAAAGATGGGTAGAACTTGACGGTGTCAAAAACACTAGATGCTCCGATTAAAGCGAAGTCGTCGACGTGCTCAACGTTTTTCTCTAAAAGGACTAGGGTGGAAAAACTCACGGATTGATAGTATTTGGAGCAAGAAATGAGAACTAGAAAGAGAGTGTATGGATCTAAGGTTTTGAAATATTTAAAGAGAGAAAGAGATAAAAAAAAGTGATCCAAGATACGCACAGACCGCTTGACCACAAAAATGGTCGCTCGAGCGATAGACGCAACAAGTGACACCGCTCGAGCAACCAAAACAACCACCAGAGCGCACAATGACCCCCCCTCCCCCAGTAGTTCAAACCTATACAAGATCACTTGAACACAAAAAAGACCGCTCGAGCAAAGATATCAAACTCTCAGTAGTTTTATAGACTATAAAAGACTGCTCAAGCGCAAGAATGGTTGCTCGAGTGAACAAGCAAAATTCAGGGCAACAACTCTTTGAAAAACTAACTTCTCAACCTGTTTCAAACACAACCAAAACTCTCAATAGCTAAACCCAACAAACAACAAGATGGAAATGAGCTGAACAACAGTTAAATACATAGGTTCTCGGATCCAAAAGCAATTAAAAGGGTTTGGTTAAAACCAGAATCATTATATTAAAAGAATGGAAAGAAGGATTTGGAGGGCTCTACCATTAATTGTCCTCTGGTCACTCTGGAAGCAGAGGAATGAATGCATCTTCAATAGTGCTGCCTAATTGCTTTGAGTTGAATGAGCTAATAACGTTAAGACTTGCATTATGGGTCAAAGCCTCAGTACAAGACTTCAATTACTCAATGAATGATTTATTATTCAATCTTAGTCATGTGAGGGTTTGCCTCTAAGAGTGGCATGGTTACTTGCTTGCTGCTGCTTGATTGCTAGGCTGCTTGGGATACCTAAAGGTTTTTGGCTGCTTTTTTTTTTCTCCTATTTTTGTACTTTGTTTTGCTTTGGCTTGGTTGGTTCCTCACCAACCTAGGTTGGAGTTAGCATATGATTGAGCTTTCTTTTCAGTGCCACTTAGTTAGGATCGTCTAGCTTAGCTATGATGTTTTTTTTGCTCTTCCCTGCTTTATTGATATTTGTGGTGTACTTTGTATTTTCCTTATTATCAATAAAACTTTCTTTTTTGCTAATAAAAAAAATATATATATTACCATAGTCTTTCCCGCTTCTTAATAACTTTGTTACTTGCAACAATAAAATTTTAACTATTGAAATAGCATCCACTTCGATAATGTAATTTTAAAATTTGAAATGATGTTTGAACCTTGTATTTTTTATTTTTTGCAAACCCTAATCTTAACACAACTGTTGGCCCAAACCTAGCAGATTTCGCTCTAACCACCACCGCGTTGGCCACCCAAACCTAATCTCCAAACTATCACAACAGCTAGTGTAATAACCCGACCCTCGTACATGTTCTCTGCTATATTTTTGGATTCTATTTTGTGATTTTGAATGCTTACTGTGAAATCCTATGAGAAATTAAAGTTAAGTAAGTGAACTCCATGTTTAAGGCATGTTTAAGGGAGTCTATCTGTTTAACAAGACAAGTATCTGTTATGTGAGAATGTTTAAATCAGGAATTGGAAGCCTTAGAGGCTTAATTATCCGAAATTGATTTCATATATGTGATCAAAATAATTTTTACGTAATATTAGGCATTTCTGTGAAATTTCAATTTGGGATGCTTAAACGAATGATTTTCGTCCTGATTCAATTGCTATATGTATGTCTATATGAACACAAGACTTAGGAACCTTCTCATAAATTTTCCTGGGAAGAGAAAGGTGAAGAGAGGATAGGAACAAGAAAGAATTGAGAGAGATTGAAGCTAAGGTAAGGTTAAATTCCCTAATCCAATCCTCTTACTCAATTTGAAATAAAAAGTTCATATTATGGCATGATTTAGAGTGTAATGAGAACCTTGGATGAGTATGTTGAAGTTTTGGTATGCTACCTATCATTTAAGTGTCTCCTTCCCTATCAAATTGGTATTTATTCTTATGATCATGATTTTGTGTCCCTATGTTATGTTAGATGCAAGTGAAGTTAAGAATTTTAAGAAATAAAAATAAGTTTGTGAGTTTCAATTCTTGGTTGATCAAATTGAGTTGTGTTCATGGATTAATGCAAGTTAGATTGCGTGTGTGACACCTTGAATTATATGTTTCGAACCATGATTTAGCATTGAAAAGATCCATCCTTGAGCTTTGAAAACATTCCCCAAAAGATGAGTTTTGATTGCAATTTTCGGACCCAAACTGGACAATCGCCGCACGTGCGGGGGTCACTGCCGCACGTGTGGCAAATGCTGAAAAATTGTGTTTTGGTTCTGCTTAAAAGGCACGTGCAGGACCTCCGGACCGCACGTGGGGGGCCAACTGCCGCACGTGCGGCTCATGCTGAAAAATACTGACTACTCCGTTTTGCGTGTAGAATCCTCTAATATTGTCAGAATATGTATTTGATGCCTTTTTAATATTGATACACGCCTTCGAAGTGAAGTGAAACAGAAAGTTAATTGATGAGGAAACAATGAACTAAAGTGTAAGTTGTGAATGTGTGCAGGCCACACTCCGGGAGGAACAAGCACGTCATCTCAACGCTGTGAGTAGTAGTATCATTATCCACTTTACATATGGCTAATAATTCTCATTAGCATTTTGTTACGCACGATATGCAACTATGTCAATGTTTCAAGTATGCAACTATGTTAATGTTCCAAGTGTGTATGTCAATGTTTCAAGAATGTTTCAAGTATGTAAGGAATGAAATGGGAAAAATGAAATACCTTCCTTCTATAAGATCTTGGGCCTACGGCCATTCAATATAAGTTGTTATGATATGAAACAAAGTGCTACACGGGTTATGATATGAAACAAAGTGCTACACGGAACTAAGTGCTACGACGTGAGCCACCTCTAGAATCCGTGTGAGACACCGCGTGAGTTCATACAAGTATGTTTCAAGAGCTTCGTGCCACCATATTTAAGGGCTTCATGCCATCTGTTTAAGGGCTTTTAGCCATCATGTTTCAAGGGCTTCATGCCATCTGTTTAAGGGCGTTTAGCCATCATGTTTCAAGGGCTTCATGCCATCTGTTTAAGGGCTTTTAGCCACCATGTTTCAAGGGCTTCGTGCCATTATACGCAAGGGCTTATAGCCATCATGATTATGTTGCAAGATTGGGCCTAGGGCCGTTATGTACTTAGCACAGAATCAGACTAATTATGTGAACTCTGTACTTTCCCTATGCATTACTCTATTATGTTTCAAGTTAAGCATCATTTTATGTAAGTATTACTATTCACTGAGCTTGGCTTACTCTGTGTTATGTCTGTTTCTGTAGGTAACCTACCAGATGGTCAGTCCTAACCATGGCACCCGTCTCCTTTTGGCAACCCTCATACGTACTGGCACCTTGCAAGGCCATCTATTTTGTGGCGTCTATTAAGTTGACTGGCCGATTTTGATTGCCTATCTAAGGATAAAGTGTATATAACTCCAATGGTTTCTTTTTGTTAACGCCCGATGTTAGGGCTGGGACTGTATATGTATATGTGTATGTGTATGTTAGCTAAGGGATATTTTTATTTTTGGGACTTTATCTATTCTATACGGTGCATACGATGTATAAGATCCTGGCATATTAGAAGCAGCTCAATGGAGTTTGTTTGGTTCAATATTCTTTTATAATTTTATGCTTCTGATAAGGCCCCCATACGTTATATATACAGGGTTATATGTCTGTTTCTGAGTGGGTCATGCCCGAACTTTTAGGGGAAAGTTTAGGGTGTGACAAGTGGTATCAGAGCACGAGTTGCTATCTCAAACACGGATCCATTGAGCTTCAGGGTGTCTAGAAAAGCTTTAGGCATTTTGCATGACGTCCTGAAAAATATGAAAGGTCGATGGCAACGTCAAGTGTACTCTGATAAGGTTAACAATTTTGAAATATGTCTATAGTGTATGATTGTTTGTTGTGTAGGTTATGGTGAGGACAAGGACAGAAGATGCGGAAGATGCTACTTCTGCCCGGCTAGATAGGATGGAGAGAATGATTATGGAAATGGCAGAAACCCTACGGCAACAACAGCAACAACCTCAACAACAACCGCCACCGCCACCAGTACCTCCACCGGTAGCACAAGATTTCCATGTCGAAGATCGGACCATTGCTCTTACTAAGGAGTTTAAAAAGATGAAACCGCCATCCTTTAAAGGAGGTATAGAGCCAATGAAAGCAGACGCATGGGTGTTGGGAATAGAGAAATTATTTGAAGTCTTCCCTTGCACCGAAGCTCAAAAGGTGCAACTGGCTGCCTTTACCCTTGAGGACGAGGCACAGAGATGGTGGATGCTCACGAGAACTATACATCAAAGATTGACGTGGGACAGGTTCTTGGAATTGTTTTATGATAAATATTTCCCTCAAAGTATGCGAGACAAGAAGGTGACTGAATTTGAAACTCTCAGACAAGGGAACAAAACTGTTGCTGAATATGAAGCTCAATTTGCAGAGCTAGCCCGGTTCGCGCCTCACATGGTAGACACGGATTATAAGAAGGCACGGAAATTTGAAGGGGGATTACGGGGTGCTATTCTGGACCGAGTCAATATGTTGAAGCTGCCTACCTATGTAGATGTGCTGGAAAGGGCTGTCATAGCGGAAGGAAATCTTGCTGCTCAAAGTCGAATTTCTGAATGGAAGGAAAAAAGACAAAACAGTCAATGGTCGAAGGGGTTAACTACTCCACCAAATAAGAAGCAAAATTCAAGGACTTCAAATGCTTCTACCCCCAGTCAGGATCTAATTCCCGTATGTGTGGAGTGTGGGAAGAAGCATCGTGGAATATGCTACCGGAAGTCTGGAGCCTGCTTTCAGTGTGGGAAAACGGGTCATGTGATAAGGGATTGCCCTCAGAGGAAGCAGCAACAAAATGGCAACAAGACTACTACCAGTTCAGTGGGGTCAGCACCAATTGCCAACACCAAGTCAGCTGCTAAACCTACGAACAATAAAGACACAGCGAGACAAGGCAGAGTGTTTGCATTGGTTCCAGGAGATGTACAGAATGCAGCAACAGTGGTATCAGGTATATTTATGGTTCATGGTCATTCTGCTAGTGCATTATTTGATTATTGCTCTACTCATTCCTTCGTGTCAAAATTATTTGCACAAAACTTAGATAAAACTGAAGAAAAACTGTCTTATATGTTATGTGTGTCTACACCTTTGGGAGACTCTATACTTTGTACTTCTGTTTATTTTGGTTGTGAACTCGAGCTTGGAGATATCTGGGTATATGCCAATCTGTTACCTCTTGACATGACCTATTTTGATATTATTTTGGGAATGGACTAGTTGGGTGAATATGGTGCAACTATAGATTGTCTAACTAAACAAATCAGTTTCCACCCACCGGGACAATTAGAGTCTACCTTACAGGGACATGGCGTAACTTCTCCACCTTATTTGATCTCGGCAGCGAAGGCTTGTAAATTAATTCAGAAAGGGTGTCAGGGGTATTGATGTAGTGTTTTGGAGGGGCAAGTGGTGAATGGCAATATAGACATGATCCCAATTGTTTGTGAATTTCCAGATGTCTTTCCTGAAGAATTACCAGGGCAGTTGATAGACCGTGAAATTGAGTTTACCATTGAAATAGCACCGGGAACTCAACCCATTTCGAAGACTCCGTATAGAATGTCACCAGTTGAGATGAAGGAATTGAAAATGCAGTTGCAAGATTTATTGGACAAGGGATTCATCCGTCCGAGTGTGTCTCCATGGGGTGCACCAGTTCTGTTTGTAAAGAAGAATGATGGAACACTCCGGCTTTGTATCGATTACAGGGAACTTAATAAAGTCACAATCAAGAATAAGTATCCATTGCCAAGAATCAATGACCTATTTGATCAGCTTCAGGGGGCACAAATCTTTTCCAAGATTGACCTACGGTCTGGATACCATCAATTAAAGGTCAAGGCCGATGATGTTGAGAAGATAACTTTTCGAACTCGGTACGATCATTATGAATTTTTGGTTATGCCCTTCGGAGTCACTAACGCACCAGCAGCTTTTATGGATTTGATGAACCGTGTTTTCAAGCCCTATTTGGATGAATTTGTGGTGGTCTTTATTGACGATATTCTCATTTATTCAAAGAATGTAGAAGCTCATGAGAATCATCTTCGCTTGATCCTTCAAACCCTCCGGGAGAAGAAACTGTACGCAAAGCTGAAGAAATGTGAATTCTGGCTACTAGAAGTGGCATTTTTGGGGCACGTTATTACAAAGGAGGGAGTTTCTGTTGATCCACATAAGATAGAGGCGATCGTGAATTGGCCAACTCCCACTAATGTGACTGAAGTGCGTAGTTTTATGGGGTTAGCCGGCTACTACAGATGGTTTGTTCAAGATTTTTCTAAAATTGATGTGCCGCTTACACAACTGACTCGAAAGGGAGTTGCATTTGAATGGTCAGAAGAGCGGGAGTCTGCTTTCCAGGAATTGAAGATAAAGTTGACAACAGCACCAGTTTTGGCCTTACCATCCGGTACAGAAGGATTTGTAATTTACAGTGATGCTTCGCACAAAGGGCTTGGTTGTGTACTGATGCAAAATGGAAGAGTCATCGCTTACGCTTCTCGACAGCTGAAACCTCATGAAAGGAATTATCCCACGCATGATCTAGAGCTAGCAGTAGTGGGCTTCGCTTTAAAGATATGGAGACACTATTTGTATGGCACCACCTGCGAAGTATATACTGACCACAAGAGTCTCAAGTACCTTTTTACTCAAAAAACATTGAATATGCGGCAGCGACGGTGGTTGGAACTTCTTAAAGATTATGACTTGCAAATTCATTACCATCCTGGCAAAGCCGACACAGTTGTAGATGCGCTTAGTCGGAAAAGTATGGGGACTTTGGCAAGTTTGGTTACGGGGCAAAAGGAATTAGCAATTGAATTGGGTAGGATGGAATTAGATCTTGTGCTACATGGACAGGAAGCTTTAATGGCAGCGATGATGGCCTAACCAACCTTACTTGAAGAAATTAAGTTGCATCAGATAGAAGATGAAGCTCTAAGGAAGATATGTGACGAGTTAGAAACAAAACCAAAGTCGGGATTCAATTTGGTAGATTCGGTGCTCAAATTGCAAAACCGAATATGTGTCCCCAATGTGTTAAACCTTAAGCAAAAATTGATGGAAGACGCACATACCTCAAGGTTCTCAATGCATCCAGGGAGTACCAAAATGTACCGAGATTTGAAGCAGAATTTTTGGTGGCCAAGTATGAAGAAGGAGATCGCGGAATTTGTCTCTAAGTGTTTGCAATGCCAGCAAGTAAAAGCGGAGCATCAAAGGCCTGCCGGTTTGTTGCAACCTCTTCCCATCCTGGAATGGAAATGGGAATATTTGACCATGGATTTTGTTGTGGGGTTACCACGAACTCCTCGGGGTATGAATTCAATATGGGTCATTGTGGACTGCTTGACTAAGTCCGCCCACTTTCTACCAGTAAAGACTCAGTATAATGCAGATAAACTGGCGGTAATTTATATGAATGAAATTGTGAGGCTTCATAGTGTTTCGGTCTCAATTGTGTCAGATAGGGATCCTAAGTTTGTTTCCAGATTCTGGCAGAGTTTACAAGAAGCAATGGGTACAGAGTTAAAGTTCAGCATAGCTTTCCACCCTCAGACCGACGGTCAATCTGAGAGAACGATTCAGACTCTGGAGGATATGCTCCGAATGTGTGTGCTAGATTTTCAAGAAAGTTGGGAAACCCATCTACCGTTGGTAGAATTTGCGTACAATAATAGCTACCATTCGAGTATAAACATGGCACCCTATGAAGCTTTGTATGGAAGACCATGTCGTTCTCCCGTGTGTTGGGCTGAAGTTGGAGATAAATCCTTGATACGGCCTGAAATTGTTCAGTTGACAACTGAAAAAGTTCAAGTTATTCGGGAAAGATTGAAAACTGCTCAAAGTAGACAGAAAAGTTATGCGGATAACCGACGGAGAGATTTGGAATTTGCAGTGGACAGTCATGTCTTTGTAAAAGTTACTCCGATGAAAGGACATCCAAGATTCGGGAAAAGGGGTAAGTTAACACCCCGCTATGTTGGTCCCTTTCAAATTTTGGAAAGGGTGGGTCCGGTAGCTTACCGGGTTGCCCTTCCGCCACATATGAGTCAAGTACATAATGTGTTTCATGTCTCTATGCTTCGGGGGTATCTTGCGGATCCGTCTCATGTTATTGATCACCACAAAATTGAGCTAGATGATAAGTTAACTTATGAGGAAAAACCAATCCGCATTTTGGATCGGCAAGTGCAACAACTACGAAACTGAGAAATTCCAATGGTAAAAGTGGAATGGCAAGAACATTACGGAACCGACGCAACTTGGGAAAGAGAGGAGGAAATACATCATCAGTATCCGCATTTGTTTCTATCCTAAGGTAAATCAAGTTTGAGAGACCAAACTTATTTAAGAGGGGGAGAGTGTAATAACCCGACCCTCGTACATGTTCTCTGTTATATTTTCGGATTCTATTTTGTGATTTTGAATGCTTACTGTGAAATCCTATGAGAAATTAAAGTTAAGTAAGTGAGCTCCATGTTTAAGACATGAACAAGACAAGTATCTGTTATGTGAGAATGTTTAAATCAGGAATTGGAAGCCTTAGAGGCTTAATTATCCGAAATTGATTTCATATATGTGATCAACATAATTTTTACGTAATATTAGGCATTTCTATGAAATTTCAATTTGGGATGCTTAAACGAATGATTTTCGTCCTTATTTAATTGCTATATGTATGTCTATATGAGCACAAGACTTAGGAACCTTCTCATAAATTTTCCTGGGAAGAGAAAGGTGAAGAGAGGATAGGAACAAGAAAGAATTGAGAGAGATTGAAGCTAAGGTAAGGTTAAATTCCCTAATCCAATCCTCTTACTCAATTTGAAATAAAAAGTTCATATTATGGCATGATTTAGAGTGTAATAAGAACCTTGGATGAGTATGTTGAAGTTTTGGTATGCTACCTATCATTTAAGTGTCTCCTTCCTTATCAAATTGGTATTCATTCTTATGATCATGATTTTGTGTCCCTATGTTATGTTAGATGCAAGTGAAGTTAAGAATTTTAAGAAATAAAAATAAGTTTATGAGTTTCAATTCTTGGTTGATCAAATTGAGTTGTGTTCATGGATTAATGCAAGTTAGATTGCGTGTGTGACACCTTGAATTACATGTTTTGAACCATGATTTAGCATTGAAAAGATCCATCCTTGAGCTTTGAAAACATTCCCCAAAAGATGAGTTTTGATTGCAATTTTCGGACCCAAACTAGACAATTGCTGCACGTGCGGGGGTCACTGCCGCACGTGCGGCAAATGCTGAAAAATTGCGTTTTGGTTCTGCTTAAAAGGCACGTGCGGAACCTCAGGGCCGCACGTGGGGGGCCAACTGCCGCACGTGCGGGGCTCACAGCCGCACGTGCGGCTCATGCTGAAAAATACTGACTGCTCCGTTTTGCGTGTAGAATCCTCTAATATTGTCAGAATATGTATTTGATGCCTTTTTAATATTGATACACACCTTCGAAGTGAAGTGAAACAAAAAGTTGATTGATGAGAAAACAATGAACTAAAGTGTAAGTTGTGAATGTGTGCAAGCCACACTCCGGGAGGAACAAGCACGGCATCTCAATACTGTGAGTAGTAGTATCATTATCCACTTTACATATGGCTAATAATTCTCATTAGGATTTTGTTACGCACGATATGCAACTATGTCAATGTTTCAAGTATGCAACTATGTTAATGTTCCAAGTGTGTATGTCAATGTTTCAAGAATGTTTCAAGTATGCAAGGAATGAAATGGGAAAAATGAAATACTTTCCTTCTATAAGATCTTGGGCCTACGACCATTCAATATAAGTTGTTATGATATGAAACAAAGTGCTACACGGAACTAAGTGCTACGACGTGAGCCACCTCTAGAATCCGTGTGAGACACCGCTTGAGTTCATACAAGTATGTTTCAAGGGCTTCATGCCACCATATTTAAGGGCTTCATGCCATCTGTTTAAGGGCTTTTAGCCACCATGTTTCAAGGGCTTCATGCCATCTGTTTAAGGGCGTTTAGCCATCATGTTTCAAGGGCTTCATGCCATTTGTTTAAGGGCTTTTAGCCATTATGTTTCAAGGGCTTCATGCCATCTGTTTAAGGGCTTTTAGCCACCATGTTTCAAGGGCTTCATGCCATCTGTTTAAGGGCTTTTAGCCATCATGTTTCAAGGGCTTCATGCCATCTATTTAAGGGCTTTTAGCCACCATGTTTCAAGGGCTTCGTGCCATTATACGCAAGGGCTTATAGCCATCATGATTATGTTGCAAGATTGGGCCTAGGGCCGTTATGTATTTAGCACAGAATCAGACTAATTATGTGAACTCTGTACTTTCCCTATGCATTACTCTATTATGTTTCAAGTTAAGCATCATTTTATGTAAGTATTACTATTCACTGAGCTTGGCTTACTCTGTGTTATGTCTATTTCTGTAGGTATCCTACCAGATGGTCAGTCCTAGCCATGACACCCGTCTCCTTTTGTCAACCCTCATACGTACTGGCACCTTGCAAGGCCATCTATTTTGTGGCGTCTATTAAGTTGACTGGCCGATTTTGATTGCCTATCTAAGGATAAAGTGTATATAACTCCAATGGTTTCTTTTTGTTAACGCCCGATGTTAGGGCTGGGACTGTATATATATATATGTGTGTATGTGTATGTTAGCTAAGGGATATTTGTATTTTTGGGACTTTATCTATTCTATACGATGCATACGATGTATAAGATCCTGGCATATTAGAAGCAGCTCAATGGAGTTTGTTTGGTTCAATATTCTTTTATAATTTTATGCTTCCGATAAGGCCCCCATATGTTATATATACAGGGTTATATGTCTGTTTCTGAGTGGGTCATGCCCGAACTTTTAGGGACAAGTTTAGGGTGTGACAGCTAGCCACTAGTCCATCACCTTTCTCTGTCACCGCCAGCCCTTTCCCATCCCTGCGGCACTCTCTCACTAGATCTATTGGAAAATAATGGGTTTTCGACAACTTTAATTCGAAATTAAAGTGGGACTCAACCACTGGTTGAGATGGGTCTGAGTGGTTTTGTATTCTCTTAAGTGAGAAGATTGCAATACAAAAATAATGAGCTGAAACCATTTGAGTTGTGAAAAAGAATTGTCTCATAAAGTGGGCATTAAGAAAGTTAGGTTTAGATTTGGACTTCGTCTTTGTTTGGACTGGGCCTAGACTTGTACTTGTGCATGTGCTGGGTTTGATCTTAGACTTGGACAAGGACCTAATCTTGAGCTTTGGGTTGAGCTGTGCTGGACTTAGTTTTGCATGTGTTTGAGATTGGGTTTGGATCGGGTTGTGACCTAACACCTGTATCCATTTTGCAACTCATCTAGTTTAATTATCAAAACTTATGTATTACATACGCATTATGATTTCTATAATGGTTTTGGACTTTTGAACCTTTGTAACTCTAGCCCTAATGGCTAGAGTTGATGACATTTGATGACCCTATTGATGTTAGACTTCAAAGCTAAGGCTCTCCTCTACTAGTATAAATAGAGGCCTTTCTCCTTCAACTTAGTAGGTTATTTTCAGAGAAGTTTTGTGATGGAAAATGAGATGGTGTTTTGAGATAAAAAGTTGGAGATGGTTTTTTACACCAAAGAAAATTTTTCCTATCTTCTTTTGTTAGCCTCTTCTTTAATTCTTGTTAGAAAGAGTACATCCATTGTCAAGTTCGCCAAAGCTATTTAGAAGATGCTTCTGCATTAGCTGGTTTTGTTGGAAAATTTGAATTTAAATTTACTCCTATGGTTGTGTCTCTTGAGATGAAATGGTGTGTCCTTTTAAAGGATCATAACCTTTCTGAAGAGTCACATAGTAGTCTTTATATTCCATCTCCCTCACTTCATTTTGGATGGTGAATTGCCATTCTTCTTCACTTTCCATTTATTCTTCATATTTCCTGAGTCTAATTTTCCTATAAAGAGAGTTCATGCACAGCAAAGTTCGCTAGGCTTGCAATAGTAGTGCTGCTAGTGCAAGACATTGATCGTTGTATCCTGGGAGATAGACGTCCATTAAATCCTAGGCACCGGTGGGAGGACGAATCTGTCTTAAGGAGAGAGTGTCACACACTCAACTCGATCATGTTTTATCTATTTATAGTTTTATCACGTTATTATATCAATTTCTTTCAGTTTTGGTTTTGCCCAAAAATCGTTTGCATATTTTTGAATTATATTTTCCCGATAGTTTGGTACTATTTTTCCAACAATCTTAAGACAGATTTTCCATATATATAATTTTTGGGGAAATATTGTTTTGTGTATCAGAACTGTTGTTAAACAGATTTATCATTGTTAAAACAATTCCGGTTATAACTTTTAAGTAGTTTGAATCTACCAAAAATCAATTTTTTTTTGGTTGGTTTCTTTAGTAACTACTTTCATACAGATTTGGAATTTTGTGAAACGGTGTTTATGAACAACAGAACATTGTTCTAGTTGTAGTTTCTGTTTTGGTAAAACTCTTATAGTACTCTGTTATGAGAACCTGTTAAAGATATAAATTGTTTATGTTCCTTGACAAATCTTATTTGCTCAATTTCTATCTGAATAAATAATTCACTTTATTTCATGTTATTTGTTTGCTATGTCGATTCTCGAACTGTTTTGATTTTGTGCCGAAACTCGAACAGTTCTAGTTTTGGTTCTTATGCATGTATTTTGTACAATCGCAAATGTATGAAAGTCACATCTATGTATACGGTTTTGTATGCATTTATCCCATAGTTGTAATTGGAGAATCATCTTTGATATATTTGTGGTGAATCTTAAGAATTGATATGAATCTATGTATATCAAAATATGCGTTTACAAATTTCAATTTTTGGTTAAATATACAGAAATTTCATCTCTGTTTATGGGTTTAACATAAATTTTTGAATCTGTTGTATAATCGTGTATGTTCTCTTTATCATCTAATCTTGTCAAAATGTTTCTGTGCATGCGTATATATATATATTTGTTTCTCTTGTAGCAATTATGAATAGATGCTTCTTTTTCCTGATGAGTCCTGTGTATTGAAATACGATTTTGACCATTGGGTTTTGATTTTTAAATTTAAAACCATGTATATGGTGAATTGATAATAGGGTTAGTTTTTTTTTTTTATTAAAAAAAAGAAAGAAAATTTTACGGCCTGTTTAAAATTTTTCAATTATTCAAAGTGTCTTTGACGTTATACAATAAGACACCTTTTTCTCTTTAAATTTTGTGTGATGATCTACCCACGAATTACACAAAAATTACTGAATATTAAACAAGCTAGAGTTACCTCATGCAAATGATCTAGTTTTGAGCATTGTTTAGCCATGTCGGTTTTTGTCTGCATCCTTTGCTAAGGAAGAACCTTCGAATTATCGGTGTATAATGCATGTCAAGTTTGATTGTTCTGTATTGGTGCTTGGGCCAAATCATATTGTCTTTGAGTTTTTATTTTTCTCATAGGTGCATTGATTATTTAAATTTAAAATCTGTTTCTGTTAATCAATATTGTAAAAGTTGATCATTCGGTTATGTGTGTTCCATATAACTGAATGCATTGTAGATGTATAAACTGTTTTAGATAGTATTGTTGGCATGCTATCAACGTATATCGAACGGTGTATAATGGAATCGTTGGCATCTTTTCACAAATTTATTTTTGGACTTGGGCTAATCATTACTCTATGTAATGGGCTTATAAATGGACTTACTTGTTTATATTGCCCTGTGTATGGAAAATTGTTATGGATATAATAGAAATGGGTCCAATTTTATTATATAAAGACCTACAACAATATATTGTTTTTATATGCCTGGTTTGAAGTGGTTAAATCCATATATTGGATTTAAGTCATTGGGTCTAAGGTTTCAAATTTATATTCATGGTTTATTTTAATAAATAGCCCGCAAGATTATTTGTGGAAGTTTCAAGAATATATTTTAAAATCAAGTTATGATTTTCATTATAAAAATCAAGATATTACTTTTGGTTGGTGATCTCTTGAAGTTTGAGAAAAGTATAGAGTATATTTATTATATACTTGGTAAATTTTCTAAATGTTATTAAATTATAATTTCTAATTTATGTAATTTGTATTTGAATGGAAATTTTATATTGATTGGTCAATCTATGATTCATAACAAATACCATCACAATTTAATTGAAAGTAGTTTGAGGCATCTTTTGTGTTGATTTTTATTTTTTAATAATCTATTAAAAGTTATTTTTAAAGTAACTTCAAATTTGGTGAGATAGGATGTCTTCAATCTTTATTTCACTTGTGTGGTAGACTTGGTTAGCCATGAATCATGTTCTTAATGTGGGAATTTACCTTTTGAATTAAAAGAGGCAATTCCATTTTTGTCCCATATATATTTTTATGAGTTATTATTTGTAACTGTGTCACTTGTCTGGAAATGAATCATGTTGTTTGTGTTAATTTATGTATTATCACAAATGTGGGGGAGAGAGATTCCATGTCTACATATGTTGTAGAGTTGACAATCAATTTATGATCTCATTAATATAAATTTGGTATGCGGTGTATTATAAATGGATATCAATTATTTATCAAAGTATTGATAAAAATGTGAACTTATGTGTTTTGACATAAGAGGAATTCTAATTATTCTTTGGAATAAAGACTAAAATTGGTGTGGTGACTGATAACTCCGTAATGAAATATTATAAGTTAAAATATTTCATAGGTGAAAAACACTTTGGTAATTATCGATGTAGTCACCAATATTGGATAAGACAAATAAGATGTAAATGTATTTATACAGTGATATTTATATTCCATGTTGAGATTGGAATTAAGGGTTGCAGTAAACAAAAATAAATTAATCATGGCTAAAGAAAAGTTATTTGTCAAAGTGTTATGGCCACAACCGGTATGAGTCATTTCTTCTTTGTACTGTAAAAACAAGTTGTGAAGTCTAATTGTATTTTAGACAAATTAGTATTGTGATTATATTCACAAAGCAATTTACATCTTGTTATTTAGTTCAAGCACACCAATTAATGATATATTCTGATTTATCTCATAATTGTGGGGGTGTATTAATATTTTTTGTAATTATACATCAGCAAGAGAAATTAAGTTTTCTTGGAATACTTAAAATGTGGAGGTGCTTGGAGTATTTTACCAAAATAACGGTTCCGATTGTAGGTCCATAAAGAATCTCAATTCTTTCTATAGTACAAAGTTGGAGTAGAAGTAACAATGGTTTCATTAACTCCTAAGGAACAACTCTATATTTATTATTTAAATGGGAGTGACGTAGAGTAACGATAAGTCTTGATGTAATCAAAGACTTAACACCGTATGACATTTGCTTTTAGTTGTGAATATTGTCTAAGGATAATATAATGGATTCACTAACTACTCAATGATATCTAACTGAGAAGGTCAAACGGAAAAATAGCGGCCGCTAAACAAAAAGTTTGACCAGAGAGCAAATGAGGGAAAGTTGATCGAGGGGAATGTGATTAAAGCCTATTACATCAGAGTCATCATAATGGTAACCCTACTTAGATGACTGGAGATCCCAAGAACTAAGTTCAAAGGGACAACTAAGTTATGTGTGGCTCGCCAGAAATCACTAAAGGAGTCTAACTCCTATCCATTCCTATGATAAGAGTGATATCTGCAACATGTGTTGTATGCAGGGAACTTAGGGTAAGCTATGCTTTTAATGATTACTAATATCTTGGAAATCCTAGAGGGGTATCTTTCAAGAGGAGTATTTAAGAGACTCGAAATAAGGATCACCTATATGAGTGTGAAGGGGCCGCTTCTATGAGAATCGATAAGGCTAAATTATCTAAAGCACTCAAGAAACACCAGAACTTGCCCAAGGCCAAAACGGGCACAACCGTGAGAACTAAGCTGTGTTTGAAGATATTCTGTGTGAATTCTATTGTCTTGGCTTACACAAATGCTGAACAGTTCAAGGCATCACGTCCACTGATTAGCTAGTAAGTCCGATAGGCTTTCACTAGGGAAGGTTCAAAGCCGAAAGCTACCTATCCCGATGCAGGATATTTCCATAATGTACTCTCTCTTTGTCTGCATGTTGTTGCATGTCCTTTCCGTAAATTTCATTCATGTGGGAGATTGTTGGAAAATTTGAATTTAAATTTACTCCTATGATTGTGTCTCTTGAGATGAAAGGGTGTGTCCTTTTAAAGGATTACAACCTTTCTGAAGAGTCACATAGTAGTCTTTATATTCCATCTCTCTCACTTCATTTTGGATGGTGAATTGCCATTCTTCTTCACTTTCCATTTATTCTTCATATTTCCTGAGTCTAATTTTCCTATAAAAAGAGTTCATGCACAGCAAAGTTCGCTAGGCTTGCAATAGTAGTGCTGCTAGTGCAAGACATTGATTGTTGTATTCTGGGAGATAGACGTCCATTAAATCCTAGGCACCGGTGAGAGGACGAATCTGTCTTAAGGAGAGAGTGTCACACACTCGACTCGATCAGGTTTTATCTATTTATAGTTTTATCATGTTATTATATCGATTTCTTTCAGTTTTGGTTTTGCCCAAAAATCGTTTGCATATTTTTAAATTATATTTTCCCGATAGTTTGGTACTATTTTTCCAACAGGCTTTGACTGTTGTATCCTAGGAGACCGACGCCGGCGTACCTCTAGCATCTATTGGGAGGCGGTGAATCTATTTTAAGGAAACTGTCTAGTACAGGCTTTGGTTTGCTTCTTTTCTTATCATTTGTTCTTAAATTTTTCAATATTTATTTTACAAAGATGAGTTCTAATCTTTTGTTATCCATGTTAATAATTTATTCTATTAGTAATGTAATCTAATTCAATTCTGTATTTTTAATTGTGTCATTTATTCTGTATTTCATCCTTTTAATAAAAAATTATTTTGTCATTTCTATTTACTTTATTTTATATATCTTTCATGTATTATTATGGAAAAATACCAACAAGATCCACTGCAACATTTCCTCTCTCAACAGTGAAGCGGACGAACTATTTGATGAAAATCCAAAACCGATTGAATTTTAGGTAGTGTTTGATTAACTTGAATGAAATGGAATGGAATGGAATGAAATGATCATTCAATCAAAATGTTCATTCTCATATTTAGTTGACTAATAAAATAATGACAAAATATATTACAAATTCAATCATCATTCATAATAATAATAATAATAAACCATTCATCTTTTCAACAAGTTGTTATTCCATATAAGAGCCTAATGAATGATTATTAATTCCATTCCATTTCAACTCATTTCAGTAAAGCAAATAGAAAATTAGTGATGACACTGATTGGGTCATTTGGACAGATTAGTATAGAGTGAAAAATGTCATCAATTGAAGTCTCAACTCAACTACTAAAAATTCAGAAAGGGAGGTGAAGAGAATGAGGCATCCTTTACTAGTATGGATGGGGTTCAAAGCTTCCCTACAACTTACAAAGTTACCTAATTTTGTATCAATTTTAATCTATATAACATATTATATTGATGTCAATTTAAAATAATAATAATAATATAATAATAATATAATAATAATAATAATAATAATAATAATAATAATAATAAATAAATAAATAAATAAATAACATATAAAATTAGTTATAAACAATATGATATTATAAGGTGGAAAATCCACACATTAATTAATTTGCAAATTAAAATTAGATTTTTTTTTTTTTCTTCATCAACAAATACAAGTTGACATGTGCAATAACATATCGCGAGCTTGTTCAGTAATGTCTTATTGTTTAAGCAACTGTATAGTTAAAAATGTAAAAAAAATTGCTAAAATTCTTCTTTATATACTTTATTAAGTTTTGTTATCTCGATATACTTTATTACCTTATGTTAATAAAATTCTTCTTTATTGATAAAAAACGGTGTGACATTTACAACATATACTCGGGCAGGCCTGAAGTTTTCAGTGCCCAAGGTGAAATTTCAAAATTGAGGCCTTTTATGCATAAAAGAAAAGGAAATTATTTATTCAAAATTTTACTTGAAAAAATGTATAATATTGATTTAAATTTATGAACCACATTTGGAATTTTGAAGGAATGTGATCCAGAAACATATTTTTTGAGTTAATTTTTAGAATGAATGTGATTCCAAAAAAAAAAAAAAAAATACTGTTTTTAACTTATTATCTTTTCTGGACTATTTTTAATTTTTTAAAAAAAAATTCGATTCATTTGATTGAGTAAGAAACTTAAAATTTTAAATTTAAAAATAAAAATTTAAAAATAAAAATAAATTGACAAAAAAAAAAAAAAAAAGGAAGCAAACACTCAACGTGTAGATAAGCTACTACATTACTTTAAAATTAATTGTATTGACGGAGACGCACACAATCATTCAATTCAAGTAGTGAGACGGGTGATGAATTTGAAGATAGATTTTAAATAATAAAAAAACAGAAAAAAAATGCATAAAAAATATAATTATATATATTTTTTACTTTCGTTTTTTCTTTCAAATCTCTATCTTAAAAAGGTCACCTTTTTAGCTCGCTGTTCCTCTCTTTTTCCTCATCATTTTGCAAGACAATAGTAAGGAAATATTGTTTTGCGCCCCAAACTATGGGGCGGAAATTAATTTGGTAGACTTTGTCTTATTTTAATTTGATGTTTAAACTTTTTAAAATTTGATCAATTTACTCCGGCCGTCTAATTTCCTCTACAATCAAACGAAATATGCTGATATGACAGAAATTTTATTTAGAATTTCATTTTACTCTTCAAACTATACCTTAAAAGTCAATTAGCCTCACAAGTATTAAAAAAATAAATTTTAAATATACTTTGCAAAAAAACAATTAAAAAAATCAATTAGCCTCTCAAGTTGATCCTAGAGAAAGTAATTGTGCCAAAAATTTCTTGACTACTCTATTTATTTGTGCGCGCAATTGTAACTAATTTATTTCCTAAATTAATTTCAATTGAATTGATCAACTACTAGTAATATCAAAATTGAGTGGGTAAAAATTTAGCCCATACTTATTATGAGAGTAACATCTTCTTTTGAAATTTAAAAATTTATATTGAACGATAAAAATGAATATGTCGAGATTTGCCTACAAAATCGAGATTACCTACTCAGTCGTATTATCATTTGAATGACAATTTAACGCAAAAGTTAACAATTACTATTTAAGGAATACTCAACAGAACTAATACTCAATTTTCTATTTAAAATTTATCTTTTTCATTTTTGAGATAAAAAATTATTAATTAAATATTTGAATTTATTTTTTTAATATTTGAGAGACTAATTGATTTTTAATGTATAATTTGAAAGATAAAATAAAATTTCAAATGAAATTTAATGTCACGGGAATATATTTCGTTTGATTGCAAATAGAATTTAAAAACGAGAAATAAATTAATCAAGTTTGAAAATTTTAATTGTCAAATTAAAGTAAGATGAAATCTGAGTGCGTTAGATTTGATTGGTTGTTTATCTTCTAACGTAATTATTCACTAATATTTATCTTCAATACAAGTGAAGATCCTTTGTTTAACCCAAGGGTTTGTGGCATCTTGGCAAGATCTTGGGGCATAAGCCTTGAGGTCCTAGGTTTCACTTTCCACGGGGCCAGCCACCCAGGCAACAGCATATATGGTTGGTAGGACGAACCTTCTAAGCCTGGGTAAACTGTACCCAGTGTCAGGAGTGTGGGTTCGAATCCCCACCTGTCTACGAGTCCATGACTTACCGCTACATAGTTCAGTGGCCTTGTTGTGTAGCAACCACTTAGTGATAACCTCCAGAGCCTCGGTTCCTTAGGGTCTAGCTCCAGAGGTTATCCCTCTGTGGTTAGGCCTTTTTTAAGATCCTCTGTAGTGCTTGGGTTATAGTGCAATTTGTAGTGCTTTTAATGAGGGTGTACCATGTCAAAAGAAAAAAAATAATGGAAGGCTGAGATTCTTTCTTTTAGAACGGCGTCGTTTTAGTTGGTTTTTTTTTTTTTTTTCACGTTTCTGTTTCTTTGTACTCTGTTCCCAAGCACAACCATGGAAAGCGGCGACCCATCACGTTCAACGACCAGACGAGAGTCCATTCCTGGATCTGAATGGTGGCCCCTTACCCTCCTTGACAACCCCCATTCCTTCGACGATGATCGAGAGATAAAATACGATGACCTAGATCTTAACAGCAATAATGAGGCTAATATAGAACACAACTAACAGGGCCAGTTATTTTTTATTTTATTTATTTTTTATTTTTTTATTTTTTATTTTTTGTCAAGAGTACTCAATGTCATATGATTTGGATCCCATTTGTATTTTGTATTTTTTTTTATAATTTATTGCACAGAAAACTCAATGTCATGTTCTAATAGTGCTGAAGGACTAAATCCCATATCCTAGGTAGGATTTTTTTTATTTTTTTTTTCACCATTGTTGTTCATTTTACCACCATTGTTGGAAGTTGTAGCAATGGAACCTACAAATTTGGAAGGTTGATTTTTTTTTTTTTTTTTGGGGGAGGGGGTCAAGAAGTCGCCGGAGGGGATGTTGATGGCAACTGGGGTGTAGACACCCCATTTTGATCGCTCGCAAGACTTAGGCGCTTGGTTCAATACACTTGATGATGAAAGTTGAATTGTCTGCTTTGAATTCACAGCGATTCGAATTTATTTAGGCTCTCGAAATAACCTCAAATCTTCAACATTTACCTTGTTTGAACCTCTAAGTCCCATTTTTGGACCTTTTTCCACCCTGAGCTGAGTTTGAACCAAAAACACAAGGGAGGGCATCAAGGCCCGGACGTGCATCAGTGATGGCCGGTTGTGGCTTGTGATGCCTGATTGGGCCTTGGTGGTGAGAAACACTGTTTTGGGTGGGATGTCGCCAGCTGTCTATTTTTGAAGATATTTATCATCTTTTGAGCTCAAATTCTATAAAAACGAGGTCCAGCCTCTGTTTTGGGGGTTGAACAAAATTTAGAAAGCCTATATACACCTTGAGAGCTCCTCTCTGCTCCTTCTTCCATAGCAAGCAACCTTTGAGCTAACCTAGCTCCTTTGTGTCATCTCCATACACCATACACAACCTTGTCTCGCCATCTTAAAGCCTTGGTTGATCTTTGAGAAGCATAATTCAAGCTTGAGAGTGTGTTAGAGCTTAGTTTGATCACAAACAACAAGCTTACTCTTTTGAGAGGTATAAGCTTGCTATCTTCCTTCTTGCTTTCATTTCTTTCATTTACTACTTAGTTCTTATTGTTTTATGTTGTTTTGATCCTATTTGAAGTGTTTAAGATGGGGTTTGAAGAGCTACCAAAAGAGTAAAGAGAGTTTACTCTCTTTCTATATCTTTACCTATAACTCAAACCTCTCTTTTACACTTCTTTTCCTTGCTCCTTGCACTGATTTTTAGAGGTAAAAAAGGGCTAAAAATCATGTTTTTGAGATTTCAAAGGTGGAGAGGTTAGCCACCCCTTATTGTTCTTGCTTCTTAGCCTTGTTTCATCTCTTTGTTGTTTAGTTTTTTAGGCTCTTTTCATGCATTTTTAACCTCTGTTTTCATGAATTAAGGGCTGTTTTAGGGTTGTCCAAGCCTTTTAAATTGATTCATGCTTTGGTTAGTTTAGCTATTGTCTCATAAGTTAGCATACATAATTTGTTGCATGTTGTCTAATTTTAATAATCAATCCACCATCCATCACTTTCATTCTTGAGAATGATTTCAACCGATTGAGGTTGCTCAAAACATGTAAGAGAGACTTCTACTTAATGGCTTAATCTTTTCAGAGATTCATTGTCAACGATATAGTCTTTCTCTCATGTTTTTGAAGAACCTCTCGTTTCACGTTATTTCTTGTTTAGAGGACTTAAACATCACTTTAGGACAAACGGACTAAAGAATGGCAAGGCTTTATAAAATTGGCTTAAAACTTAGATCAACCCATATAAAGAAAATGGTTAGAATTGCCTCAACTTGGCCGGATGTTATGCCAAGCTCCTTGTGTCAAGAGTCGTCACATGCTAACTCATGGTATTTTGATGATTCTTGAAGCATTGCAACCTTCCTCTTTGAGTTTACCCCATGACAAGAGGGAGGGGTGGTCTTATTCATTGCATTCATTGATTTTTCTTTGTCCAAAATTGTATCCGAGATCATCAAGCAATAAATTTGCTCGTTGATGATTTTGGGACCAACTTCAACCTTCTCTCAAGGCTTTCCCATGACAGAGAAGGAAGATGGAACAAACAGAGCTTGAGAACACTCTGTCTGCACTGATTCATCTCAGAACACAAAAATAGATTTTAGCACCAAATTGAGGCATAGCCGGCCATCTGTAGACCCAGCTGGCCATCACTGATGCATGGTCTGCCCTTAGTGTGTGGCAGTAGTGCAGTTTTACAGAAAACAGAGCCAGTGGCTGAAGGTGAAACAGAGTTGGCTTAGACAGACAGAGTAGCTCTCAGGCGTTGTGCATGCTACCCTCATCTATTTTCACTTGCACCTTTGTCGAATGCGATTAATTGTTTCATTAGTGTTATAATTATCATAGTTGCAAATTAATCTTATTGTAATTAGTATTGTTGTAGCCATTGCTTATTGATAATTGGTGTAGCTAGTTAAATTGTTGTAATAAAGTAGTTAATTAGCTTAGCCTATTTTATTCATTCATTCGGTCTTGTAATAGTTAGTTTAATTCGAACTTTCAGACATTGATTCGTCCGCTTCTGCATAAGAGATCAAATGTTGTAATAATGTGCATGTCTTCCAACCCCACGTCTTTCTCCCTTTTATTTATTCGCTTACGATGATTAGTATAGAGCATCACATTTCATTAGCATGCTTATGTTTCACATCCATTTGTCTTGCATGCATATAAGGTTCGGCTCATCATGCTAACCCGGTATCAAATGTTCAAAATTCATTACTTGAATACGTGCTTTCTCGCATGTCTTGAATGCCATCGTATGCCATGCTCATAGTTGAGCCTTTGAAATACATAATATAGGCGTTGCATTAGTCATATTGCATTTAATTAGGAACATGCATATTTTCTAATTATTTTGCTTTGTTTTGGCTTGGAGTACTAGGTGAGTAATTTTACGTTTTAGCATCTTGCATTGAGTGTTTGTGTTGCCATGCGTAGCATATTTACCATGAGGCTAAGTGCTTAAATGATTAAATGCTTGAATGCCTGTGGATGAAGGCTAATTGCTTGAATTGGGACGATTTGATTAGATGTCCATTTTAGCCCACTTTTTCAAGTGGCAAATTCACAAAACAATTTCAAAACAAAACATAAGATCAAATGTTCCGATTCTTGCAAAACTAGTCTATACCTTGTGTACGCATCACATAGTAATATTGCTAATAAATCGGAACAAGTGCATATATTGTAAAGAAAAAACACATCATGATTAGTAGAGGTTGATCTTTGATCGGGTGAGTTGGGTGCTCAATTCATGACCTTCCCCTCTCGTACCTAAGTTCTTGACTCGAGAAACTTTGGTGATGATGGACTAATGGCCTTTGGCACGAGTCTTAGGTTTCCTAAATTTTCCAAAAATATTTAGGTGGCGACTCTAAAATCTGGCAAAGCAGTCCATTTTTGGCATTTGATTCAAACATCGATTTTCAAAAAGAATTGCTGGATTTGGACTCTTTTTGTGTTTCCATTGTTTCACATTGCACTTGTGAAATCAGATTCAGAACCACAAATAGAGTCCAAACTGTAGGGATATTCGCCTCCAGAAAGGAGCGCGGAAAGCCGAGCAACAGTTTTTGGCAACTCTGCTGGGGATTTTAGAGAACTTGACTTAAAACTCATGATGTGACATTTTATTTACACTTATTTGTTTCTTTGCATTTGCATTTGCATTGGTGCGTTTAGAATCTTTGTGTTTGTCGGCTGCTATTCTTGGACTGTTTGCCGGAGGCTCGCCCGAAAGGCTTGCCAAAAGGCTGAACGGTCATGGGTTCTGCCATGTTGGGAACACAACCCTTGGATCTAGACTACCGCTGTACCGTTTGATCCTCCTTTCACTTATTGGTGTTAGGTGTGAGAGGTATATTAGGTAATCTTGCCAATGTACCCTTTTAACCATTCGACCTAGTTGCATATAGTGAAACTATAGTGACTATTCCAAATAGGACAGGATGCCACCCATTTGTAGGATGTTGTGAAACTTGTTGTTTGAAATAATGCAGCCTAGATCATGCCAAAAATCTAGGATAGGGTAACCCTGCCCCCTCATAGGGGTGTTTTTGGTTCTTTTACTTGATATGTGTTTTTACAGTGAGACTGTACAGGATGGTTCATATCAGTAAGCTTTGAAAATAGAGTTCAGTGGGGATTACAGTTCAGCTCTGTATCTTGACTGTTGTAAATTGGGGCTGCAGTGCTGTCCGATTTTGATTTTGTTTTTCTTTCTTTCTTTTGCTAGGTAGTTTACCATCATAGCTTCAGAAAGACCTGATATTCTCTAAGTTGTGTGGACTCGCTTTGGCAGGCTGTGTAAAGCTCGAGACCTTGTTGGTGGTCAGCCCGTGCTAGTCTCGCTTCCTCCAGCCACTCGACGGAGAAGGAACAGGCAATCAGTAGCTTCAGTACAAAGCACCCCACAAACGCCTACCCGTTCTTAGTTAATCAATTCACTAACATCTAGTTCACCTGAGTTAGCAATGGCACAGAATACAACACCAAACGCAGAGGAATTCGCCGCTATGATGATTGCCGTCCAAAGAACTATGGATACTGTAAACCAAAGGATGGCTGCACAAGATGAAGTCATTCTCGATCTGCGGCATACATTTGGGGCATCAGCATCAACCGTGCATCCGATCCTTACTGCTCAGCCAAACCCGGATCCAATTTCGCCAACAGAAAATCTACCAGTCCAGATCCTCAGGACATATTTCCCCCAGCTCCAGCTTATCGTCCTTCGGTCCAACCTCCTCCGGGGATTTTTCCTTTCGATATCAATAAGATTGATCCAGCCTTGGTCAAAATCGCCAAATTAGAGAAAGCATTGAAGAAATCCTAGGGCTTTAACTCTTGTGGGGGCCGAGTAGATTATTACGTAGGTTAGCCGAATAACTTAAAGAAGGAAATCAAGTCATGTACTATACGGCTCTATCCCGGAGGGACAGAGGCCGAATAACCAGATTGGCCGAAGAATCAGGTGTAAATTGGGCCGAATATAAACAGCTAGCCGAATGAGCGATTGTTCGTTGGACGAAAGGTGGGCCCAACCATCAACATCAAGGACGACTATAAATAAGAAGAGCATCAGCTAAAAAAGGTATGTGAGAACAAGTAAGTTTAACTTGAGATATAAGCAACCAAGAGAGTATACACTGACTTATCCGTCGGAGTGCTAATTCCGGCACCCTCGACCGGAGTGTTCATTCATTTTTAGATGACTAGCTGAGGATCACAAGTGTCCTATTGGATCCAAAGAGTATTTCCTAACCACTTCTCCACAACTCTATTCTAGATATCGAAGATGGGTACACTGAGGCTTCGGTTAGATAACCGGAGAAATTTAAGATGCCTCACATCGACATATTTGATGGGAGTGGGGATCCAATCGTGCATGTCCGGTTGTTTTTAGATGTATTAAGGCCTATGGGTTTGTCTCGGGTGTAGAAGCTTTCGTTGTTTGGAAGGACCCTGTCTGATGTAGCGGCCATCTGGTACGCTAAATTGGAGGATTCTACAAAACAGAATTGAGAGGAGCTATCTGAGGAATTTGTCAATTAGTACTCATATAACACTCAGATAGAAGTAACCATTAGTGAGCTGCAGGCTACAACCCAGAATCCTAAAGAATCGTTTATTGATTTTGTCACCCGGTGGAGAGCCAAGGCAGCCTGAGCAACAAATGGGCTTGCCAAAAGGGAACAAGTCCGACTAGTAGTCCAAAACCTCGAGCCAGACATATTGTAGAGAATGATAGTGGCACCGTTATCCACGTTTGCTTCCTTATATAAGTTGGGGGTCCAGATTGAGAGTGCATTCAAAAAGGGTATCATCCATAGAACAAGCGAACCCGCAAGAAGGCCGTTCTCTTGGAATACCAATGCAAGCAGTAACACTACTCCATGGCTTGCGGATGTCTGTAATGTCGTCACTATGGCCAAGATGGCTGATCTTTTTGCTACAGCTACAACCTTACAACCTTCACAAAATACCGGTCCACCCTGAAACCGTAGAGTCTTTACCTACCTCCATATGAGCCTAACTCAAGCCTTCAAGTTATTGATGCGAAAGGGGCATCTCAAGCCTCTCGATCCTCGTCCACTTCTAGACCCATTGCCACCCAAACATGACCCTGCCCAATACTGTATCTTCCATTAACAACATGGCCATCCCACAGACATATGCTACTGCCTATGTCATGAGATTCAGGAACTCATCGACAACAAAGTCATTACCCTACCCGCAAAACCAAACGTAATAACCAACCCACTTCCTGCACATAACCAAGTCCCCCCCGCCCAGAAACATTAACCACACCCATACACTACTGCCCACCTTCTACCCCAGCATATACATTACCTCATCTCACTTACCAAAACCGGAGGTGGTCATTCCAGAAGGCATAGACACGTATACGATGGATCTAATACCACAAACCCCACCCAGACCCGTGGCAGTAGAAATGGAGAAAGAGAAGAATGCACTAAAGATAGGGTCGCCTGATACCCGTGTCATAGAGAAGGAGGTCTTGCTTGCAGAGGAGTATGATCCTATTTTACACATTGTGGCCATCGAGCAGCCAAAGCAGTGGTCATACTGCCTGATTTCCTCAGCATTAATGCTATCGGGAAAGACCAAACAGCATAGAATTAGAATGAGTAGCCTGAGCAAGGCCTGCATGACTTAGCAAACCTAGAGGAGGATTTAGCAGAATTAGAAAAGGATCTGGAGGATCTTTACTTCTTCGAAGAAGAAGACACAAGCTGTGTACATATAGGATGGCGGGACCCGAGCCAGCCAGAAACTAGCAATGGGTGGTTGAGTGAGGAAGAGTCCGATGTGGAGGAACATACAAGAGGGACTGGGGGAGAAGAGGAAATTGCTGTTAAAGGTAAGGCTGAGGCCGCACCTCCTACTAATAAGAAACAGGCATTGGAACAGTTTTAAAAGGAAAGGATAGAGGAAATCCAAGCGAATATAGCTCTGGAACAAAGCAAAGGAAAAGGAAAAGAAGAGGCTAAGTCCACAACCGGCAGTGTTCAAAACACTAAGAAAACATAATGGGATCCCAATGACCGAAAGAGGATGTTGAGGAAACTCAGAAAGTACCAGGATGTTGAAACCCAAGTGTAGACACCCCATTTTTGACCATCCTCAAGACTTAGACGTCATCGCTCGTGCACTCGATGATTGTGTGTTTGTGTTCGTTTTGAGTGCTCGAAATTCTCAGCGGAATGCCTTGTCTTTGAGCCTTTAAACCTTGTTCTTTTTGTGCCTTGTTTTGGACCAAAACTTAGTGTCTGGACCTCTTGGTGACCTGTCAGCCACCACCCAAGGCTGTCAGCCATGGGATGTTTTTGTCAGCCATGGGTGTGGCCGGTCAGCCACCAGTGGTGGCCGGTCGGCTATCAGTGGCAGCCGATGGCCACCAGTGCCTTTTTCTAGATATTTATTGATAGCTATACTAGTTGTTGCACACTGAGCTGCATCTGCATACACATGTATGGTGAGATGTTTCTAAGCTCAAGGGGTGGTTTTTCTATATATAGGGGGGGTTCCTTCCCCATTTTTGAGGGTTAGAAAATTTAGAGCAAAAATATTTCTCTTTCTCTAGAATTCTTTCTCTCTCTTGATATTTTGTATACATTTGCTCACAAGTCCTTAGCTTTTACATACCAACCCTTAACCAAATACTCTCACGTTTGGGCTGAGATTACTTAGAGTCTTGTTTGAGCTTGGATTATTGGCTATTTTGTACTTGGCTTCAAAGGTATAATACTTACCTTATTTATACTTGTTTTGTATCTTTGTTTTGCCATCTATTTCAACTGTTTTGGTGATGATTTTGAATTGTCAAAAACTCTATTTTTGTGACTTAAAAGTGGTGGTTTGAGGCTATTTTGAGTTAAGGGGTGGTCCACCCTTCTTATTCCTTTGTTTGTTAAACTCTTGTGCTATTATTCATCACTTTTAAACCAACTTTTTTTTTAGGCCTTTTAACCCCTGAATTTTAGAGGTTTTTCAGTGGCAAAAATCAACTTTTAAAGTCCAAAATTGAAGGGGTTAGCCTCCCCTCCTTCTGTTTTGTTTGCATGCCTAGTTAGCCTCATGTATTAGCTTATTGTTTTAGCATTTTGTGGCTTACGTCCAACATGTTTTAGACCCTTTTTAGGGCTTTTTTGTCTCTGTTTTTGGTTGTTTGTTTCATTTGAGTCTTGTATTACATGGTTATAGTGTAATTTCCTTCACTATATAGGTGTTTTAATGCTTTAATCACCATTGTTTTGAGTTAACAGCATGTTTTAGTGTTGTTTTGCACTTAATTTCAGCACTTTAATCTCTGCAATCTCCCTCAATTCTTTACTCTTTTGTTTGCTTTGAAAGTGGTTTTAAACCCCTTGTTTGCCTAACTGTGAAATGGAGGTGCTACACCTAATGTAATGCCTCTTTCATGCCCAAAGCACCTTTTGGTTTGAGCCATCTTTCCATTAGAGGAGGCTCACTAATGGACAAATCAATTAAAGAATGGTTTTGGTAATTAAAATGAGTAAACAAAATCGACAAGTAAAAGAGGCAAGATAAGCATCTTTTGTGTTGCATTGCATATGTTCAAATCGGACGTTAGTTTGAACACAAAGAAAATGAGACATTTCATACTCAAAAGTGATGAAATGTGCCATTTTCCTTGGTCACCATTGCCCTTGATCATGCATGATAGGGTGATGGTCCCTTGGTCTCATTTTGTATTTATTGAACTTGCACAATTGGTTTCACAAGCCATCATGCAATGAAATCGCTTGATTGATGATTGTTAAACCCAAATTTTGTCGCTCCTTTGATTTCCCTATGAAAATGAGAGGCAAAGTGTGCAAATAATCCATGAGAATACACTGTTTTGCTCTGTCTACTTTCTGTTGCAGCAAAAAGAGGAGTTCATGTCATCAGTGGCCGATCAGCCACCACTAGTAGCTGACCGGCCACCAGTGGTAGCCAACTGGCCACCATTGGTAGCCGACAAGCCCCTTGTTAGCCACCAATGAAATTTACACAGTGTGTTCCTGAGGTGGAGCAGAGGTGTTTTGGAAGTGGACAGCTTCTTTGGTGTTCAGATGTGCAAACAGAGGCATTCAACAGCAAGGCAGTACCTTTTTGGGTGGAAACTGAGCGCGTGCATGAGCCTCCCTTGCATTTTAAGCTTATTTAGTGTTTAAATATGTAGTTTGAATGCATGTTGTAATTAATTAGTTATAGCTAATTAAGTGTTGTAAATAATTAGTTAGTTTAACTAGTTATTCGATTTCGGTTTGTAATAATTAGTTAACTAGAATAGTTAATTAGTTTCTAGTTTTGTAATAGTTAGCTTAATTAGCGTAGTTAGTTGGTTAGCTTATGCATTCGGACCCTCTTTCGTGAGGGCATAATGTTGTAATAAGTGTGCGTGCATGTGTGTATGTTTTCCAACCCCATATCTTTCTCCCTTTTATTTAATCGCTTTCGATGGTTAGATTAGGGTCACATTTCAATTAGCATATCGCATGCTTGCATCCATTTATTTGTCTTGCATGCATCAAGGCTCGGTGCATCATTCAAATTGCATTGCCATTTCAATATATTCTTTGAATACGTGTTCAAGCGCATGTTATTTAAATTGCTTCATATGCCATATTAGTAGCCGAGCCTATTAATTGTATTATTGCATGTGTTGCATTAGGCATCTTGTATAGTTAGGATCATGCATCTTTCTAACTAGTTTTTGTTTTGGCTTGGAGTACTCGGTAAGCTTTTACGCTTTAGCATACTTGTATAAGTGTGAATGTTGCAATGTCTAGCATGTTTGCCATGAGGCTATGTGCTTAAATGCTAAACTACATGAATGCATGTGGGTGAAGGCTTGTTGTTTGAATTGGAACGATTCAACAAATGTGTGTTTTAAGCCCACTTATTGAGTGGCAAATTATGTTTTAAGCCCACTATTTGGTGGCAAATCCGTAAACTTTAAGCCCACTTGAGGTGACAAATTCAAACCATTTTCGCAAACAAAAACATGAGTTGAATTGTTCCAAATTGAGGAAACTTGTCTATACTTACTTGTGCGCATCACGTAGTAAAGCTAGTTTAATAATCGGAATAAGAACATATAATGTTTATAAAAGATCATATCATGGTTAGTAGAGGCCGATCTTTGATCAGGCAGGCGGGGGTGCTCAATTCATGACCTTCTCCCCTCGTACCCAAGTTCCTGAGCCGAGGTAACTTTGGTGATGACGGACACATGGCCTTCGGCACGAGTCAGGGTTTCCTAAATTTCTCCAAAACAAAAATATTTAGGTGGCGACTCTGTATCTGGCAAAGTAGTCCAATTTTGGCACCTTTTGATTTATAATCAATTTTTCAAAATGATTTGTCGGATTTGGACTCTTTGGTGTTTATCAGTTTCACAGTGCACTTGTGAGACCAGATTCAGAACCGCGAGAGTCCGAACTGTGAGGCCTTTCATTTCAAACCTTTCTAAAAGGCGGGGCGCGGAAAAAGATGAGTCCATAGTTTCTGGCGACTCTGCTGGGGACTTAGAGAATTTGACTCAAACTCATGATATGTTATTTTATCTACACTTATGTGTTTCTTTGCATTTGCATTTGCATCGGTGCGCCTAAGTCACAGTGTTTGCCATCTGCTATTCTTGAGTGGTTTGCTGGAGGCTTGCTCGGAAAAGCTTGCCAAAAGGCTGACCGGTTGCTGGCTCTACCACGATGGGAACAGAACCCTTGGATCTGAACTACCACTGTACCTCTTGATCCTCCTTTCATTTCTCAGTGTTAGGTGTGAGGGGTATATTAGGTAGTCTTGCTGAGGTACCCCTCTTGCTGAGGTACCCCTTTTGACCAATTAGCCTAGTTGTATATCGGTAGCCATAGAGACTGTTCCAAACTAGGACAGGTTGCTCACTCGAATGCAGGAATTGTGTGAAACCACTTGTTTTGCATAGTGAATCCCTAGCTCCTGACGAAATTAGGACAGGGTAACCCTACCCCATCATAGGGGTGTTTTGGCTCTCACTTGCTTGATATGTGCTTTTAGAGTGAAACTCTGTAGGAATGTATGTATCAGTTGCAAGTCTGGGTATCAGTTTTGGGGCAGAAATCAGTGTTTGAGTACAGTTTTCTAACTTATGATTGCAACTGTGTGTTGTTTCTGTCTGAGCCAAGGTGCTGTGCGGTTCCTGACTTTTGTTTCTTTTTGCAAGGTAGTCTTTCACCATTGCTTCAGACGATTCTATTACCCCCTAAGCACTCTGGACCCGAGTTAAAAGGATTTGTAGATCTAGGGATCTAGTCAGGGGACAGCCAGTGTTTATTTCACTGCCACTGGTTACTAGATGGAGGAGGATTCAACAAAATTTGCCAATTCAGCAGTCACCTTTTACCTCGCTTGTGCCCAGTCAGGCCCAATCATCTACTTCTACTCCAGACAGAGAGTATTTGCCACAGTTCAAAGTCCTCCAGTCAACATGGAAGACATGCTTCGTCAAGTCCAACAGACTATTAAGAACGTGCAGCTAGATGTTGCCCGACAAGCTAAGAGCACAGCTCGCCAAGTAGAGGTAATAGAAATGCTTCAACAGTAGCCACAACCTGCAATAGCCTTAGCATCCCATGCACCCTCAGCGGGAATTACGGCACCCGGGGTCACAATCAATGTCCAGGAAAATGTGGGCATTTAGGCGAATCCTATCTCACCTCAGACCTCTAAGGCACCGGTTTACCTGACAGAGGTGCCATTTGAATTCGAGGTCGACCCTATTTCGCTGAAAGTGAGCAAGCTGGAAAAGCTCTTTAAACGGGCACAGGGCGTGAATTCGATCCCTGATATTGAAAATGGCCATACTGACTTGGCAGTGATTTTGCCAGACAGATTCAAGATGCCACATATAGACCGGTTTGACGGTTCTAGGGATCCTATGGTCCATCTACGGCTATTCTCTGACATCTTACGATCCATGGTTCTCACCAGACTACAGAAGCTGTCGCTCTTTGCCAGACCCTGTCGGGTATAGCGGCCATCTAGTATGCCAAGCTTGAAAACTCTGTGAAGAGAAATTGGGAGGAAATGGTCGAGGCCTTCATAGCGCAGTACTTCTACAATACTCAGATTGAGGTCACTACTCGTGATCTCGAAGCAACTCGCTAGGAGCCGAAGGAGGGCTTTTTGGATTTTGTGACCTGGTGGAGGGCCAAGGCCTCTATGATGACTATTCGGCCATTTGAAAAGGACCAGATCAGAATGGTGGTCCGTAACTTGCAAGGAAGATTATTACAGAAGATGATAGTCTTGCCTTTGTCTACTTTTGCTGACTTCCACGAAATAAGGGTGCAAATAGAGGATGCAATGAAGCAGGGTCTAATAGACAATGAGAAGAAGCAGCCCAAGAGGGCTTTCACACGTAGTTCCAATGCGACTACTAGCGGTAGTGTAGCTGCAAGGCCTTCAGATGTGAGCATGGTCACCACTACACCCAAGACGGCCAACCCATTTGCTGGCAAATCCAATACAACCTCCCAAACCTCAAGCCATCAGGCCGAAGGCCAGAGGGTCTTCACACCGCTTTATATGTCTTTGTTTGCAACCCTGAGGGTCCTAACCAGAAAAGGGCATCTGAAGCTGTTAGAACAATGCCCACTGCCTGATCCTCTCCCTCCGAAACACAACCCGGCCAAATATTGTGCTTTTCACCAATAGCATGGTCATGATACTGATCAGTGCTTTAGACTGCATCGTGAGATTCAAGGTCTCATTGACAACAAAGTGATAGCACCTCCTGAAAAGGCCAACGTCACTACAAATCCTCTCCCACCACATAACCAACCCCCTCCACCTCGACAAATAAACCTCATCCATACACTGTCTATCCTTTATGACCCCAATATATACATCACCCTTGTCTACCTACCTAAGCCGGTATTGTTCATCCCAGAAAGCACAGATTTGTGCATGATGAACGCGTCCATATCCCAACCCAAACCTGTGGTGGTGACCATGGTAGATGAAGGCAGGGTAGCCTTGGTGGAGAGTGGGAATTTTAGTTCAGTGCCTGAGGGCTCCGTGGATTTATCTGAGGAGGAATATAATCCATGCCGTTATATTGTACCGACCAATCAGGCCAAACCAGAGGTGGAGTTGCCAACAGGAATGGAGGTCAATGTAGTCTGGGAGGATGGCCCAAGCTAGGGATTAGATGGCCTAGCTGACCTGGAGGAAGACATCAACAATCTGCAGTTCTTCGATGAGCAAGATTCGGGAGATGTGCACATTAACTGGTTCGATCTGAATAGGTCGACAGACAACTTTGGGTGGCTTAGTGATGAACTTGATGTGGATAAGGGACTTCAACCAAAGTTGGAAAAGCTAGAAGCAGGAACTGTTACGAAGGCTGCTAGGGCCGAGGACAAGGGAAAGTTGCTGGAGAACATTGATATTAAGAATTCAGCTCAGGAATCGGGCATTGTTAGTATTGCTAATACAGAACAAGAAGCCGCACTGAAGTGGTTTGAATAGGAAAGGTATGAGAATAGTCAGAAAGCTGAAAAAGCCAAACACCTTGCGGGGGATGACTGTGATGTAGGAGTGAGTACAACGGATCTGGACAATTGCCTGTCGGTTACCGGAGGAGTATGGTGGGAACATGATGATCTGCATCTTGCCCACACTGACGAGGATTAGGGCCAAGACCTGCCAGACGACACTTGGTACTTTGAGGAGGTGGATCACATGACTAGAAGCGGGCGGTACTTCAAGTCTCCACACTTAGACCAACCCGAAGCATCCGGAAAGGACAAGGAGGTTGAAAAACAGAGGGAAAAATTGTTGGAGGAAGAGGTTGTACTGAAACAGTTAAAGAAGATTCAAGCAGACATATCTATCTGGGGGTTGCTTATGGCTTCGCGCGTGCACTGACAAGCTGTACTGTCAGCGATGGATAAAGCAAAGTTGTCTGTCGACACCACCCTGAAACAACTAATGGGATTAGTTTTCCTAGGAGGCGCTGCGCCAACTTTAACCTTTTTTGACAAGGAATTGCTGTCGGAAGGCTCTGTGCACAATAAGCCTCTATGTATATCCATAGAGTGCCGGGAGAAGTGGGTGCTGATTATATTAGTCGACACCGGGTCAGCGATTAATGTATGTCCATGCTGCACCCCTTATGCTATTGGCCTGAAACCGGCCGACTTTGTGTCTACAGCCCACGTGATCCGGGCGTACGAAAACACAAGCAGAGAGGTGATGGGAACAGTTCAGATTAGAACACAGGTTGGGTCGGCCCAACAGGATATTGAGTTTAACATCTTGGATGTTCTGGCTACTTTCAACTTGTTACTTAGGCGACCCTGGCTGCACCAAGTAAAAGTTGTTTCTTCCACCTTGCATCAGATGTTGAAGTACCCTCTTGGAAAGGGGGTAGCCATTGTGTTCGGGAATTCATCTATACATCCTCCCCCAAACGTTACTACACTCGTATTGGAGATTGTACATGGCGACGAGGATGTTTTCTTGTCAAAAATATCTTGGCTATTGATGAGGGCTTATATGTTAGTGCTCAATTAGTGTATCTCATGAGCAAGGTACAGCGTATACCCGAGATGGGATTAGGAAAGAGCGGCTGGAAGGGCGTTACTGCACTGGCCAAAGTGTCGCATAACTCACATGCCTTTGGCTTGGGCTATACACCCACCAAAGAGGACTGGGTGAGGAAAGGGAAAGAAATGGCCGGAAGAGCTAGAGCAAAGCAAAGTAGGAGGCACTATGAGCTTGTGCATAGGCCAATTCAGGGAACTCTGAACGGCCGCTTTGTCCGGGAGGGGGAATACTTCCCATTTTGTGACTTTCTTGAGCCATGGTTGAACTCTGAGAAGCGGCGCCTACCCAATTTCGAGATTTTCTTCGACTTATAGTTACAAGAGGGTGAAGCCACAAAGGAACAGACTGAATTTACTGCTGAGGCTGAACAGAGCACAGAAAGTGAGTCCAACAATAGTGAACTTAAGGTAGGAGTAGCGCTGGTATGTCTCCTTTTGGATCCTCAGATCAACCCGGAGAGCTTGATGGATGACCTAACCGTTTCCATGATCGGAGACCAATCAGGTGTGGACCCTTCCAGTGGTATCTTGGAGGCATCTGATACACCGTCCCTCACTTGGCAACTAGATGAGGGTTTTCTGTCCAGTAGTTCTGAGTCGGGTAGTGAGCCGGAATCTGATTCCATAGAGTTTGTGAAGTCGGAATTAGATTCCAGTTCCTCTGAGTCGGAGTCCGGTATTCTTGGGGTTCATAATCCGGATGCCGTTGTTTGGTCCAGGTTGTCTATTTCCTTTTCTTTTAGATGAACTGGACTTTGTGAATGTGAATGCCACTGCAGGTTTTGAGTACTTCTCTATGCCACTCGTATATTGCATTGATCATGATTTTCAAAATTTTAATGAAAACGATGAGGAAGGAATTCCTCTGGTTTTGAAACATTGGATTGATCGAGGGGAAGAGAGGTTTGTAAAACCCCTTGTTGATGAAATCATTCCAATTAATGTGGGTACTGAGAAGGATCCGCCCCTGGTCTAGATCGGGTCCACGTTGTCTTCGAAGGAGCGCGAACATTTAGTCGCTTTATTAAAAGATTTCAAAGATGTTTTCGCGTGATCCTACGAAGACATGCTTGGAATCGATCCTGAGATTGTACAGGACCGGATCCCTCTTGACCCTGAGGCCTGACGCATCAAGCAAAAGTTGCGAAGAATACGCCCGAATTGAGCTTTGAAGATTAAGGAAGACGTTACCAAGCAGATAGATGCAGGGTTCTTGCTAGTATCTGAATATCCGACTTGGTTGGCCAACATTGTTTCGATGCTGAAGAAAGATGACATAATTTGGGTATGTGTGGATTTCAGAGATCTGAACAAAGCTAGTTCGAAGGACGACTTTCCTCTACTGCACATCGATTAATTGGTGGACTTCACCGCAGGCCATGCGTTGCTCTCCTTCATGAATGGATTTTTCGGGTATAACCAGATTCTGATGGCACCCGAGGATAAAGAGAAGACTACCTTCACTACGCAGTGGGGAACCTACTGCTACAGGGTGATGCCGTTTGGGTTGAAGAATGTTGGGGCTACCTATCAACGGGCTACAACCACAATTCTACATGATATGATCCACAAAGAGATCGAGGTGTGTGTAGATGACATGATTGTCAAATCTAAGGAAAGAGAGGGCCATTACACCGCCTTGAAAAAATTCTTCCAACGGATCAAAGAATATCGGTTGAGGCTGAATCCACAGAAGTGCACTTTTGGCGTGACGGTAGGAAAAATGCTGGGTTTCTTGAACATACAGAGGGGCTTCGAGGTAGATCCTTCCAAAATCAAGGCCATCCTAGAAATGCCACCACCAAGGACTGAAAAGGAGGTGTGAGGCTTTCTAGGTAAAGTGCAATTCATAAGACTGTTTATTTCAAAATTAACCTTGACTTGTGAACCACCATTTGGTGTCCTGAAGAAAGGAAAGAAATTCCAATGAGATGACCGATGCCAATTCATTTTCGAGCAAATCAAGCAGTACCTTTAGAACCCACCCATGTTGTCGCCGCCAGAGCCGGGGAAGCCATTGATTTTGTATTTGTCAGTAACGGACACAACGATGGGATGCATGCTTGCTCAGGAATCTATGGATAGGGTGGAGAAAGCCATCTATTATTCGAGTAAGAAGATGCTGGACTGTGAAACCCGTTACACCCCGCTGGAGAAGGCTTGCTTAGCCTTGGTATGGGCCACCAGGAAGTTGAGGCACTACTTGTTAGCTCACTCCGTAATTTTGGTTTCGAGATTAGATCCCATCAAATATTTCTTTGAGAAACCAGCGCTTATGGATAGGCTAGCCCATTGGTTGCTTCTTCCTTCCAAATTTTATTTGAAGTATGTGACTCGCAAGTCTGTCAAGGGGAGAGCGGTAGCAGAGTTTCTGGCAGATCACCTTCTGGAAGGGGACGAAGCAGTAGAATACCTATTCCCAAATGAGGCTATTCTGCAAGTCGAGGAAGAAACCTGGACAATGTACTTTGACAGAGCGTCTAACCAGTACAGTTATGGCATAGGGGTGTTGTTGATAGCACCCGACAATTCCCATATACCCTTAACCTTCAAACTCTGGTTCAAAGTATCCAACAACGAACTAGAATACGAGACATGTATCGCTGGATTGGAAGCCGCCCTGAAACTAGGGGCAAAAAGGTTGGATGTCATCGGGGACTCGAACCTGGTTGTGTCTTAAGCAAAAGGAGACTGGAAAGTCAAAGAAGAAAAAATGAAGATCTATCACCAAACCTTGGACGTTCTAATTCCCAGGTTTGAGAAGCTAACCTTCACTCATCGACTAAGAGAGAACAACAGGGTTGCTGATGCTTTATTAACTCTATCTTCCATGATAGACATCCCGTTGGGAGTTCGGATGCGTCCAATCATTATTGAATAGAGATATGTGCCGGCCTATGAGTTTAGCACCACAATTGCTGAAGTACAAGATCAAAACCCCTGGTATTATGATATCTGGAACTTCTTGGAAAAGGAGGTTTATCCACCAGGGGCAAATGCCAAAGATAAGAGGGCAATATGGTGGATGGCCGTTCAATTTATCATCTGCGGGGGTAAGTTGTATAAGAGGGGTCATCTGGGAATGCACAAGCTGTGTGTTGATGCAGAAGAGTCAAAGTGCCTAATGGAGGCCATCCATGGAGGAGAGTGCAGAGCACACATGAGCGGAGTAATACTAGCCCAGAAGATTCTCATGCAAGGTTACTACTAGTCTACCATGAAGGAGGATTGCATTGGTTTTTTTTGGCGATGCCACAAATGCCAAATTCATGCCAATCGCATGAATATCCCGTTGTCAAAGCTGTACAACATAACTTCACTATGACCTTTCTCAATTTGGGGAATTGACGTCATTAGGGCAGTTACACCGAAAGGGTCAAATGGACATGAGTACATTCTGGTGGCAATTGATTATTTCATGAAGTGGGTGGAAGCTCAGTCTTATGTAGTGTTGAAAGCAGCGCATGTGGCTAAGTTCATCCGTAACAACATTATTTGTCATTATGAAGTCCTGAATGAGATCATTTCAGACAATGGCTCCCATTTTAAGAAAGAAGTGATCAACTTGTTAGAGAAATACAACGTGGCTTTTTATAAGTCATCCACATACCGGCTGCAAACCAACGGAGCTGCTGAGGCCGCCAACAAGAACATCAAGCACAATTTGCAGAAAATGGTTGAGACCTATAGGGACTGGCCAGACAAATTGCCATTTGCTCTCTGGGACTACAGAACTTCAATTCGGACATTTACTGGGGCAACTCCATACTCTCTTGTTTACGGGATGGAAGCTGTTCTGCAAATTGAAATAGAGGTTCCGTCACTACGGGTTATGGCTGAGTGCTAGATAGCAGAAGCAGATTGGCAGCAGAGTAGGTTCAAAGAACTAATGCTGTTCGATGAAAGGAGGCTGAAAACACTGTACCATGTTCAAGGATATCAACGTAGGATTGCCAGGGCTTTTAACAAGAAAGTTAAGCTTTAGAATCTTAAGGAAGGGGATTTGGTGCTGAAAGACAACCGAGCTCCCATCCATGACCCTAGGGGCAAGTTCAGATCTAAGTGGACTGGTCCTTACATTATCAAAGCTATTTGGTCAGGTGGAGCTGTTATTCTTATGGACCTGGATGGCCTAGAATTTTCTCAACCAATCAACATGGACAAGTTGAAGAAATATTACTCCTAAGAGGCTCGTTAGGCCGAAAACCTGGAAGGGCGACCTAGACAAAAGTTAGAGCACAAAAAATTGGAAAAAATAAAAACTGAGCTCACAAGGTTGAAAACCCAGAAAGGGCAGCCTTGGCAAAAGTTAGAGCTCAAAAGGAGAGCGTTAATACCTGAGTGAACCTGAACCGAACTACGTCAGGCCTGATTCCCATCTTCGGGATATGTAGGCAATTTCATTTCAAAATTCGGTCGTAAATACCTCCAAATCAACTGTGTCCATGTGTTTGATCAAGGCATCATTGTCTGTTCATTATTTAAAAGATCGGTTGTAATCCTTACCCTAAGAGAAGAGTTGACTACAGTGCTGAGCAGTGCTATTCAGTCTAGGGGCAATTTTCCATTTCTAGATTCGGGGTTGTACATCTCGAGGATAGATTCCAGGTGTGTCAAGTTGTGATCCTTATCGAAAATGGTTTTGAAAAGTTTTGATAAAAGTTGATTTCGTTCGAATTAATATTTTTACAACTTAGACCATTTTTGGACCAAAAGGAAAACTTTCAGTACCTACAACTTCAATTTCATTGATTTCAATACAAAGTTCTTCAACTCTCGATGCAAATCAAAGTTGCTTTTTATCACATTTAAAAAGAAAACTTGAAAAGTTAGATTAAAGCAATAAACTTTGGGTATAGATGTGTCAGGTGTTCCTGGGTCCCCTCCCTGAGCTCGTAGAAACTTCAGATGCTAAAGTAGGCCCGGTCTACGCTTCTTCTTCAAGCCAAGCCAAGCACTCACCAGAAAGGGTGCAACTGACATTGGGAGTAGGAGCCAAAAGTTCTCTCGCCCTCCAAGTAGTGGGATATCAAGCTAATTGTGAACCTCGGATTGGGAATGAAGCTGGATACTCTACCCCCTCTTCTGGGCAAGTTTGGCCGTGTCCGAACTGACGCTTGAACCCAAATGGAAAGTAGAATATGTAGTGTGTCAAGCCAATCAGTTAAATGCCGGGTTGCTGAGCCATGTTGTAGTTTATCTCAGGTAGATCAAACCAGGGACAACCCCAAACAATGTCAACAGCAGACCTATTGCACATCCAATGGCACCACTACCCTTCGTTCGGGAAATCAACTAGCCGTTGGTGAAAGAAATAGCGTCGTGCTGAGTATGCAGGGCAGGAGTCCACTACCTTCAACCTGTCCATGAGCCATATCTGGGGAGGGATGAAAAATAAGAGAGATTAAAGAATAGAGAAATGTGCGCTGAGAGAAAAGCGAGAAAAGGGATTTGAGAGAAAAACAGAGCATGAGTGCCAAGTGACGTGAGAAACACATATGAGAGGGTGAGAAACATTACCTGCAAAAGTAGTGGACTTCCCGTAAATTTGTTTGTCTCTCGCCGATGCAAGGCGTCTAAGCCTATCAAAGTCTCGGCCAATGCTAAGCTAATGCAGCTCTTGCCCTCTTTCAAGCCTTGGGCCACTTCGATCAAGCAAATGCTAGACCCTCCAAAACTTAAGGCAAGAAGAAAATGAACCAACATACACAAACAAAGGGCATGCTGCCAAAAACTCTGCCAAAGATGGTCGCCGCAGTCACCGGCGTCAGAAAATCGATGAATGAGGCTGGGAATATCCAGCTCTCCGATGTGAACCAAGGATTGAGCCTCATGAGAAGTGAGCCCATACATCCTTCCTAACGCTTGGATGTGACCAAAATGGAATTGGGGCAAGATTTCCTTGTCACGCCGGGATTCCATCAAAACTTTGAATTCTTCAATTGTTGGGCATAACTCTTCCCCTCCAAAACTGAAAACATGTGTAACCGGGTTCCAACACCTAGTTGCGGCGTGAAGGAATGGAAAACACAGTGGAGAGCGACTCAGCGGGAATAGTGCATTTATCCTGAAACCCCGAAAATTCACTTTTTCCGAGCTATCTAAAGTTCTAATCCAATTTGAGAGTTTTTCGATAAAGAATGGCTCCATTTATGGCAAAAAACAGAGCTGGAATGAAGAAACTATGAAGTCCCAATTTTTATAGAAGAAAAGGCACTGAGTGGAAGACGGGTGGTAACAATTTGGAGGTCCCTCACACTGATGGCCGATCAGCTAGTGGTGATGGCTGACAGCCACCTTCTATAGTCGACTAGCTAGCACTGGTGGCCAATAGCCTCCGTTCATGGCTGATAGCATTCTTGTCTTTCCTGTGGTCTTCCTGTGTGTTGAGACTAATGAGAATCTGTGTTTTGTTCTGCTCTTTGTGCATTGTGTTTTCTTGTTTTAGTTAGTTTTGTTGAGCCGTTTTGTTTCAATTTGTTTATCAAGTTGTATTTGTCTTGTTTTGCTTATTGAGTTGTATTTGTCTTGCTTATTGAGTTGTTGTAAATTGTGTGTGTGTGTGTGTGTGTGTGTGTGTGTGTGTGTGTGTGTGTGTGTTTTATTTATTTATTATCAAGTCGTATATTACTTGATTATTTATTGAGTTGTACATTGTTTTTCTTGTTTTGTTGGTAGTCGGTTCATTACCTGATTAAGAAGGTTGTGCCAATACAATGTTGAAATTCCATCAATCAAGTTCAATCTTGTTTTTATGTAATGCGGTGCTCGTGCGGTGCTCAGAATGCAAAATACAACACTTTTTCATACAAAAGATTGGTTTTCATTCCGATCATGGTTACTTTTTACAAAAGAGTACAAGTTTTTTAAAGCAAATAAAACCTGTCTAAAACTGTACAAAGTGCTAACACTACTTGCAAAAACAAAACTAAGCAAGAATATAGAAAATCAGGGCCAGTTATCTCAATCTCGAGAGGCCCTCTTTGTCCTCTTCCTCGGCAGGGACTCAGAGTTGTCTCCGTTAGCACTGCTGTCTGCATCTCTCTCTAAACTAGAACCAGAACCAGAACCAGAATCATTGTTGCCCTCTGCCTCAGAGCCCGACTCAACATCATCTCCACTAGCAGAACCCGAGCCAGTGTCATCATCTCTGCTCTTGGATGACTCAGCATGCTGACTCGCTGCCTCCTCGGCCTCGCTGGTCTTAGCCTCGTCATCGACTAGAATGGGCTCGGAAGGGCCACTCTCATCTCGGGTGTCCCTGGTTCTGCCTCCGCTGCGTGCCGGAGCCTGTCTCTCTATCTCCTCCCTGCTATTGGGGGGTACTGATGGTCTTAGTACTGCAGCTGCCGCCAGAGCTGTCGGTATGGATGGGACTTGAAAAGGTGGTTGTCATATGTCAGCCACAGTATACGTATCAGATGCAAGCATGATGTGCAAAATGAGTGTATACAGGAGTTAGATACAACGTATGAGTACAGTGTGAAGTATAGTAGTTCAGATGCAGTGTATCGGTGCAGTGTGTGGAAGTGTTCAGTTAAAATGTTAGTTTCGGTGTGTCAGCAGATATTTGATGACGGGAATGTAAGAAAACTGAGGAAATGACCTGAATGTCGTGGAAACTGAGCAGTGCCTCCCCCCTCAATATCATGCCCTCGAATGAGGCTAATAGCTCTAGCAAATCCTCAGTGTATCCTGGGGGTGCCAGCAAATGCATTTGGGGAATGATCGATGTCCAAAGGGAACAAATATCAGAAAGTGATGGGAAAACTAAAAAAATGTGGTACATACCGGGGGTACGTCATCAGCTTTGACGTATCTGTGCCCAGCTACTGCAGGCTCAATAGGGATTTGATATGCCTCCCCGGTATATCGCCAATAGGTGAGTGTAGTAGGCAGCTCCGGCCAACCGGTCCTCTGCCTCGCTTGAGACGCCCCTCTGCCATAGGCCCTGGCTGCCCTGGTCCCTTTAGGCCCCATCCTCACAACAGGAGCTCTTGCCCCCTCACCTCCGCGAACACCGGTCAGAGGTGGCATAAGGTGTGTCTGAATGAAGACTGCATAATCACCCTCAACTTGGAAGTATTTTGCCTCCAAGCCCACCATGAACTAGATAACTCTGTCAACAGCCTGTCTGCTGATCTCATGGACTTGGGCGGTGCCATCGGTATGAGCGGAGCAGGTATACCCAGTGACTAGTGTACGACTCTCTCACCTAGGTACTAGGCTCGGCAAACCGGACCTTCAAGAAGAATGTGATAACGAGAAATGCCCCAAGCCACATTATACCTACCTCCAACTCCTCTCGCTATCGTAGCCCATGGCTGCCATGTGATCTACAAATGGAAGTTATATAGTTTGTCAGTGGCTACATTGTGAATCAGAACAAGGTGAAAGCAAACGATGATCGTGTTTTAGGTTACCTCGCGCGCCGCTACTGTGTCAAAGTACCGGTGAAAAAACATAAAGGGCTCGCGAGTCCTACAGTGAAGCTGGCCGTCGTATACCTAAGAAAAGGGGACCGTTAATGGGACCTCAACTACAGGCTCTAAGGTAAGAGTCGGGAAGTATGCATACATCCATAGCTGCAGGGAAAGTGCAATGCCATGTGGTCAACAGTGCATGAACAGATATAGAAAATGCAAACCGGAAAGCATACAGTGCATGAACAGGTATAGAAAGTACGAAGTAGAAAGTACATGCGTTGAATAGATGTAAAGTAAGAAATGCTGAAATAGAAAATGCAAAGTGTAAAGGGGGAACTAAGCTGTGTACCTCCCAGGCTTGCTAGTAGCCTTCGATCAAGTGTCCACTCTTGCGAGAAGTCAAGCTCATATAGCCGTATAGCGTGGCGAGGCCAGCCTCGCCCCAATCGTAGAAACTCACTCGGGGAAGGACCACCAGTGCGCTAAGTAAGTATAGCCCTACAGTGTTCACCCTGTTCGCGAACAAGGTGGTACCGAAGAGGAACATCAGAATACCCCGAGCGTAGTGCTCTATCTCCTCTACTGTCTCTGGCTTGGTCCTCCAGAACTGCTCTTTGAACCAGTTGTATATGACCTGGGCTGTCCGAAACCAAGGCGGGCGCACTACTAGAGCTCAGTCCAAGCAGCCTCCCACTCCCCCATATTAGGGTCGAGAGGAATCAGATCACCCCCTACACCTAGGCCGGTGATCATGGCAAAGTCATAAGGGGTCATCGTCATCTCTCCGGTAGTGGAAAGGTGGAGAGAGTTAGTGGTGTCCTACCATTTCTCCACTAGTGCTCCAAGAAGTGGACGGCTCGCTATGACTCGTGTCAATCCAGAGCAGAATAGGTCGAAGCCTACCTCGTCAACAATGGCTCGTACTCTGGCAGGGAGCTCGTCATACCAATCTCTAGCCGTCATGGCCCCATAGCCCTTGTATGCATGGGGGTCACCCTGTGACAGAGGACAGTTGAATAGTGTAAATACAGTTCGATGAAAAGGGAGTGCAAAACAAATGCCATCGCATTGGTGATAATACAGTGCAAGAGTGTGATTAGTGCAAGAAATACAAGTAAAGAACATCAGATGTGCAAGTGCATAGAGTTCGTACCTCAACAGCAACAGTTGAAAGATGGGAATCTGGCTCCCTCAGTAAGAGATCCGCTGGTGTATCAGCAAAATTAGTGAAGTGCCTAACACTTCCAGCAGGCAGAATGTGCGTCTGGAGATGATACCTTGTCGCGTCAAAAGGCCTCACTCCCAGTGGTAAGGGCTCCGGCTCTACATTAGAATCGAACTCTACCTCGAACTCCACCTCTGGAGGAGCCCCATCATGTGGAATGTCATATGCCATCTGGAATATAGATGAAGAGTCGACGAAAAGTGAAGAAAATGGGAAAAATGGGTGGAAAATGCCGAAAGTCAACTAAAGTCAACCCTAGGAGAGAGAAAATGGAAGAATAAGTCAAAGCCCGGGAAAAGGTGCAAAACCCAAGAGAAACTCGAGGGGAACAAGCCTCAAGTGGTGAAAATGAAGAAAAAAGCACCAAAATTGGTTTTCAATCAGTTCAAAACGAAGGAAATCAAGAGGTTTTAGTGAATCAACTTCGCGTGGGGCGTTGGAAAACACGTATAAAGCTTGGATCTAGAGAGAAGAAAGGTCTAGAGTAAGAGAGGGATGAATTTTGGACAAGTGAAAGTGAGAAAATGAAGTTTGGGTGTGTGTACTTAAAGATCCACAAGTGAAAAGACCGAAAAGGGCCGATCTACCATCGATGGCCGATCGGCCACCACTGGTGGCCGACAATGCTTAGGGCTAGCCGACAGGTGGCTGACACCTCTCCCTGGTGGCCGTTAAGCTTCTAGTTTTCCTCCTTTGAGTCTTGTTGCTGTTTTGTGTCTTTAGTTCTCGAGAAGTGCAAGAAAAGTTCATTGTTGAGTTCAAATTGTCTCTGCGGAAGCTCCAAACCGTGTCTTTGGTGCATGATGTTCATCACTAATCAACGTCAATGAGATGTATCCTTTTTAACTTGTTGCAACTCTTCCGAGAGGTAAATCGAAAGTTGCTATTCAATCCATTGTTGCATAGAATATACATTCATCCATTGTTGCATAGAATATGCATTCATCCATTGTTGTATAAAATATGCATTCAATCCATCATTGCATAGAATATGCATTTCTCCATTGTTGCATAGAACATGTTATCACTACATTTGCATAGAACATGCTTTGTTTATTGTGCATAGAACATGCACCCTTACTATACTGTATTTGTTAAGTCTCTTTCTTATGAAGGCACGATATTGTATGTACGGTTCATTCAGAGGAGTTCCAAGTGAAATTATTCATGTCCTTCGAATTACTCCGGTTGGTTAAAGACATTCGGGTGTGTCCCGGTGTTTACACCACTTCTTTTGGTTAAAAACATTCGGGTGTGTCCTGGTGTTTACACCACTCCTTTTGGTTAAAAGCATTCGAGGTGTGTCCCAGTTTTTACACCACTCCTTTTGGTTAAAAAACACTCGGGTGTGCCCCGGTGTTAACACCACTCCTTTTGGTTAAAAGTATTCGGGTGTGTCCCAGGGTTTACACCACTCCTTTTGGTTAAAAACATTCGGGTGTGTCCTAGTGTTTACACCACTCCTTTAGGTTAAAAAACATTCGGGTGTGCCCCGGTGTTTACACCACTCCTTTTGGTTAAAAGAATTTGGGTGTGTCCCGGTGTTTACACCACTCCTTTTGGTTAAAAGCATTCGGGTGCGTCCCGGTGTTTACACCAGCCCTTTGGTTAAAGACATTCGGGTGCGTCCTGGTGTTCACACCATCCTTTTCTCCTCGCGTGTGCAACGCGTTAGGATCTCGGTAGTGACCTCGGGTGTGCTCAATGGTTGTGTTGTTTCTCGCCTTTCCTAGGTGTCGCGTAGTTAAGCTTGCATAATTTTCTTACATCCTTTCTGCATGAAATGTGGTTTGGTTCATGTTTACTTACTTACTTTCGTGTGTGAGGTTGCTATACCTTGTTTCGGTTTGTATGAATGTAGCATTTCTTTGCATGACATTTGCATCTAGATGTTTCATTACAGCCTCATTGCATGATCATAAGTTATGTTCTTGCATCGTTGTAGACACCCCATTTTTGACCGACCTTAAGACTCAGACGTCATCGATTGAGCGCTTAGTGATAGTGCATGTTGTGCTCGTTTCGAGGTTTCAGAGTTTTGGCTGAGAGCTTTGCCTCCGGGCCTCTGAACTCTTTGTGCTTTGGCTCGGTTTGTGGACCAGGGCTTGTTTTCCTTGCCTGAGGGAGGGAGAGGTTTTGTAGACCATCTCTTTGTGGTTGTAGACCACTTTTTGCGGTCGTAGATCACTTTTCCCATTTGGAGACTAGTTTTCGATTTTCGGAGCCTTTGGCCGTGCGCCTTGTCTCAGTACCACTTAACGTTCTCCGTTTGGCGTGGTTTTTGAACCACACCTTGTTTCTTTGGCCTAGACGGCCACTGTGGTTTGGGAGACCACTTTTGTGGTCGTAAACCACTTTTGGTGCTTGTCAGCTAGTTTTCGAGGCTCCAGACTGCGCGCTTTGCCTCCCGAACTTTCATCTTGCATCCGTTTTGGTTTGTTTTTGGTACAAACCTTGTTTTCCTTGTTTGAAAGGTGGTACAAGGGTGGGAGACTAGTATTTCCCCTTGGAGACCACTTTTCTTCGCGCCATCCAGTTTTCTGATCTGATAACTGGTTTTCTTGGTCTTTGGGCCACCTTTTCTGGTCGGCCACCCCACCCCTGGCTTGTTTTTAGTGTGCTGATCATCTCCCACCATGGTCGACCACTTGTTGTCTTGGGAGAGCACTTGTGATGGTTGGCCGACCACTTGAAGTAGCTGGCCGGCCACTTCAAGTGGTCGAATGCTTTTTGCCACCTTTTTGGAGATATTTTCCTCCAGCTGTTGGCACTGAAGCCATCCTCCATACACGTGTATGGAGGGATTGCCTTGAACCTTAGCTTCTCCAAGAAGCTTTGCTTTTGGTTCTCTATAAGAGAGAACCATCTTCTCCCTCCTCTAGGTTCAGAATTTTGGAGCTTGAGTGATAGATATAGTCTTGTATCTATACTTCCTTCTTTGCTTCATTTTTGTGCCTTAAAGTGTAGTTTTGTCTTGCTTTAACACATAAACACACACTGAAACACCTTACCCTTGGAGCTGAGGTCCCTTGAGGTTGTTCTTGAAGTTCTTGGACTGGTTTTGATTCAAAAAGTGTGCTGGAGTTTCAGTAGTAAATGTGGTCTTCAAGGGTGAGTCTTTAACCTTTAAATCCCCCATTCTTGCATAAGCTTTTGGACCCTTTTGCATGCTGTTTTGAGCTTAGCTTCCTACTGTAAAAAGTTCTATTTTTGTGTGCTTTAGATCTTTGTTTAAGGTCACTTTTGTGTTTGGGGTTGTTTACCCCCTCTTAAGCCCTGTTTGGCCTTGCTTTTGTGCCTTCTTTGTGAGCCTTTGGGACCACCTTGTTTTGGCCTTCTCACCACTGAAACTCAGAGGAATTTTAGTGGTGGGAAGGGTGTTTTGAGGTCCCAAATAGGAGAGGGTCATCCCCTCTCCTTGTGTCTTCAATACTTGTCTTCATTAGCCTCATGTGTGAGCATGTTCGTTAAGCTTATGTTGGCCATATCTTAGCTTGTATTTGTTGTTATTTTGTTGTGGCATGCCACTATTTTTGCTTGGTTTTGTCACTCCATGCATGCATAATACACTTGTAGTGTAAATCACACACACTAATCTTGTATGCTTCATGAAGTAGCATGTCATTCTAGCTTATTTTATGCCCATTTCAGCATGTTTTTGGTGATGTTTTGCCATGTCATGCCTTTCTTAGGGTTTGGTTTGGTCACCCCTTGCATGCTCTATGCACTTGTAGTGCAATTCCATGAAATAGCCTAACATGCATCATGTTTTAACATGTCATTTTGGCATGCTTTTGGCTTAACTTCATGAAGTTTTTGTCCATGTTTTAACATAGTTTAGCTCTAATTTTGGTTGTTTTGGCCATGCATGCCTTGCTTTGTATAGCCATAGTTCAATCTAACTTGTTAGCTTTGTGCATCAAGTCCACTAGCATGCTTTACTTGAACTATTCGAATGATTTGGCATCATTTATTATGTGATTTCAGTCCATGTTTCATGCTCATGCACTTGCATTTATCACTCGTTCAATGCATTGGAGGGTTGGTCCTTTATGCCTTAAGAATAGGTCATTGCGCATGCCTTCATGCCTTAGCTTGCGAGCCATCATTTCAGTGCTTATTTGGGGTTATTTTGCCATGATATAACTCTAATTTTTGTTGCTTAGGTCATTCCATGCTTGGTCTTAATAGGTGTAGTGTAATCCACCTTATTTGCCTTGTATGCATCATGTCTTATGCCCCTCATGCTAACATGTTTTGGCTTCCTTCCATGCATGTTTTAGACTCATTTTAACATGTTCTAGGACTATTTTGGGTTTCCTTGGTCACATGCTTCATGTTTTGCATAGTTGTAGTACAAGTGCTCTTGCTTGCTTCAAGCTTTGAGCACCATAGCATGCTTCATTTGTGTTGTGTACATGATTTGGCATCATTTAATACTTCATTTCAAAGCATGTAGCATTGTCATATTCTCACTTCATTCATGCTTTGAATGCCTTTGAGTATTGTGCATTATTGCCTTACTTGTAGCCTAGCTTGTATGCTTGCATGTTTAGGTCTTTGAGCCTCCATCTTAGCATGTTTTGGTCCATGTTTTGACCTATTTCAGCTCTGTCTATGGTTGGTTCATGCCTTCGTACCATGTATCGCATGTCTCTAGAGTAATCCTCTTTGTTAGCTTTCATGCTTTAGGATTCTTGCATGCTTTACTTGCTTTGTTTGAATGATTTGGCATCATTTCTTACCTCATTTCAGTGCACTTAGTGTTACTACACTTCCACTTTTGTCACTCTTTAAGCCTTCTTAAGGGTTGTGCTCTTGGGCCTTGTTGAATGGCCAATGCATTGTGCATGCATACTTTGTCTTTTATGCCTTGGTTTCATCATTATATGGCCACTAATTTGGGCATGGCTGAGGTCTACCCATTTTGGTTTAAGTCCATTGAGCATTGTGTATGCCATGTTGTTTCATCATATTTGTGTATGCCATGTTCATATTGTATTGCATATGCTAGTTGTCATTTAGCATTGTGTATGCTGGTTGGTGTTCTTAGCATTGTGCATTGTGCATGCCATTAGCCTTGTTAGGTTGTTCATGTTACATTGCATGTTTGCATGCTTATCCCTTGCACCTTGTTCACATGCTTGTTTCATTACGTTGCATGTTTCCATGCTTGAGTCACATTGTGTATGCTAGTTGATCATTGCATTGTGTATGCCATGTAGTTCACTTGCATTGTGTATGCTAAGTTACATAGCATTGCATGTTTGCATGATTGCCCCTCGTATGTTTGCATGCCATTTGCATTAGATGTTTGCATGCTTAAGCTACATAGCATTGTGCATGCCATGTCATGTGTTGCATTGTTGTTTGGAATAGCTGTTAGGCCAAACACGGGAAACGAGGGACGTTTCATACTTAAAGTGATGAAACTTGCCTTAATTCCCGGTCGCCGACGCTCTTGATCATGCATGATAGAGTTCTAGGCCTTATGTGTTTACTTGTGCATTCATTTTCATATTGAATAGTGTAACTTCGCCTCTTGGCCATCATGCATTGAAATGCGCGATTGGTGGCCCAAGGGTCGAGAACCGCATTCCCTTGAGTTCATTACATGATAGGGAGGGTGGTTGTGCACACATATCTTGCAAATACATTGCCATGCCCTTTCTTGCTCTCTGTTGTAGCAAACTGGAATTCAGCAGCAACAACTGGTCGGCCAGCCAGAAAAACTAGCTGGCTGACCGCTTTTTTTGACTTTCAACAAAGAAAGTAGTCGACAGGTGGCTGCAGAGACCAAAAGTGGTCGGCCACCCTCCCACAGGACTCCCAAGGTGAAGTTTCAGCTTTCTGGAGCTTGGTGCAGTGTTCTGAGGACAATTGAAAACAGAGGCAAATCGGGGCATCGCATTGGATTTCCGAACGAGGCGACCGGGCATGCATCCAGTCTTCTTCCTCTGAGAACCTCCTACTTTTATTGCTTTCCTTAGCTGCCATGCTTAGATAGTTAGTTTATGCTTTGGTTTGTACCTTTAATAGTTAATGTGTTTAGCTATTTAAATTTTGCTTTGTAATAATTAGTTAACTAGGATTAGTTAATTAATTTTGTTGTGTAATAATTAGTTTAATTAGCTTAGATTAGCTAGTTAGCTTCTTATTCAGTCCCTCCGTCGAGAGGGCCAACTGTTGTAATAAGCGTGCGTGTGTGTGATGCATGTCTTCCAACCCCCATTTCTTTCTCCCTTTTACTTAACCGCTTACGATGGTTAGTTTTAGGGCATATTTCGATTAGCATACCTTATGCTTGCATGCGTGCATCCATTCATCTGTTTTGCATGCACCGGGCTCGGCGCATCATACTAACTGCATTGTATTTCAATTCCAATTTGAATACATGTACCAAGTTGCATTTCATATGCCATTCTAGATAGCCGAGCCTATCTAAGTTGCATTTTAGCATGTGTTGCATTAGCCATCTTAACATGAACTAGGATCATGCATGATTTCTAACTAGTTCTTTGTTTTGGCTCGGAATACACTGTGAGTGTTTATGCTTTAGCATACTGCATGTGTGTTATTGACTGTCATGAAAGCATGCTTGCCATGAGGCTAACTGCTTATTTGATATAACTACCTGAATGCCTGTGGGTGAAGGTTGGATTAGTTGAATTGGAACAATTTATCAAAATCCTCATTTTAGCCTACTTGTGAGTAGCAAACTTCAAACCATTTTTTACAAAACGAATATGCAATGTTTTGTTCCAATTAGGCGATCTAGTCTTTACTTGTATGATGTGCACAACACGTAGTAAGATTAGCTAATTAACCGGAATAAGAGCACATGTGTTTTCAAAAACAAAATATCATGCTTAGTACAGGCTGATCTTTGATCGGGCGAGCGGAGGTGCTCATTGCATGACCTTCCCCTCTCGTACCCAAGTTCCCGAGCCGAGGCAACTTTGGTGATGACGGACACGTGGCCTTAGGCACGAGTCAGGGTTTCCTAAATTCCCCCAAAATAAAATATTTAGGTGGCGACTCTGCATCTGGCAAAGCAGTCCATGTTTGGCACTTCTTTATAAAAATCAGTTTTCCAAAACGATTTGTCGGATTTGGACTCTTTGGTGATTTATCGGTCTCACATCGCACATTGTGAGATTAGATTCAGAACCGTGACATTTGAGTCTGAACTGTAGTAGCTCAGAGAACAAAACGAGATTCGCGCATCTCCTCCCGGGCGCGCGGATGTCGAAGAGTTCTCGGGAGCGCGTCTACAATCGTGCATATCATTTGCATGTTGCCCCAGAACTATGCTGGTTTGATTCCTTGCAAAGGGATACGTAGCTAGCCTGCGGGCACAAACATTTGTTTTGCCTTGTTTGTTTGCCTGTCCAAGTCTTCGGCCTTGTCAAAAATGGGTCGTCTCTAGGCTTTGACATTCACTCCCGTTATTTCATGACTCCTGAGTTTTGTCAAAGAGGGCCAACTGTAGACACCCCATTTTTGACCGTCCTTAAGACTTAGACGTCATCGCTCGTGCACTCGATGATTGTGTGTTTGTGTTCGTTTTGAGCGCCCGAAGTCCTCGGCGGAATGCCCTGTCTTTGAGCCTTTAAACCTTGTTCTTTCTGTGCCTTGTTTTGGACCAAAACTTGGTGTCTGGACCTCTTGGTGACCTGTCGGCCACCACCTAAGGCTGTCGGCCATGGGTGTGGCTGGTCGGCTATCAGTGGTGGCCGACGGCCGCCAGTGCTCCTTTATTTGTTAAGCTCTTGTATTATTAATCATCACTTTTAAACCAACTTTTTTTTTTAGGTCTTTTAACCACTGAATTTCAGAGGTTTTTCAATGGCAAAAATCAACTTTTGAAGTCCAAAATTAGAGGGGTTAGCTTCCCCTCCTTGTGTCTTGTTTGCATGCGTAGTTAGCCTTATGTATTAGCTTATTGTGGCTTAAGTCCAGCATGTTTTAGACCCTTTTTAGGGCTGTTTTGCCTCTGTTTTTGGTTGTTTGTTTCATTTGAGTCTTGTAATGCATGGTTGTAGCATAATTTCCTTCACTAACTAGGTGTTTTAATGCTTTAATCACCATTGTTTTGAGTTAATAGCATGTTTTAGTGTTGTTTTGCACTTAATTTCAGCACTTTAATGTCAGCAATCTCCCTCAATTCTTTACTCCTTTGTTTGCTTTGAAAGTGGTTTTAAACCTCTTGTTTGCCTAAGTGTGAAACGGAGGTGCTACACCTAATTGTTTAGTCCCTTAAGGGGTTCAATACCAACAGTGTAATGCCTCTTTCATGCCCAAAGCACCTTTTGGTTTGAGCAATCTTTCCATTAGAGGAGGCTCACTAATGGAAAAATCAATTAAAGAATGGTTTTGGTAATTAAAATGAGTAAACAAAATTGACAAGTAAAAGAGGCAAGATAAGCATCTTTTGTGTTGCATTGCATGTGTTCAAATTGGATGTTAGTTTAAACACAAGGAAAATGAGACATTTCATACTCAAAAGTGATGAAATGTGTCATTTTCCTTGGTCACCATTGCCCCTGATCATGCATGATAGGGTGATGGTCCTTTGGTCTCATTTTGCATTTATTGAACTTGCACAATTGGTTTCACAAGCCATCATGCAATGAAATCGCTTGATTGATGATTGTTAAACCCATATTTTGTCCCTCATTTGATTTCCCTATGAAAATGAGAGGCAAAGTGTGCAAATAATCTGTGAGAATACACTGTTTTGCTCTGTCTGCACTCTGTTGCAGCAAAAAGAGGAGTTCTTGTCATCAGTGGCTGATCGGCCACCACTAGTAGCCGATCGACCACCAGTGGTAGCCAACTGGCCACCATTGGTAGCCGACAAGCCCCTTGTCGGCCACCAATGAAATTTACACAGTGTGTTCCTGAGGTGGAGCAGAGGTGTTTTGGAAGTGGACAGCTTCTTTGGTGTTCAGATGTGTAAACAGAGGCATTCAGCAGCAAGGCAGTGCCTTTTCGGGTAGAAACTGAGCGCGTGCATGAGCCTCCCTTTCATTTTAAGCTTATTTAGTGTTTAAATATGTAGTTTGAATGCGTGTTGTAATTAATTAGTTGTAGCTAATTAAGTGTTGTAAATAATTAGTTAGTTTAACTAGTTATTCGATTTTGGTTTGTAATAATTAGTTAACTAGAATACTTAATTAGTTTCTAGTTTTGTAATAGTTAGCTTAATTAGCGTAGTTAGTTGGTTAGCTTATTCATTCGGACCCTCCTTCGTGAGGGCATAATGTTGTAATAAGTATGCGTGCGTGTGTGTATGTTTTCCAACCCCACATCTTTCTCCATTTTATTTAATCGCTTTCGATGATTAGATTAGGGTCATATTTCAATTAGCATATCGCATGCTTGCATCCATTCATTTGTCTTGCATGCACCGAGGCTCGGCGCATCATTCAAATTGCATTGCCATTTCAATATATTCTTTGAATACGTGTTCAAGCGCATGTTATTTAAATTGCTTCATATGCCATATTAGTAGCCAAGCCTATTAATTGCATTATTGCATGTGTTGCATTAGACATCTTGTATAGTTAGGATCATGCATCTTTCTAACTAGTTTTTGTTTTGGCTTGGAGTACTTGGTAAGCTTTTACGCTTTAGCATACTTGCATAAGTGTGAATGTTTCCATGTTTAGCATGCTTGCCATGAGGCTATGTGCTTAAATGCTAAACTGCATGAATGCCTGTGGATGAAGGCTTGTTGTTTGAATTGGACCGATTCAACAAATGTGTTTTTCAAGCCCACTTGTTGAGTGGCAAATCATGTTTCAAACCCACTATGTTTGGTGGCAAATCCGCAAACTTTAAGCCCACTTGAGGTGATAAATTCAAACCATTTTCGCAAACAAACATGAGTTAAATTGTTCCAAATTGAGCAAACTTGTCTATACTTGTGTGCATCACATCGTAAAGCTAATTTAATAGCCGGAATAAGAACACATAATGTTTATAAAAAATCATATCATTGTTAGTAGAGGCCGATCTTTGATCGGGCGGGCGGGGGTGCTCAATTCATGACCTTCCCCTCTCGTACCCAAGTTCCCAAGCTGAGGCAACTTTTGTGATGATGAACACGTGGCCTTCGGCACGAGTCAGGCTTTCCTAAATTTCCCCAAAACAAAAATATTTAGGTGGTGACTATGTGTAGACGCGACCTGGGGGCTTTGGTTCTACAGTTCGGACTCAAATGTCACGGTTCTGAATCTAATCCCGCAAAGTGCAATGCGAGACTGATACATCACCAAAGAGTCCAAATCCGGCAAATCGTTTTGGAAAACTGATGTTTGTAAAGAAGTGTCAAACATGGACTGCTTTGCCAGATACAGAGTCGCCACCTAAATATTTTGTTTTGGGGGGGAATTTAGGAAACCCTGACTCATGCCTAAGGTCACGTGTCCATCATCACCAAAGTTGCCTCGGCTCGGGAACTTGGGTACGATTGGGGAAGGTCATCTATGAACACCCCCGCTTGCCCGATCCGAAGATCGGCCTGTACTAAGCATGATATCGAGTTTTGAAAACACATGCATTCTTATTCCAGTTAATTAGCTAGAATTACTAGGTTATGCGCACAACACACAAGTATAGACTAGATCGCCTAATTTGGAACAAAGTATTGCATATCCGTTTGTTTGGAAGGCGGTTTGGAATTTGCTACTCGCAAGTAGGCTAAATCACGGATTTCAATGAATTATCCCAATTCAAGCAATCCAACCTTCACCCACAGGCATTCAGACAGTTATATCACATAAGCAATTAGCCTCATGGCAAACATGCTGTCATTTTAACACTCATATACATGCAAGATGCTAAAGCATAAACACTCACAGTATACTCCGAGCCAAAACAAAGAACATGTTAGTAATCAAATGTATGATCCAAGTCCATGTTAAGATGACTAATGCATCGCATACAAAATGCAACTAGAATAGGCTCGGCTAGTCTAATAATGGCATGTGAAATGCGGCAACTCGATACACGTATTCAAGTTGGAATTGAAATGCTATGCAGTTAGTATGATGCGTCGAGCCCGGTGCATGCAATACAGATGAATGATGCAAACATGCATAGCATAAGGATGCTAATTGAAACATGCCCTAGAACTAACCATCGTAAGCAGTTAAGTAAAAGGGAGAAAGAAGTAGAGGTTGGAAGAATGCATCATACACACGCACGCTTATTACACAATTGCGTCTTCTCGACGGAGGGACCGAAAGAATAATACAAATTAACTAACTAACAAGCTAATTAATTATTACACAACACTTAACTAATTAACCAAATTAATTAAGTTATTAAAGCAGTAAAACAGCCTCGGGAAGAGGGATGCATGCGTGCTCGGACGGCTTCGCTCGGAAATCCATCGCCATGTCACAAGTTGCCTCTGTTTACACTGCTCTGCACCTCTGAGGACTGCACAAGTCTCAAGGATGCTTTTGAATCACCTTCTGAGCACTGTGGGATATCACCGGCCAGAATTCAAGGCCACCGGCCAAGGGGAATTGGTCATTGACCATTTGTAGAGCTATCGGCCAACAATACATAGCCGGCCGGCACTGAAGATGGCCGACCGGCCATATCTTCCTGCAGAATCCTGTTTTGCTGCAGCAAAAGGACAGACAGAGCATGGCGATGCATTTTCAAGGAAATGTTTGCACCACCACCCTCCTTATCATGTTTGAGACTCAAAGGAGTATAGTGTTCGACCCTCGGGCCATCAATCACGCATTTCAATGCATGATGGCCCAAGGAGCCAAGTGTGCAAATTAATGTCAAATGAAATGCACACAAAACACATAAAGGACCCCAACCTCTATCATGGTTGATCAAGAGGCGAGGGAATGCACACTCAATGCAATGCAGCCTAAGCATGCAAAGAACCCAAGCATGCAACAACGTGTGAGGCAAGCATGCAACTAATATGCAATAGGCAAGCATGCAACTAATATGCAGTAGGCATACAACCTAAACATGTAAGCTAGTATGGCATGCAACAAAATGCAATGGGGTTAGCATGCAACAACATGTAATATACTAAGTATGCAACAAGCATGTGACAACATACAAGGCAAGCATACAACAACATGCGGGGATGGTCTTAAACCGAAACGGACAGCTCTCAAATAGGTCCAAATCAGTGGCCAAAATGCTATGGAAATGAGGACAAAAGTACATACAAACATGCATGTCAATAGGCCTAAATACTAAGGCATGAAAGGCAACTTTTAAGCACACTTAAAAGAGGATAAACATGGACAAATGACATACATTGTAAGCTCTGAAATCATGTTAGAAAGGGTGCCAAACCAACTAAACAAAGCAAGCAAAGCATGCGACAAAGCCCAAAACTTGAAACTAGCCACGGGACTCAAACCAAGGCTACATGAAGCAAGCCCCAAAGGGCCAAGGGGACCTAAAACAGTCCCAAGGCAGGTCTAAACAAGACTGAAAACCCACTTAGATGACGTCTAAATGGCCTAAGCATGTAAGCATACACAATGGTCCAAACATGGAGCATAAAACAACTCTTTAAAGCATTAAAGGAGTGACAAATGCAAGTATATGAGCATGCCATATGGACTAAAATGACATAGCAAGTGATGCCAAATCACTGAAATAAGCCGAGTAATGCATGCTAGGGGATTCAATACACAAAGCTTACAAGCTAGATTGACCCAAAGCTATACAAGGCAAGTCAAGGATGATGAATACAACTCAAATCAGATCTTAAACATGGTAAAACATGAACAAAATCTTCTTTAAGCTAAGCCAAAATCATGCTAGAATGATAGTCAAAAAACATGATGCATGTTAAGGCGAATAAGAGGATTGCAAGGCAAGTATAGAAAGCATGCATGGTATGTCTAAACCAAGTCAAAACAGTACTATATCATGGCAAAACAACCACAAATACCAGCTAAGACATGGTCAACATGAACTTAACAAAGGTGCTCACATATGAGGCAAATATAACAAGTATTGAAGACAACAAGGAGAGGGGATGGCCCTCTCCTTCTTAGTACCTCAAAACACCATCTCCACCACTAAAATCCCTCTAGATTTCAGTGGTGAGAAGGCCAATACAAGGTGGTCCCGGAGCTCACAAAAAAAAGGAGCAAAATGAGGCCAAACAAGGCCTAAGAGGGGGTTAACAACCCCAAACACCAAAGTAATCTTAAACAACTATTTTAAGCACTTAAAAATAGAACTTTTATCAGTTATAAGTTAAGCTCAAAACAGCATGCAAGATAGGCTAAAAGCTTGTGCAAAAAAAGGGAATAAAGAGGGTAGCTTCTCACCCTTGAAGAACTTCTTCAAGAACACCACTCTAGCAACTTTTTTGGATCAAAACCAGCCCAAGAACTCTAAAACTAACTCCCTAGTGCCTTAGCAACAAGAGGATGGTGTGATGCTAGGTGTTTGTGTGCAATAGTGAGACAAAATCACACTTTTGAGTATAAATACACACACAAATGTAAAGAGAGGGAGATATAGAGATAGCTAGATACAAACTTTCTAACCCTAAAATTCAGAACCTCTAAGAAGGGAGGAGGGCCTCCCCTCTTATAGAATTCCAAATTCTAAAGCTTCTAAGAGAAGCTAAGCAAGGGGCAAATCCCTCCATACATATGCAGGGGGTGAATTGTGGATGCCAGCTACACCAGCTGGCATAAAATATCTGCATAAAGCAGATGAACAAGGTTCGGCCACCAAAAATGGCCGATCGACCAACACAAGTGCCGGTTGACCAAAAATAGTGCAGATCGGCCAACACTCTTGGCTGATGGCAAGAAAAAGGGGCCGACGGCCTCATGCCATGGCCGGTGGGGTGTAGGGATGGCCAACAAGCCACCCTATTCCCTTAAAAGCAAAAACACAAGTGTTTGGTCCTTGACCAAGCACAAAACAGATAAGTTGAGAGATCTTGAGGCAAGGCGTGTAGCCAAGACCTCCGAGAACTCAAAACGAACACGAACATGGATGATCATCGAGTGTTCAAACGATGATGTCCAAGTCTTGAGGACGGTCAAAAATGGGGTGTCTGCACTATGTATCTGGCAAAGCAGTCCAATTTTGGCACCTTTTGATTCAAAATAAATTTTTCAAAATGATTTGCCAGATTTGGACTCTTTGGTGTTTATCAGTTTCACATTGCACTTATGAGACTAGATTCAGAACTGCGAGAGTCCGAACTGTGAGGCCTTTCATTTCAAACCTTTCCAAAAGGCTGGGCGCCGAAAAAGGCGAGTCCACACCAAGCTGTGGTAGAAGAAGAATGGTATGTTGATGGGGTGCGTGATGTTAATATGCTCCAGATAGAACCTGATGCAAGCCCAGCCATGACTACAGGAGAGTGGTGGGATGACAGCTACCTGAGCCATGCGTACACTAACGAATGTTGGAAAGCTGATACCCTAAATGACACCTGGTACACTGATGAGATCAATCATATGACCCAGAGTGGTCAATACTTCAAACCCACAGCGTTAGACCAGTCAGAGACCTCTGGAAAGGAGGCCGAGAAAGCAAAAGAGAGGGATGTGGAGGAGAATATGGTCTTAAAATAGGTTAAGAAGATTCAGGCTGACATATCCATTTGGGGACTGATAATGGCATCATGGGAGCATAGGCAAGCCCTGCTCGAAGTAATGAACCGAACCAAACTACCCATTAGCACCACCGCTGACCAATTGGTGTCGTTGGTCACCTCTGGGGATGTTATGCCAGTAATATCCTTCACGGATAAAGAATTGCCTCCCAAGGGCGCCAACCACAATAGGCCTTTGTATGTAACCTTGCAGAGTCCAAAAAAGTAGATTCTGATGGTATTAGTAGATACCGGGTCGGCGATCAATGTGTGCCTAGTCAGAACTTCCTATGCCATCGGTTTGAGGCCGATTGACTTTACACCTACGACCCAAGCTGTCTAGGCTTATGATAATACAAGTCGGGATGTCATGGGAGTGTTCAAGAGTAATATCATGATCGGCCTGTCTGAACATAAGGTGGAATTCCATGTCATGGATGTTTCGGCCACATTCAACCTACTACTGGGAAGGCCCTGACTACATCAGATGAAGGCTGTGTCATCAATAGTCCATCAGTTAGTGAAGTACCCCTTCAAGGGCAGGATTGCCACTGTGTATGGTAGCTCTGCGATCCATTCTCCCCAAGGAACCACTGCACCATTACTGGAGATCATACATGGGGAAGAGGATGTCTTCCTTTCCGGCTTCTCTCTGGTAGAAGCTCGGTTGGTCCAAACCATCATGGCAGAGGGCGATGGATACTATGTGTGTGTACAATCCATATACATGATGAATAAATCGGGGCATATGCCCGGGTCAGGGCTAGGCCGAAGCGGCAGACAAGGAGATACTGTTGCTAAGAAGCCAAGTCATAACCCCCATGCTTTTGGGCTGGGATACAAACCTACCACTGTAGATTGGCAGAGGAAAAGACCAGAGTTGAGAGAGAGACTGAAGGCAAAAAGGATTGGGAAGCAGTATGAGTTAGTCCACAAACCTATACGGGGAACCTTGAACGGACACTTTGTCCTCAAAGGGGAAGATTTCCCATTCTATGGATTCCTGAAACCTTGGTATGACTGGGAAACAAAGACTAGGTATCCAGGGTTCGAGATCTTTTTCGGGCACCAGTTACCAGAAGAGGAGGATGAACAGGCAAACCTAAGCACTAACACGGATCAAGGAAAGACTACAAACCTGGACATTGAAGAAGAGGAGTTGTTGGGAAAAGCAATAGCTGACTTACTAATAAGCTCCACTGCTGGAGTTGAGGCCACCTACTTGGGGGATAGTTTTACTATCTCAATGATCGGGGATACCCTAGTAGCGGATTTCTCCAATCTTATCATTGATGCATCTGAGGCTCCACGCCTAGTCTGGAAGTTCGAGCAAGGCATCATCAACAGTTCTGAATCGGATAGTGAGTCAGGATCTGATTCCACCTAGTCTATGGAATCAGAGTCAGATTCGGGTTCCTCTGAGTCTGGTACTTCTAGGAGTGGTAACCCGGATGCCAAAGTCCTATCTAGGTCATCTTTTAGCTTTTCCTTTGAGTCCACTGTAACCGAGGATCCAGACTTTTTGAATGGGAATGCTGTAAATGTTGCCTACTTCTCTATGCCTTGGGTTTGTTGTACTGATCTTAATTTTCAAAATTTTAACATAAACGAAGAGGAAGAAATTCCTCGAGTTTTGAAAAATTTGGTTGAACATGAGGAGGAGAGGTGTGTTAAGCCCTATACAGATGAAATCGTATCAATTAACGTGGGTACTGAAGAAGATCCTGTTTGGTCCAAATCGGGTCCATGCTCTCTTCGAAGGAACGCAAGCGTTTAATCGCTTTATTGAAAAATTTCAAAGATGTTTTTACGTGGTTCTACAAAGACATGCCTAGAATCGACCTTGAGATTGTACAACATCAGATCCCTCTTAACCCCAAGGCCAAACCAGTTAAGCAAAAACTGCGTAGAGTTCGCCCAGATTGGGCTTTGAAGATAAAGGAAGAAGTCACCAAACAGTTTGAGGCAGGGTTCTTGCTTGTATCTGAATATCCGACGTGGTTGGCCAATATTGTTCTAGTTCCGAAGAAGGATGGCAAAATCAGAGTCTGTGTCGACTTCAGGGATCTGAATAAGGCTAGTCCGAAGGATGATTTTCCACTGCCGCATATTGATGAGTTGGTAAACTTCACCGCGGGCCATGCATTGCTCTCGTTTATGGATGGATTTTCCGGGTATAACCAGATTTTGATGGCACCCAAGAATAGGGAGAAGACCGCTTTCACCATTCCGTGGGGCACCTATTGTTACCTAGTCATGCCATTTGGGCTGAAGAATGCTGGGCCCACTTATCAGAGGGTTGCAATTACCATTCTGCATGACATGATCTACAAAGAGATTGAGGTGTATGTGGACGATATGATTGTTAAGCCCAAAGATCGAGAGGGTCCTTACATCGCCTTGGAAAAATTCTTTCAGCGGATCAGAGAGTATAGATTGAGGTTGAATCTGTAAAAATGCACTTTCGGTGTAACAACGGAAAAAATGCTGGGATTCTTAATCACGCAGAGAGGAATTGAGGTAGATGCTTCCAAAATCAAGGCCATCTTAGAAATGGCACCACCAAAAACTAAAAAGGAAGTGCGCGGCTTTCTAGGTACAGCGCAATTCATAAGACAGTTTATTTTGAAATTAACCTTGACCTGTGAACCACTATTTGGTCTCCTAAAGAAAGGAAAGGAGTTCCAGTGGGACGATCGCTGTCAGTTCACTTTTGAACAGGTCAAGCAGTACTTGCAGAATCTACCTATGTTATCACTGCCAGAATCGGGAAAACAACTGATCTTGTTCCTGTCAGTGACAAACTTAACCATGGGGTGTATGTTAGCTCAAGAGTCGGAGGCCAAAGTGGGGAAAGTCGTTTATTACTTGAGCAAGAAAATGTTAGATTACGAGACCCGTTACACTCCCTTTGAAAAATCCTGCCTAGCCTTGGTATGGGCTACCTGGAAGTTGAGGCACTACCTATTAGCTCACTCTGTAATCTTGGTTTCGAGATTAGATCCCATCAAATATTTCTTTGAGAAAGCAGCGCTTACGGCTAGGCTAGCCCATTGGTTGCTCGTTATCTCCGAATTTAATCTTACATATGTTACACGCAAGTCTGTTAAAGAGAGAGCTGTAGTAGAATTTATGGCAGATCACCCAGTAAAGGGAGATGAGGCGGTGGAGTACGTTTTCCCAGATGAAAATATTCTGCAAATAGAAGAGAGAACGTGGACGATGTACTTTGACAGAGTAGCCAACCAATACGGTTATGGGATCGGTGTATTGCTGATAGCACCTGATGACTCCTATATACCCTTAGCCTTCAAACTCTGGTTCAAAGTATCCAACAACGAAGCAGAGTATGAGGTGTGTATCGCTGGTTTAGAAGCCGCCCTGGAACTAGGGGCAAAAAGGTTGGACGTTATTGGGGATTCAAATTTGGTTGTGTCTCAAGCCGATGGAAATTGGCAAGTTAATGAAGAGAAAATGAAGGTTTATCATCAGGTCTTGGACATGCTAATTCTGAGGTTTAAGAAGTTAACGCTTACCCACTTACTAAAAGAGAACAACCGATTCATTGATACACTAGCAACTCTATCCTCTATGGTAGACATTCCACTGGGAGTCAGATGCATCCAATCATTATTGAACAAAGGTATACGCCGGCCTACGAAACTGTTGCCGCAATAGATGAGGCTTCAGATAAGAACCCCTAGTATTATGATATTTTGAATTTCCTGGAAAAGGAGGTGTATCCGCTAGGAGAAAAATGCCAAGGATAAAAGGGGAATACGGCATCTAGCCATCCAATTTATTATTTGCGGAGGCAAGTTGTACAAAAGAGGCCATCTGGGAATGCATAAGCTATGCGTCGAGGAAGAAGAATTAAAGTGCCTTATGGAGGCCATTCATGAAGGAGAGTGTGGAGACCACATGAACGCTGTGATGCTCGCCCGAAAAATCCTTAGGCAAGGCTACTGCTGGTCAACCATGGAAGAGGATTGCATTGGTTTTGTTCGGCGCTATCACAAATGCCAGATTCATGCTAATCGTATGAACATTCCGCCGTCGAACCTCTACAACATGACTTCACCATGGCCATTCTCTGTTTGGGGATAGACGTTATCGGCGTAGTTACGCCAAAAGGGTCAAACAGACATGAATTCATTCTGGTAGCAATTGATTACTTCACAAAATGGGTGGAAGCCCAGTCTTACTCTGTACTGAAAGCATCGCATGTGGCTAAGTTTATCAAAAAAAAAAAATCATCTGCCGATATGGAGTTCCCAATGAAATTATCTCCACTAATGGAACTCACTTCAAGAAAGAGGTAATAGATTTGCTTGAAAAATATAACGTGGCTTTCCATAAGTCATCAACCTACAGGCCGCAGACTAATGGGGCTATCGAAGCTGGTAACAAGAATATCAAGAGAATTCTGCAGAAGATGGTGGAGACCTATAGAGACTGGCCAGATAAATTGCCATTTGCACTCTGGGGCTACAGAACCTCAATCCGAACATCTACAGGGGCAACCCCTTATTCTCTTGTCTACGGGATGGAGGCTGTTTTGCCGATCAAAATTGAAGTGCCTTCGCTACGAATTATGGCCGAGTGTCAGATAGCAAAGGCAGATTAGCAGCAAAGTAGATTTGAGGAATTGATGCTGTTTGATGAAAGAAGACTAAGAGCATTGTATCATGTTCAGGGCTACCAACGTCGAATTGCTACGGCTTTTAACAAGAAGGTTAAGTCTCGGAATCTCAAGGAAGGGGACATGGTGTTGAAAGACAACCGAGCTCCCATTCATGACCCTAAGGGCAAGTTCAAACCTAACTGGATTGGTCCTTACATCATCAAGTTAATCTGGTCAGAAGGGGCGGTTATTCTTATGGACTTGGATGGTCTGGAGTTCTCGCAACCAATCAACATGGACAAGTTGAGGAAATATTACCCTGAAAGGCTCGCTAGGCTGAAAACCCGAAAGGGCGACCTAGGCAAAATTTAAAGCATGAAAAATCAAAAATAAAGAAAAACTGAGCTCGCAAGGTTGAAAACCTTAAAAGGCGGCTTTGGCAAAAGTTAGAGGGTAAAAGCTGAGGGTTAATACTTGAATGAACCTGAACCGAATACGCAAGGCCTAATTTCTATTCTTGGGATACGTAGGTAACTTCATCTTGAAGTTCGGCTGTAACTATCTCCAGTTTAGTTGTCCTATCCGTTTCCCTAATTAGGTCATCCTTAATCATCATCTATTAGGTCGGTTATGCTCTGTATTTTGAGCAGAAAAGCCGAGTACAAAACAGTAGTAATGATACGCAGCCAAGGGCAGTTATGATTTCTTTTGATTCGGGATTGTACATCTTGAGGATCAATTCTATGCGTGTCAAGTGGTGATCGCTTACGAAAATTGTTTCGAAAAGTTTTAATAAAAGTTGATTTCGTTCAAAATTTTACCCTTTTACAACTTGGACCATTTTTGGGACTGAAAGGAAATTTTTTAGTACTCGCAACTTTAATTTTATTGATTTCAATATAAGTACATTCTCCAAAATCTTTGATTTAGATCAAAATTGCTTTTTACATTTTAAACTTGAAAAGAAAAGATCAAAGCAGTAAAACTAGGGCACAGTTGAGTTGGGTGGCTCTATGCCAAAGATGGTCCAACCTCTACCTCCTCTTCAAGCCAAGCTAGACACTCCTCAGACAGGGTGTAACTGAAACTAATGGCAGGGGCTAGAATTTCTCATGTCCTCCAGGCCACAAGATACCGGGGCAGATGCAAGGCGCGAACCGAAAATGAAGCTTTGTATTCCACCCCCTTATCCGGACATATTTGATTATGCCCAAACTGGTGTCGAAACCGGAGTGGAAAATAGAACACACAACGTGTAAGGCCAATAAACTCTACACCCGACTGTTGGGACATGCTGTAGCTCATCTCGGCTAAATTAAACCAGGGGCAACACCAAGATATATCAGTTGTGGACCGACTGCACATCCAATCACACCATAAACCCTTTGAAGGGAAATCTATTGGCCGTTGGCGAAAGAAATAAGCGCTGGCTGAGTATTCGGGGCAAGGGCCCACTACCCGCAGTTTATCCATCAATCATACTTGCAGAGGGATGAAAAATATGAGAGATTAAAGAATAGGGAGGTGTGCGTTGAGGGGAGAGTAAGAAAAGGGTTTTGAGAGAAAAATAGAGAATGAGTGATGAGTGATGTAAGAATTATAAATTGGAAGGGTGGAAAATAATACCTATAGAAGTAATGGGCTCCTTGCAAAGCGAGTAGTCTCTCCCCGACGGAAAGCATCCAAACCCATCTAAGTTTCGGCCAGTGCCAAACCTATGCAACTCTTGCCCTCTTTCAAGCCTTGGGCCACTTCGATCAACCGGATACTAGCTTTGCCAAAACTAGAGGCAAGGAGGAGTTGCACAAGTAGGCATAAACAGAGAGCATGTTGTTGGTGGCTGCGCTAGAGAAGGTCGCTCCTATCTCCAATAGCGGAAAATCGATGAACTAAACTGGGGATGTCCAGCTCCCCATCATGAGCCAAAGACCGAGCCTTGTGCGATGATAATCCACACACCCGTCCCAAAGCTTGGGCGTGGCTAAAACGGGACTGAGGCATGATTTCTTCGTCGCGTCAGGATTCCGGCAGTGTTTGAAATTCTTCGAGTGTTGGACACATTTCTTGAGATCCAAATTGAAATACATGTGTGACCGGGTTCCAACATCGAACCACGGCATGGAGGAATGGAAAACAAAGGGAAGTGCAGTTCAAAGGAAAAAGAGCGTTCAGGCTAAAACCACGGAAATTCACCTTTTCCGAGCCATCCAAAGTAGTTATCCAATCTCGAAGCCTATCGACAAGTAATATCTCCATCTTGAGAGCAAAATATCAAAGATTCGTGAGCCTACCAGAAAAACAACATGGGAGCACTATTAATAGAGTTTGAGAAGGAGCTGTGCATGACACTTGGACAGCACTGATCGACGTTACACTGATGGCCAGCCGTGCATTGGTGATGGTCGGCTGTGCATCAGTGAAGCCCAGTCGGGGCCTTAATGCTGGTCCAGTTCAGTGCAGTTGTAGCAAAAGTTGGCCTTTGTTCGGGTGGACCATGATTGTACGTTTGAGTTTTGTTTTGTTTGTACCAAGTGTTTTTTAACATTTTCAAGTTATTTCCATTTCATTTTTCTGTTATCGAGTTGTATTTTATATTTTGACCGGTTGTAAGTCATTATACGATTCATGAATCAATTCAAGAACAAGCATTCATAGTTTTAACGGTAACAATGCAAGAGTTATGCCATTCATCGCATGCAAATGCCATTCATCACATTGTGCAAAGAGATCATTCAACAAAAACTTGTCTTTTATAAATTGGGGATCCATCCCCGATCATTGTTTTACAAAACAAAACAAAAATAAAAACAAAAACAAAAACAAAAGAAAAGTCTTCAAAAACAAAAAGGGTATATCTGAAGCTAGTCTTTAACTACTAAGTAAAAGTAAAACAAAAACAAAATAGCAAATCATCATCATCATCATCATCAGTAGCCCATCCTAGCTCTCTTTCTTCTCGGCTGCGGAGGAGGTGCATCACTATCATCACTGGGGCTACTAGACTGTAAGTCAACCTCCTCTCATTCGTCCTCGGGGGTCGTGGATCTGTCAAAAGACTCTTCCGAAGGTGAGCGTTACCTCGCTTGGCCTCTCCCCTGGACAGCTCCTCCTCAGCCTCTCAATGGGCCCCATCTCTTTCTCCTCCCAGGTAGAGGAGGTCCTGCAGGTGCAACTCGTACAGGCTCGAGCTGAAAAGAAAAGAAGAGAAAGAAAGAAAAACGTAGAAGAGATCAGCAGAGTTGGGAGCAATGTTGTACTAACTGTAAATTTGGGGCAAAGCGTATCTCGATCCCATGTGATACTAGAACAGTCTTCCTCTTCTGCATCGTAAGGATCAACTGGTCAATCGTCTGGAGGAGATCATTAGTGTAGATGCGCCCCGAGGGCCTCATGTTACAGTTCGGACTCAAATTGCCACGGTTCTTAATCTGATTTCACAATGTGCAATGTGAGATTGATAAATCACCAAAGAGTCCAAATCCGGTAAATCGTTTTGGAAAACTGATTTTTAAGAAAGAAGTGCCAAACATGGATTGCTTTGCCAGATACAGAGTCGCCACCTAAATATTTCATTTTGGGGGAATTTAGGAAACCCTGACTTGTTGCCTAAGGCCACGTGTCCGTCATCACCAAAGTTGTCTCGGCTCGGGAACTTGGGTACGATTGGGGAAGGTTATCTATGAGCACCCCCGCTCGCCCGATCAAAGATCGGCCACTACTAAACATGATATCTTGTTTTTGTAAACACGTGTTCTTATTCCGGTTATTAAACCTAGAATTACTATGTGATGCGCACAAAATACAAGTATAGACTAGATCGCCTAATTTGGAACAAAGCATCGCAAATCCGTTTGTTTGGAAATGGTTTGAAGTTTGCTACTCGTAAGTAGGCTAAAACGGATTTCAACGAATTGTTCCAATTCAAGCAATCCAACCTTCACCCACAGGCATTTAGGCAGTTATACCCTTAAGGAAATAGCCTCATGGCAAGCATGCTATCATGGTAATCAATGACACACATGTAGCATGCTAAAGCATAAAAGCTTACCTAGTACTCCGAGCCAAAACAAAGAACTTAGTTAGAAATCAATGCATGATCCTAGTTCATGTTAAGATGGCTAATGTAACGCATGCAAAATGCAACTAGAAACAGGCTCGGCTATCCTAAAATGGCATATAAGATGCAGCAATTGATACATGTATTCAACTTGGAATTGAAATACGATGCAGTTAGTATGATGCGCCGAGCCGGTGCATGCAAGATAGATGAATGTATGCAAACATGCGAAGCATAAGTATGCTAGACAGATGAATGGATGCAAACATGCAAAGCATAAGTATGCTAATTTGAAACATAACCTAAAACGAACCAACGAAAGCAGGTAAGTAAAAGGGAGAAAGAAATGGAGGTTGGAAGACATGCACACACGCACACACACTTATTACAAAATTGGCCCTCTCGACGGAGTGTCCGAATAAATAATACATGTCGGCTAATTAACTAACTAACAAGCTAATTAATTATTACATAACCGAATTGAATAACTAGCTACAACTAATTATTACAACAATTAACTAATTAACAAATTAATTAATTATTACAAATGAAAAGCAACAAATAAAGCCGCTCTAGCTCTGTTCACAGAAACAGAAGGGTATGCATGCTCGCATTCGATTTCTCGCCTCGAAATGATCTCCGGTTGCTCTTTAAAGGCTCTGTCTGCAGAGTGTCCTCTAGGAATTCCTGCTGAACCTTACCAAAAAGTTGCTGGGGAGTGCATCAGTGGCCTGCCGGCCATGGGGAGCCACTGCCGACCAAAAATTAAGGGGTGCCAGCCAACAACAAGGCACTGCCAGCCATTTGCAAGGCGCTGTCGGCTACTGATATGCTGGGACACCAAGCTGTAGTAGAGCACAAAACAGAGAAAAGGGAGAGTCTCCCAAGGATATGTACGCACTATGCCACCCCATATCATCTCAGAACATCAAAGGAGATGCATAGTCGGATCGACGACCATCAATCACGCATCCCGATGCATGATGGCCAAAGATCCAACTTGCGCAAATCAATGTGAAATGAATTCACAAATAAACACATAAGTGCCTAGAGCTCTATCATGGATCATCAAGAGCGTCGGCGACCGAGAATTGAGACACGTTTCATCACTTGAAGTATGAAACGCCCCTCGTTCCTTGTGCTGGGATTAATACTTAATCCAAACAACAATGCAATGCAAGGATGGTATACACAATGCTAACTTGAACATGCAATCATGCAATGTGACTTAAGCATGCAAAATGTAGTGTAATAAACATGCAACATGTAATGGAACTAGCATGCAAAAACATGCAAAGATGGAGCAAGCATATAACAATATGCAAGACAAGCATGCAACAACATGTAAGGGATGGACTTAAACCAAAATAGGCAGACCTCAGATTTGCCCAAATCAGTGGCCAATGGTAATGGAGTTAAGTCACCAAAACACACACAAGCATGCAAAATGCAATGGCTCATCAAAGAGGCCCAAGAGCACAACTCTCTAGAGTGCTTAAGGAGTGACAAATGTTCAAGTGTAACAACACTAAGTGCACTGAAATGAGGTAAGAAATGATGCCAAATCATTCAAACAACACAAGTATGGCATGCTAGGGTCCTTAAAGCATTAAGCTAGCAAAGAGGACTACAAAGGAGGCATGCAATACATGGCAAATATCACAACAAAATGGGCAGCTGCAACATAATAGGTCTCAAAAGGTCAATAAGGACCTAACCATGCTGAGTTGTGGCTCAAATACCTAGGTAATGGCATGCATGCTAGGCCGCAAACAAGGCAACGATGCATAACACTTAAAGGCATTCAAGCATGAATGAAATGGGAACATGGCAATGCTGTATGGCTCTGAAATGAAGTATTAAATGATGCCAAATCTTCTAAATAGCTGAAAGATAGCATGCAATGGTGCTCAAAGCTTGAGGCAAGCAAGAGCATTTGTACTACAAGTATACAAAACATGAAGCATATGCTTAAGGCAACCCAAAAAAGTCCTAGACATGTTAAAACAATACTAAACATGCAAGGAGGAAGCCAAAATGTGCTAACATGAAGGGCATAAAATGGAATATGCAGGCAAATAGGGGAATTACACTACACCTATTAGGACCAAGCATGGAATGACTTAAGCGATAAAAAACAGAGTTTATATCATGGCATAATAACCCCAAATAAAACCATGAATGATGGCTTACAAGCTATGGCATGAAGGCATACGCAATGGTTCATGTTAAGGCATAAAGGGCAAACCCTCCAACGCATTGAAAGCATGTCAAATGCAAGTGTATGGCCACATTTCATGGACTGAAATAACATTTAGAATGATGGCAAAGCATGCAAACATCACATGTATGGCATGGTAGGGGCCTCAAAACCCAAGGCTAGCCTAAGCATTTACACTATAGCTATACAAAGCACGAGTGATATGGCCATGGCAGCCCAAAATAGTCCAAGAACAGCCCGAAATAAGGATAAAATCATGCTGGAGAAAAGCCAAAATATGCTGGAATGATGAGTCAAATCAACATGCACATAAGGCTAGTAAGCAAGATTTGTTCTACAAGTATATGGAGCATGCAAAATACAACCAAACCAGAAAAGATAGAGTCATTACATGCCAAATGATGACCAAATACATGCTGAAATGGACTGAACATAAGCTAGGATGACATGCTAAAGCAAGAAGCATATAAAGCTAGTTTATAAGATTTACACTACAAGTGTATTGCACATGCATGGAGTAACAAAACCAACCCAAAAAAGATCTAAGGCATGGTAAAACATCACCAAAAACCTACTGAAATGGACTTAACACAAGCTAGGCAAACATGCTACCTTGATGAGCTACAAATGGGATTACACTATACATACAAGATGCATGCAAAAGGTGACCAAACCATCCATGGACAGAGCCAAGGAAGGTCCTAAAAGTCACAAAAAAGGGCCTGAACCAAGCCTCAAAAGTATAGAGAGGCATGCTCCTTTGGAAGGCCAAAAATGTAAGCAAACAAAGCCCAAAAGAGAGGGGGCCACCCCTGATTTGAGGCCTCAAAACCACATGCCTACCACTAAAAATCCACCGGATTTCAGTAGTTAGAAGACCAAACCAAGGCTAGCTCAGAGGCCTTAAGGCATGGCTCAAAACAAGGCCAAACAAGGCCAACAAGAGGGTTGAAGACCCTCAACAGCCAAAAGACCTTAAACAAACTTCAAAAGTACTTAAATACAAGACTTTTTTCAGTTGAAAGCAAGGCCTAAAACAATGTGCAAGGATGGCCAAAATGAGGTACAAAAAAGTGCTAAAAAGGGGAAGAAGCTCACCCTTGAAGATCAACTTCGAAACCAGCAAGTTCAGGGGGTAAAACCTCACTTTCAGAGCTCAAGAAGTCCTCCCAAGAACCTCAATCCAAAGATGGTGGTGTATCTCTAAGTGTTGTAGTGTAAAAGTGCAAGGAAAATGGACTTCAAGGCACAAATCAACAACAATATATATATATATATATATAGAGAGAGAGAGAGAGATCTTTCTTCTCAAAATGCTAAACCTCTGATAAGGAGAGAGCCTCTCTCCTTATATAGAAGAAAAACAATATAAAGCTTCTTTAAGAAGCTTGGCAAGTGCTTCATCCCTCCATACACGTGTATGGAGGGCAGATAAAAGGATTCCAGTTGGCTCAAAAGATCTGGAGTGAAACCTGCTGAGACAGGGGGGCTGATGGCCGGCAGTGGCTCATTGATGGCCGATAGGCTCAATCAATGGCTGGCAGCAACAAAGTGGGGGCCGGCAGGTCCAAAAGGGGGGCCGGCAGTGCACCAAGAAACACATTCTGAAAGGACCCAGTCATGGTCCAAGAATGGGGCAGAACTCAAAACTCACAAAGTGACGGGAGTCGAATACCCGACGAGCAATTGAACTTGTGGTTGGATGTACCTGCAAGCACAACCGAGTCTTGAGGACGGTCAAAAATGGGGTGTCTATAGTTGCCCCTCTTGGACAGAACTCAAAACTCACAAAGTGACGGGAGTGAGTGTCAAAGCCCAGAGACGACCCATTTTTAACAAGGCCGAAGAATCAGGCAAACATTCAATAGAAGCATGCAAAGATGTGCCCGGAGGCTGGGGCAAAATGCAAATGATATGCAAGATGCAAAGGCATAACTTATGATTATGCAAAGGAAAACTGTAATGAAGCAGTTATGCAAAATAAATGCAACATTTTAAGCGAATGAATAACGGTCCTACATATTTCAACAAAAAGAATGTAAGAAAATTATGCAATTCTCACCACGTCTATCGTGAAGTGCATACAATACCATCTAGTTCGTTTGGTCGTGTCGACTCCAAATGAACCGTACATACAATATCGTGCCTGTAAGAGAAAGAAACTCAGCAGGTACAATATTGTTAGAAACATGCATAACAATGCAAGTGAAAAGTGCGTGACAACGCAAGTAAAACATGCGTGACAGCGCAAGTTAAAGGGAAGTGCGTGACAGTACAGGATAGAGGTGTGTGCGTGACAGCGCAAGTAAAGATAGTATGCGTAACAGCGCAAGATAGAGACATGTGCGTAACAGCGCAAGTAAAACAAGTAAGACATGCGTAACAGCACAAGTAAAACAAATAAAATATGTGTGACAACGCAAGTTAAAGAAGTAGACATGCGAGACAACGCAGGTTAAAGAAATGTGAAACAACGCAAATAAAACATGCGAGACAACGCAGGTTAAACAAGTAAAACATGCATGACAGTGCAAGTAGAAGAAATAAAACATGCGTAACAGCGCAGGTTAAAGAGATAAACATGCGTAACAGCACAGGTTAAAAGAAGAAGAGCATGCGTAACAGCGCAAGTAAAGAAGTAGACATGTGTAACAGCGCAAGTAAAATAGATAAGTGCGTAACAGCGCACATAACCTACGTAACAGCGCAAGTTAAAGAAATAAAACAAGTAAACATGCGTAACAGCGTAGGTAAAACAAGTAAACATGCGTAACAGCGCAAGTTAAAATAATAAGTGCGTAACAGCGCACATAACCTTCATAACAGCGCAAGTTGAGAAGATAAGTGCGAAACAACGCAAAATAACAAGCGTAACAGCGCAAGTTAAAATAATAAGTGCGTAACAGCGCAAGTTAAAATAAGAAGTGCGTAACAGCGCACATAACCTGCGTAACAGCGCAAGTTAAAATAAGAAGTGCGTAACAGCGCACATAACCTGCGTAACAGCGTAAGTTAAAATTAGAAGTGCGTAACAGCGCACATAACCTGCGTAACAGCGCAAGTTAAAATAATAAGTGATGCTAGATGCAAAACAATGCAGGTTTGATGAGATGCAAAACAATGCAGATTTGATGAGATACAAAACAATGCAAGTTTGATGAGATGCAAAGCAATGCAGGTTTAAACTGGATGCAAGACAATGCAACTATAAACTAGATGCAAAACAATGCAAATATGAACTAGATGCAAGACAATGCAAATATGAACTAGATGCAAGACAATGCAAATATGAACTAGATGCAAGACAATGCAACCTAAGTGTGACGCATAACGATGCGGTGGAAACAAGCATAACAATGCAAGTGAAGTATACATAATAATGCAATGCACTAACAAGTGCAGGTGAAATGCGCGAGATAGCGTGAACGATACTACGTAATGCACAAAACAGTGCAATGCGCTAAACAACGCGAGTGCACAAAACAGTGCAAATGAAATGCAATGCACAAAATAGTGCGATGCGCAAGATAATGCGATGCGCAAAATAGCGCGAATGAAATGCAATGCACTAACAAGTGCAGATGAAGTGCGCAAGATAGCGCGATGCGCAAAGTAGCGTGAACAATGCACTAACAGGTGCAGGTGAGGTGCGTAAAATAGCGCGAACAATGCACTAATAGGTGCAAGTGGAGGATAGTACAGTAGATACAAAAGGGGTCAAACTCCAACCATGCTGGAACCATGAGAGGAGGTCCAAAAACAAACAATCAGGACAATATACAGCGCAACCTGAGATAAATTCCAAACACGCTGAAATCGTGTGAGGAAGGAACAAACTCTAACCACGCTGAAATTGTGAGAAGAGGTAAACAATTCCAAACACGCTGAAATCGTGTGAGGAAGGAACAAACTCTAACCACGCTGAAATCGTGAGAAGAGGTAAATAATTCCAAACACGCTGAAATCGTGTGAGGAAGAAACAAAGGGAGAAATGTAGGGACATATCCCCTTGTTTTGGAAAGAAAAAAAAAACATAGGGACGTATCCCCGTGTTCCCCGAAGGAAAGAGAAACATAGGGACGTATCCCCGTGTTCCGGAATGGTACGAGCTTTGGAACGTATTCCAAATGCTCTAAACCGAAGAGGGAGAAACATAGGGACGTATCCCCGTGTTTCAAAAGAAAAAGAGACATAAGGATGTATCCCCGTGTCTCAAAAAAAGAAGGAAACATAGGGACGTATCCCCGTGTTTCGGAAATGGCGCGAGCATTGGAACGTATTCCAAATGCTCGTAACCAGAGAAGAAGAAACAAAAGGAGACAACCCCGTGTTTCAAAAAGAAGAAGAGACATAAGGACGTATCCCTGTGTCTCGGAAAAAGAAGAAAACATAGGGACGTATCCCCGTGTTTCGGAAAAAGAAGAACCTCTTAGCGTAGCACACGTGAGAAGGGAAAGGTAAACTTCTCAGCATATCACATGCGAGAGAAGAAAGGTAAACCTCTCAGTGTATCACACGCGAGAGAGGAAAGGTAAACTTCTCAGCGTATCACACGCAAGAGAAGAGAGGAAAGAGAAAACCTCTCAGCGTATCACATGCGAGAGAGGAAAGGAAGTATCTCTCAGCGTATCACACGCAAGAGAGGAAAGAAAGCATCTCTCAGCGTATCACACGCAAAAGAGGAAAGGGGAAAAACCTCTCAGCATATCACAGGCGAGAGAGGAAAGGTAAAAACCTCTCAGCGTATCACACGCGAGAGAGGAAAGGTAAACTTCTCAGCGTATCACACGCAAGAGAAGAAAGGTAAACCTCTCAGCGTATCACACGCGAGAGAGGAAAGGAAGCATCTCTCGGCGTATCACACGCCAGAGAGGAAAGGAAGCATCTCTCAGCGTATCACACGCAAGAGAGGAAAGGAAAAACCTCTCAGCGTATCACACGCGAGAAACGAAAGGTAAACCTCTCAGCGTATCACACGCGAGAGAGGAAAGGTAAACTTCTCAGCGTATCACACGCAAGAGAAGAATGGGAAAAACCTCTCAGCGTATCACACATGAGAGACGAAAGGTATCAGTCAAACTGAACCGGAACTACTGAATGAACAGTACATACAATACCGTTCATAAATGAGAGAGAAACTTGATAGGCAGAATGTAATACAATGCAAATAATGTGTGTGACAGCGCGAGTGAAGTGTGCATAACAATGCAAGTGGAGGGCGCACAACAATGCAAGTAATATGCGTGACAACACAAGATATGAGAAGCGCATTAAAGTGCGATAAAATGCATTTTCTATGCAAGTATGGGGGCATTTTCTATGCAACATGGAAAGCAAAGCATATTCTATGCGGAATCGAAAGCAGGCATATTCTATGTATGAATCATAACGATGTGCAGTACGCATGTAACAGAAGTGTATATGAAAGTGCACATTCTATGCAATAGAGGGGCGTCAAACATGTACTCTGGTGCCTCCGAGTTACCTCTCAGAGGACCTGGCAACACGCTCAGCTCAAAAGGGGACACCGTGTTCATATTGGCGAGAGATAACATCTGCTGCTGCTTTAATTACTATTCTGACTTGAAGTAGGCTTAAGCTTGGGGTCGAGATACACTCATACTCCAGAGAAAGGCGAGGACTGACAAGATGCACCTGGAATGCAGTCTCGGAATTTGCTGAAGGTGAAACACACTCAGATGCTCCAAATTTTCTTTCTTTTCTTTTGCTTTGCAGTTTGGAACCTATATAGCTTTAGATAGGTCCTGGTTTTACTGTTCTGACAGGACCCGGGTTGAACCCTACGGTTTTATAAAAGAACAAATCCTATTTTGCACAAATATAGAGAATGGCACAGCACTCTGAGCACAAAACGACTTATTTTTTAAATCAAGAAATGAGTTATGGACCGGGTATTGAGCCTACGGCTGACCACGGCAAAATGACTCAACAACGGAAAACAAAAGGTAAACAACCTAAACACATCAAGAAACACTCGAAACGACTCAAAGCAAGAATAAAGACAAACAAAACAAAAGATACGACATTCAGACGTATTCGAACGACAAGAGACCTAACGGTTCACAGGGAGCTAGTTTCTCCGGGTATTGTTTCCCACCCTTTCTCATTTGTGATTCTCACATCACTCGGCCCTCAGGCTCTGTTTTTCTGAAAAAGCCCTTTTCCTCACTTTTTCTCTCAACGCACATCTCTCTATTCTTCAATTTCTCTTCTTTTTTTATCCCTCCCCTGGGTGGTTGATGGATAAATAGGAAGTTGCGGGCTCTTGCCCCTAGCATTACGCTAGATTTTTCTTCTTTCTGCTCACAACAGTGAACTTCCCCCACAGAGGGGTTGCGCTACAACTGGGTGTGTAGCCAATCTGCAACTAACATCGGTCGACAATACTCTGCTGGGGAGTTTGGACGTGATCAGATCTGTCCAGATGAGGGAGTGGAATATCTAGATCCATTCCAGTTCGTGCTTCGCACTTGGCTTGATACCTCGCTACTTGGAGGATGAGAGAGCTTTCGGCCCTTTTCTAACAGCTTCAGCTGTGCCCTTTTTGGCGAACAAGGTGCCCTTTCTGGCAAGTTGGTTGACAATGGGGAAAAGACAGAACACTTGATTCAACTGTGCCCCTAGTTCATCATTTTGACCATTTTTTGTTTTGGTTTTCTACTAAAACAATTTTGACTAATATGAGAGTTAGATTAACACACTTGTTCAACTTTCTGATTTAAAATCATGCAAGTTAGGCTGTGAGCACTGAAAATTTTCCTTTTTCGGGTCCAAGAAATGGTCCAGTTTTGGAAAATAATGGAATAATTTTTGAGAGAATTAGTCAACTTCAGTAAAAATTCTCAAAGACTATTTTCGTAAATGGCCACTGCTCAACAAGCACAGAACCTACTCTTGAGATACACAACCTCATATCCATAACAATGGAGAATTGCCCCTTGTCTGAAAGGCACTGCATGGCAATGGAAAATTGCCCCTTGTTTGAATAGCACCGCAGCGCACTGAACGGGAACGGAAAGTTGCCCCTTGTTTGAATAGCACCGTAGCGCACTGTAATCAGTCCTCAAGGTGACTATCACAACTGAACTCTCCGATGCAGAGAAGACAAAGATGATCAAAACCATTACATGGACACAATCGATTTGGAAGTGTTTATGGCTGGACTTCAAATGAAGTTGCCTACGTATCCCAAACATGGGAATCAAGCCTTACGTAGTTCGGGGTAAGGTACACTCGGGTATTAACCTCTCTTTTTGCGCTCTAACTTTTGCCAAGGACGCCCTTCCGGGTTTTCAACCTTGCGAGCTTTCTTTTTCTTTTTCTTTTCTTTTCATTTCTTTTCTTCTTTTTCTTTTTTTGTCTTTTCTTTTGTTTTCTTTTTCTTTTCTTTTTTTGTTCTTTTTTTCTTCTTCTTTTTTGTTCTTTTCTTTGCTCTAACTTTTGCCTGGGTCACCCTTCTGGGTTTTCGGCCTAATGAGCCTCTCAAGGATAAAAGTGTAGCTTGTCCATGTCAAATGGTTTTAGGATCTTGAAGCCATCTGAATCCAGGAGAATGGTTGTTGTTCACTGATGATGTAGAAGTCCATCCAATGGGGGCTGAATTTGGCCCTAATGTTGCGGATAGGAACTTGGTTGTCTTTCAGCAATACTTTCTTCTTTCCTCCCTTCTGGGATTTGGCATTCTTGCCGATCTTCGTTAGCTTGAGAAACATCCTAATTTTTTGACTCTTCGAGCGCATCTGACATCTTTGGCCCCTAGTTCGTGGGGTGCTTTTGATCGAGCTTTGCAAGCTTCTTTTGATGACGTCTGACCTTCTTGATCTGACTTTGTTGGTGCCAATTCATGGGCTGCTTCGAATCTGGCCACACAAGCCTCCTTTGATGGTGGACCATTGAACATTCTGAATCTAAGTTCAAAGTTTGAAAGCAAGGGGTCGAGTCTCGAGGCCGAGAGCGATCCTAGGCTGCACAATCTCAAGAGCGATTCCATACAGGTCTTCGCAAGACCGCGCAAAACATTTTTGAAATCTTTTAAGAAAGCGACAAATCGCTCGCGCTGAAGACAGTGTAGAACCAATCTGGATCAAGCCAGGATCCTTCTCAGTACTCACATTAACAAGCATGATTTCATTCATTAAGGGCTTAGCATGCTTCTCTTTCTCTCAGTTGATCAAATTTTGCAAAACCTGAGAAATTCCTTCCTCTTCGTTTTCAACACATTATTCGAAAAGTTTTGAAAAACTTAGGTTAATGCAATGATTTCAAGGCACAGAAGAGCAGGTGAAATGTACTACCGTTTCATTCTAAACTTGCTGGCACAACAGGCTCAAAGTAGCAATAAGCACAAAAACATGACAGCCACAGCTGTTTCGTTCAGATTTCCTGGTTGCAACTGGCTCCACAGCAGAGACAGACTCAAAAGAAAGCAAAAGGACAATCACAAAACAAAATAATGATGTCCGAGGCAACACCCTCGGAATCACCCGACTTCTATACAACAGGACTGACTCAATATAACAAGACAGACCCTAATCAAAAAGACTGACTCAAAACAACGAGGCAGACTCAAAACAAAACCACAGAACTGACTCAACACCCAAGTCAGAAAGTACAAAAATTAGCATTCGCAAATGCCCAAAATAGTGTGTGCCAAACACCACATCTGAAATAAACCTAGCGCTGCCCGCAGGTGGACCAACCCTTGATCACATACTTGTATTATCCTCGAAGTCCACCAACTCAGTGGTGACAAACTTTGCTGAGCTAGGTGGGAGGATGACCTCATTGTCAAACAGATCTTGTACTTCATGGCGAAGACGGAAGCAGTTGTCGGTGGTGTGATCGGTCTGTTGATGGTACGCACAGTACTGGGTAGCGTCATGACCAGCTGGAAGACGACTAGGGAGAGGCCAAGGCTCAAGGGGTTTGAGATGCCCCTTTTCAGTGAGGATTTGGAGCGCCTTAGACAAAGGCATATAAAGGGCATGGAATACCCTGCGACCTCGGGGCAGATACTTCGAGTTTTGGGCATTTTTACTGGATGCACTAGCAAAAGGATCGGCAGGTACAAGCTTGGCTTGCTGATTTTTCCTGGGTGCAGGATTAGGGTTGGAGGGAACGGTTCTAGTATGATGACCCTTCTCTCGATTTTCCCCTTGGCTTGACCTGCCCTCGGTCTGAGTGGGGAAAGTGTCATCCACAGTCTTAGCCACAACTGCGAGTACTTGCTGCTTATTCAACCCTCCGGCTTTTAGAGCCTCAACAACCTGCTGGAGTTGTTCATAGGGATCAGTGTCCACCTTCACCTTGTTCTTTCCACTAGCCTCAGCTTGGTGGACGGTTTGGGTTGCTACTTCAGTGCGAAGCCCCGTTGTCGTCGACATGTCATTGTTGGAGCTTGAGACAGCTTCAGGTTGGATGAGCTCAATTACAATTTGCCCCAGTAGCGGGGGCTCCTGTGGCATGAAGTTCCCGACATACGATGCAGTTGGTGGCGAGGCCGACATTCCATAGGCTAGATCAGCCACAGACCTTTGAAGGTCGCCAATCATTCCCATCAGCTCAATGGTGGTGGGCGCACGGGTTTGAAATAACTGGGGTTCCCAGATCGGATGTGCGGCAAGCGACCTGGGCGGGTGTGGTACCTCAACATCGGTCTCACCCTGCAAGATGATTCCTTAGTTTAGTGCGGCTGCCATAACCATAATTTCCTCTAAATTCTGGGTCGTCATAAGTTTGCTGAACTGGACAGAGGTGGTGTAACTGGTGACTGACGGATCTGATGAATCGGTGAGTCTTTTCCTGCTTTGCCTTAGTAGAGGAGAACACTGGTTGCTCTGAACCGAGTCTCTGAACTGAAAGAGAAAATAGGCAGCATCTCAGCCCAATCAATACAGACATGGACATAGCTGAAGAACTGTATTCGACCACTGATCACTGTTCCCCAAATTACTGCTCCAAAACTGAATCTGATTTTCGAAATATTGATACTGATGCCCGCAGGCCTGATACCCAGACTTGCAAACTGATACGTGCATTCTTGTAGAGGCCAACTCTAAAAGCACATAGCAAGCAAATGAGAGCCAAAACACCCCTATGTTGGGGTAGGGTTTCGCTGTCTTATTTTGTCAGGAGGTAGGGTTTCACTACGCACACAGTGGTTTCAAACAACCTATAATCGGGTAAGCAACCTGTCCTAGTTTGGAATAGTCACTATGGATTTCGATATGCATTAGGTTGAATGGTCAAAAAGGGTGCCCTGGTAAAAATCGGGGTTTGTGTTCCTGTCGTGGCAGAGCCCGCAACCGGTCAGCCTTATGGCACGCTTCTCAAAGCGAGCCTCCGACAAACCGTTCAGTAATAGCATACGGCAAACACGGTGTCCTAGGCACACCAATGCAAATGCAATGGAAAGAAACACATAAGTGTAGTTAAAACAAGATATCATGAGTTCGAGTCAAGCTCTCTAATTCCAAAGCAGAGTCGCCAGAAACTGTAGATGCGCCCCGAGGGCCTCATGCTACAGTTCGAACTCAAATTGTCACGATTCTTAATCTGATCTCACAATGTGCGATGTGAGATTGATAAATCACCAAAGAGTCCAAATCTAGCAAATCGCTTTGGAAAACTGATTTTTAAGAAAGAAGTGCCAAACATGGACTGCTTTGCTAGATACAAAGTCGCCACCTAAATATTTTATTTTTGGGGAATTTAGGAAATCCTAACTCGTTGCCTAAGGCCACGTGTCCGTTATCACCAAAGTTGCCTTGGCTCGGGAACTTGGGTACGATTGGTGAAGGTCAACTATGAGCACCCCCACTCGCTCGATCAAAGATCGGCCACTACTAAACATGATATCTTGCTTTTGAAAACACATGTGTTCTTATTCCGGTTATTAAACTTAGAATTACTATGTGATGTGCACAGCATACAAGTATAGACTAGATCGCCTAATTTGGAACAAAGCATCGCATATCCATTTGTTTGGAAATGGTTTGAAGTTTGCTACTCGTAAGTAGGCTAAAATGCGGATTTCAATAAATTGTTCCAATTCAAGCAATCCAACTTTCACCCACAGGCATTCAGGCAGTTATACACTTAAGCAAATAGTCTCATGGCAAGCATGCTATCATGGCAATCAATGACACACATGTAGCATGCTAAAGCATAAAAGCTTACCTAGTACTCCGAGCCAAAACAAAGAACTTAGTTAGAAATCAATGCATGATCCTAGTTCATGTTAAGATGGCTAATGTAACGCATGCAAAATGCAACTAGAAACAGGTTTGGCTATCCTAAAATGGCATATAAGATGCAGCAATTGATACATGTATTCAACTTGGAATTGAAATTCGATGCAGTTAGTATGATGCGCCGAACCCGGTGCATGCAAGATAGATGAATCTATGCAAACATGCAAAGCTTAAGTATGCTAGACAGATGAATGGACGCAAACATGCAAAGCATAAGTATATGCTAATTTGAAACATGACCTAAAACGAACCAACGAAAGCAGGTAAATAAAAGGGAGAAAGAAATGGAGGTTGGAAGACATGCACACACGCACGCACACTTATTACAAAATTGGCCCTCTCGACGGAGGGTCCGAATAAATAATACATGACGGCTAATTAACTAACTAACAAGCTAATTAATTATTACATAACCGAATTGAATAACTAGCTACAACTAATTATTACAACAATTAACTAATTAACAAATTAATTAATTATTACAAATGAAAAGCAACAAATAAAGCCGCTCTAGCTCTGTTCACAGAAACAGAAGGGTATGCATGCTCGCATTCAATTTCTCGCCTCGAAACGCTCTCCGGTTGCTCTTTAAAGGCTCTGTCTGCAGGGTGTCCTCAAGGAATTCCTGCTGAACCTTACCAAAAACATGCTGGGGAGTGCATTAGTGGCCTGCCGGCCATGGGGAGCCACTGCCGACCAAAAATTAAGGGGTGCCGGCCAACAACAAGGCACTGCCGGCCATCTGCAAGGCACTGTCGGCCACTGATATGCTGGGACACCAAGCTGCAGTAGAGCACAAAACAGAGAAAAGGGAGAGTCTCCCAAGGATATGTACCCACTATGCCACCCCATATCATCTCAAAACACCAAGGGAGAGGCATAGTCGGATCTACGACTATCAATCACGCATCCCGATGCATGATGGCCAAAGATCCAACTTGTGCAAATCAATGTGAAATGAATGCACAAATGAACACATAAGTGCCTAGAGCTCTATCATGGATCATCAAGAGCGTCGACGACCGATAATTGAGACACGTTTCATCACTTGAAGTATGAAACGCCCCTCGTTCCTCGTGCTGGGATTAATACTTAATCCAAACAACAATACGATGCAAGGATGGCATACACAATGCTAACTTGAACATGCAATCATGCAATGTATCTTAAGCATGCAAAATGTAGTGTAATAAACATGCAACAACATGTAATGGAACTAGCACGCGTAAACATGCAAAGATGGAGCTAGCATACAACAATATGCAAGACAAGCACGCAACAACATGCAAGGGATGGACTTAAGCCAAAATAGGCAGACCTCAGATATGCCCAAATCAGTGGCCAATGGTAATGGAATTAAGTCACCAAAACACACACAAGCATGCAAAATGCAATGGCTCATCAAAGAGGCCCAAGAGCACAACTCTCTAGAGTGCTTAAGGAGTGACAAATGTGCAAGTGTAAAACACTAAGTGCACTGAAATGAGGTAAGAAATGATGCCAAATCATTCAAAGAACACAAGTATAGCATGCTAGGGTGCTTAAAGCATTAAGCTAGCAAAGAGGACTACAAAGGAGGCATGCAATACATGGCAAATATGCATGAACCAAACATGGGCAGAGCTCAAATAGGTCAAAATAAGGACCTAAACATGCTGAGATGGTGGCTCAAATACCTAGGCAAGATGGCATGCATGCTAGGCCGCAAACAAGGCAACGATGCATAACACTTAAAGGCATTCAAAGCATGAATGAAATGGGAACATGGCAATGCTGTAGGCTCTGAAATGAAGTATTAAATGATGCCAAATCATCTAAATAGTTCAAAGATAGCATGCAATGGTGCTCAAAGCTTGAGGCAAGCAAGAGCATTTGTACTACAAGTATACAAAACATGAAGCATACGGTTAAGGCAACCCAAAAAAGTCCTAGGACATGTTAAAACAATACTAAAGCATGCAAGGAAGGAAGCCAAAATGTGCTAACATGAAGGGCATAAGGCATGGAATATGCAAGGCAAATAGGGTGAATTACACTACACCTATTAGGGCCAAGCATGGAATGACTTAAGCGATAAAAAATATAGTTATATCATGGCATAATAACCCCAAATAACTACTGAATTGATGGCTCACAAGCTATGGCATGAAGGCATACGCAATGGTTCATGTTAAGGCATAAAGGGCAAACCCTCCAACGCATTGAAAGCATGTCAAATGCAAGTGTATGGCCACATTTCATGGACTGAAATAACATTTAGAATGATGGCAAAGCATGCAAACATCACATGTATGGCATGGTAGGGGCCTCAAAACCCAAGGCTAGCCTAAGCATTTACACTATAGCTATACAAAGCATGAGTAATATGGCCATGGAAGCCCAAAATAGTCCAAGAATAGCCTAAAATAAGGATAAAATCATGCTGGAGCAAAGCCAAAATATGCTGGAATGATGAGTCAAATCAACATGCACATAAGGCTAGTAAGCAAGATTTGTTCTACAAGTATATGAAGCATGCAAAATACGACCAAACCAAAAAAAGATAGAGTCATGATATTCCAAATGATGACCAAATACATGCTAAAATGGACTGAACATAAGCTAGGATGACATGCTAAAGCAAGAAGCATATAAAGCTAGTTTATGAGATTTACACTACAAGTGTATTGCACATGCATGGAGTGACAAAACCAACCCAAAAAAGATCTAAGGCATGGTAAAACATCACCAAAAACCTACTGAAATGGACTCAACACAAGCTAGGCAAACATGCTACCTTGATGAGCTACAAATGGGATTACACTATACATACAAGATGCATGCAAAAGGTGACCAAACCAGCCATGGACAGAGCCAAGGAAGGTCATAAAAGTCACAGAAAAGGGCCTGAACTAAGCCTCAAAAGTATAGAGAGGCATGCTCCTTTGGAAGGCCAAAAATGCAAGCAAACAAAACCCAAAAGAGAGGGGGCCACCCCCTTTGATTTGAGGCCTAAAAACCAGATGCCTACCACTGAAAAATCTATTGGATTTCTGTAGTTAGAAGGCCAAACCAAGGCTAGCTCAGAGGCCTTAAGGCATGGCTCAAAACAAGGCCAAACAAGGCCAACAAGAGGGTTGAAGACCCTCAACAGCCAAAAGACCTTAAACAAACTTCAAAAGCACTTAAATAAAAGACTTTTTTTAGTTGAAAGTAAGGCCTAAAACAATATGCAAGGATGGCCAAAATGAGGTACAAAAAAGTGCTAAAAAGGGGAAGAAGCTCACCCTTGAAGATCAACTTCGAAACCAGCAACTTCTGGGGGTAAAACCTCACTTTTAGAGCTCAAGAAGTCCTCCCAAGATCCTCAATCCAAAGATGGTGGTGTATCTCTAAGTGTTGTAGTGTAAAAGTGCAAGCAAAATGGACTTCAAGGCACAAATCAACAAAAATATATAGAGAGAGAGAGAGAGATCTTTCTTCTCAAAATGCTGAACCTCTGATAAGGAGAGAGGCTCTCTCCTTCTATAGAAGAAAAACAATGTAAAGCTTCTTCAAGAAGCTTGGCGAGAGCTTCATCCCTCCATACATGTGTATAGAGGGCAGATAAAAGGATTCCAGCTGGCTCAAAAGATCTGGAGTGAAACCTGTTGAGACAGGGGGCTGCCGGCCATTAGGGATGGCCGGCAGTGGCTCATTGATGGCCGGCAGGCTCAATCAATGGCCAGCAGCAACAAAGTGGGGGCCAGCAGTGCACCAAGAAACACATTCTGAAAGGACCCAGTCATGGTCCAAGAATGGGGCAGAAAGGATACAGGGTCTGGAAAGCTCAAACCTGTGACGTTCCACCGCGAAAGTCGAATAGCCGACGAGCAATCGAACTTGTGGCGGGATTTACCTGCAAGCACAACCGAGTCTTGAGGATGGTCAAAAATGGGGTGTCTACAATTAGCAAATGCCCAGGGTATCTGTAGAAGAGAATGAGACTTTGAGCAAGGTAGACAAAAAAATGGATAATAGGGAACAGAAGTAACAAATAGCAAACAGAATGAAGTGCAGTAGGTAAAAGCATAAAGAAGTGTGCACCTGCTCAATGCCAGGAGCGAAAGCCAACTTACGGTCTTTCTCCTCGATCGAGTCGAGAGGGAGTTGCTCGATCGCCCCATTCGGCCCCATGTACGTGACCTTGGTGGGAATCACAAGAAACCCAGGAATGGCAGCAACGGCAGGGGCACCTTTAGCAGAGGCATCACCAGTAGCAACGGCAGTAGCAGCAGTAACCTTCGGCACAGCTCGAGCCATGCCTGGGGTAAGATGCGCCATCACCTGGGTGTGTAAGAAGGTAGTGAAGTCACCAAGCTCATGTTGATGATCGCCATCCTCACCTATCATCAAGAGGTCGAGCTCAAGATCGTCCTACAGATCATCTACTACCATCATGCCAAGAGGAGGAGGATGTGGAATATCAGGGTCAGCAACGCCCCGCGTCTTCAGATAAACCACTCTCCCAGATAGTATGCCTGGCCAAAGGGACCCTCGAGTAGAATCCTCATCATAGAGGCATGCCATGCAGCGGTGTAGGTCATCCTCGACACTTGGAAAATGCCCACCCAAGGGTGCCAGTCAACCTGCAGAAATCAGTGCAGTATCAGAAAACAGATGTTAGTGTAGTGTTAGCATGAGAATGGCAGAGTGGTATCAGAAATCAGTGCAATGTCAGAAGTCAACACAGTATGAGAATGGCAATATCGTACAAATGCAGTAGCATGAGAGCAACCATGTAGTGTGAGAAACAGTGTGATACGCTTATAGTGGGTAATAGTTAAAGACTGGTATTTTGTTCCCTGGTCCGCTGTGATCATGTCAAAGAAACGTCGAAAGTATGGGAAGGTTTGGTCTATAAGGCAGTACCACTCGAACTGTGAGTTGTAGTACCGGGAGCGGGGTACTGACAACTCGATCAGCCTTACTAGGATTGGGGCCAAGGAAGTGAAATATATGTAGACCCAAAGCTACAAGACATGGGGAAAATATCAGATGAACAGATCGAACATGAACAAATGTAAAGCATATCAGAAAAGTGAGTGTAGGGGATACCTCCCAAACTCTCTAGTAGCTGCCAACCGAATCTGCCTTGTGCAGGGAGATGGAGCTCATGTAGCAGTATAAGGTGGCTAGGCGGGCACCACCCTAGTTATACTCCACCACCTGAGGAAGGCATACCAATGCCCCTAGCAGGTATAATCCAGCAGTATTTTCCCTGTGGAAGTGCTCCAAGAGGAAGCCGCGGGTGTACTGGGCAATCTCATCTATAGTAGCTGGCTGAGTGCCAAAAAAGTGCTCCAAGAACCAGTTGTAATGCACCATCCCGTGGCTGGTGGTGTCTGAGATCACCTCAATAAGCTGGAGCTGTGTAACCCTCCACTGGGTCATATCTGGATCAAAGAGGACTGGGCCACCGACCCTAACCCACAAACCAGTCAGAATCGAGAAGTCGTATGGGGTCAGCGTCATCTCCCTAATCGACGAGAAGTGGAATGAGTTGATGGTATCCCATCATTTCTCTACTAGGGCCCCATAGAGCCATGACTCGGCCCTCATCTGTATGAGCCCGGAGCAGAAGGGCCCAAAGCCAGCAGCATCAACTAAAGTACGGATCTCTGTGGGAAACCGCTCGTACCAATACCGAGGGCCAAATATGGAGCCATAGCCGCCTATCCTCCTGGCTAACACTTGTTAATTGGGAGTTTTATCAGTATATGTACAGCAGAGATGAGTGGTTTTCTCATCAGTTTCAACATGTGTGCAAAGTAAAATAAGGGAAAAAGTTGCATACCGTAGAGGCGTTAGAAAATACGTGCTCCATGGGCTCACACAGTAGGGTATCCTTATCTAGGCCTGGGATGAAGCCCTCAAATCTGAAGATGTCGCCTGGGGGTGGCACATGTGTACACAGCTAGTATGTAGCTGCCTCAAAGGGCCTCTTGGCAAGGGAAAGAAATGTTGCAGCCTCTTTTGCCTCCATATCCACACCAAGGGCAACACCGATACCTGTGGTGAGGTCAGGAATGAGTACGTCGTCACTAGCCATAGAGAGGAGATGAAAAAGTAAAGAAAAAGTGAGGGGATGAGTGAAAATGGGTAGAAAACCTCAAAATACAAACCCTAGGAGAGAGAAAGTAAAGAGGGGATGGAAAATCAAAAGGCGGAACAAGACAAGCGTGGGCAAATGTAAGAGAAAACAAGAGAAATCCTAAACCTCCACTAAATCAAATTTTGTTCGGTTCAAAGTGTAGAGGAAGGAAAGGGTTTCAAGGGAAAATTTTGCAAGGGTTGTTGGGTAACTCAGGAAAAGGAGAAATCTAAAGAGAGAGGAGGAGAGTTTTTCGACCATATGTGGGTGTAAAATGAGGGTTGGGTCGTGTTTATAAAGCCATGGGTGTGGGTTTTACCAATCTGCCCCTGCCCCGCTGTCGAAGTCATGCCGACTGTGTCGAAGCCCGGCCGTGCATCACCGAGGCCCGGCCGGCCTTTGGTGAATTCAGTTTTTTTTTTTTTTTTTGTGTTGTTTGTTATTATTATTTTATTTTAGTTTATTTTATTATTAGTTTGTTCCTGGTATTGTTTCAATTTTAATTTAGGTGTGTAGTAATTAAATGAGTGAAAAAAAAAAAATAACAATGAGTGAAAAAAAAAAAAAACAACAACAACAGTGAGTGAAAAAAAAAAAACAACAATGAGTAAAAAAAAAAAAACAACATTGAGTGAAAAAAAAAACAGTGAGTGAAAAAAAAAGAAAATCAAAAAGAAAAAATTGAGGAAAAGTGAAAACAAACAAAAGAGAACGCATTTATTTGTTTTTGTTTTGTAAGTTTGTTTGTCTTAAGTTTTTATTTATTTTATTTTATTATTTTTCTTGAATTGTAGTTCATTCCGTTATGTTGTAACCAAACGATATTGTATGTACGGTCTATTCAAAGAGTGTCGGAGAAATGCCTGATATTGTATGTACGGTTCATTCTAAGAGTGTCGGAGAAGTGCCCGATATTGTATGTACGGTTCATTCAGAGAGTGTCGGAGACGTGCATGATATTGTATGTACGGTTCATTTAGAGAGTGTCGGAGAAGTGCCCGATATTGTATGTACGGTTCGTACAGAAGAGTTCCGGATAAAATGATTTGTGCCACTTTAAAATCATCATTCATTTTACAACCAGACTGAAACGTGATGCGTTGAGCCCATCGTTTTAATACATTGGCATTGTTTTGATTTCACGTGTCTTTGAGTAGAATCCATGTTTTGACTTCTACTTATGCGATTTGTTTGTTCTTATTCAATTTCCAATCCTTTCCTCCTCTCGTGTGTGGCGCGTTAAGATTGTACCTACGGTTAAAAACATTCAGGTGCATCCGATGTTCACACCACTTTTCCTACTCTCGCATGTGATGCGTTAGGATTGCAAATCGGTTAAAAACATAGGGTGCGCCCGATGTTCATATCACTCTTCCTCCTCTCACGTGTGACGCATTAGGATTGCAAATCGGCTAAAAACATTGGCTGCGCCCGATGTTCACACCACTCTTCCTCCTTTCGCGTGTAACATGTTAGGATTGCAAATTAGTTAAAAACATCAGGTGCGCCTGATGTTCACACCATCTTTCCTCCCCTCGCATGTGACGCGTTAGGATTGTACCTTCATTAAAAACATTGGGTGCGCCCGATGTTCACACCATCTTTCCTCCTCTCGCATGTGACGCGTTAGGATTGCAAATTGGTTAAAAACATTGGGTGCACCCGATGTTCACACCATCTTTCCTCCTCTCGCGTGTGACGCGTTAGGATTGTAAATCGGTTAAAAACATCGGGTGCGCCCGATGTTCACATCATCTTTCCTCCTCTCGCGTGTGACGCGTTAGGATTGTACCTTCAGTTAAAAACATTCGGGTGCGCTCGATGTTCACACCACCTTTCCTCCTCTCGCGTGTGACTCGTTAGGATTGCAAATCGGTTAAAAACATTCGGGTGCGCCTGATGTTCACACCACCCTTCCTCCTCTCACGTGTGACGCGTTAGGATTGCAAATCGGTTAAAATCATTCAGGTGCATCTGATGTTCACACCACCTTTCCTCCTCCTTCCTGCAATGCGTTAGGATCTCGGTTGAGACATTGGGTGCGCTTGATGGTTACGTCACCCTTCGCCTTTCCTGCGCGACGTTTAGTTAGGTTTGTATAATTTTCTTACATCCTTTCTACATGAAATGTAGTTTGGCTCATGTTTCCCACGCGATGCGTGTTTATTTATTTACTTCTTTTCATGATTGGAATTGTTGTACCTTGTGTCAGTTTGTTTAAATATGGCATATTCTTTGCATTGCATTTGCATTCAAGTGTTTCACTGCATGATCGTAAGTTATGTTTGTACATCTTGTGTTTGCATTTTGCCCCTGAACTACACTGGTTTAATTCCTTACAAAGGGATACATATGCAGCTTGCGAGCACAACCAATCTAATTTATGTCTTGCTTTCTTGCCTAAGTCTTGCGGCCTTGTCAAATGGGTGGTCACTAGGCTTTGACATTCACTCACGTCATTTCATGATGCTCGAGCTCTGTCAAAGAGGAGCAACTGTAGACACCCCATTTTGACCGCCCGCAAGACTTCGGTGCCTGGTTCGATACACTTAATGATGCAAGTTGAATTGTGTGCTTTGAATTCATAACGATTTGGATTCAGTCAGGCTCTCAAAATAACCTCAAATCTTCAATATTTACTTTGTTTGAACCTCTGAGTCCTATTTTTGGACCTTTTTCCACCCTGAGCTAAGTTTGAACCAAAAAAAATAGGGGAGGGCATCAAGTCTCGACCATGCATCAGTGATGGCCGGCCGTGGCTTGTGATTGCCGGCCGGGCCTTGGTGGCGAGAAACACTGTTTTGGGCAGGAGGCCACCAGCTGTCCATTTTTGAAGATATTTATCACCTTTTGAGCTCAAATTTTATAAAAATGAGGTCCAGCCTCTGTTTTGGGGGTTGAAGTAAATTTAGAAAGCCTATATACACCTTGAGAGTGTAGACACCCCATTTTTGAGTGCCCTTAAGACTTAGGCACTACTAATCATTTACTTGGTGATGAAAGTTGTGTAGGGCAACGGTTCAATTTCTTCGGCAAGGAGAGAGTCAAATCCCAACCTTACACCCCATTTTTGGGCCAAATCTTTTTGATCAAAATATTTTGAGACCTTAAAACCCTCTCTCTCAAAACATTTTTGAAACAAAGTTCCTACGACGTTCCGAGGCTCGCATTTTGTTAAATGTTGCGCTTTTCGGTAAATCGAGCAACGACAAAGTGGAAATAAATGAAAGAGAGGTGAACCCTTTGAAAAATCTTTCAAAACACCTTGCTTAGGGGTTTGGAGTTGAAGAAAATGAGATAGGAGAGAAAAATAGTTTGGGAGAAGTTTGGCATGAATCTGGGTAGGATCGAAACTGAGCAGTCTTCACTAAAAGAGGCATAACTTTTTGCACACTTGGAATTTTGACGTGAGGCTGCCACAATTGGAAATAAGACTTCCAGGGCTTCAATTTAGGCTCAATAATGACCTACAAAAGAGTCCATATGAAGGAGTTATGTCCATTTGAATTTGGGCCCAAAAAGCAGATTTTTCTGTCCAACCAGAGGTGGAAGTTTCTGACCATGAATGGGATTTTTTTACCATGTTCCGGCCATGAATGGCCTATGCCGATCCCCTTCCATCCAAGGGTGACCCATGCCGGCCAACAATGATCAAGTGCCGGCCATCAATGAAGAAGTGCCGGCCATTGATGCAGAAAGGCAGATTTTTGCAAATATTTGTTGTCCAACTGTTCCAGTTGTCTCTTTTGAGATATTTTCGACCAAGGCTTGCATTTTCTATATATAGAGAGGCTTCTCTATGATTTTAAAGGTTAGAACAATTTAGGAAGAAGTTTGGGAGCCTCTCTCTCTACAATCCTCTCTCTAGATTTCTCTCTCTCTAAAGCTTTTGTGCTTAGAAGCTTGCATACATCAATCTTTAACCTATCAACCCTTAACAAGAGTGGTTCATCTTTGGGCTGAGGCTACTTGAGGCTCTCTTGGAACTCCTTAAGGTGGTTTTGACTTGGTTTTGTGCCTCAAAGTGTGCTTGGCTTCAAGTGGAATAAGACTCACCCTTTAAGCTTGTTTTCATACTTCTTTTTACCACCTTTGCAAACTGTTTTGGGCTTGGTTTTGAACTGAAGAAAACTCTTTTTTTCAGTCCTAAAAATGGTGGTTTAAGCCCCTTTTGAGTTTGAGGGTGGTCCATCCTTCTTGTCTCTTTGCTTGTTAAGCTTTTGTGCCATCTTTCAAAGCTTTCTAAAACAACTTTTTTTTGGCCTTTTAACCACTGAATTCCATAGAATTTTCAGTGGTAAAAACCAGGTTTTGAGGTCCAAAATAGGAGGGGAGTGGCCTCCCCCCTTGTGTTTTGTTTGGATGTGTTAATGGCCTAACATGTGAGCATGTATTTCGACCTTTTTGTAGCTTATCTCAAGCATGCTTTAGGCTCTATTTTGACTTGCTTTAGCTCTATTTTTTTCCTGGTTTGATCACTCGAGCTTTGCTTTGTATGCTTGTAGTGCAATTGTGCTAAATTGCCTAACATGTGCTATTGTTTTAGCTTCTCATTCTAGCTCTTTTTAGCCTACTTCAAGCATGTTTCAGAACTTCATTTAAGCTGTTTTAGGACTATTTTGGACTGTTTGTCCCTTTTGAGTTTTGTATTGCATAGCTATAGTGCAAATGCCTTCACTAGCATTGAGTCTTAAGGCCTCTAACATGCTTTACTTGAGATGTTTGCATGCCATGACATCATTTAGCATGTAATTTCAGTGCATAAACCACTGTCACACTCTCACATATTCCACTCTTTTATTGCTTTTAAGAGTTGTGCTTTGTGTCTTGTTTGTGAGCTAACATGTGAGCATGTTTTTCTTGCCTTTTGTACCTAAGTTTCAGCATGATTAGGCCACTGTTTTGGCATGATGTAGCTCTGTTTTAAGTTGGTTTGGTCATTTGAGCATTGTATTGCATGCCTCTAGTGTTGTGTCTTTCACTAGCTCTAATGCTCTTGGCTTCAACATGTTGTGCATGTGTTGCTTGCATGTTGTAGCACTACTTTTCATGCCATTTCAGCACTAAAAATTCTACAACCTCTCTTTGTTCTTCACTTTTGAATTTGCTTTTGAAAGTGGTCTTGAGCCCCTTGTTGGCTTGAGCATGAAATTGAGGCACTCATGCCTAATGTTTTTAATCCTGTCTTGAGGGTTTCTACTAACCAACAGCATGAGACCTCTTTCATGCTCAAGACACTTGTGGCTTAGGCCATCTTTCCAATTAGAGGACTTTCACATTGGACTTAACCGGTTAAAGGACTAATTGGTAAGTTAAAATGTGTGAACAAGAATTGAATCAAGTAAAACATGGCCAAGATAAGCATGTTGTATTTGCATTGCATTGTGTTCAATCGGACGTTATATTGAACACAAGGTAGATTGACCCATTTCATACTCAAAGTGATGAAAATGAGCCAATCTCCTTTGTCTCCATTGCCTTTGATTATCCATGATAAGGTAATGGTCCTAGAGTCTTGTTTGTCTTGCATTTATTAAATATGTACAAGTTGGATCTTTGGCCATCATGCATTGAGATGCTTGATTGATGGTTTTGGATCCAATGGTTCAACTCCTTTGATGTTTTGAGATGATAAGGAGGGGCATAGTACACACATACCCTTGGGAGACCCTCAATTTTCCTCTGGTTTGAGTTCTGTTACAGAATGGTGATGTAGCACACCAGTGGCCGGCAGAAACTTCTCATGGCCTGCAGGTCACTGGTGAATTCCTCAGCATGGAATTAGAAAGATTCAACAGAAAGTTCTTGGAGACACCCTGCAAACAGAGCCTCTCAAGAGCAAATTGGAAGGTGTTTCGAGGCGGCAACCGAGCGCATGCATCTTTTAATTCCTAAGGCAGAGTTGAGGTAGCCTAGTTTAAATATCATGCATGTTTAGTTGGTTTTGTAATTTAATTAATTAGTGTGCTAATTAGTTAAAGTGTTGTAATAATTAGTAAGTAGTTTACTAGTTATTCGTTTTGGTTTGTAATAATTAGTCTAATTAGCTTAATTAGATTAGTTAGCTTAGCTTAGCTTAGATTAGTTTAGCTTATTCATTCGGACCCTCCTTCGAGAAGGCACAATGTTGTAATAAGGGTGCGTGTGTGTGTGTGTGCATGTCTTCCAGCCTCACGTCTTTCTCCCTTTCATTTATCTGCTTTCGGTGGTTAGATTAGGGTAGGTTTTGATTAGCATACCTTATGCTTACATGTTTGCATCCATTCATTTGTCTTGCATGCACCGGGCTCGGCGCATCATTCAAGCTGCATCGCAATTTCAATATACTTATTTGAATACGTGTTCTAAAGCATGTTATCAAAGTGTTGCATTCCTATGCCATCTTAGATAGCCGAGCCTATTTAATTGCATATTGCATGTGTTGCATTAGGCATCTCACATAGTTAGGATCATGCATTGTTTCTAACTAGCTTTTGTTTTGACTCGGAGTACAGTATAAGTTTTACACTTTAGCATACTTGCATGAATGTGAGTGTTGCCATGTTTCACATGCTTGCCATGAGGCTATTTTCTTAAATGCTAAGCTGCATGAATGCCTATGGATGAAGGCTTTGTTGCTTGAATTGGAACAATTCATCAAATGTGAGTTTTAGCCCACTTTGTAAAGTGGCAAATCATGTTTTAAAGCCCACTTGAGGGTGGCAAATCCGCACTTTAACCCACTTGAGGGTGGCATTTTCAAACCATTTTTGAAAATAAACATGAGTTGTTTTGTTCTAATTCTTGCGATTTCAGTCTATACTTGTATGCTATGAGCATCCCATAGTAAGTTAGCTAATAACCGGAATAAGAACACATGTGTTTATAAAATGACATATCATGCTTACTAGAGGCCGATCTTTGATCGGGCGAGCGGGGGGGCTCATTTCAAGACCTTCCCCTCTCGTACCCAAGTTCCCGAGCCGAGGCAACTTTGGTGATGACGGACATGTAGCCTTTGGCACGAGTCAGGGTTTCCTAAATTTCCCAAAAGCAAAATATTTAGGTGGCGACTCTGTAATCTGGGAAAGTAGTCCATGTTTGGTGCTTTTTGATTCAAAATTGATTTTTCAAAACCAATTGTCAGATTTGGACTCTTTGGTATTTATCAGTCTTACATTGCACTTTGTGAGATTAGATTCAGAACTGTGACAGGAGTCCGAACTGTAGGAGACCAATTCACGCATTCTCCGAAAAGGGGGGCGCGCGAAGAAAGTCGGGTCCACAGAGAGCTCCTCCCTCCTCCTTCTTCCATAGCAAGCAACCTTTGAGCTAACCTAGCTCCCTTGTGTCATCTCCATACACCATACACAACCTTGTCTCTCCATCTTAGAGCCTTGGTTGATCTTTGAGAAGCATAATTCAAGCTTGAGAGTGTGTTGGAGCTTAGTTTGATCACAAACAACAAGCTTACTCCTTTGAGAGGTATAAGCTTACTATCTTCCTTCTTGCTTTCATTTCTTTCATTTACTACTTAGTTCTTATTGTTTTGTGTTGTTTTGATCCTATTTGAAGTGTTTAAGATGGGGTTTGAAGAGCAACCAAAAGGGTAGAGAGAGTTTACTCTCTTTCTATATCTTTACCTATAGCTCAAACCTCTCTTTTACACTTCTTTTCCTTGCTCCTTACATTGATTTTCAGAGGTAAAAAAGGGCTAAAAATCATGTTTTGAGGTTTCAAAGGTGGAGGGGTTAGCCAACCCTCCTTGTTCTTGCTTCCTAGCCTTGTTTTATCTCTTTGTTGTTTAGCTTTTTAGGCATTTTTCATGCATTTTTAACCTCTGTTTTTCATGAATTAAAGGTTGTTTTAGGGTTGTCCAAGCCTTTTAAATTGATTCATGCTTTGGTTAGTTTAGCTAGTGTCTCATAAGTTAGCATACATAACTTGTTGCATGTTGTCAAATTTTAACAATCAATCCACCATCCATCACTTTCATTCTTGAGAATGATTTCAACCGATTGAGGTTGCTCAAAACATGTAAGAGAGACTTCTACTTAATGGCTTAATCTTTTCGGAGATTCATTGTCAATGGTATAGTCTTTCTCTCATGTTTTAAAGAACCTCTCATTTGACGTTCTTTCTTGTTTAGAGGACTTAAACATCACTTTTGGACAAATGGACTAAAGAATGGCAAGGCTTCATAAAATTGGCTTAAAACTTGGATCAACCCATATAAAGAAAATGGATACAATTGCTTTAACTTGGCCGGACGTTATGCCAAGTTCCTTGTGTCAAGAGTCGTCACATGCTAATTCATGGCGTTTTGATGATTCTTGAAGCGTTGCAACCTCCCTCTTTGAGTTTACCCCATGATAAGAGAGAGGGGTGGTCTTATTCATTGCATTCATTGATTTTTCTTTGTCCAAAATTGTATCCGAGATCATTAAGCAATCAATTTGCTTGTTGATGATTTCAGGACCAACTTCAACCTTCTTTCAAGACTTTCCCATGACAGAGAAGGAAGATGGAACAAACAGAGCTTGAGAACACTCTGTCTGCACTGATTCACCTCAAAACACAAAAACAGAGTTTAGCACCAAATTGAGGCATAGCCGGCCATCACTGATGCACGGCCGGCCCTCAGTGTGTGGCCAGCAGTGTAGTTTTTCAAAAAATAGAGACAGTGGCTGAAGGTGAAACAGAGTTGGCTCGAACAGACAGAGTGTCTCTCAGGCGCTGTGCATGCTACCCTAATCCATCTTCACTTACGCCTTTGTTGAATGCGATTAATTGTTTCATTAGTGTTATAATTATCATAGTTGCAAATTAATCTTATTGTAATTAGTATTGTTGTAGCCATTGCTTCTTGATAATTGGTATAGCTAGTTAAATTGTTGTAATAAAGTAGTTAATTAGCTTAGCCTATTTTATTCATTCATTTGGTCTTGTAATAGTTAGTTTAATTCAAACTTTCGGACATTGATTCGCACCCTCCTACGTGAGGGATCAAATGTTGTAATAATGTGTATGTCTTCCAATCCCACGTCTTTCTCCCTTTTATTTATTTGCCTACGATGGTTAGTATAGAGCATCACGTTTCATTAGCATGCTTATGTTTCACATCTATTTGTCTTGCATAGGTTCGGTTCATCATGCTAGCCCAGTATCAAATGTTCAAAATTCATTTACTTGAATACGTGCTTTCTCGCATGTGTTGAATGCCATCATATGCCATGCTCATAGCCAAGCCTTTGAAATACATAATATATGCATTGCATTAGTCTGTAGACCGCCTCGAGAACTCCGCTCTACGCCCCGCGGGGGCGCGAATCGTTTTGTTCTAGGCTACTACAGTTTGGACTCGTGTCACGGTTCTGAATCTAATCTCACAATGTGCAATGTGAGACCAAAAAATCACCAAAGAGTCCAAATCTGGCAAATCGTTTTGGAAAATCGATTTTAATAAAGAAGTGCCAAACATGAACTGCTTTGCCAGATACAGAGTCGCCACCTAAATATTTTGTTTTGGGGGAATTTAGGAAACCCTGACTCGTGCCTAAGGCCACGTGTCCGTCATCACCAAAGTTGCCTTGGCTCGGGAACTTGGGTACGAGAGGGGAAGGTCATGCAATGAGCACCCCCGCTCGCCCGATCAAAGATCGGCCTTTACTAACATGATATTTTGTTTTTGAAAACACATGTGTTCTTATTTCGGTTATTAACCTAGAATTACTATATGATGCGCACAGTATACAAGTATAGACTAGATCGCCTAAGTTGGAACAAAACATCTCATGTTCGTTTGTTTGAAAAATGGTTTTGAAGTTGCTACTCGCAAGTAGGCTAAGTCGTAGATTTCAATGAATTGTTCCAATTCAAGTAATCCAACCTTCATCCACAGGCATTCATGCAGTTAAACACTTAAGCAGTTAGCCTCATGGCAAGCATGCTAAACATGGTAGTCACTTACACACGTGCAGTATGCTAACGCGTAAACACTCACAGTGTACTCCGAGCCAAAAGAGAGAACTAGTTAGAAATCATGCATGATCCTAGTTCATGTTAAGATGGCTAATGCAACACATGGAAAAATGCAACTAAAATAGGCTCGGCTATTCTAAGATGTCATGTGAATGCAACTTGATAACATGTTGTTGAACACGTATTCAAGTAAATGTATTGAAATACAATGTGGTTAGTATGATGCGCCGAGCCCGGTGCATGCAAGACAGATGAATGGATGCACGCATGCGAAGCATAAGGATGCTAATTGAAATATGCCCTAAAACTAACCATCGTAAGCGGTTAAGTAAAATGGAGAAAGAAATGGGGGTTAAAAGACATGCATCACACACACGCACGCTTATTACAACAGTTGGCCCTCTCGACGGAGGGTCCGAATAAAGAGCTAACTAGCTAATCTAAGTGCACACACCCCATTTTTGACCATCCTCAAGACTTGGAGGTCATTGTTTGAACACTCGGTGATCATCCATGCTCATGTTAATTTTGAGTTCCCGAAGGTCTCGGCTGCGCACCTTGCCTTAGGATCTCTCAACTTGTCTGTTTTGTACTTGGTTGTGGACCAAGCACTTGTGTTTTTGCTTTTGAGGGGAGAGGGTGGCTTGTTGGCCATCCCTGCAACCCATTGGCTAAGGCATTGTGCCATCGGCCATGTTTTCTTGCCATCGGCCATAAGTGTTGGCCGATCGGCACTCTTTTTGATCGATCGGCCATATTTTTAAGCCGAGACCTTTCCATCTGCTTTTTGCAGATATTTTGTGCCAGCTGTGATAGCTAGTGGGCACAATTCTTATTCTCCATATACGTGTATGGAGGGATTGCATTCAAGACTCAAGCTTGTTCAACAAGCTTGAGAATTGAAATTCTATGAGAAGGGAGCCTCCCCTCCCTTTCTAGAGGTTCAGAAAATTGAGATACAAAGTTCTATATCTCTCTCTATATATTTTACCTCTCTCTCTTGTTTTACCTTTGTTTATGCTCAAAAGTGTAGAATCTTCATACTATTGCACACAAACACCTAGTAGAACACCATCCTTTGGTTGTTAAGGTCCTTAGGAGTTGGTTTTAGAGTTCTTGGAGTGATTTAAGCTCAGAAAAGGTGCTGGAGTGGTGTTCTTGAAGGTGTTCTTCAAGGGTAAGATTCTAGCTTTTAATCCCCTATTTTGGCTTAAGATTTTAGACCTATTTGCATATTGTTTTAAGCTTAACTCTAAACTATAAAAAGTTCTAATTTTGTATGCTTAAGATGATTGTTTAAGGTCACTTTTGTGTTGGGGGTTGTCTACCCCCTCTTAGGCCTTGTTTGGCCTTATTTTGTGCCTTTCTTTTTGAGCTTTGGAACCATCTTGTTTTGACCTTTCTACCACTGAAATCCAGAGGAATTTCAGTGGTGGAAAGGTGGTTTTGGAGTCTTGAATAGGAGAGGGACACCCCCCCTCTCCTTGTGTCTCATTTGCTAGTATAAATGGCTCATATTGGTAGCATGTTTGCTTAGCATGTTTTGGCTTCATTTCAGCAAGTATTTGGTGTTATTTTGCCATTTTATACCTCTGTTTTAAGTTGGTTTGATATCCTCTTACATGCATCATGCACTTGTAGTGCAATCCTCTCATTTGCCTTAACATGCACCTTGCATTTGGACCACCATTCTTGCATGTTTTGGCTCAACTCAAATAAGCTTTTAGTCATGTTTTACCATGCTCTAGCTCTGATTTGTATTGTCTTGGTCATGCATGCACTATTTTGTATATCTGTGGTTCAATCTAGCTTGTTGGCTTTGAGTGTTCAAGTCATTAGCATGCATTGCTTAGACCGTTTTCATGATTTGGCATCATTTCATATGTGATTTCAGTCCATATAGGGTGGCCATGCACTCACATTTATCACCTTTTCCATGCTTAAGAGAGTTGGTGTTTTATGCCTCAAGAATGAATCATTGTGCATGCTATCATGCTTAGGCCTTTGGGATGCCATCTCAGTGGGTTTTTGGGCTCATTTTGACATGCCATAACTCTGATTGTCATTGGTTAAGTCACGCCATGTTTGGTTGTAATAGGTGTAGTGTAACACCCCTTGTTAGCCTTGCATGCTTCATGCTTTGGTCTTTTGTTCTAGCTTGTGTCGGCTAGGTTCAAACATGCTTTTGGTCTTGTATTGACCTGCCTTGGGACTGTTTTGGGTGCCCTTGGCCCTTTGGGGCTTGCTTTGCATGGCCATGGTTTAAGTCCCTTTGTTAGTTTCAAGCTTTGAGCTTTCTTGCATGCCATACTTGCATTGTTTGGTTGATTTGGCATCATTCCTAACATGATTTTAGAGCTTATGGTGCTATCACATATCCATGCTTGTCACTCTTTAAGTGTGCTTAGGAGTTGCATCTTTATGCTTTACTCCTTGAGCCAATTGGCATGCATGCTTGTCTTGCCTTTTCATGCTTTTCATACCATCATTTTGGCACTTTTGGCCACTAATTTTGGGCATGACTGAGGTCTGTCCATCTTTAGTTTAAGTCCATTTACCATGCTGTTCAAAGTTGCTACTTTACATCATGCCTGCATGCTTGAGTTGCATGACATTTACATGCTTTTCGCATGGTCCATCTTTGCATGTTGTTGCATGCTTGACATGTTGCATGCTTGCTAGTTTGCATGTTGTTTCATGCTTATCCATTTTGCATGTTGTTGCATACTTGTTAGATTGCATGTTGTCCCATGCTTGTTTAGGTTACATTCCATTTTGCATGCTTGGTACATTGCATGTTTGCATATCTAGGTTGCATCGCATTTTGCATGCTTGTTACATTGCATTTGGCATGCTTTTGTTTTATTACATAGCTTCTCCATGTTGCATGCATTGCATTGTGTTTGGTTTGGGTGTTAAACCAAACACGAAGAACGAGGGACGTTCATACTCGAAGTGATGAAACGCGCCTCCATCCTCGGTCGCCGACACTCTTGATCCAAGATGATAGAGTTTAAGGCATTTGTGTGTTTTTGTGCATTCATTCTATACTGATTTGTGCAATTCGGCTTCTTTGGCCATCATGCATCGAAATGCGTGATTGATGGCTCAAGAGTCGAGCACTACACTCCTTTGAGTTCCAAACATGATAAGGGGTGTAGTTGCACAACATTTTCTTGCAAATGTATTGCCATGCCCTTGTTTGTCCTCTGCTGCAGCAAAAGGAGCAGTCTGCAGGAATAGATGGTCGATCGGTTATCTTCAGTGCCGATCGGCTAACAATTTTTGGCCGATGGATTCATAAGTGGCCGATAACCCATCTCCCCTGGCCGATGGCCTTATCTTTTGGCCGATGAGCTCTCAGAGTGTCCATGAGGTGGTTCAATGGCATCACAGAAGTTGGAATAGTTTTCAGAGGAGCATAAGTGTGCAAACAGAGGCAACATGGGGCATGACAACGGATTTTCGAGGGAAGCCGATCGAGCATGCATTTGTCTCTCTTCTTAAGGACGCTTTAACTGTTTTTGTAACTTAACTATTTGCTTAATTAGTTAAGAATTTTGTAATAATTAATTAGCTAGGGTAGTTAATTAATTAGTTGGTTTGTATTATTTATTGGGACCCTCCGTCGAGAGGGCGAATTTTGTAATAAGTGTGCGTGAGTGTGTGAATGTCTTCCAACCCCTCGTCTTTCTCCCTTTTAGTTAACCGCTTATGATGATTAGTTCTAGGTCATATTTTGATTAGCATACCTATGATAGCATGCGTGCATCATTCATCAGTCTTGCATGCACCGGGCTCGGCGTATCATACTAACTCCATTGTATTTCAATACATTTACTTGAATACGTGTTCAATAACATGTTATCAAGTTGCATTTCACATGACATCTTAGAATAGCCAAACCTATTTCTAGTTGCATTTTGCATGTGTTGCATTAGTCATCTTAATATAGCTAGGATCATGCATGATTTCTAACTAGCTATTGTTTTGGCTCAGAGTATTAGGTAAAGCTTTTATGCTTTAGCATCTTGCATGAGTGTGAGTGTTGCCATGAGGCTAACTGCTTATGTGATATAACTGCGGGAATGCCTGTGGGTGAAGGTTGGATTACTTGAATTGGAACAATTCATCGAAATGTGAGTTTTAAGCCCACTTGAGAGTGGCAAAATCATGTTTTCTAAGCCCATATGAGGGTGGCAAATCCATGCCTTAGCCTACTTGCGAGTAGCACTTTCAAACCATTTTACAAACAAACATGAGACGTTTTGTTCCAACTTAGGCGATCTAGTCTATACTTGTGTGTTCTGCGCATCACATAGTAATTCTAGCTAATAACCGGAATAAGAACGCATGTGTTTTCAAAAACAAGATATCATGCTTAGTAAAGGACGATCTTTGATCCGGCGAGCGGGGGTGCTCATTGCATGACCTTCCCCTCTCGTACCCAAGTTCCCGAGCCGAGACAACTTTGGTGATGACGGACACGTGGCCTTAGGTACGAGTCAGGGTTTCCTAAATTCCCCCAAAATAAAATATTTAGGTGGCGACTCTGTATCTGGCAAAGCAGTCCATGTTTGACACTTCTTTATAAAAATTAGTTTTCCAAAACGATTTGCCGGATTTGGACTCTTTGGTGATTTATCAGTCATGCATTGCAGTTTGCGAGATTAGATTCAGAACCGTGACATGGAGTCCGAACTGTAGCAGCCTAATGAATAAAACGGATTTCGCGCCGATTCGCGCGCGGAGCCAGGACGTTCGGGCATGTCTACACTAAGCTAATTAAACTAATTATTACATCACAAAACTAATTAACTAACAAGTTAACAAATTAAGTACAAAACGAAGCTAATTAACTAACAAGTTAACTAACTAGTTATTACAATACAAATAAGCAGCTAAACGCATTAACTATTTAAATACAGAACCAAAGCATAAACTAGCTAAGGAAAGCAGTAAAGAGAGGTCCTCGGGATGAGGAGTGCATGCATGCTCAGTCGCCTCGTTCGGAAATCCAACGCGATGCCCCGATTTGCCTCTGTTTGTAACTGTTCTCAAAACCTTGCACCAAGCTCCAGAAAGCTTCCAACTCACTTTGGGGACCTGTAGGAGCATGGCCGACCAGTTGTTGATAGGGTAGACCACCTGCCAACCAATTACCATTGCTGTAGACCAGAAAAAGTGGTCAGCCAGCTAGTTTTTCTGGTTGGCCAACTAGTTTTTGCTACACTCTTCCAGCTTGCTGCAACAGAGAGCAAGAAAGGGCATGGCAATGTATTTGCCAGATATGTGTGCATAACCACCCTCCCTATCATTTCATAAGCTCAAGGGAGGGCGGTCCTCGACCCTCGGGCCACCAATCACGCATCTCGATGCATGATGGCCGAGAAGTCAAATTGCACAATTCAATATGAAATGAATGCACACATAAACACATAAAGCCTTGACCTCTATCATGTATGATCAAGAGGGTCGGCGACCGAGAATTGAGGCACGTTTCATCACTTCAAGTATGAAACGTCCCTCATTTCTCGTGTTTGGACTAACACCTAATCCAAACACAATGCAAGCAACAACATGCATACACAATGCAATTAACAACATGGCATACATAATACTAAGAATAACATGGCATACACAATGCAAAGAACAACATGGCATACGCAATGCAATGTAACATAAGCATGCAAATGATATGCCATACACAATGCTAAGAACAACATGACATACTCAATGCAATGTAACATAAGCATGCAAATGATGTGGCATACTGTAACATGCCCGCGGGGGTACCCGCGCGCATTAAACAGTTCGGACCCCCGAGATCTCTTTGATCTAGTCTCACGAGTGCAATGTGAAACGTAGATGAGAGTCCAGATTTGGAAACTTTTAGTGAAAATTCATTTTATTGCAATTTTGTCAAAAATGGACTGCGTCATCAGATCTCAGAGTCGCCACCTAATATTTTGGAAATTAGGAAACCCATGACTCAGTGCCAAGGCCACTGTTCGTCGTAACCAAGGATGATTGGCTCGGAACCTTAGGATGATTGGCTCGGAACCTTAGAAATGCCTAAACCACTCATTCGAATTTGAGAACCCCTGTATAGATCCAATACATTGCACATAACACATAACAGGAAAGAGAACAAACAACCCTAAAGAAGGGTAGGGTTATCCTGTCCTAGCTTGGAATGATCTAGGGTTTCATTATTCACACAAGCGGTATCATACATCCTAGAAATGGGAAATCATCCTGTCCTAATTTGAAAGGTACTATAGCTCACTATATGTACAAGGTTGGCTCTACTTTAGGGGTTGAAGTCAAGGTGACGTTACCAAAGAGTCCTTTGGGTCATAACCAATAAAGATCCCAGGAAATCAGAAGAGTCAACATAGCCTTTCTTCAAAGTCTGAGAACCTTCAGATCTCAAAAGATTAAAACACAAGGCCTCCAAAGTAACGTAGAGATAGGTGCAGTGTCACAAAAAGTATGCCTGTGTTCCCACCAGCATCTGGGCAACACAGGGACTTTAAATGCACCAATGCATGCAATGCAATAAACATATAATTGAAAATAACAGTCATATCATGGAGTTCGAGTCAAGGTTTCATAAAATCCCCAGCAGAGTCGCCAGAAACTGTAACATGCCCAGGCGGTACCCGCGCGCATTAAACAGTTCAGACCCCCGAGATCTCTTTGATCTAGTCTCACGAGTGCAATGTGAAACGTAGATGAGAGTCCAGATTTGGAAACTTTTAGTGAAAATCCATTTTATTGCAATTTTGTCAAAAATGGACTGCGTCATCAGATCTCAGAGTCGCCACATAATATTTTGGGAAATTAGGAAACCCATGACTCAGTGCCAAGGCCAATGTTCGTCGTAACCAAGGATGCTTGGCTCGGAACCTTAGGTATGAGAGGGGAAGGTCAATAATGAGCACCCCCACTCACCTGATCAAAAGATCGGCCTCTACTAAACCATGATATGACTTTTATTTTCTTTATATGTTCATGTTCTGATTAGTTAATAAATCCTAAAATTTACTATGTGAAGCATACAAGTATAGACTATGCCATTCATTTTGGAACAATTTGATATCATGCATTTTGAAAGAGTTTTGACGATGTACAACCCAAATAAATTGAGTTTACAAGCATGAAAAATCAACATCATTCCAAATTAAGCGACACAACCTCCATCCACTGGCATTCATAGAGTTATATCACATAAGCAAATAGCCTTACGGTAGAATGCTAGACATAGTAAGAAAAACACACACAAACGGGATGCTAAAGCATAAAAACTTACATGTTTGACGTCCCACGAACAAGCTACAAAACAAAATTAGTAAAATATGCATGATCTTATATACAAAATCCTAATGCAATTCACTCATGAGATGCAACTAAAGATTCGGCTTCTAAAATATGATATGTGAATCATCTCAAGAACATGAGGTAGCGCACATAATCACATAGGAATTGATTAAATCCACAAATGCAAACTTAGCCGAATCAAGATGCATGAAACATGGATGCAAAGCATAACTATGATGAAAAATAAATATGATGTTTATGTATAAATAAAGAAAGCAAGTAAATGAACGGGATAGAAAGAAGCGGGGCGGGGAATTATTACAACATTTTAAAGAATAATTACAAATCAAATTAGAGAGAGATGAGGAGAATATTACAACAAAATAAAAACCTCACAATACACTCAAAATAAAAAATAAATAAAATAAAAGCTTCATGTTCTTTAGAACCGCCGGCGGAAATTGATCAATATTGGGAGATTACGCCATCTTGTTCGGAAGAAGCTAACCGGCCGGCCAACTAGGTTGGCCGGCCAACTAGGCCAAGCAAAACCTGTCTTGTTGCGAAACCAAGAAAATGAACAAACAAAAAATATGTAGGTGGCTCAACTAGCCACTACCGGTTAGATTAAAAAAAAACAAGAAAACAAATATAAAATAAAATAAAAAGTGCAAACTTACAACATAAACCTAAGCAATAAAACAAATATAAGATAGAACATGCAAGATTACAACAGAACTAATATGAGACTAATACACGAAAAAATAATAAATATGAGGTACAACATGCAAGATTACAACAAAACTAATTTGAGACTAATACAAGAAAAAAAATAATTATAAGGTAGAACATGCAAGATTACAATAAAACTAATATGAAATTAAAACATGCGAATAAAAATAAATAAATAAATAATAAATAATTATGGGCTAAACAAACCACTAGGATTATAACAACACACTATGAAATAAGAAGTAAGAAAATAAATATGAGATATAAAATATAAGAAAATGAAAGACTAAAAATTCACCTTCCAAATAAAGATTGAATTTCTTGATTCCCAAACTCCCTCTTGATCACCCTCAAGTGTAGGAAGTGTGTTCTCAAATCCTCAATTCGAAAATTATGGAGTTTATGGAGTTTATGGTGTGGAAAGTGGCTAACTCTCTAGTTTTTCACACTTTCAATCACTAAACACTCTTCCTTATGATCAAGGTAATTGATCTTTGGCTATATCAGAATTTTTGAAGTGGTTTTGGTGTATGGAAATGAGGAATTTCAGTAGCTATGGAAGGTATGGGATGTATATGGAAGATAGGAATATTTTTGGCTCAAAAACTCAATTTTTCTCTCTTTTTTCACTCTTTTCTCACTCTTTTTTCTTCAATTTCGTGGTCTCTCCTTCTCTCTTACAATATGATCATTCTATATAGGAAATGAGGGAGAGTAAAGGTCAAAAAGAAGGTGGGAGACAAGGTGGGAGACAAGAATGTGATAGGAGGGCAAATTTTCAAGGTGGTTACATGGGATACTCCTTTATGAATGCAAACAAAACCTCTTTTTGACAATGGGGGATGAGTAGGTATAATGGAGGATGATTGGATGCACTTGAATGGCTCAGAAAATAGGTAAATGGGTTGTCCCAACCGAACCAAAACCAAGAAAAAATGGGCTATTGTTGTTTTGGGCCGAGTCAACAAAATCTGCTTTTAAGTTCAACTTCAAATGGGCATATCTCCCCCATATGGACTTGGTTTTAGGCGGTTCTTGGGTCCAAATTGAAGCCCCAGAAGTCTACTTTCCAATGGTGGTGGCCTCAACTCCAAACCTATAAAGAAAATGTTTTTAAATATTTTTCAAAAAAGTTCACCTCCCTTCCATTTATTTCCACTTTGTCCTTGCTCGGTTTACTGAAAAGTGCAACATTTTAATCGAAATGGGAGCCTCAGGACATTGTAGAAACATTTAAAAGAAACATATTTTGAAAAGAGGGTTTTAAGGTCTAAAATAGTTTGGCCAAAAAATGGGTGAAGGTTGGGATTAAAACTTAAATTCCAACTTTTTTACTGAGAATTTTGTGAGAAACACATTCTAATTGTCATCATCGGGTAATCAAAAGAAAGCGCCCAAGTCTTAGGGTCGGTCAAAATGGGGTGTCTACACATATACAATGCTAAAGAACATGGCATACACAATGCAATGAACAACATGGCATACTCAATGCAATGTAACATAAGAATGCAAACAAACATGCTAAATGGACTTCAATCAAAAGTGGACAGACCTCAGTCATGCCCAAATCAGTGGCCATAATGATGAAACTACGGCATGAAGATCAAGACAAGCATGCTCAATGCAATGGCCCATCAACTAGGCATAAGAGCACAACCCTCAAGAGTGCTCAAAGAGTGCCAAATGTGAAAGTGTAACAATACTGTAAGCTCTAAAATTAAGCAAGAAATGATGCCAAATCATTCAAACAGCATAAGCATGGCATGCTAGGGTCCTTAAGGCATAAGGCTAGCAAAGAGGACTATACAAAGGGACATGCAACACATGGCACAAATGCATGAACCAACCATGGACAGAGCTTGATTAGGTCTAAACAAAGACCAAAACATGCTAGGATGAGGGCTAAAGGACCTAGGCAAGATGGCATACATGCTAGGCCACAAACAAGGTAACAATGCATAACACTCAAAGGCACTTAAAGAGTGAATGAAGTGGGAACATGACGATGCTACATGCTCTGAAATAACATATGAAATGATGCCAAATCATGTACATGATGCAAAGGAAGCATGCTATGGTGCCCAAAGCTTGAAACTAGCAAGGCACTTGCACTATAACTACGAAATACATGAAGCATATGGCAAAGCCAACCCAAACAGTCCTAGAGCATGTCAAAATGAGTCTAAAACATGCATGTAAGGAAGCCAAAACAAGCTAGCATGAAGGGCATAAGGCATGATGTATGCAAGGCCAAAAGGGAGGATTACACTACACCTACCAAGAGCAAGCATGAGATGGCTTAACCAACAAAATTTTGAGTTATATCATGGCAAAATAACCCCAAAAACACACTGAAATGATAGCTCGCAAGCTTAGGCATGAAGGCATACGCAATGACTCATGTTTAAGGCATAAAGGACCAACCCTCCAAAGCATGGAAAGAGTGAAAGATGTGAATGCATGAGCATGAAACATGCACTAAAATCACATAACAAATGATGCCAAATCATTCAAATAGCCCAAGCAATGCATGCTAGTGGACTTGACACACAAAGCTAACAAGCTAGAATGCATTATAGCTATACAAAGCATGGCATGCATGACCAAAACAACACAAATTAGAGATAGAGCATGCTAAAACATGGGCAAAATCTTCTTAGAGTTAAGCCAAAATCATGTTAGAATGATGGTCTAAAGCATGATACACATTAGGCTAGTAAATGGAAATGCACTACAAGTGCATGGAGCATGCATGGGGCCACCAAACCAACCCAAAACAGATCTAAGGCATGTTAAAACAACACCAAAAACCTACTGAGATGGACTCAAAACATGCTAGAAAGACATGCTACTTCATGAAGCACACAAAGCTAGTTTGTAACATCTACACTACAAGTGTATAAGGCATGCATGTGGTGACAAAACCAAGTGAAAACAGTGATATGCCATGTCAAAATAACCCCAAATACATGCTAAGATGGAGCCAACATAAGCCTAACAAACATGCTCAAACATGAGGCAAATGAAGCAAGCATACAAAACACAAGGAGAGGGGATGACCCTCTCTTGTTTGGGACCTCAAAACATCATTTCCACCACTAAAAATCCTCTGGATTTTAGTGGTAAGAAGGCCAAAAAAAGGTGGTCCCAATAGCTTAAAAGAAAAGCATTAGACAAGGTCAAACAAGGCATGAAGAGGGAGGGGGGGGGGGATAGACTACCCCCAACCCAAAAGAGACCTTAAACAAACATGCTAAGGACTAAAAATTAGAACTTTTTGCAGTAGGAAGTTAATCCTAAAACACCATGCAAATAGGGCTAAAAGCTTAAGCAAAAAGCAAGATTCAAGAGGGTAGAGACTCACCCTTGTAGAACCCCTCTAAAGCTGCAACTCCAGCAACTTTCCTTGATCAAAACCAGTCCAAAGACTCCAAAACCAACCTCAAAGAGCCTCAGCAACAAGAGTATGGTGTTTGAGTGTGTGTTTGTGTGCAATAGTATGGAAAAACTACACTTTCAAGCACAAATATAGAGCAAGAAAGAAGATATAGAGACAATGATGTATGTATAGCTCAAAGGAGTTTTTCTGAACCTAAGGCATGAGGGAGGAGGTTCCTTTATATAGAAAAATATGCAACAAGCTTGTTGGACAAACTTTAGGCCTAAAGCCATCCCTCCGTACACGTGTATGGAGGATGGCTTCTGTGCCCTCCAGCTGTAACAGCTGGCCTAAAAATATCTCCAAAATGGTGCTGAAAAGCTGCCGACCACTTGAAGTGGTTAGCCAGCTACTTACACTGGTCGGCCGACCAGTGGAAGTGGTCAGCCAGGGAAGAAAGTGGTCGGCCATAGGGAGAGATGGTTTGCAACATGAAAGCAAGGTGGTGGTGTGGTGGCCGACCAGAAAAGGTGGTCCAAAGACCAAGAAAACCAGTTGGCCAACCAGAAAACTGGCTGGCAGGAAGGAAAGTGGTCTCCAAGGGGAAGAACTGGTCTCCCATCCTTGTACCACCTTCCAACCAAGGAAAACAAGGTTTGTACCAAAAACAAACCAAAAAGGATGCAAGGCAAGAGTCCGGGAGGCAAGGCGCGCAGCCGGGAGCCTCGAAAACTAGTCTACGGGCACCAAAAGTGGTATACAACCACAAAAGTGGTCTCCCAGACCACATTGTCCCTCTAGGCAGAGGCAACAAGGCATGGTTAAAAAACCAAGCCAAACGGAGAACATTAAGCGGTCCCGAGACAAGGCGCGCAGCCCAAAGCTCCGAAAACTGAAAACTAGTCTCCAAGCGGGAAAAGTGGTCTACGACCACAAAAAGGTGGTCTACAGACGTCCCACTCCTTCCCAGGAAGGAAAACAAGGTTCGGTCCACAAATCGAGCCAAAGCACAGAGAGTTCAGGGGCTCGAAGGCAAGGCTCTCAGCCAAAAACTTTTGAAACTTGAAACGAGCTCAAACATGCACGATCACCGAGCGCTCAATCGATGACGTTGAGTCTTAAGGTCGGTCAAAAATGGGGTGTCTACAGTTGCCCCTCTTTGACAGAATTCAAAAGTCAAGAAGTGATAGAAGTGAATGTCAAAGCCCAGAGACGACCCATTTTTGACAAGGCTGAAGACTTAGACAAACAGGCAAGATAACAAAGAGATGTGCCCGCAGGCAGGGGCAAAATGCAAATAACATGCACACACCCGAACGTAATTTATGAACATGCAAACAAAGTTGTAATGAAGCAAGTATGCAAAATAAATGCAACAGCTTAAGCAAGCGAATGAATACGAACCAAACTACATCTCATGCAGAAAGGATGTAAGAAAATTATACAATTCTCACTGCGTGTCACGCGGAGAATGAAGAGAAGTTCAAATGAACCGTACATACAATATCGTCTGGTCGCACCAGCCTCAAATGAACCGTACATACAATATCGTGCCTGCATAAGAAAGAAACTTAACAGGTACAATATAGTTAGAAACACATGCTCAACGTTACATCATGGTACAATTCCGATGCGAGATAAACGCGTGCATACACAATGCAAGTGAAAAGCGCGTGACAACGTAAGTGAAAAGTGCATAGCAATGCAATGCAAGTATGCGCGACAACGCGGGTGAAGAGGTGCATGACAATGTAACCTAAGTATGCATGACAATGCAGGTGGAGGGGTGCATGACAATGCAACCTAAGCGTGCACATAACAATGCAATGCACTAACAAGTGCAGCTATGGTGCGCAAGATAGCGCGAATGTAATGCAATGCACCAACAAGTGCAGGTGAGGTGCGCAAGATAGCGCGAATGTAAACTGCACAAAACAGTGCGATGCGCAAAACAGCATGATAAAATGCATGCTCAATGCAAGTAAGGTGCACAAAATAGTGCAATGCGCAAAATAGCGCGATAAAATGCATGCTCAATGCAAGTAAGGTGCACAAAATAGTGCGATGCGCAAAATAGCACGATAAAATGCATGCTCAATGCAAGTAAGGTGCACAAAATAGTGCGATGTAACAGATAGTACAGTAGATGTAAAAGGGGGATATACTTCAACCACGCTGGAATCGTGAGAGGAGGAAAAACAAATCCCAAACACGCCGAAAATGTGTGAGGAAAGGGACACTCAAACCACGCTGAAATCGTGACAGCAGGTCCGAAAAACAACCACCCAAGTGCGTACACGACGCAACCTGAGATAAAACACGCCCAGGCTCGCTTATCACGCGTCTTGAGATAAATTCCAAGCACGCTGAAATCATGTGAGGAAGGGCAAACTCTAACCACGCTGAGATCGTGAGAAGAGGTAAACAAATTCCAAACACGCTGAAATCGAGTAAGGAAGGAACAAACTCTAACCATGCTAAAATCGTGAGAAGAGGTAAACAAATTCCAAACGCGCTGAAATCGTGTGAGAAAGGAACAAACTCTAACCACGCTGAGATCGTGAGAAGAGGTAAACAAATTCCAAACACGCTGAAATCGTGTGAGGAAGAAACAAACTCTAACCACGCTGAGATCATGAGAAGAGGTAAACAAATTCCAAACACGCTGAAATCGTGTGAGAAAGGAACAAATTCTAACCACGCCGAAATCGTGAGAAGAGGTAAACAAATTCCAAACACGCTGAAATCGTGTGAGGAAGGAACAAACTCTAACCACGCTAAAATCGTGAGAAGAGGTCCGAAAAACAACCGCCCAGGTGCATACACGACGCAACCTGAGAAAGCCCCGGAGGACAACGATCCTAAACGCTACTCAGCGTAAAAGGATAAAAGATACAAGATAACACAAAATGCAAATAAATGCAATAAGTGCAATGATATGATACATGTTACAACATATTACAAGCAATGTAAGGCATGATGTTTAGGGAATGCAATAAACAAACGAAGCGGTGCTTTAAAAAGCACCTCAAGGGGTGAGTGGCGGTGAACCGCTCTACTCTGACGGGGATCTCCCTTTGTGTTCTTCGAATTCTAATTTCCACCGTCGCAGTTGGTCTCCTAGGAACTCATTGCAAACACAGTCGAGATACCTTTGGCAGGGACGGTGCTCATGGAGAGCACTTCTGATCGCCGTTCTGGCATCGAAACAGTCAACACAGTATTCGGTTCACTTTGAACACACAGCTCGTACAGCATACTGCTCATTCTGAACACACAGCTCATAACACAGTACTCGGTGTATTTGGAACACAACTCGTACAGCACACTGCTCACTCTGAACACACTGCTTATAACACAGTACTCGGTGTATTTGGCACACAGCTCATTCTGAACATATGAGATGTAGTGACGCAACTTGCAGAAGTTGAAACAAACTCAGACGCTCCAAATTTTCCCTCTTTTCTTTTGCTTTGCAGCCTGGAACTTACATAGCTTCAGACAAGTCTTGGTTTTACTGCTCTCGCATGACCCGGGTTGAACCCTGCAGTTTTATGAAAGAACAAATCCTGTTTTGCATAAATGTGGAGAATGGCATAGCACTCTGAGCACAAAACGATTCATTTTGAAATTGAAGTTGAGAAATGAGTTCCAAACCAGGTATTGAGTCTACAACTGACCACAGCCAAAACGACTCAACAATGGAAAACAAAGGGGAAGCAACCTAAACATATCGAGATACACTCGAAACGACTCAAAACAAGAATCGAGACAGACAAAAACACACACACAACACTCAGATGTGTTACAAAGACGAGAGACCTCTCAGTTCGCAAGGAGCCAGTTTCTTCGGGTATTATTTCCCACCCTTTCTCATTTGTGATTCTCCCATCACTCGGCCCTCAGGCTCTGTTTTTTGAAAAAGCCCTCTTCTCACTTTTCTCTCAGCGCACATCTCTCTATTCTTCAATCTCTCATTTTTTATCCCTCTCCTGGGTGGTTGATGGATAAACAGGAAGTTATGGGCTCTTGCCCCTAGCATTCCGCTAGATTCTTCTTCTTCTACTCACAATAGTGAACTTCCCCACAGAGGGGTTGCGCTATAACTGGGTGTGTAGCAAATCTGCAGCTGACATCAGTTGATGACGCCCTTGACCAGCTCGGATGTGATCAGACTTGTCCAGATGAGGGAGTGGAATATCTTGATCCATTCCAGTTCGTGCTTCACACTTGACTTGATACCTCCCTGCTTGGAGGATGAGAAAGCTTTTGACCCTTTGCTGTTTAACTTCAGTTGTGCCCTTTTCCAGCAGGTAAAGTGCCCTTTCTGGCAAGTATTGACAACGGGGGAAAGACAGGAAGCCTGACTCGACTGTGCCCCTAGTTCATCATTTTGACCATTTTTTGTTTTGGTTTTCTAAAACAATTTTGATCAATATGCTAGTTAGATTAACATGCTTGTTCGATTTTTTGATTTGAAATCATGCAAGTCAAGTTGTGAGCACTGAAAATTTTCCTTTTTGGGTCCAAGAAATGGTCCTGTTTTGGAAAAATGGGATAATTTTCAAGAGAATTAGTCAACTTCAGTAAAAATCCTCAAAAACTGTTTTTACAAATGGCCACTGCTCGACCAACACAGAATTTACTCTTGAGATGCACAACCTCAGATCCAAAGCAATGGAAAATTGCCCCTTGTCTGAAGGGCACTGCACGGCAATGGAAAGTTGCCCCTTGTCTGAATGGCACCACAGCGCACTATAATTAGTCCTCAAAGTAACGATGACAACCGAATTCTCGGATACAGAGAAGAGAAAGATGATCAGAACCATTACATGGACACAATCGATTTGGAAGTGTGTATGGCTGGACTTCAGAATGAAGTTGCCTACGTATCCCAAACATAGGAATCAAGCCTGATGTAGTTCCTGGTTAAGGTACACTCGGGTATTAACCTCTCCTTTTTATGCTCTAACTTTTCCCAAGGCCGCCTTTTCTGGGTTTTCAACCTTGCGAGCTATGGTTTTCTTTTCTTTTCATTTATTTTCTTCTTCTTCTTTTTTTCATCTTTTCTTCTTTTTTTTCTTTTCATTTCTTTTTTCATTCTTTGCATTTTTTCTTTTTTGTTCTTTTTCTTCTTTTTCTTGCTCTAACTTTTGCCTGGGTCGCCCTTCCGGATTTTCGGCCCAGCGAGCCTCTCAAGGGTAAAAAGTGTAGCTTTGTCCATGTCAAATGGTTTTGAGATCTCGAAGCTATCTGAATCCAGGAGAGTGGCTGTTGTTCGCTGATGATGTACGAGTCCATCTAATGGGGGGGTTGAATTGCCCCCAGTGTTATGGATAGGAGCTCAATTGTCCTTCAGCAATACTTCCTTCTTTCCTCCCTTCTGGGATTTGGCATTCTTGCTGATCTTCGTTGGCTTGAGAAATGTCCCAATTTTTGACTCTTCGAGCACATCGGACATTTTTTCCCCTAGTTTGAGGGGGGCCTTCTGATCTAGCTTCGCAAGCTTCCTTTGATAACATCTGATCTACTTGATCTGACTTCCTTGCCGCTAGTTCGTGGGCTGCTTCAAATCAGGCCACATAGGCCTTACATCATGATTGACCTTTGAACATTCTGAAACTAAGTTCAAGGTTTGAAAGTAAAAAAGGGGCGAGACTCGAGGCTGAGAGCGATCCTATGCTGCACAATCTCAGGAGCAATTCCACACAGGTCTTCACAGGACCACGTAAAACATTTTTTGAAATCTTTTAAGAAAGCGACAAGTCGCTTGCGCTGAAGACAATGCGGAACCAATCTGGATCAAGCTAGGGTCCTTCTCAGTACTCACACTAACAAGTATGATCTCATTCATTAAGGGCTTAGCATGCCTCTCTTTCTCTCAATTGATCAAATTTTTACAAATCCCGAGGAATTCCTTCCTCTTTGTTTTCACCACAGTGTTTGAAAAAGTTTTGAAAAACTTAGGTCAATGCAATGATTTCAAGGCACAAAAAAGCAGGTGAAAAGCACTGCCGTTTCATTCAGATCTTTTGGCACAACTAGCTCAAAGCAAAAACAAGCACAAAAGCATGAAAAACCACTGCTGTTTCATTCAAATCTTCTGGCGTAACTAGCTCCACGGCAGAAACAGACTCAAAAAAGTGGGTGTAAAAGACAAACACAAAACGAGCAAGTGATATTCGAGGTAACACCCCCGAAATCACCCGACTCTAACAAAACAGGACTTACTCGACACAACAAGACAAACCTGACTGACTCAGTATGAAAAGACTGACTCTATACAACACAACAGAACTGACTGAATACCCAAGTCAGAATGTAAAATAAACAGCATTCGCAAATGCTCAAAACAGTGCGTGCCATACGCCACATCTGGAGTAAACTAAGCGCCACCCACAGGTGGTTCATCCCCCGATCACATCACATTATCCCCTAGGTTTACTGATCCAATGAGGATAGACTTTGCTGAGCTTGGTGGGATGATGACCTCGTTGTTAAACAAATCCTGTGCTTCATGGCGAAGACGAAAGCAATTGTCGGTGCTATGACCGGTTTGTTGATGGTAGGCACAGTACTGGGTAGCATCATGACCGAGTGGAAGATGACCAGGGAGAGGTCGAAGCTCAAGGGGTTTGAGATGGCCTTTTTCAACGAGGATTTGAAGAGCCTTGGACAAAGGCATATAGAGGGCATGGAAGACCTGCGACCTCAGGGTAGATACTTCGAGGTTTGCGAATTTTTGCTGGATGCACTAGCAAAGGGATTGGTAGGTGCTGGCTTGGTTTGCTGATCTCTCCTGAGTGCAGAATTAGAGATAAAAGGATCGTTTCTGGTACGACGGCCCTTCTCCCGATTCTCCCCTTGATTCGAACTGCTCTCATTCTGAGTGGCGAAAGTGTCGTCCACAGTTTTTGCAACAACTATGAGCACTTGCTGTTTGTTCAGTCCTTCGACTTTCAAAGCCTCAACAACCCACAGAAGGTGTTCATAGGGATCAATGTCTGCCCCTACCTTGTTCTTTCCACTTGCCTCCACTTTGCCAAGGGATTGGGTCGCTATATCTGAGCGGAGCCCTATTGTTGTCGACATGTCATTGCCCAAACTTGGGGTGGCTTCAAGTTGGCCAATTTCAATTACAATTCGTTCCAAGAGTGGGAAGTCTTCTGGTGTGAAATTTTCGGCATGTGATATGGTCGATGGCGAAGCCGATAGTCCAAAGGCTAGATCAGCCACAGTTCTCTGAAGATCGCCAATCATTCCCATCAGCCCAAAAGTAGTGGGCTCACGGGTTTGAGATGATTGGGGTTCCAAGACTGGGTGTGTGGTACGTGCCCCAGATGGGCGTTGCATTTCAGCATTGGCCTCATCCTGCCTAGTAGTTCCCTGATTTGATGCTGCTATCACGGCTACAACTTCTTCCGAACTTTGTGCCATCACGGGTCTGCTGAGTTAAACAGAGGTGATGTGACTGGTGACTATCGGATCTGTCGAACCGGTGAGCCCAGATTGGCCCCTCTTGGCCGTGCCTCAACAAAGGAACACTGGTTGCTCTGAACTGAATCTCTGACCTAACAAAGTCTATCAACACAAGTCCAATGCACCCGGGGGATATTGGAGCCTTCTAGAGCTATGGTTCCAAGACCACCTAGCAAAAGAGAAAACATACAGCATCTCAGCCTGATTTCACCAAAACAGATATGAGCATAGCTTGAATGACTGTGCTCTCTACTAAATTCTGCCCCATATTCTGCCTGTAAACTGATACCCTCAGGTAAACTGATTCTCCAAAATACTGATGCCCTCAAGCCTGATACTCAGACTTGCAAACTGATATACGCAACCTGTAGAGACACACCCTGACAGCACATAGCAAGAAAATGAGAGCCAAAACACCCCTATGGAGGGGTAGGGTTTCCCTGTCCTATTTTGTTAGGAGCTAGGGTTTCACTACGCACGCAGCGGTTTCAAATAACCTACAATCGGGTAAGCAACTTGTCCTAGTTTGGAATGGTCACTATGGATTCCGATATGCACTAGGTCGAATGGTCAAAAAGGGTGCCTCGGTAACAACCGAGGTTTGTGTTCCCATCGTGGCAGAGCCCGTAACCGGTCAGCCTTATGGCACGCAGCCTCCGGTAAACCGTTCAGGAATAGTAGATGGCAAACACGGTGTCCTAGGCGCACCAATGCACATGCAATGCAAAGAAACACATAAGTGTAATCAAAACAAGATATCATGAGTTCGAGTCAAGTTCTCTAAGTCCCCAGCAGAGTTGCCAGAAACTGTAGACCGCCCCGAGAACTCCGCTCTCCGCGCCGCGGGGGCGCGAATCGTTTTGTTCTAGGCTACTACAGTTCGGACTCGTGTCACGGTTCTGAATCTAATCTCACAATGTACAATGTGAGACCGATAAATCACCAAAGAGTCCAAATCCGACAAATCGTTTTGGAAAATCGATTTTAATAAAGAAGTACCAAACATGGATTGCTTTGTCAGATACAGAGTCGCCACCTAAATATTTTGTTTTGGGGGAATTTAAGAAACCCTGACTCGTGCCTAAGGCCACGTGTCCGTCATCACCAAAGTTGCCTCGGCTCGGGAACTTGGGTATGAGAGGGGAAGGTCATGCAATGAGCACCCCCACTCGCTCGATCAAAGATCAGCCTTTACTAATATGATATTTTGTTTTTGAAAACACATGTGTTCTTATTCCGGTTATTAACCTAGAATTACTATATGATGCGCACATCATACAAGTATAGACTAGATTGCCTAAGTTGGAACAAAACATCTCATGTTCGTTTGTTTGAAGTTGCTAGTCGCAAGTAGGCTAAGTCGCGGATTTCAATGAATTGTTCCAATTCAAGCAATCCAACCTTTATCCACAGGCGTTCATGTAGTTAAACACTTAAGCAGTTAGCCTCATGGCAAGCATGCTAAACATGGCAGTCACTTACAAATGTGCAGTATGCTAAAGCGTAAACACTCACAGTGTACTCCGAACCAAAACAGAGAACTAGTTAGAAATCATGCATGATCCTAGTTGATGTTAAGATGGCTAATGCAACACATGCAAAAATGCAACTAAAATAGGCTCGGCTATTCTAAGATGTCATGTGAATGCAACTTGATAACATGCTGTTGAACACGTATTCAAGTAAATGTATTGAAATACAATGTGGTTAGTATGATGTGCCGAGCCCGTTGCATGCAAGACAGATGAATGGATGCACGCATGCGAAGCATAATGATGCTAATTGAAATATGCCCTAAAACTAACCATCGTAAGCGGTTAAGTAAAAGGGAGAAAGAAATGGGGGTTGGAAGACATGCATCACACACACGCACGCTTATTACAACAGTTGGTCCTCTCGACGGAGGGTCCGAATAAAGAGCTAACCAGCTAATCTAAGTTAATTAAACTAATTATTACATCACAAAACTAATTAACTAACAAGCTAACCAATTAAGTACAGAACGAAGCTAATTAACTAACAAGTTAACTAACTAGTTATTACAACACAAATAAGCAGCTAAATGCACTAACTACTTACAAATAGAACCAAAGCACAAACTAGCTAAGCAAAGCAGTAAAGAGAGGTCCTCGGGATGAGGAGTGCATGCATGATCGGTCGCCTCGTTCGGCAATCCAACGCAATGCCCCGATTTGCCTCTATTTGCAACTGTTCTCAGAACCTTGCACCAAGCTCCAGAAAGCTTCCAACTCACTTTGGGGACCTGTAGGAGCATGTCCACCAGTTGTTGATGGGGGAGACCACCTGCCAACCAGTTACCATTGCTGCAGACCAGAAAAAGTGGTCGGCCAGCTAGTTTTTCTGGTTGGCCGACCAATTTTTGCTGCACTCTTCCAACTTGCTGCAACATAGAGCAAGAAACGGGATGGCAATGTATTTGCAAGATATATGTGCACAACCACCCTCCCTATCATTTCATAAGCTCAAGGGAGTGCGGTCCTCGACCCTCGGGCCACCAATCACGCATCTCGATGCATGATGGCCGAGAAGCCAAATTGCACAATTCAATATGAAATGAATGCACACATAAACACATAAAGCCTTGACCTCTATCATGTATGATCAAGAGGGTCGGCGACCGAGAATTGAGGCACGTTTCATCACTTCAAGTATGAAACATCCCTCATTTCTCATGTTTGGACTAACACCTAATCCAAACACAATGCAAGCAACAACATGCATACACAATGCAATTAACAACATGGCATACACAATACTAAGAATAACATGGCATACACAATGCAAAGAACAACATGGCATACGCAATGCAATGTAACATAAGCATGCAAACGATATTGCATACACAATGCGAAGAACAACATGACATACTCAATGCAATGTAACATAAGCATGCAAATGATGTGGCATACACAATGCTAAAGAACATGGCATACACAATGTAATGAACAACATGGAATACTCAATGCAATGCAACGTAACATAAGCATGCAAACAAACATGCTAAATGGACTTAAACCAAAAGTGGACAGACCTCAGTCATGCCCAAATCAGTGGCCATAATGATGAAACTACGGCATGAAGATCAAGACAAGCATGCTCAATGCAATGGCCCATCAACTAGGCATAAGAGCACAACCCTCAAGAGTGCTCAAAGAGTGACAAATGTGGAAGTGTAACAACACTATAAGCTCTAAAATTAAGCAAGAAATGATGCCAAATCATTCAAACAACATAAGCATGGCATGCTAGGGTCCTTAAGGCATAAGGCTAGCAAAGAGGACTATACAAAGGGACATGCAACACATGGCACAAATGCATGAACCAACCATGGACAGAGCTTGATTAGGTCTAAACAAAGACCAAAACATGCTAGGATGAGGGCTCAAGGACCTAGGCAAGATGGCATACATGCTAGGCCACAAACAAGGCAACAATGCATAACACTCAAAGGCACTTAAAGAGTGAATGAAGTGGGAACATGACGATGCTACATGCTCTGAAATAACATATGAAATGATGCCAAATCATGTACATGATGCAAAGGAAGCATGCTATGGTGCCCAAAGCTTGAAACTAGCAAGGCACTTGCACTATAACTACGAAATACATGAAGCATATGGCAAAGGCAACCCAAATAGTCCTAGAGCATGTCAAAATGAGTCTAAAACATGCATGTAAGGAAGCCAAAACAAGCTAGCATGAAGGGCATAAGGCACGATGTATGCAAGGCCAAAAGGGAGGATTACACTACACCTACCAAGAGCAAGCATGAGATGGCTTAACCAACAAAATTTTAAGTTATATCATGGCAAAATAACCCCAAAAACACACTGAAATGATAGCTCACAAGCTTAGGCATGAAGGCATACGCAATGACTCATGTTTAAGGCAAAGGACCAACCCTCCAAAGCATGGAAAGAGTGAGATGAAGATGTGAATGATGAGCATGAAACATGCACTAAAATCACATAACAAATGATGCCAAATCATTCAAATAGCCCAAGCAATGCATGCTAGTGGACTTGACACACAAAGCTAACAAGCTAGAATGCATTATAGCTATACAAAGCATGGCATGATGACCAAAACAACACAAATCAGAGATAGAGCATGCTAAAACATGGGCAAAATCTTCTTAGAGTTAAGCCAAAATCATGTTAGAATGATGGTCTAAAGCATGATACACATTAGGCTAGTAAATGGAAATGCACTACAAGTGCATGGAGCATGCATGGGGCCACCAAACCAACCCAAAACAGATCTAAGGCATGTTAAAACAACACCAAAAACCTACTGAGATGGACTCAAAACATGCTAGAAAGACATGCTACTTCATGAAGCACACAAAGCTAGTTTGTAACATCTACACTACAAGTGTATAAGGCATGTATGTGGTGACAAAACCAAGTCAAAACAGTGATATGCCATGTCAAAATAACCCCAAATACATGCTAAGATGGATCCAACATAAGCCTAACAAACATGCTCAAACATGAGGCAAATGAAGCAAGCATACAAAACACAAGGAGAGGGGATGACCCTCTCTTGTTTGGGACCTCAAAACATCATTTCCACCACTAAAAATCCTCTGGATTTTAGTGGTAAGAAGGCCAAAAAAAGGTGGTCCCAATAGCTTAAAAGAAAAGCATTAGACAAGGTCAAACAAGGCATAAAGAGGGGGGGGATAGATTACCCCCAACACAAAAGAGACCTTAAACAAACATGCTAAGGACTAAAAATCAGAACTTTTTGCAGTAGGAAGTTAATCCTAAAACACCATGCAAATAGGGCTAAAAGCTTAAGCAAAAAGCAAGATTCAAGAGGGTAGAGACTCACCCTTGTAGAACCCCTCTAAAGCTGCAACTCCAGCAACTTTCCTTGATCAAAACCAGTCCAAAGACTCCAAAACCAACCTCAAAGAGCCTCAGCAACAAGAGTATGGTGTTTGAGTGTGTGTTTGTGTGCAATAGTATGGAAAAACTACACTTTCAAGCACAAATATAGAGCAAGCAAGAAGATATAGAGACAATGATGTATGTATAGCTCAAATGAGTTTTTCTGAACCTAAGGCATGAGGGAGAAGGCTCCCTTATATAGAAAAACATGCAACAAGCTTGTTGGACAAGCTTTAGGCCTAAAGCCATCCCTCCATACACGTGTATGAAGGATGGCTTCTGTGCCCTCCAGCTGTAACAGCTGGCCTATAAATATCTCCAAAAAGGTGCTGGAAGCTGCCGACCAGTGAAGTGGTCGGAGCTACATGGCGTAGCGACTGTGGAATTCAGACAGAGTAAGTGGTCGGCCATGGGGGGGGGGGGGATGGTCTGCAACATGAAAGCAAGGTGGTGGTGTGGTGGCCGACCAGAAAAGGTGGTCCAAAGACCAAGAAAACCAGTTGGCTGACTAGAAAACTGGCTGGCAGGAAGGAAAGTGGTCTCCAAGGGGAAGAACTAGTCTCCCACCCTTGTACCACTTTCCAAACAAGGAAAAAAAGGTTTGTACCAAAAACAAACCAAAAAGGATGCAATGCAAGAGTCCGGGAGGCAAGGCGCACAGCCGGGAGCCTCGAAAACTAGTCTACGGGCACCAAAAGTGGTCTACGACCACAAAAGTGGTCTCCCAGACCACAGTATCCCTCTAGGAAAAGGCAACAAGGCATGGTTAAAAAACCAAGCCAAATAGAGAACATTAAGCGGTCCCGAGACAAGGCGCGCGACCGAAGGCTCCGAAAATCGGAAACTAGTCTCCAAGCAGGAAAAGTGGTCTACGACCACAAAAAGGTGGTCGACAGACCTCCCACTCCTTCCAGTGAAGGAAAACAAGGTTCGGTCCACAAACCGAGCCAAAGCACAAAGAGTTCAGAGGCCCGAAGGCAAGGCTCTCAGCCAAAAACTCTGGAAACTCAAAACGAGCTCAAACATGCACAATCACCGAGCACTCAATCGATGACGTCTGAGTCTTAAGGTCGGTCAAAAATGGGGTGTCTACATAGTCATATTGCATTTAATTAGGAACATGCACATTTTCTAATTATTTTGCTTTGTTTTGGCTTGGAGTACTAGGTGAGTAATTTTACGTTTTAGCATCTTGCATTGAGTGTTTGTGTTGCCATGTCTAGTATATTTACCATGAGGCTAAGTGCTTAAATGATTAAATGCTTGAATACCTTTGGATGAAGGCTACTTGCTTGAATTGGGACGGTTTGATTAAATGTCCATTTTAGCCCACTTTTTCAAGTGGCGAATTTACAAAACAATTTCAAAACAAAACATAAGATCAAATGTTCTAATTCTTGCAAAACTAGTCTGTACATTGTGTGCGCATCACATAGTAATATAGCTAATAAATTAGAACAAGAGCTTATAATGTAAATGAAAAACACATCATGATTAGTAGAAGCTGATCTTTGATCGGGCAAGTGAGGTGCTCAATTCATGACCTTCCCCTCTCGTACCTAAGTTCTCGAGTCGATACACTTTGGTGATGACGGACTAATGGCCTTTGGCACGAGTCTCGGGTTTTCTAAATTTTCTAAAAATATTTTGGTGTGACTCTAAAATCTGGCAAAGCAATCCATTTTTGGCATTTGATTCAAACATTGATTTTCCAAAAAGAATTGTCAGATTTGGACTCTTTTTGTGTTTCCACTATTTCACATTGCACTTGTGAAATTAGATTCAGAACCACAAGTGGAGTCTGATCTATAGGGCTATTTGCCTTTTGAAAGGAGCACGGAAAGTGTCAAGGGAAGAGGAAGAGAAAGAGGCAGGGTTGGGCCTACCAGTAATGGAGCTTACCGAAGGAGAAGAGGGAGCTGCTAATGTATCTCTCTTTATTTATTGTGGGGATGCACGAAAAATGATGTCATTTTAATGCACTACAAAAAGCACTACAACCCAGCACTATAGTAGATCTTTATATACTAAAAATGATACTCCTTCTGTCTCAAAATATTAGTCTTTTTTGAAAATTTTAACTTTTTTTAGTAGTAGAATTATTACATTTCAAAAATATTAACTTTCCAAAATTATCATTTCACTTTTTTTGGAGGAATATCAATTGTCATAATTGATGAATTTAAGAGAGGGTGTTCGAGCCAAAAATTTAAATTTAAATTTTCCATACCCAAAGGTCCATGCATGCTAATTTATCATGTCCATAAGGACAACCTATCGCAAAATGACCAAAATACCCATCTACCACCTTGCCTCTCTCGTGTTTTTTATTTGTCTCTCATTTCACTCCTCTCATATCCCTCTCTTCAAAAACAACTCATCAGGTTTCTCTCTCTCTCTCTCTCTCTCTCTCTCTCTCTCTCTCTCTCTCTCCCCCCTCTCTTGTCTGCCAATCTCAATCGCTGTCATCGTCGTCGTCGTCGTCATCTCCACCATCACTGCCGTCGTTGATCTCTATGTTACTCACAACGTCGCCGATCATCGTCATCATCGTCCCCTTAACTCTCCCCCTCTTCCTCATCACTTTCTTCGCTGGCTCTGGCCTTATACCTCCTTATCTCATATCTAAGCTAGGGTTAGGGTTTTAAAGCCTCTTACCTCAGATCTGTCTCTGATCAACTCAATCATGTCGAAGCAATTTAGTCTCAACAAAATTTACATCTCGAACCCCAAGGTATGAATCAATGTCGACATCACTAGAGTTTTAATATTCGTTGAGACTCGATGACAAAGACCAAGAGTGTGAAACCTCGTATTTTTTGGATAATAAAATTGAAGTTCTGGAGATATTTTATTAGTTGAGGTGGAATATTTTATTGGGAACCAAACTTGGTAGGATCTTAATTTTCTTTACATTTTGGGAAATTCTCATTTTTGAAGATGTTTTATCTCAATCTCTCTCTAAGTTTGATTTTTATATCACAAATTATGGAGTCATTGGAGGTTGATTATTGTGTATCAAATATTGTCAAAATGAGATAAAGATTGTTGTTCTCTCTCAAGAATTCGGTGGGCATGATCAGTAGAAGTTTAGAAAATTTTGAGGGAGTATTGGAATATTGAATTGGGAATCAAATATGTAAGATCCTAATTTTGTTGTATTTGGAGAAATTTATTTCAATATATTTTGAAGAAGAAAAAGATAGGAAACTCATGGAAAATGGTATTATTTTTTGTTATCAAAATTCAGTGGAAAGATTTGAGAAGAATCTTAGAAAATCCTAACAAGGATCAAGGCAAGCTCGGCTGAAGGGTTGACATGTAACGCCCCAGATTTTTGGAGAAGGAAAATGTTTACTAAGAGTATAATATCGAACTTTAATTTTAGAGTTGGTAGTTTTAGGATGAATATTTATGGTAAGTTTGTATTTATCTTTAACCATTTATATTGTCACCTCATCATTAGTTTAATTTTAGCGGTGAAATATTTTAGGTGCAAACCGATTACTCTTTCTAATAATGTTGTATTTTTCACTATCCTTATTCTTTTAAATATTTATAAAAGAAATAATAATAATAATAATATAATAATAATAATAATAATAATAATAATAATAATAATAATAATAATAAAGAAAAATCAATGGTGGAAAACACCAACTCACCCCATACTACCTCACCATTATTAAATCTAACACCATTATCTACCATCAACTTACTCCAACTCATCTTCACCTCAACAGCCACGTCATCTGCCATCAATTTACACCAACTCATCTTCACCTCAACAACCGCATGCCATATCCATCATCTACCATCAACTTACGTCAACTCATTTTCACCTCATCATCAACTACTTACATCAACTCATCTTCACCTCAACAACCACATTATCTACCATCAACTTATACCAACTCATCTACACATCAAAAACCACATGCCTCATCTTCCCTTCTAACACACCGACCATGATTACTCTCTTCATCTCCTCTTCCTATATATACTAGCCTAGTTGAAGGAAGAATTCATATCTTTTATTTCCTTCCACATTCTACTTCTTTATCTTCACAAAAATTTTATAGTTAGAATTTGAGAAGAGTTAGCTATTCTATCAAGACAGAGTTTCCATACGTAGCAAAGTTTTGTGCAAGTCTTAAGGTAGGATCAACAACTATCACCATTCTTAGATATATGTTTTAATTTTGTTTACGATATATATGTTATATGTGGAATTAATTTTCATTATTTGGTATGATATTTCAAGTAAAGAAAAGAAGAAGGAACTGAATGGTGATTTTCAGCATGGTTGTGATCTTTAATCCATTTGCAAAGGCTCCAATCAATTCTAGAAATTTCAGTGTAAAATCTGAGAATGCAATAGCTTATTTAGCATGTCTTTTACTTCTCTAAATTTTTATAAAACCATCGGAGTATTTTACCACCGAAATAATTATTTTTCTAAACTGCCACAAACAACTCCTCAGAGACAGCTATTTCAAATGAATGCCATTTTCTCTACAAATATTATTTTCGTTCAAGACCACTTTGTAAAGTTATCATTTTGATTTATATTTCATTTACCACTAATTTCACAGAAAATTGATGAGTATCAAAAGAATAATTTCAGTTTTGCCAAAGTGCGACAGATTCTATCCAATTTTCTTAGAAAAATATTTTCTCCATGTTAAAGAGATTTTCAGCTCCCATGTTCTTCTGAAAATGTATTTCTAACTTGAGTATCTAGAAAAATGTTTAAATCTTACTTCTGTTTGATGTAATTTGAAGCCTCTTTTGAATTTTCAAAATTGAACTCTCTATTCTGAAGTTGCTACAATAACCTGTTTGAAAATACCAGTTGTATTTTGCTTTCGTGATCCTTTTGGATACGATTAGCCCTACAGTTTGAACTCTGTGGTTCTGAATCTGATTTCACAAGTGCAATGTGAAATAGTGAAAACACAAAAAGAGTCCAAATCCGGCAATTCTTTTTGGAAAATCAATATTTGAATCAAATGCCAAAAATGGATTGTTTTGCCAGATTACAAAGTCGCCACCTAAATGTTTTTTGTGAAATTTAGGAAACCCTAAACTCATGCCAAAGGCCACTTATCCGTCATCACCAAAGTGTCTCGGCTCAGGAACTTAGGTACGAGAGAGGATGGTCATGAATTAAGCACCCTACTTACCCGATCAAAGATCGGCCTCTACTAATCATAATGTAATTCTTATTTACATTATATGCTCTTGTTCTGATTATTAGCTATTTTTACTATGTGATGCACACAAGTATAAACTAATTTGCGAAAGTTTGAACACTTTGATTTCATGGTTTATTTGAAAAATTGTTTTAATACACGTCACTTAAAAAGATGAGTTTGTATGCACATTAATCAATTTTATCCCAATTTTCGCAATTAGCCTTCATCCATCGGCATTAAAAGAGTTATATCATTTAAGCATTTAGCCTTATGGAAAGCATGCTTGACATGGCAACAATCACATGCAAGGCAAGATGCTAAAGCAATAAACGCTCACCTAGTACTCCAAGGCAAGCCAAGCAAAGTAAAATAATTAGAAAATATGCATGTTCCTAAATGATACAATGTGACTAATGCAATGCACACATTTATGCAATTTTTTTAATAGGCTTGACTATGAGCATGGTATATGATCCAATTCAAGGTATGCGATAAATCACATCTTCAAGCAATGAATTTGAAATTAACATTGGTTAGTATGATGAGCCGAACCCAAATGTACATGAAACGAGTGTATGTAAACATGGGAATGCTAAATAAACATGGTGCCCTATACTACCATCATAAGCGAGTAAGTAAAAGGGAGAAAAAAATGGGGGTTGGAAGATATACAGGCTTATTAATACTTATCCTCACGTAGGAAGGTACTTGCCCTTGCGCAGCAGGGTGCAAATAAATATCCAAGTGTTTGGATTTAAACTAATTGTTACAAATTCGAATGATTGAATTGAGCTAAACTACCTACCAATTACAAGGTTGGAACAAATAATAAATGAATAGCTAAACTATCTAATTTATTACAGCAAAGGCATTATGATAATGAGCAATAAACTAGCAATCTAAGTAAACAAAAATAATAACTACAACAATAATTACTTACGACAAAGCTAATAATAAATAAATAAATAAAAATTAATCTAAGCAACCATGAGATACAATGATTGCTTGCACAGTGCCCAGAAGTTGCTTTGTCTACCCAGATTGCTCCACCTCACCTTCAGCCACTACCCCGTGTTTTCTGCAAAACACTTTGTTTACCAAGCATTGGGAGCCGGCCGGCTCCAAATGAGCTCCAGCCAGACCCAAAGAGTGCCGGCCGGCACTAAATTTTATGCCAAGAAATGTTTTGTGCTCTGAGGTGAGAACAGTGTAGACAGAGCCTTTCTAGGCCCTGTTTGTCCTCTCTGCTCTTCTCTCTCATGGAAGTCCTCAAGAGAAGAAAAAAGTCATTACCAAAACCATCAATGAGCAAGTTGATTTCTTGATGATTTTGGACATGAGTTTGGACAAAAATTAATGAATGCAATGAATAATGACCCCCCTCCCTCTTTTCATGAAATGAGCTCAAAAAGGGCGGTAGAGACGCTTCAAGATTCAACAAAACATCATTAATTGACATATGACGACCCTCGACTCAATGAATTCGGTATAACGTCTGACCGAACCCAAGCAATATAACTCATGTTTTTTATGTTGGTTGATTCATTTTAAGCTAAATTCATTAGTCTTTGCCATTCTTTAATCTATTTGTCCAAAGTGGTGATTACGTTCACTAAATATTACGTCCACTAAATGAGAAGCATGTCAAATAGGAAATGATTCTCAACATGAAAGAGAGACCATGCCGTTGATGATGAATCTCTATAGAAATTTAGCCATTAAGCATAAATCTCTAGCTCATGTTTTGAATAACCATCAACCTGTTGAAACAACTCTCAAATGAAAGAAATGGATGATAAGTTGCATATTAAAATAAGGCTTTTAACATCAAAATCAATTAAAGAAAAGCTAAGAACAACACATAAAAAGTTATATATGAGAATTTACGATACAACAAACGAACTAATCAAAGCTTGAACCAATTAAATAATCTAGGACAGCCCTAAAATAGCCTCTAATAGGTGAAAAATAGCATCTCAAAGTGCATGAAAAGAGCCCAAAAAGCTAAACAACAAGCAAAGAAAATAAGGCTAGTAAGCAAGAACAAAGAGGGGTGGCTAACCCCTCCACATTTGAAACCTCAAAGCATGATTTTTAGCCTCTTTTAAAATCTGAAAATCAATTTGGAAAGCAAAGAAAAGGGTGTAAAACAAGGGTTTGAGCTATAGGTGAAAGCGCAAGAAAGAGTGTTAACTCTCTTTACCCTTTGGTAGCTATCCAGACCCGAGCTTAGACACTTGAAATGGATACAATATAAAAACACAAGAAATAGATAGCAATAGATAGAACAAGAAGTAAAAGAGAAGGTGACAAGCTTATACCTCTCAAAGAAGTAAGCTTTTGTTTGTAACACAAACTTGGTTCAAGCCCACTCTCAAGCTTGAATTGTGATTCACAAAGCTCAACCAAGGTTCTAAGGTTATGATCTAAGGTGATGTATGGTGTATGGATATTGATCAAGAGAGATAGGTTGGCTCAAAGATGACTTGTATAGGAAGAAGGAGCTCTCTCTTGTGTTTATAGGTTCTCTAGAAATTTTTCAGCCCTCAAAATAAGAGGTATCACCTCATTTTTATAGAATTCGAGCAAAATAGGTCAAAAATATCTTTAAAAAGGACAGCTGGCCTATTCCTGCCCAAAACAGTGTTTCTCGCTATCGAGTGCCGGCCGGCTCCTGATGGCTACAACCGGTGCCCAAAGTTTTCCCTTGTTCCATTGGTTTAAACTCAATGTAGGGTGGCATGATGTTCAATAATGAATTTGTGGGGCAAAGACAGTATGAATATGAAGGGTTTAGGATTGGTTTTGGTGTGCGAGCTTACATTCCTTCATTGAGACTTCGAATCACACTTAACATGACTTCATCATCGAGTGCACAGTACAAAGCGTTCAAGTCTTGCGGGCGATCAAAAATGGGTTGTCTACAGTTGCCCTTCTTTGACAGAACTCAAAGTCATAAAATGACGTGAGTGAATGTGAAAGCCCTGAGACGACCCATTTGACGAGGCCGTAAGACTTGGGAAAGAAAACAAATCAAAATATAAATGCCAAAGGTTGAACCCGAAGGTTGCCTACGTATCCCTTTGCAAGGAATCAAACCTGCATAGTTCAACGGTGAAACGCAAAATGATATGCGGGACCATAACTTATGATCATGCAATGAAACAATGCAATGACACATGCACATATATGCTAACAAGCAATGAAACAATGCAGCAAGCGATAATAGAAATACAACACTTGAACAAAAGCATAAATCCAAGGACAACAAACTAAGTCGTGTCTCACACAGATAGAAACGAGTAAATAACCACGTCTCCCAAGGGAAGGACAAAGAAAACACAAACCAAACTACGTCTCATGTAGAGAGGATGTAAGAAAATGCAAACCTAACTACGCCTCACACATAAAGGGCAAAAAGCTATAAGGGCAGTATGAACACCAGGCGTACCTGATGCTTTCAACTGAGAAAAACAATCCTGACATATCGCATGCAAAAAGAGGAGAGATTGGTGTGAATGAACAGGCGCACCTGCCATTTTTAACCGAGGAAAGCACTCCTAACGCATCGCACGCGAAAGGAGGGAAGATGTGTGTGAACGAACAGGCGCACCTATCGTTTTTAACCGAGAAATGCAATCCTGACGTGTCGCACTTGAAATGAGGAAAAGGTGGTGTGAACAAATAGGCACACCTGTTGTTTTTAACCAAGGTGAACAATCCTGACGCATCGCACACGAGAGAAAGAAAGGTTGGTGTGAACAAACAGGCGCACCTACTACTTTTAACTGAGGAGAACAATCCTGACGCGTTGCACACGAGAGAAGGAAAGATGGTGTGAACAAACAAGAGCACCTACTATTTTTAACCGAGGAGAACAATCCTGACGCGTCGCACGCAAATGGAGGAAAGATGGTGTGAACAAACAGGTGCACCTACTATTTTTAACCAAGGTGAACAATCCTGGCGCGTCGGACATGAAAGGAGGAAAGATAGTGTGAACAAATAGGCGCACCTATTGTTTTTAACCAAGGTGAACAATCCTAATGCGTCGCATGCAAGAGGGGAAAAGGTGGTGTAAACAAATAGGCACACTTGCTGTTTTTAACCAATGTGAACAATCTTGACGTGTCGCACACGAGAGGAGGAAAGGTTGGTCCGATAGAGAAGCAAACAACTTCACTACAGAATGAGATAAACTCATCCCTAGGGAGGCCTCGGAGAATTAAGCCATGAACCCGACGGGGAAAATAACAAACACGAACTCACAATTCAAAAGGGAATGCACCAATCCGAAATCGGTCTCGACTTGGCAAATTGAAGAGCAAGTTTGTCGATTAAATGCTCAAAAATATGATGGACCAAATCATGAATTGACAAAGCGAGTAGTGAAATAAGTATGACCTCGGAACAACTTCAAACAAAACAAATTATGAGCTCAAACTAATTAATAAAATACCCAACTACGAACTGATAAAATTTGACTGAAATAATTACAAATGTAAACACCTGTGAATGTAAACACCTGCGAATTAATCAAATTGAAGCCAAGCAAAATAGAAAACTCTTCACCTACTTTTCCATTTCTCCTTTCTTTTCTCTTGACTTTTTGCTTCTTTTTTGCTTTTCATTTATCTTTTCTCTTGATTTTCCTCTCTTTTGTTTTTCTGTTTTTCTGCTTTTGTTCTTTACATATATATATATAATAATATATATATTTAACCAAGGCCCAACATTGAGATGCACGAAAATAAAATAATATAAAAAAAATGAAAAAAAAAACTAAATTGGTTTGCATTTGAAGCCGGCCGGCAACAAACGAAATACGGCAAGGCCCAAACAGTGCCGGCCGGCTCGCGATGGCGGCAGGGACAGAATCAATAAAACCACGACCGTGGTTGATTTAACCCCTATTTCAACCTTCATTTCATGCATACCCATGTTCGAAAAACCTCTCCCTCTCTCTCTAGGATCCTCTTTTTTCTAGATTTTTTGTAATTTCGCCAAACGCAACAACCTTTACGAATTTTTCTTTGAAAACCCTCTCATTCCTTTACGTTTTGAACCGAACAAAATTTGATTTCATTGAGTTTTGGGCGTCTCTTGGTTTTTTTTGGCTCATTCTCACAATCTTTACCCACATTTTCCCTCCTCCCTCTTATTTTTTTCCTTTCTCTTCACTTTCTCTCTCCTAGGGTTTAAGATTTGGGCTTTTCACCTAATCTCACTCACCCACACATTTTTCTTCATTTTTATTTACCTTCCTCACTTTCCCTCCATGGCTAGCGGTGAACTCCCCATCTCTGACCCCGTTATTGATATTAGAGCCGTCTTAGGGGAGGACATAGAGGTCAAGGATATCCTTCCTCTCATTCTTGAGTCAGTATTGCCTCATCTTGCTGATAGACCATTTGAGGTGGAAATCTACCAACCACGTACACACGCTCTAACCTCGAGCGGTATCTTGCAATTTGAGGGCCTCATTCCGGGGATTGACGAGGACATCCTATTGCGGAAGCCCTTCGAGCACTTGTCCACCAATGCCTCTACAGTAAGCACTATTCTTTTCTTGTTCGAGCATTTATTTGAATTCCTTTCAAGGTATTGCGGACTCTAACAACATTCCCAAACTGCAGGTGATGGCCAGGAGGATCAGAGGTTATGGGTCTATTTTTGGCCCCAGGCACTGGTACAAGAAGCTCCCTGCGGAGGTTCGTGCATTGGTCGATGCGGCCAGCTATGGGCCTTTCTGTTTAGGGCTCATACAGATGAGGGCTGAGCCACTACTTTGCGGGCCCTTGGTAAAGAGATGGTAGGACACCACATACTCATTCCACTTCTCGCCGATTGGAGAGATGACTTTGACCCCGTACGACTTTTTGATGCTCACTGACCTACGGGTCGGAGTTGGAGGCCCGATCCCCTTTGATCCTGACATGGCACAGTGGAGGGCCGCACAGATTCACCCCCTTGGAGTGACCCCAGACACTACTAGTCCTGGGATGGTGAGGTACAGTTGGTTCTTGGAGTACTTCTCTGATCTTCAGCCAGCTACACTGGCGGAGGTCGCCCAATATGCTCGCAGATTCCTTCTATATCTCCTCGGTACTACCCTGTTTGCGAACAGGGAAAATACCATAAGGTTATATCTCTTGGAGGCACTGGTGCATTTTCAGCAGGTGACAGAGTATGACTAGGGTGGTGTCGGCCTGGCCATCCTAAATAGCTACATGAGTTCCGCATCCCGCCGCAAGGCGAACTTGCTTGGTGGTTACTAGAGAGCCTGGAAAGTATACCTTACACTTCTTCTTTTCAATTTCACTTTGCATTTCCTATTTATCTTATCTGCTCTATTTATAACTGCTTATCTATTTTCTCGCAGCTATGGGTTTACACATATTTCACCTCCCTAGCTCTAGTCCTAGTGAGGCCGATTGAGTTGTCAGTACCCCGCTCCTGGTACTACAACTCCCAATTTAAGCAGCATTGCCACGTAGACCAAGACTTCCCTTACTTCTGTTGTTTTTTTGACACCATCACCACGAATCAAGTGAGAAAATACCAGTCTTTCCATTTTACTATTTCCATGCTATTGTCCCACTCTGCATTGTCATTCATACGGTTGTCCCATACTGCACTGTTTCTTACCGCTTAGCCTTGCTTTGCATATTCTGTTCACAGGTTGACTGGCATCCTTGGGCAGGCATCCCCCAGGTTTCAATGGTGATTTATGCTGCTGTATGAAAGGCCTCCACCATGCAGACCCTTTTTGAGGGCTGTAGACACCCCATTTTTGACTGGCCCTAAGACTTGGGCGCTTTCTTTTGATTACTCAATGATGACAATTAGAATGTGTTTCTCACAGAATTCTCATTAAAAGAAATGGAATTTGAACTTTAAACACAACCTTCACCATTTTGGCCAAATTATTTTAAAATATTGAATATTGCATTAATTTAGTATTTTTGTCATTTTTCATAATTTTATGTATTTGTTCATATTTTTGGTGTATTTTATATAAAAGAAAATAATAAAACAAATTATATTATGTGTTTAAAATTATTATATTATATATTTGGTATTTTATATAAAATTATATTAATATATTATATGTTTAGTATTTTGGTATAAATTATATATTTTAGATATTTTATATATTATATATATATATATATATATATATATTATACTATATATATTATAAAATAAAAATAATAAAAAATTAAAAGTTGAGTCGGCGGTGCCGACCTCAACCAAACGCATTACAGATATATATATATATATTATATTTATATTATTATATTATTATTATTATTATATTATTATATTATATTATTATATTCTATGATTATGCCTATATAAGGCATTGAATGGCAGAGGATTCTGGGAGGGAGGGACGGAGCAGAGAGGAGAAATTCTGAGAGGAAGGGATTTTGGGAGAGGAAAGACTCAGTAAGTTTGAGAGGGAATTTTTTAGGGAGAGAGGAAAAATAAAATATTTTCTTTAATATTTTTATTTCTATTTCATCAATACGCCATTCAAAAATCAATCATTAAAGTTATAATTCTAAATTTTGGATTGAGAATTGAGAAACACATTCCACAGACTTGAGAGTAGTCAAAAGAAAGTTTGTGATTCAGAAAAGTCATCATTTCCCCAAAAGGTGAATTTTCGTAAATTTTCATGTAATTTAAAAATGTGATATAATTTGTGTAAATACTTTATTTACTTCGTTGTATAACTGTTTTTTTATTATCGCTTTAATGGGATGGCTGCACCACTGCACCACCTACATATCTGCTGTACTTTAAATATTGTATATAAATTGTTGTAATTTATTACTTTAAATAAATATCCCGGCGGTGAATAGTAACCTCCGGCGGTGAATAGCACCTCCGGCGGTGAATAATAACCCCAGCGGTGAATAGTACCTAATTTGTTTCAATATTTTATTTACCTCGTTTTAATCGCTTTAATGGGATGGCTGCACCACTGTACCACCTACATATCTGCTGTAATTTAAATATTGTATATAAATTGTTGTCATTTATTACTTTAAATAAATATCCCGGCGGTGAATAGTAACCTCCGGCGGTGAATAGCACCTCCGGCGGTGAATAGTAACCCCAGCGGTGAATAGTACCTAATTTGTTTAAATACTTTATTTACCTCGTTTTAATCGCTTTCATGGGATGGTTGCACCACTGCACCACCTACATATCTGCTGTAATTTAAATTGTATATAAATTGTTGTAATCCCGGCGGTGAATAGTAACCTCCGGCGGTGAATAGCACCTCCGGCGGTGAATAGTAAACCCAGCGGTGAATAGTACCTAATTTGTTTAAATACTTTATTTACCTCGTTTTATAACTTTTTTTTTATCGCTTTAATAGGATGGCTGCACCACTGCACCAATTTAAATATTGTATATAAATTGTTGTAATTTCTTACTTTAAATAATTTATCCCGACGGTGAATAGTAACCTCCGGCGGTGAATAGTAACCCCGACTATTTAATTTTGCTCGCTTTATTATATGCTATTTAAGGGGCTGTTTAATTTATTTCAACGATTTATGTTGTAAATATTTCAGACTTAGTGGATGTAAATATCACTTTTGCACAAACAGGAGAAAAGATAAAGAAATGGACAGGTAATGAAAAAGGTTAATAAAAGTGGTTAAAATTACAACCCACCTAAAGAACCAATATGATTAATTGAATTCGATCGGACGTTATACCGAATTTAGTGTGTCAAGGCTTGCCTTACATCAATTATTGTAATAAATTAGACAGCCCCTTTCATTTATTATTCATTCGGTTTTGTAATAATTATTTATTCAGACACTTGGACATTCGGACCCTCCTGCGTGAGGGCGCATTTGGACATTCGGACCCTCCCTCATGAGGACAAATTTGTAATAATGTGTATGTCTTCCAACCCCACGTCTTTCTCCCTTTTATTTCACTGCTTATAATGGTTAGATTAAGGACATCATGTTTAAATTAGCATTTTCCATGATTTGCATCCATTCGTTTGCATGCATAAAAGTTCGACTCATCATATTATTCAAAATGTCAAATTCAAACTCTTTACTTGAATACATGCTCTATCATATGCCTTGAATTGACTCGCATGCCATGCTAGTAGCCGAGCTTTTTACTTGCATGTTGTATGTGTTGCATTAGCCATATCGCATTAAATAGGATCATGCATTTTTTTCTAATTGTTTACTTTCTTTTGACTCGCCTTCGCTTCGGACATAAGGTAAGTTTTTATGCTTTAGCATATTGCATAAGTGTGATTGCTGTCATATCAAACATACTACCATGAGGCTAAATGCTTACTTGATATACCTGTTTGAATGCCTGTGGATGAAGGCTAATCACTTAAATTGGGATAGTTTGATTCATGTATATATGAGATCACCATTTTCAGTGATACATATTCAAAACATTTCTTTCAAAACAAACATGGAATCAAACGTTCCAACTTTTTGTGAATAGTCTATACTTGTATGTTACATATAGAACAAGAGCATATATTGTACATAAAAACCACATCATGATTAGTAGAGGCCGATCTTTGATCGGGTGAGTGGGGTGTTCAATTATTGACCTTCCCCTCTCATACCTAAGTTCCCGAACCAAGACACTTTGGTAACGACGGACTAATGGCCTTTGGCACGAGTCACGGGTTTCCTAAATTTCCCATAAATATTTAGGTGGCGACTCTGAAATCTGGCAAAGCAGTCCATTTTTGGCATTTGATTCAAACATCGATTTTCCAAAAAACAATTGCCGGATTTGGACTCTTTTTGTGTTTTCACTGTTTCACATTGCACTTGTGAAATCAGATTCAGAACCAACACACAAGTGGAGTCCGAACTGTAAGGGCTATTTCATTCTTTCGAAAGGGGGCGCGAAAAGCCGAGCTACAAGGGCCCCTTCGGTAAGGCATACTACTTGGGAAAGCGATTCATCAGCCAGACCCAAGGCTAGGCTGATCCCGATGTTCCACATCCTCCTCCTCCCGGTATGAGGATTGCCGATGATCTTCACGACGGGCCTATGATCAACTTCTTGATGCAAGGAGAGGATAGTGATAGATACCATGGGGTTGGCGATTTCACTTCATTCTTGCAGGACCAGGTGATGGCGCCTCTTACCAGGGGTGTAACCTGCGTGCTTTCTGAGGCTACCATCACTACTGCTGGGGGTGCCCCTACTGCCACAGCTTCTGTACTTCCTGAGGCTACCGCCTCCATTCCTGGGCTTTTTGCGATTCCGACCGAGGTCGTATACAAGCGACCGAACAAGGTGATTGAGCAGATTCCTCTTGAGCATATCGAGGAGAGGGATCGCAGATTGGTGATCACTCTCGACATTGAGCAGGTACACATTCCTTTATACTTCTACCCATTGCACATTACTTTTGTTGTCCTCTGTTATTTCTGTTCACTGTACCCTGTTATTTCTGTTCATTCTTCTCAAATGCTCTTCCTTTTATAGGTACCCAAGGCATATGCTGACGACCTCCTCCTGACGATTGACCGCCTACTCCTCATGGTGTGGAGGAGACATACTACTTTGGCTACCCACGAGATTGAGGTATACTTTATCATTAGTTCACTATTGTTGCCACACTGTCTATATTTTTGTTAGTCCTTACTGATGTCTTTCCTTTTTTTAGCTTGAGCCAGCGCCAACAGCACCCGTAAGACCTCCTCCAGCTGGGAGGAGAATGAGACAGGGCCCAATAAGAGGTCGAGGAGGAGTTGATCAGGGGAGAGGCCAAGCGAGGCAACGCTCACCTTCGGAGGAGTCTTTTGATCAGTCTACGACCCCCGAGGACAAGAGGAGGTTGACTTGTAGTCCAGTAGCCCCAGTGCTGATAGTAATGCACCTCCTCCACAGCCAAGGAAAAAGAGGGCCAGGATGGGTTGATGATTCACTTTTCTTTTCTTTTCTTTTGTTTTGCTTTGTAGTTAGGGACTAGCTTTAGATAGGCCCTTGTATTTTGTTTTTGAAAACTTTTCTTTTGTTTGTTTGTTTGTTTTGTTTTGTTTTGTTTTTTTTTTGTTTTTGTTTTGTTTTTGTTTTTTTTTTTTTGCTATATTTGCTTTTCAAAACAATGATTTGGGGTGGACCCTCTAGCTAAAAAAAGAATATTTGGATGACTTCTCTTATATAATGTGACATGTGATGAATGAATGGTGCTTGCATGATAATCTTGCACAAGATTGTTACAACTGTGAATGCTCGCTCTTGAATTGATTCTCGAATCGGATAACAACTTTCAACCCATCAAAATACAGCTCAATAACAGGAAAAAAAAATGAAAACAACCTAAAAACACTAAACAACACTTGATAAAAACAAGATAAAACTCAAAACACAGCTCTAGTACACTAATGCAATAACCTATCTTCTCTACAACTGCTCTGCTTGGGCAATTATTGAGAGCCGGCTGGCTCCCAATAGGTGCAGCTGGCTCCCAATGAAAGCCAATCGACACTAAAAAAGATGTCGGTCAGTGAAGTCCAGCTGTCATGCACTGCTCTTTCTCAATGTCTATGAAAAGTGATCCCAAGCTATTATATCAGCAAAACAGCAAGATTTTGATATTTTGCTCCCATGATGGAGATCCTTCCCAACAATAGGCTCTGATACTGGATAGCCACTTTAGACGGCTCAGAAAAGGTGAATTTTCAAGGTTTTGGCCTAAACGCTCTTTTCCCTTTGAGCCGCACTTTGCTTTGCTTGTTGTTCTTCCATGTCGCGGTATGGTGCTGGAACCCAATTACACATGTGTTTCGTTTTGGATCACAAGAATTGTGTCCAACGCTCGAAGAATTTCAAGCATTAATGGAATCCTGGCATGACGAAAAAATTATGATGCAACCCCATTTCAACCATGCCCAGGCTTTAGAACATATGTGTGGGTTTTTAGTACATGAGGCTCGGTCCTTGGCCCGTGATGGGGAGCTAGACATCCCTGGCTTAGTTCATTGATTTTCTGCTATTGGAGACAGAAGTGACCTTCTTTGGCAAGGCTATCGGCAACATGCTCTATGCTTGGGCCTGCTTGTGCACTTCCTTCTTGTCCCTAATGTCGACGTAGCCAGCATCTGGTTGATCGAAGTGGCTCAATGTTTGAAAAAGGGAAAGAGTTGCATGGGTTTGGCCCTGGTCGAAACTTTGATGGGCCTTGATACTTTTTGTCGACGAGAGACTACTTGGTTTGTAGGGAGTCTGCTGCTTCTCTAGGTTTTTATTTCCCACCCTTCTTATTTATGATTTCACGCACCACTCAACACTAATTCTCTATTTTTCTCTATTTCCCTTTCCTTACTTTTCTCTCAACATCCATCTCTCTATTTTTAATCTCTCTAATTTTTCATCCCTTCCCAGGTATGGTTGATGGATAGGCTGAAAGTGGTGGACCCTTGCCCCGAGTACTCACCTAGAGCTTACTTTTTTCACCATCAGCTAATAGATTTCCCTTCAAAGGGATTGTGGTGCGATTGGATGTGTAACCAATCTGCAGCCAACATAGCATGGCGTTGCCTCTGGTTTAATTTGCATGAGATGAGCTACAACATGTCCCGCCAACCGGGTGTACAGTTGATTGGCCTCACACACTGCGTGTTTTATTTCCCCTTCCGATTCAGACGCCAATTTGGCCATGATCAGACACATCCAGATGAGGAGGCGGAGTACTCAGCTTCATTTCCTATTCGTGGTTCGCACTTGCCTTGGTACCTCACTGCTTGGAGGGCGAGAGAGCTTCTGGCCCCTGCCCCTAGCTTCAATTACGCCCTTTCTAAGGAGTGCTTGGCTTGGCTTGAGAACGAAGAACAAATTGGGCCATCTTTAGCTGCAGAAACTTCCACGAGTGCAAGCAGAAGACATAGAGCCACCTAACTCAACTGTGCCCCTAGTTTTACTGCTTTGATCTTTCTTTTCAAGTTTTATGTTGTAAAAGTAGTTTTGATCTAAATCAGAGAGTTGGAGAATGTACTTGTGTTGAAATCAATAAAATTAAAGTTGCGAGTACTAAAAATTTTCCTTTTGGTCTAAAAAAAGGTCCAAGTTGTAAAATGGTAAATTTTGAGGAAAATCAGCTTTTATTAAAACTTTTCAAAAAAAATTTTTAGAAACGATCACCACCTGACACACATAGAATCCATCCTCAAGATGTACAACCCCAAATCAACAAATCATGACTGCTCATAACCGCATTCACCATACTGATATTTCTACCAAAATGAAGATCACACAACTGAATAGAGAAAGATGACCTGATCAAAATGCATGAATAGGACAGTTGAGTTGGAGATTGTTACAGCCGAACTTCAGGATGAAGTTGCCTACGTATCCCAAAAATGGGAATCAGGACTTACGTAGTTCGGCTCAGGTTCACTCAAGTATTAACTCTCTCCTTTTGGCGTTCTAATTTTTGCCAAAGTTGCCCTTTCGGGTTTTCAACCTTGCGAGCTCAGTTTTTCTTTGTTTCTAATTTTTCATGCTCTAACTTTTGCCTAGGTCGTCCTTTCGAGTTTTTGGCCTAGCGAGCCTCTTAGGGGTAATATTTCTTTAACTTGTCCACATTGATCAGTTGTGAAAACTCTAAGCCATCCAAGTCCATGAGAATAGCCCCTCCTGACTAGATAGATTTGATGATATAAGGACCAGTCCAAATGGGCCTGAACTTGCCCCTAGGGTCATGGATGGGAGCCCGATTGTCTGTCAGTCCAAGTCTCCCTCCTTGAGATTCCTGGACTTAACTTTCTTATTAAAAGCCCTAGCGATTCTGCGTTGGTAGCCCTGGACAAGATACAATGCCCTTAGCCTTCTTTCATCAAACAACATTAACTCCTCAAATCTACTCTATTGCCAATCCACTTCTGCTATCTAACACTCGGCCATAACCCGTAGCGACGACACTTCAATTTCAATTGGCAAAACAACCTCCATTCCATAGACGAGAGAATAGGGGGTTGCCCCTGTAGATGTTCTGATTGAAGTTCTGTAGCCCTAAAGTGCAAATGGCAATTTATCCAACCAATCCCTGTAGGTCTCAATCATTTTCCTCATGATATTCTTGATATTTTTTTTCCCAGCCTCAACAGCTCCATTGGTCTGTGGTCTATACATCGATGACTTATGAAAAGCCACATTATATTTCTCAAGTAGATCCACCACCTCTTTCTTGAATTGTGAGCCGTAATCAGAAATGATCTCGTTCGGAACCCCATACCGGCAAATAATGTTGTTCTTAATGAACTTAGCCACATGTGATGCTTTCAACACAGAATAGGACTGTGCCTCCACCTATTTAGTAAAGTAGTCGATCGCTGCCAGAATGAACTCATGCCTATTCCTTTGGCGTGACTGCATCGATAACGTCGATTCCCCAGATTGAGAAAGGCCATGGTGAAGTCATGTTGTGGAGCTTTGATGGCGGAATATTCATGCGATTAGCATGGACTTGACGTTTGTGGCATCGCTGAACAAAACCAATATAATCCTCCTCTATAGTTGACCTATCACAGCCCAAACCCGCCCCTGAAAGTTTGGGCATGACCTATTCATAAACGGACATTTAACCTGGTATACATACCATATGGGGCCTGAACGGAGGCATTTAATATTATAGAATGACATAAAATCATATCCATTGAGCTATTAATGCCATGCCAGGATCACAAATAGTACATTCAGTAAAGAAACGTACAAAAGACATGTCCCTGAAAAGTAGTTATACACATACGGATATACAGTTCCAACCCCGAGACTGGGTGTATGACTAAACATTATCGACATTTCAACCGTAAACAGGCAATTAGAATACAAGCCAAAGCTTGACCAAGAGTTCACAAAATAAGACGGCTCCACCTAAGTGCCTAGACACATTGAGGTTGACAAAAGACAGACGAGCCTCAAGAGTTAAGACTGGCTCCCGGGTTGATTACCTACAGAAACAGACAAGATGCGGAGTGAGCAAAGCTCAGTGAATAATAGTACTTATACAGTTCAATGCAAAATTTAAATTATAATACATAACCACGCGTATGTAACTACAGAGTTCATATGATTAATCCAATGCTGTTTTACTTTCGGAACGGCCTTAGGCCCAGATATAACAGAACGGCCATCGACCTTGAAATAACAGAACGGCCATCGGCCCAGAAATAACAGAACGGCCATCGGCCCAGAAATAATAGAACGGCCATTGGCCCAGAAATAATCCAGAGGTACACAAATTCTTTCAATGTTTACATTCACATCAATTCCCAACCAACACATGTTAATGTAATGATTTACGGAAACCAAAACGTTAATAGCACTAAGCATTAACAGTAAATGTATATCAATGGCCCTATTACTCATTGTGTCATGGCGAGACGCTGGTTCCTTCTGGGGTATGCCCTACACACATATACAAGTCACAATTAATCCTTGTTCTTTGTTAATCAATTCCAGACTCGCTTTGGTTCGAACAAATTTGCAGATATCAAAAAGGCTTCGAACACAGATTCTAAAAATACCCGAGGGACGAACACGTAAAACAGAGAAAACCAATTTTTCTGTCATGGGCCGCACGTGCGGCTGTGAGCCCCGCACGTGCGGCAAAGGCTCCCGCACGTGCGGCTAGAAATCCCGGCACGTGCCTTTTTAGCAGTAGCAAAACTCACAAATTTCCCATTTTTTCGCACGTGCGGCAATTGGCCCCCGCACGTGCAGCCATGACTCCCGCACGTACAGCGATCCTGCACAGGTTCAGTCCGAAATTTCAAATAAAACCCAACTTTTGGCAAATGTTTACAAGGTTCCAAATAGGTTTAAAACATATGTTAATAAGATTTACAAACACACACCAATCTAGATGTAAACTAGAGCTTTACTTCTTAAATCCATAACCATGATTCAAGGAACTCAATTCTTTTTAACATATAACATCACACATGTAACTATGTAGGTGCAACATGAGGAATCAAGCAATATACGATAGTTCCTTTATAAACATAACATCATCCAAGTGACAAAACTTAATCCAAGGTAACAATGATCATACACTACGTTCAATTTCAAGTCTTAGATTACACAATCATGAAGAATTCTTACTCAAAGTTAGGAGAGGAGTTACAGAAGATGAGGAAACTTACTTTGAGCTTAAATCTTTCAAACCCCCCTTCAATTCTCTAATCTTTGATCTTGGTGAAGCTCTCTTCTGGATCCTTTCTCTCTACTTCTCACTACCCTCCCTCAGGAGGTGTATTAACAAAGTTCTTAAGTCAAATATACAAGGAACAAGTATATATATATATAAAGGTGGAGATAAGGACAAAATTAAATCAGTTTACACATTCCAAATTGAAATTTCACAGAAAATCATATTATGGCTTATAAATCATGCCGATCCCAAATGTAAAAACAAGTCCAAATTATTAGGCTTCTAAGGCCCTCAATTTCTAATAACAGTTCTAGTTGTAACAGATACTTTTCTTACCAAACAGATATAGGTCTCACCTCATAAGATCCTTATACTAAACTTAATTTCTCATGACATTTCACATTAAGCATTTAAGTGCACAGAGTAAGGGACTAGAATATGTCAGAAACATGTACGAGGGTCGGGGTATTACATGACCAGTAGTGGCCTTGTCTAAGGATTTTCCGGGCCAACATCACACCATTCATGTAGGCTCTACACTCTCCTCCATGGACAGCCTCCATAAGACGCTTTGATTCCTCTTCCTCCATGCATAGCTTATGCATTCCTAGATTGCCTCTTTTGTATAATTTACCCCCACAGATGATAAATTGGACAGCCAGACGCCCTATTCCTCGTTTGTCTTTGGCATTTACCCCTGGTGGATATGTCTTCTTTTCTAGAAAGTTACAAATATCGTAATACGAGGGGTTTTTGTCTTGCACTTCATCTATTGCAGCGACGATCTGGTAAGCAGGCGTATACTTCTGCTCAATAATGATTGGACGCATCTTTACTCCCAGTGGGATGTCTACCACAGAAGATAGAGTTGCTAGTGTATCCGCGAACCGGTTGTTCTCTTTCAACAAATATGTAAACGTCAGTTTTTTGAACCTAGGAATCAGAATATCCAAGGCCTGATGATACATCTTCATGTTCTCTTCTTTGACCTTCCAACCCTCGTTAGCTTGAGAGACAACCAAATTCGAATCTCCGATGACGTCTAACCTTTTTGCCCCTAGTTTTGGGGCAGCTTCCAAACTAGCAATGCACGCCTCATATTCTACTTCATTGTTGGACACTTTGAACTAGAGCTTGAACGCCAAGGGTATGTGGGAATCATCGGGTGTTATGAGCAACACAACTATCCCATAACCGTACTGATTAGTTGCCTCGTCAAAGTACATCGTCCACGTTTCCTCTTCCATATACAGAATCTCTTCATCTGGGAACAGGTACTCCACTGCCTCATCTCCCTCTATTGGGTGGTTTGCCAGGAATTTCGCCACAGCTCTCCCTTTAACTGACTTGCGTATAACATATTTGAGATCAAATTCAGAGAGAAGAAGCAACCAACAAGCTAGCCTACTCGTACACACTAGTTTCTCGAAGAGATATTTAATGGGATCTAATCTCGAAACCAAGATTACAGAATGAGCTAACAAGTAGTGCCTCAACTTCCTAATGGCCCATACCAAGGCTAGGCAGGCTTTCTCTAGGGGAGTGTAGCGAGTCTCGTAGTCCAGCATCTTTTTGCTCAAGTAGTAGATGGCCTTCTCCACTTTGGCTTCAGATTCTTGAGCTAGCATGCACCTCATAGTTGAGTGTATTATTGATAAACACAGAATCAAAGGCTTTCCCGACTCAGGTGGCAACAACACAGGTAGATTCTGGAGATACTGCTTGACTTGCTAAAAGGCAAACTGGCAGCGATCATCCCATTGAAATTTCTTTCCCTTCTTCAGGAGACCAAATAGCGGTTCACAAGTCCAGGTTAATTTTGAAATAAACTGCCTTATGAATTGCACTTTACCGAGAAAGCTGTGCACCTCCTTTTCAGTCCTCAGTGGTGGCATTTCTAAGATGGCCTTGATTTTGGAAGGATCGATATCGATTCCCCTTTGCGAGATTAGGAAACCCAACATCTTTCTTGTCGTCACCCCAAAGGTACACTTCTGGGGGTTCAGCCTCAATCTATATTCTCTGATTGCTGAAAAAATATCTCCAGTGCAGTGTAGTGGCCTTTTTGCTCCTTGGATTTGACAATCATGTCGTCCACATACACCTCAACCTCTTTGTGGATCATATCATGCAAAATGGTGGTTGCAACCCTCGGATAGGTAGGCCCAGCATTCTTTAACCCAAATGGCATGACTCGGTAGCAGTAGGTGCCCCATGGAGTAGTGAAAGTGGTCTTCTCCCTATCCTCGAGTGCCATCAGAATCTAGTTATACTCGGAAAACTCATCCATGAATGAGAACAGTGCGTGGCCGACGGTGAAGTCTACCAACTCGTCTATGTGTGGCAAAGGGAAGTCATCCTTTGGGCTGGCCTTATTCAGATCCCTGAAGTTGACACAAACTCTGATTCTACCATCCTTCTTTAGAACTGGAACAATATTGGCCAACCATGTTGGATACTCAGATACAAGCAAGAACCCTGCCTCAATCTGTTTGGTAACTTCTTCCTTAATCTTCAAAGCCCAATCTGGGTGAACTCTGCGTAGTTTCTGCTTAACTGGTCGGGCCTCGGGGTCAAGAGGGATCCAGTGTAGTACAATCTCAAGATCGATTCCAGGCATGTTTTTATAGGACCACTCGAAAACATTGTTGAAATCTTTTAATAAAGCGATTAAACGCTCGCGTTCCTCTGAAGACAACGTGGACCCGATCAAGACCAAGAGAGGATCTTCCTCAGTGTCCACGTTAATTGATACGATTTCATCTGTACAGGGTTTAACACACTTCTCCTCCTCATGATCAACCAAATTTTTCAAAACTCGAGGAATTTCTTCATCTTCGTTTAAGTTGAAATTTCAAAGATCAAGATCAGCACAACAAACCAAAGGCACAGAAAAGTAGGCAAAGTTCACAACATTCTCATTCGAAAGGTCCGGATCTTCAGTTACAGTGGACTCAAAAGAAAAGCTAAAAGACGACCTGGACATGACTTTGGTATCCGAGTTACCACTCCCAGAAGTACCAAAGTCAAAGGAAATCAAATCTGACTCCGACTCCACAGACTCAGTGGAATCATATCTGGACTCACTATCTGATCAAGAATCGTCGATGACGCCTTGCTCGAACTTTCAAACCAGACGTGGAGCCTCAGATGCATCCACAAGAAGACTAGTGAAATTTGCTGCTAGTGTATCCTTAATCATTGAGATAGTAAAACTACCTTCCAAGTTGACGGACTCAGCTCCAGTAGTAGAACTTGCCAGTAGGTCAGCCATCATTTTTCCTAACAGCTCTTCCTCTTCAATGTCCAGGCTTGCAGTCCTGCCTTAATCTGTGCTAGGGCTCAGGTGTGCTTGTTTATCCTCCTCTTCTAGTAACTATTGTTTGAAGAAGATCTCGAACCCTAGATACCTTGTCTTTGTTTCCTTGTCAAACCACGGCTCTGGGAATCCACAGAAAGGGAAGTCTTCCCCTTGGGGGACAAAACGTCCATTCAAGGTTCCTTGTATTGGTTTGTGGACTAACTTGTACTGTCTCCCAGTCCTCTTTGCTTTTAGCCTTCCTCACAACTCCTCCTCCTTTCTTCGCCAATCTATAGCAGTAGGTTTGTATCCCAGCCCAAAAGCGTAGGCGTTGTGGCTCATCTCCATGGAAATAGTATCTCCTTGTCTACCATTTCTGCCTAATCCTAATCCAAAAATATGCCCCTGTTTGTTCATCAGATAGATGGACTAAGTGCTTACGTAATTTCCATCCGCCTCTGCCATAATGGTTTCGACCAACCGGGCCTCTACCAGAGAGAAGCCAGAAAGGGACACGTCCTCTTCCCCATGTATGATATCTAATAATGGCGCGGGAGTTCCCTAGGGAGGATGGATCGCAGAATTGTCGTACACAATACCAATGATGGGTCGTTACATACACCAAATATAAACACTAAACTCTACCAAATTCTTTTAGAATAATGGCAAGTCTAGGTATCAATCCACAAGGACAAACGAGAAATTAAACTAATTTAATTGCTAGATTGCTAAATTAATTTTGATTAAAAAGATTGATGGGTATTATGACTAAACAAGAATTAAAATGAAATTGAATAATTAAATTGACAATTAAAATTAGGGTTTGAGATATTAATTTTTGGGAAAAATCCTAGGGCAAAGAATTCACCACTAACCAGATAAATGAGATTTAACATCGGCCTTCAATTGCATTCCGGTTTGAAATACCCAATATTTCACAACTAAAAGTTTGAAATATTGATCAAGAGGGTTGTCGCATTCAACGTACAGGCACAAATCATCCCGAGTAGCACGAGGTGTTTGCTCTTAACTATGGTAGCAATAGGACCCGTCTCTCGTAGCATGACTCGTCTCGTACTTTGAACACAAACAGAAAGAAAACTAATGTATGGAAGGCGTTAAACAATCACAGAGAGTAAAATACTTGAAGAAATGAAAAGAACAATTATTAAAAACTTCTAAATCATCCATGCATTGATTCAAACCGATTCACAATCAAAGCTTATGAAAAATCCTATTACATGGCTAGGGTTTCATCAAAACCCTAGAATTGGAGGACTAGCCACTCATGGAGGAGTGGGAAGAGGAAGAGGATGAGGAAGAAGGCCCCATGGAAGTTATCCTTGAAACTTGAGGAAAATCACTCTCTTGAAACCCTAATCTCCCTTTTTCTTCAAATAAATTTTGAACTGTCTTTCAGCCTCCTCTTTTTCCTTTTATTCCCAGCAGAAGAGCCTTAAAATTTCATACACGCAACCCTAGGTGAGCTGCTCGAGCGCCCATGTGGGCTGCTCGAGCGGTGGTGGGCCGCACGTGCAGTGAGGTGGCTGGCTCAGATTTTTTGTTTCTCGCCCGAAGAATTTTCTTTTGCACTCTTTTTGATTGAATTTGCATATTTCCTGCCAAATCTGTATAATTGCATAGAACACATCATCAAATAAACAAAATTGAAAGACTATAAATGTAACTTAAGCAACCTCAATGTGGTACCTTTCGGCCCACATCACATCCCCCAACTTACATTTTGCTAGTCCTCGAGCAAAACAAAAGAAATAAGAGAAGTAAAATAACTCTAAGCCACTTTCGTAGGAAACGTGATTGCATTTACCATATGCAACAAGCCTTTCAACCATGAGGTTACCCTAAGTGGACGAGTATAGTCTGTGAGGGTTTCCAGAAATGATACCCACAAACATCAACATATTCATTTATGCTCAACAATAATTAACCACACCACTCCATCTAACAATCAACTTATGTGCCACTACAGTGTGATATTAAGACATGATGAGTCATTGAAGGCATAGTGGACAAGCATGAAGGAATCTATTGAGCCAAAACCACAATTCATTAGTACAAAAGTAAAGTCCCCTGTACTTGTGATTGCTAGTAGACACATCATCAGCACCCTCGGTGTAAAGTGCAATCTCCATACTAGTTAACTGTCCACTATAATAGCCCACTGTAACTTATAATAACGCCCAACACATATAGAAAAACTAAACTGTTGCAACCAAGATTCTCAATTTTTTTTTTTTGGGAAGACTGTGCAATGTTCTGATCCATTAAGCTTTCTAATCAACCCATGTAAGAAGCATTGGGCCAATGACTCCCAAACTAGACGGTTTTAGGGCACTAGGTGTGAAGACACCCCTACGGGCTTAATAACTCACACTGAAAGGGCTACGAATTCGAACAAGTCATTCTCCTTATGTTTCCTTAACCGTGCAACATCACTTTCTAATTAACCCATGTAATAAGTATTGGTCCAATGACTCCCAAACTAGACGGTTTTAGGGCACTAGGTGTAGAGACACCCCTACGGGCTTAATAACTCGAGTTAAAGAGGCTACGAACCCAAACAAGTCAAGTGTTCTTTTTTTTTTTTTTGTGTGTGTTTTTTATAAGAATCTTGGTTACTCATTTATTCTTTTATGTAACCCTGCCAATTATCAATGATGTACACCGGAGATTAGAATAGAGAGGTCACTGCTATGAAAGTGTGTTCATGTGAATCAAGGCATACTCATGACAAGTGTACTAATACCACAAACACAAACAACTCTCTTAGTGCAAACATCACATGCGAGTATCTACTCAATAAACCCTTTTTATACAAGCCTACTTGTAGACTCGACTTTCTTCGCGCCCCCTTTCGGAGAGCTTGAATTGGTCCTATAGTTCAGACTCCTGTCACAGTTCTGAATCTAATCTCACAAAGTGCAATGTAAGACTCATAAACACCAAAGAGTCCAATCTGGCAAATCATTTTGGAAAATCAGATTTTGAATCAAATAATGCCAAAATTGGACTGCTTTGCCAGATTACAAAGTCGCCACCTAAATATTTTATTTTGGGGAAATTTAGGAAACCCTGACTCGTTCCAACGGCCACGTGTCTGTCATCACCATAGTTGCCTCGGCTTAGGAACTTGGGTACGAGAGGGGAAGGTCTTGAAATGGGCACTCCCGCTTGCCCGATCAAAAGATCAGCCTCTACTAAGCATGATATGTTGTTTTATAAACACATGTGTTCTTATTTTGATTATTAGCTAACTTTACTATGTGACGCACACAAGCAAGTATAGACTAAATTGCGAGATTTGGAATGAATTCAACTTGTGTTTGCTTTCGAAAATGGTTTGAAGTTGCCACCCTCAAGTGGGCTTAAAAAAACATGATGGTTTGCCACTTCACAAAGTGGGCTTAAAACATACATTCGCCGAATTGTTCCAATTCAAGCAACGCAGCCTTCATCCACAGGCATTCATGCAGTTTAGCAAATAAGCAAATAGCCTCATGGCAAGCATGCGAAACATGGCATCACTCACACTCATGCAAGTATGCTAAAGCGTAAAACTTACAATGTACTCCAAGCCAAAACAAAAGCTAGTTAGAAACAAGGCATGATCCTAACTATACAAAATGCCTAATGCAACACATGCAATAATGCAATTAATAGGCTTGGCTACTAATATGGCATATGAATGCAACAATTTGATATCATGCTTTGAAACACGTATTCAAAGAAGTGTATCGAAATTGAGATGCAGTTTGAATGATGCGTCGAGCCTCGGTACATGCAAGACAAATGAATGATGCAAACATGCAAGCATAAACTATGCTAATTGAAACATGTCCCTAATCTAACCATTGAAAGCGGGTAAATAAAAGGAGAAAGAAGTGGGGTTGGAAGACATACACACACACGCACACTTATTACAACATTGTGCCCTCGCGAAGGAGGGTCTGAATGAATAAGCTAAGTTAATCTAAGCTAAGCTAATTATTACAAAACAACTAATTAACTATTCTAGCTAATCAATTATTACAAACCGAATTGAACAACTAGCTACGCTAAGCTAATTAAAATATTACAAAACAGATTAAACTAATTAATTACAACACATGTATTAATTAGCTACAACTAGCTAATATAGCAATTAAGTGGCCTCGCGGGCAAGGGAGATATGCATGCTCGGTTGGCGTCCTCCCAAAAATCCACCACCTTGCCATCAGTTGCCTCTGTTTGCACTCGCTTTGATCTCTGAACATTGTACCAACTTCCAGACTGCCTTTGCTCCAACACAGGAACATATTTGCACAAAAAATGACTAGTGGCTGGTCAGCCACAAAAAGTGGCTATCGGCCACCTTAACTGGCCGGTCGGCTAGTTTAAGTGGTCGGTCGACTACTTCAGGTGGCCGGTTGGCCACCCATTTTTCCAAACTTCTGTTTTTGCTGCAACAGAGAGCAACAGAGGAAAAACAATGCATTTTTCAAGGAATGTGTGTACTGCCACCCTCCTTATCATTTCTCAAGCTCAAAAGAGTGTAGCACTTGGCTCTCAAGCCACCAATCAAGCATTTTCAATGCATGATGGCCAAAGAGTCAAGCTTGTACAAGCTTAATGAATGCACAAATAAGACTCAAAGGACCACCACCCTATCATGCATGATCAAGGGTGACGGTGACCAAGAAAAACGACACGTTTCATCACTTTAAGTATGAAACATCCCATTTTCCTTGTGTTTGGATTAACGTCCGATCCAAACACATGCAATACAACACAACATGCTTATCTTGCTCAGGTTTTACTTTGTTCATTTTGTTTACACATTTTACATTACCGATTAGTCCTTTAAACGATTAAGTCCAAAGTGAGAGTCCTTTAATTGGAAAGAGGGCCTAAGCCACAAGCACCTTGGGCATGAAAGGGACCTCATGCTGTTGGTTAGTAAAAACCCTCAGGAGAGGATTAAAACCATTAGGCATGAGAGCCTTAATTTCACACTCAAGCCAACAAGGGGCTCAAGGCCACTTTCAAAGCAAAGTAAAAAGTGAAGAATAGAGGGAGGTTGCAGACATTTCAGTGCTGATATGGCATGCAAGAAAAAGACACTAAATCATGCAAGCAACACATGCAAGATATGTTCAAAAGCCAAAAACACTAAACTAGTGCAGAGCACTATACTAGAGGCATGCAATACCAAGCTCAAATGACCAAACCAGCTCAAAAATAGAGCTAAAACATGCCAAAACTATGGCTAAAACATGCTAAGATTGAACCATAAAAGGCTAAAAAAAGATGCTCATATGTTAGATCGCAAGCAAGACTCAAGACACAACTCTCAAAAGCAATGAAAGAGTGAAATAAGTGAGAGTGTGACAGAGTTATATTCACTAAAATTACATGTAAAATGATGCTATAACATGCAAGCCACTCAAACACTTGATGCTTAAAGCCTCAAAACAATGAGCCAGTGGAGACCATTGCACTATAGCTATGCAATACAAGCCTCGAAGGACTTAACCAACCCAAAATAGAGTTAAAGTAGGCCAAAATAGTAGCTAAAACAAGCTGAAGTTAAGCTACCACAAGCTACAAAAATAGGCTAAATCACGAAGCATGCTAGACTAGTAAGGACAATTGCACTAAAAGTACAAAAAGCAAGCAACAAGCGCTCCAACCAACCCAAAACAGAGTTAAAACATGCAAAAACAAAGCCTAAAACGTGCTTGAACTAAGCTATCACAAGCTACAAAATCAAGCTAATATGTACAGCTAACTAGGCATGCAAGAGAGACACAAGGAGGGGAGGCTAACCCCTACATTTTTGGACTTCAAAAACCGCTGCAATAACTTTGAATTTTAGTGGTTTAAAGGGCCAAAAAGTTTGATTTAAAGGTGGTAAGAAATAGCACAAAAGGCTTCACAAGCCAAAGAGCAAAAAGGAGAGACAACCCCCTTACTCACCAAGACTTAAAATACCATTTTCAAGCCTCAAAAACAGAGTTTTTTGTAGTTGAAAAACCAGGTCAAAACAATACAAAAAGATGGCAACACAAGTTATGCAAGACAAGTTCTAAAGATGAGTCTTATACCTCTTGAAGCATAAGACAATTTCAGGCACAAATTCAAGCTCAAAACCCCTTCTAAAGCTCAAAGGAGGCTCCAAGAGAGCTTCAAGCAACCTCATCCCAAAGATGAACCACTTTGGTGAAGGGTTGATAGGTTAAAGTTGGAAGTATACAAGCTTTTAAGCACAAAAGCTCAAGAGAGAGAGAAATCTAGAGAGAGAGAGGATTGTAGAGAGAGAGATTTTAGACAGAGAGGCTCCCAAACTTTTTAACCTTGCAATATGAGAGATATGGCCTCTATATATAGAAAAATACAAGCCTTCATTGAAAATATCTGAATTAGAGACAGCTGGAGTAGTGCAGAACAGCTGGAGGAGAAATATCTGCAAATTCTGAGCTTTCTGGACACTTGTGGCTGACTGGCCACCATTGGTGGCCGACAAGGGTCATTTCTGGCTGACCTATGGCCGGAAAACTCCATTTGTGGCTGGCACACTCCCCTAGTGGCCGACAACAAAAATTGGTTCATTGCTCCGACTTCAAACAGGTATATCTCCTTCGTTTGGACTCCTTTTCATGTCATTCTTGAGTCTAAATTGTAGCCCCAAAAGTCTTATTTCCAATGGTGGTAGCCTTACATCAAAATTTCAAGTGTGCTAAGAGATATCCTTCTTTTAGTGAAGACTGCTCATTTTCAGCTCAATTGGATTGATGCCTAACTTCAACCAGCCATATCTCCCTCATTGGACTCGGATTTAGGAGATTCTTGAGTGTAAAATGAAGCCCCGAAAGTCTTATTTCCAACGGTGATGGCCTCATAACTTAAGTCCAAGTGTACAAAAGGATAGGCCTGATTTCGCGAGGGCTACTCGACTCTCTCTTAACGGTTTATGCCCAACTTCTCTCCCAACTTGGTTTCTTCTCTCCCCTCCAATTTTCTTCAACGCTAAACCTCTAAACAAGGTTTTTTGAAAGATTTTCAAAGATTTTACCTCTCTTTCATTCATTCCCACTTTGTCCTTGCTCGGTTTACCGAAAAGCGCAACATTTAACGAAATACGAGCCTCAGAACAACATAGAAACTTTTTTTCAAAAATTTCTTGAAAGAGAGGGTTTTAAGGTCTAAAATATTTTTGGTCAAAATGGTTTTGGTCCAAAAAGGGGTTGTGGGTTGGGTTTTGACGCTCTCCTTGCCGAAGAATTCGAACCTTCACACAAGATAGCCTGCACCATCAAGTAAGCAATTAGTGGCGCCCAAGTCTTATGGGTAGTCAAAAATGGGGTGTCCACACTACTATGTTCCCTAATTAACATATGCTCATATCACTACCATACTAGCACAAAGTGAACATTAAGTGAAGTGATGCAATCAAGTGCAGCAAGAACAAACATAAATGGTTTTTACAAATACCCTCACCCCCCAACTAGAATACAACATCGTCCTCAATGTAAGCAATTGTACATAGATAGTAAAATGAGAAAGAGAGAGAGAGAGAGAGAGAGAGAGAGAGAGAGAGAGAGAGAGAGAAAGAGAGAGTGTAGTTGGGAAAGTGAGGAGGGTCAACAAGTGGGTCTAGGGTTTTCTCAAGGAAATTTTCGTTTTTTTTTTTTTTTTTTTTTTTGAAGAAATAAAAAAAATAAGTAAATAAAATTTTTAAAAAAAAATTTAAAAAATAAAATTTGCAGGTTTTAAATTTTTTTTAATTATATATATATTTATTATTATTATTATTATTATTTAAAGAGAAATAAATAAAATTAAAGAAACTACAATTTTTATTTTCAAATAAGTAAATAAATAAAATAAAATAAAATATGCAGGTTTTTAATTTTATTTATTTATTTATTTTTAATGTTTGGAAACAAGCCGCTCGTGCACTCATTTGGGCCGCTCTAGTAACGGAATTAGGTCGCTCCTACGACTCTTGTGCAGAATGCTTTTGGGCCTGGTCCTTCGCTCGTGCAGTGGAACTTTTTTTTTTTTTTTGAATTAGGCCGCTTGTGCGCCCAATGGGGCCGCACGAGGGCTGAATTTCAGGTGCCCCAGCGGCGTTTGCATAGAATGCTTTTGGGCTTGGGTTGCTCGTGTGCCCGTGTGGACCACACGTGCAGTCTGCTGCAATTTTTTATTTTCATTTTAAAACCAAGTACATCCCAAAAATTTTATTTTAAATAAAAAAAACCAATCACAATCCAAATAAAAATTTAAACCATTTCTACCTTCAATGCACATCTGAAATAAAAAATAGGACATCGAAAATATCGAAATGCGCAACAAAGATATAATCTTCCCGTGAAAACCACAGGTACTACTTTTCTCCCTAAAGTGTTTGTAACTTTCTCTATTCTCCAACAGGGTGATAGACTAGGTTGATTTGGTATCCAGAATCGAGGCACATAAAGCTAACTCGACCTATGGGGCTACCATACAGAGTTCAAGCTGATGGTGGTTTTGAAGCAATCTCCACACCCCTGAGTATTTAAACCAGACTCTAGTCTCGAAAATTCCAAACCTTTGCGTTCTAGGCTTTGCCATTCGAACTCTAGTTTCCACCGTCTAAGTTGGTCTCCTAGGAACTCACTACAAACACAATTAGGTGGATATACCAGACCGTTAGGTGCCGTTCGGGCACAGCTAACACCAAAGGAATTACACCTTTAGAGGATTTAAAGTCTCCTAGACTTCACATAAAGCACAACAAGAATAAATAAAAATAGAATAAAATGGAAAAGAAGGAAAAGAGAACAAGACATCAATAAAATGGAAAACAAGGAAAAGAGAACAAGACATCAATCTCTCAATCATAGTAAAAAGGGTCCATCAAAGCAACAGACTCAATCATATCCCCATTCACAATCCCCTCTATATATGGCTTCAGTCTTTGGCCATTCACTTTGAAAGTGTGGCCATTCCTTGGATCTTGCCCCTCAACGGCGTCGTGAATAAATGCCTCTACAACCACAAAGGGACCATCCCATCTTGATCTAAGCTTACCCGGAAAGAGTCTCAATTTGGAGTTAAAAAGCCATACTTTTTGGCCGGGTTCAAAGGATTTTCTATTAATGTGCTTATCATGGAATTCCTTAGTTTGAGCTTTAAAAAATTTTGAACTCTCATTTGCATCATTTCGAATTTCCTCCAACTCATCGACATGTAATTTTCGGTTAAGCCCAGCCGTGGCTATATCGAAGTTAAACTTCTTTATGGCCATAACACTCGATGCTCAAGTTCAACCGAAAGGTGGCAAGCTTTGCCAAACACCGCCCTATATAGTGACATCCGAATGGATGTCTTATAAGCAGTGCGGTAGGCCCATAATGCATCAATCAAGCATTTTGACCAATCTTTCCTATCTAGCCTCACTGTTTTCTCTATTATATGCTTCACCTCCCTATTAAAGACTTCCACTTGGCCACTAGTTTGAGGGTGGTATGGAGTGCCCACTTTATGAGTGATAGAGTATTTCTTAACTACCGACTCAAAGAACCGGTTACCAAAATGCATACCCTGGTCACTTATTGTGGCTCTAAAAAACCCGAAACGACTAAAGTTGTTTTCATGCAAGAATTTGATTACTACTTTATGATCGTTTGATTGGATAGCTATTGCCTCCACCCACTTAGACACATAATCCACTACCAAGAGAATATACTCAAACCTGAACGACAATGGGAAAGGGCCCATAAAATCAATCCCCCAAACATCAAAGACCTTTACCACAAGAATCGGGGACATTGGCATCATATCACGACGAGATATCGAACCCATTTGCTAACAGCGCAAACAAGTTATACAAAATTGATGGGCATCTTTAAAAATTGTGGGCCAATAAAACCTGCTTTGTAAAGGCTTGGCGGCCATTTTATGCCCACTAAAATGACCGCCACATGTAGAAAAATGACAAAATGTAAGAATGTTATGCACTTCACTCTCTAGCACACACCGTCAGATCACTTGGTTAAAGCAATATTTAAACAACTCCAGATCCTCCCAAAAATAATACCTGACCTGCGAAAAGAATCGGTCTTTGTCTTGCTTAGACCATATTTGAGGAATTTGCCCAATGCCCAAGTAATTCACAATATGTGCAAACCACGGGGGGCTCACTCGTGACACAAGAAGTTGTTCATTTGGAAACGAATCATGCAAAGTTAAAGGGTCATTATTATACACAACAAGGACTTGGGAGAGGTGATCCGCCACCACATTCTCAAATCCTTTCTTATCTCGGATCTCTAAGTCAAATTCCTAAAACAACAATTTCCATCTAATTAACCTAGGTTTGGTCTCTTTCTTTGATAGTAAATACCGCAAAGCGGCATGATTTGTAAGACTTCGACCTTGGAGCCTAAGAGATAGGACCAGAATTTATCTAAGGCAAAGACCACAACTAGCAACTTTTTCTCGGTAGTAGTGTAATTCAATTGTGCATCTGAGAGAGTGTGACTAGCATAGTATATAGCATATGGTACCCTATTGACCCTTTGGCCCAACATAGCCCCGACAGCATAATCTGAGGCATCACACATGATTTCAAAGGGAAGCGACCAATTCGGTGATTTCATGATTGGGGTTGTAGTAAGGGCCACTCTTAGTGTTTCAAAGGCTTTCAAACATGTCTTATCAAAATAAAAGGTGTGTCCTTAGCAAGTAAACTACACAAAGGACGTGATATTTTACTAAAGTCTTTGATAAACCTATGTGTAGACATCCCATTTTTGACCGCCCGCAAGACTTAGGCACTTGGTTCAATACACTCAATGATGAAAGTTGAATTATGAATTCGCAACGATTCAGATTCAGTCAGGCTCCCGAAATAACCTCAAATCTTTAACATTTACCTTGTTTGAACCCATGAGTTTCATTTTTAGACCTTTTCCTACCCTGAGCTGAGTTTGAACCAAAAAAACAGGGGAGGCCATCAAGGCTCGGCCGTGCATCAGTGATGGCCAGCCGGCCCTCGATGGCGATAAACACTGTTCTGTGCGGGAAGTCGCCAGCTGTCCATTTTTGAAGATGTTTATCACCTTTTGAGCTCAAATTCTATAAAACCGAAGCTATGGGATTGTTTTGACGGTTGAACAAAAATCTAGAAGTGATATATACACCTTGAGAGCTCTTGTCTCGTCCTTCTTCCATTGCAAGTTATCTTTGAGCTAACCTAGCTTGTTTATACCACCTCTATACACCATACACAACCTTGTCTTACCACTCTAAAGCCTTTGTTGATCTTCGAGAAGTATAATTCAATCTTGAGAGTGCATTGAAACCAAGTTTCAAGCATCAACAACAAGCTTACCCCTTGAAAGGTATAGGCTTGTATTCTTCTCTCTTGCCTTCATTTCTATCACTTACTTCGTAGTTCTTGCTGTTTTGAGTTGTTTTGAGCTCATTCGAAGTGTTTGGAGTTAGGTTTGAAGAGTTACCAAAAGGGTAGAGAGAGCATGCTCTTTCTATACCTTTACTTATAACTCAAACCTTCTCTTTTCCACTCTTTTCCTTTGATATTTACATTGATTTTTAGAGGTGTAGAAAGGCTAAAAATCATGTTTTGAAGCTTAAAAAATAGAGGGGTTAGCCACCCCTCCTTATCCTTGCTTACTAGCCTTAATTCTCTTATTTATTGTGTAGCCTTTCAAGCTCTTTTCATGCATTTTCTACCTCTGATTTTCATATATTAAGGGCTATTTTAAGGTTGTCCAAGCCTTTTCAATTGGCTCATAAATTGTTTAGTACATTTGTGATCTCATAAGTTGGCATACTTTTCACTGGTCATGCTTTCTTTGTTCATTTCCATGTTTGGAGTCTCAGTTTAATAATCAATCCATTATTCATCTCTTTTATACTTAAGAATGATTTCAACCAATTGAGGTTGTTCAAATCATGTAAGAAAGGTTCCCATTTAATGGCTTAATCTTTCCAAAGATTCATTGCCAGCTGATTGGCCTTTCTCTCATTCTTTAGAAGAACCTCTTGTTTGACATTACTTCTTGTTTAGAGGACTTTAAACATCACCATGGACAAATGGACTAAAGAATGGAAAGGCCTAATAAAATTGGTTTAAAACTTGGATCAACACACTTAAACAAAATGGCTTAAAATTGCTTCAACTTGGTTAGACGTTATGCCAAGTTCCTTGTGTCAAGAGTCATCACATGTTAATTCATAGCATTTTGATGATTTTTGAAGCGTTACAACCTCCCTTTTTGAGTTCATACTGTGACAAGAGGGAGGGGTGGTCCTATTTTTTGCATTTTTTTATCAACTTTTGTCCAAAATTGAATCCAAGATCATCAAGCAATCATATTGCTCATTGATGGTTTTGGAATCAATTCCAACCAACTCTCGAGGATTTCCCATGATAGAGAAGGAAGGAAGGAAGGACAAACAGAGCTTGAAAATGCTCTATCTGCACTGATTTCACCTTAAAGCACAGAAACAGAGCTTTGCACCAAATTGATGCACGATTGGCCATCTGTATACCCGGCCGGCCATCAGTGATGCACGGCTAGCCCTTGGTGTGTGGCCAGCACTGCAATTTTGCAGAAATAGAGGCAGTGGCTAAACGTGAAATAGAGATGGCCTAGACAGATAGAGTATGTTTCAAGTGATAAACATGCCACCATCATCCATCTTCCATTATGTTCTTATCAAATGCATTTAATCATTGCATTAGTATTATTGTCATTGGTTGTGTATTAATTGAGTTGTAATATTTAATTAGTCTCATTAGTTGCAGCTAATTAGTTGATATTGTAATATTTGATTAGCTTATCCTAGTTTCTTAATTAATTAGCTTAGATAGTTAGTTAATTATTCATTTCAAGTGTTGTAATAAATTAGTTAATTAGTTTAGCTATTTATTCAAGTTTTGTAATAATTAGCTTAATTAGCTTAGCTTAGCTTGATTAGCTAGTTTATTCATTCGGACTCTTCTTCGTGAGAATAAAATGTAATAATGTATATGTCTTCCAACCCCACGTCTTTCTTCCTTTTATTTAATCGCTTTTGATGGTTACATTAGGGACATATTTCAATTAGCATACCTTATGTTTGCATCCATTCATTTTGTCTTGCATGCACCGAGGCTCAGCGCATCATTCAAACTGCATTGTCATTTCAATACATTTTTTGAATACGTGCTTAGACCGCATGTCATTTAATTGAATCATATGACATATTAGTAGCCGAGCCTATTAATTGCATTATTGCATTTGTTGCATTAGACATCTTGTATACTTAGGAATCATGCATATTTTTCTAACTCTTTTGTTTTATCTTAGCTTGGAATACTAGGTGAGTTTTTAGTGCTTTAGCATACTTGCATGAGTGTGAATGATTGTCGTGTCTAGCATGCTTACCATGAGGCTAAGTGCTTACTTGCTAAACTATTTGAATGCCTATGGATGAAGGCTTGTTGTTTGAATTGGAACGATTCAATAAATGGACGTTTTTAAGCCCACTATGTCTAGTGGCAAATTCGCACACTTTAAGCCCACTTGAGGTGACAAAATCAAACCCTTTTCGCAAAACAAACATGAAATTGAGTTGTTCCAATTCTTGCAATTTTAGTCTATACTTGCTTGTGCGCATCACATAGTAATGCTAGCTTAAATAACCGGAACAAGAGCACGTAATATTGATAAAAATCATATCATGATTAGTAAAGGCCGATCTTTGATCGGGCAAGTGGGGGTGCCTAATTCATGACCTTCCCCTCTCGTACCTAAGTTCCCAAGCCAAGACAACTTTGGTGATAATGGACACGTGGCCTTTGGCACGAGTCATGGGTTTCGTAAATTTCTCCAAAATAAAATATTTAGGTTGCGACACTGTATCTGGCAAAGCAGTCCAATTTTGGCATTTTTGATTCAAAAATCGATTTTGCAAAAGATTTACCGAATTTGGACTCTTTGGTGTTTATCAATTTCACATTGCACTTGTGAGATTACATTCAGAACCGCGGGAGTCTAAACTATAGGGCTTCTTTCGAACCTTCCGAAAGGGGGCCTGAAAAAGATGAGCCACAGTTTCTAGCGACTCTGTTAGGGATTTAGAGAACTTGACTCGAACTCATGATATGACATTTTATCTACACTTATGTGTTTCTTTGCATTTGTATTTGCATTTGCATTAGTGCGCCTAAGTCACTGTGTTTGCCATCTGCTATTCTTGAACGGTTTGCCGGAGGCTTGCTCGGAAAAGTTTGCCAAAAGGCTGACCAATTGTGGGCTTTGCCACGATGGGAACACAACCTGTTGATCTGGACTACCGTTGTACCGTTTGATCCTCCTTACACTTCTCGGTGTTAGGTGTGAGAGGTATATTAGGTAGTCTTACTGAGGTACCCTTTTTGACCATTCGGCCTAGTTGCATATCGAAAGCCATAGAGACTGTTCCAAAATAGGACAGGCTGCTTACCCGAATATAGGATTATGTGAAACCACTTTCTTTGAATAGTAAACCCTAGTTCCTGACAAAACTAGGACAGGGTAACCCTACCCCCTCATAGGGGTGTTTTGACTCTCACTTAACTTGTATGTGTTTTTAGAGTTAAACTCTACAAGAATGTATGTATTAGTTACAAGTTTGGGTATTAGATTTGGGGGTCAGAGTTCAGAGTTGAATACAGTGCTGCAGCTTTTGATTACAACTGTGTCTTGTTCACATCTGAGCTGAGGTGCTGTGCGATTTTTTATTTTCGCTTTCTTTTTACTTTATTTCTTTTTGCAAGGTAGTTAATCACAATTGCTTCGGATAGTCCTGTTACCCCCCAAGCACTCTTGACCCGTGTGAGAAGATTTTACAGACTTGGGAATCTTGTTAGGGGACAACTAGTTTTTGCTTCACTCCCACCAGTTACGAGATGGAGGAGGGTTAGGCATAATTCACCAGTCCAGCAGTCACCTTTTATTTCACCTGCGCTCAGTCAGGCTCAGTCTGCTACTTCCATTCTAGTAAGAGATTATTCGCCAATTCTGATGGCTCAACATCCCCCGGTTAGCATGAAGACATGCTTCGTCATCTCCAGTAAACCATTGAAACCATGCAGACAGATACTACCCACCAAGCTGAAGTTACAGCCCATCAAACGGAAGTGATAAATAGGCTACAATAATAACAACCACCGTAAACAGCAACTTTTGCTTCCCATGCACCTTTAGTGGATAATCTAGCACCTAGAATCACTGTCAATGTCCAAGAGAATTTGGGCATCCCAATAGACCCCATCCCACCACAACCCTCCAAGGCACCAATGTACCAAACTGAGGTGCCATTTGAATTCGAGGTTGACCCCACCGCACTAAAGGTCAACAAGCTAGAAAAGCTTTTCAAATAGGCACAGGGTGTGAACTCAATCCCTGACATCGAAGATGGATACACCGACTCCACAGTAACTCTATCGAATAGATTCAAGATGCCTCATATAGACCAGTTTGATGGCTTAAGGGATCCCATGGTCCATTTGCGGTTATTCTCAGACATCCTATGACCAATGGGCCTTACCAGACTTCAAAAGTTGTCACTTTTCGGTCGGACCTTGTTAGGAATAGCGGCAATCTGGTATGCAAAACTCGAGGACTCTGTGAAGCGGAGTTGGGAGGAAATGGCTAAGGCCTTCATCGCGTAGTACTCTTGTAATACCCAGATCAAGGTCACAACCCGTGATCTTGAAGCAACCCGTCAGGAGCCAAATGAGGGCTTCTCGAACTTTGTAACTAGGTGGAGGGCCAAGGCTTCGATGATGACTATCAGGCCGTCCGAGAAGAATCAAATTAGAATGGTGGTCTGCAACCTGCAAGGAAAATTATTGCAGAAGATGATAGTCTTGCCATTGTTTACATTTGCTGAGCTCCACGAGATAGGGGTTTAGTTGAAGATGCAATGAAACAAGGGTTGATAACTGATGAAAAGTAGCAGCCTAAGAGGCCTTTCACACGCAGTTCCAATGCAACCACGAGTGGAAGCACAACTGCATGGCCATCTGATGTGAATGTCGTCACCACCACACCCAAAACTGCCAACCCATTCGCCAGTACAAATCCACAAACCTCAAACAACCAAGCCCGATCTCAAAGGGTTTTTACCCTGCTATATATCCCTTTATCCCAAGCCTTGAGGGCGCTGATCAAAAAGGGGCATCTTAAGCCGTTAGAACAACGCCCACTACCCGATCCTATCCCACCTAAACACAACCCAGCCAAATACTGTGCTTCTTACCAGCAGCACAGTCACGACACCGACCAATGCTACAGGCTACATCATGAGATTCAAGATCTCATTGACAACAAGGTGATAGCACCACCTCAAAAGCCAAATGTAACCACAAATCCTCTCCCAGCTCACAACCAAGTTCCCCCACCTCAGAACCTAAATCTAATACATACACTAGCTATCCCATATGACCCCAGTGTATACATTACCCCTTCCCACCTACCCAAACTGGCCTTGTTCATCCTTGAAAGCACGGACTTGCGCATGATGAACACTTCCATTCTACAACCTGAACCCGTGGTGGTGACAATGGCAGAATGAGGGCGGTTGGCCTTGGGGGAGAATGTCAATCCATTGCCTGAGAGCTTTACGAATTTATCTGAGGAAGGGTATGACCCGTGCTGTTACATTATGCCAGTTGACCAAGCCAAAGGCAAAGTGGTATTGCCAACAGCAGTGGAGGTCAGTGTAGTTCGAGAAGATAGTCTAAGCCAAGGTCTAGATGACCTAGCGGAGCTGGAAGACGACTTAGATAATCTACAGTTCTACGATGAACAAGATCAGGGAGATGTGTAGATTGGCTAGTTTGATCTGAATGGGTCAACAGATAATTCCGGGTGGCTTAGTGATGAACCCGATTAGGAGGAAAAAACTGAACCAAAACCTGAAGAAAAGGAAGCAAGAATAGCTACAACGGCTAGAATGGTCGAAGACAAGGGGAAATTACCGGAGAGCACCGGTGTTAAGAATTTAGCTCAGGAATTGAGTGTTGTAATTATTGCTGAAACAGAGCAGGAAGCCGTGTTGAAGCGGTTTGTGTAAGAAAGGGACCAGGACAAACAGGAAGTTGGAAAAGCCCAACACCCTATAGGGGATGAGAGAATGATTAAACCAAAACTGGACAATTGTTTGTCGGTTGTCGGAGGTATATGATGGGAAGATAATGATCTGTATCTTGCCCACACTGATGAGGATTAGGGTGAAGACCTGCCAGACAACACCTGGTACTCTGAAGAAGTTGACCATATGATGAGGAGTGGGCGGTATTTCAAGCCCCCGCACTTGGACCAAGCTGAAGCCTCCAGAAAAGATAAAGAGGTAGAGAAGCAGAGGGAAAAGCAGTTAGAAGAAGAAGCAGTGCTGAAACAGTTAAAGAAGCTCCAGGCCGATATTTCAATCTGGGATCTGCTCATGGCTCCTCACATGCACCGACAGGCTGTGCTATCAGTGATGGAGAAGGCCAAATTGTCCATTGATACAACTCCTGAACAGCTTGTAGGGTTAGTCTTCCCTGGAGGTGCTGCACCCACTCTAACCTTCTCAGACAAAGAACTGCAGCCTGAAGGCTCAGCACATAACAAACCTCTGTACATATCAGTGGAGTGTAGGGAAAAATGGGTGCCAATGGTATTGGTTGATACTGGATCAGCAATCAACGCTTGCCCATCTCGTACAGCTTATGCCATCGGTCTGAAACCAGTAGATTTCGTGCCTACAGTCGAGGTGATTCAGGCATATAACAACACTAGCAGGGAGGTTATGGGCACAGTACAGATCAGAGTTCAAGTGGGCCCAGCTCAACAGGATATTGAGTTCCATGTCGTGGATGTGCCAGCTACTTTCAGTCTACTGTTGGGAAGGCCGTGGCTACACCAAGTAAAAGTTGTCTCCTCTACCCTCCACTAAATGTTGAAATACTCCCATAGAAAGGGAGTGGCTATTATGTTTGGGAATTCATCTATACATTCTCCGCATGAGGTAACTACACCTGTGCTGGAAATTGTTCATGGTGAGAAGGATGTTTTCCTCTCTGGATTTACCTTAGTTGAGGCCCGAGCAGTATAAACCATCTTAGCAGCTGATGAGGGCTTGTATGTCAGCGCCCAATCAATCTACTTCATGAACAAGCTTCAACATGTGCTAGGAATGGCTTTGGAAAGAAGTGGCCAGAATGGCGTTACCGCACTAGCCGATGTGCCACATAAGCCGCATGTCTTTGGTGTTGGCTATACACCCACCAAAGAGGATTGGGTTAGGAAAGGAAAAGAGATGGCTGAAAGAGCCAGAGCTAAGCAGACTGGGAAGTGCAATGAGCTTGTGCACAAACCAATCCGGGGAACTCTGAATGGTCATTTTGTTCGAGAAGGTGAAGATTTCTCATTCTGCGGTTTCCCCGAACCCTGGTTCAACTCTGAGAGGCAGCGGTTCCCGATTTTGAAATTTTCTTCGACTTGCAGCTGCAAGACACTAATACAGAGGAAATAGTTGAACCGACTGCTGAAGCTGAGAAGAGCACAGAAAGAAGTGTTTCTGACAACGGCGAACTCGAAGTAGGAACAGCATTGGCATGTCTCCTTTCAGATCCTCTGATCGACTTAGAGAGCTTGGGGGATAACCTGATCGTTTCCATGATCGAGGACTAGCCGGGTGTCAACCCTTCTAGCAGCATTTTGGATGCATCTGACGCACCATCTCTCGTTTGGCAGCTGGAGGAGAGCTACCTCTCTAGTAGTTCTGAGTCGGGTAGTGAATCAGAATCTGATTCCACAGAGTTTGTGGAGTTGGAATCAAATTCCAGTTCTTTTGAGTCTGGGTCCGGTATTCCTGGGGTTGATAACCCAGATGGTGAGGTTTGTCCAGGTCGTCTTTTTCTTTTTCCTTTAAGTCAGTTGTAACCGAGCGTAGACACCCCATTTTTGACCATCCTCAAGACTTGGACGTCATTGTTTGAACACCTGATGATATGCTTGCTTGTGTTCGCTTTGAGTCCCTGAAGGTCTCAGCTGAGCACCTTGTCTCGAAGCCTCTAATCTTGTTTGTTTTGTGCTTGGTTGTGGGCCAAGAGCTTGTTGCTTCACTTTTGGAGGAGAGGGTGACTTGTCGGCCATCCCCTTAGCCTGCCGGCCATGACTTGTGCCTGCCGGCCAATAGTGGTGGCCAGTTGGCTATGTTGATGGCCGGTTGGCTACATTGATGGCCAGTCGGCCACTAATGTTGGCAAACAGCCATTTTTCTCCTTTTCCAGATATTTATTTGCCAGTTGTTGTTCACTGATGCTCATCTCCATACACGTGTATAGAGGGATGAATATAAACCTTTAGCTTGATTTTCTATAAAAGGGGGGGTCTCTCCCTCATTTTGAGAGGTTACACAATTTGGAGCAAATTTTTCCCTCTCTCTTGAATTCTCTCTCTCTCTCTCTCTCTCTCTCTCTCTCTCTTCTTATTTTGTGCTTGAAAGTGAGAATTCTCTACACTTTTGCACTAAGACCCTTAACTAAACATCTTCATCTTGGAGCTGAGGTTCTTTGAGGCTTAGTTTGAGCTCTTAAGGCTGGTTTTAGCTCAGAATTGTGGCTATTTAGTGCTGTGCTTCAAAGGTATAAGGCTTACCTCATTTAAGCTTTGTTTTAGTTGCTTGCTTGGCTATCTTTTTACACTGTTTTGACCTAGTTTTCAACCATATAAAAAAAAAAAAAAAAAAAAAACCCTCTGTTTTTAAGGTTTCAAAATGGTGGTTTGAGTCTTTTTGAGTTAGGGGGTTGTCTCATCTTTTTGCTCTTTGGCTTGTGAAGCCTTTTGTGCCATTTCTTACCAACTTTAAATCAAACTTTTTGGGCCTTTAAACCACTGAAATTCAGAGTTATTTCAGTGGTAAAAAGTATGTTTTGAAGTCCAAAAATGGAGGGGTTAGCCTCCCCTCCTTGTGTCTCTCTTTCATGCCTAGTTAGCTTCACATGGTAGCTTGGTTTTGTAGCTTGTGTTATCTTAGTTCAAGCATGTTTTTGAGGCCTTGTTTTTGCATGTTTCAACTCTGTTTTGGGTTGGTTGGAGCATTTGTTGCTTGCTTTTTGTACTTGTAGTGCAATTGTGCTTACTACTCTAGCATGCTTAATGGTTTAGCCTATTTTTGTAGCTTGTGTTAGCTTAACTTCAGGTTGTTTTAGCTACTATTTTGCCCTACTTTAACTCTGTTTTGGGCTGGTTAAGTCCTTCGAGGCTTGTATTGCATGGCTATAGTGTAATGGTCTTCACCAGCTCATTGTTTTGAGGCTTTAAGCATGAAGTGTTTGAGTGGCTTGCATGTTATAGCATCATTTTACATTTGATTTCAGTGTATATAGCTCTGTCACACTCTCACTTATTTCACTCTTTCATTGCTTTTGAGAGTTGGGTTTTGAGTCTTGTTTGCGAGCTAACATGTGAGCATGTTTTTTCTAGCCTTTTATGCTTAATCTTAGCTTGTTTTAGCCACTGCTTTGGCATGTTTTAACTCTGTCCAGAGCTGGTTTGGTCAATTGAGCTTTGTGTTGCATGCTTATAGTGTTGTGATCTTACCTACTTTAATGCTTTAGGCCCTTAGCATGACTTGCATGTGTTGCTTGCATGATTTAGTGTCTTTTTGCATGCCATTTCAGCACTGAAAAGTCTGCAACCTCCCTCTATTCTTCACTTTTTACTTTGTTTTGAAAGTGGTCTTGATTTGAGTGCGGAATTGAGGCTCTCATGCCTAATGATTTTAATCCTCTCTTGAGGGTTTCTACTAACCAACAGCATGAGGCCTCTTTCATGCTCAAGGTACTTGTGGCTTAAGCCCTCTTTCCAATTAGAGGACTCTCACTTTGGACTTAATCGGTTAAAGGACTAATCGGTAATGTAAAATGTGTAAATAAAATGAACCAAGTAAAACTTGAGCAAGATAAGCATGTTGTGTTGCATTGCATGTGTTTGGATCGGATGTTAATCCAAACCCAAGAAAAATGGGACGTTTCATACGCAAAGTGATGAAACGTGCCACTTTTCTTGGTCACCGGCACCCTTGATCATGCATGATAAGGTGGTGGTCCTTTGAGTCTTATTTGTGCATTCATTGACTTTGTACAAGCTTGGTTTTCTAGCCATCATGCATTGAAAATGCTTCGTTGATGGCTTGAGAGCCAAGAGCTATACTCCTTTGAGCTTGAGAAATGATAAGGAGTGTAGCAGTACACACATTCCTTGAAAATGCTTTGTTTTGCCTCTGTTGCTCTCTGTTGTAGGAAAAACAGAAGTCTAGAAAATGGGGGTGGCCGACCAGCCACTGAAACTAGCCAACTGGCCAGTTGAGGTGGCCGACAGCCACTTTTTGTGGCTGACCGGCCACCAGTGAATTTTTGTGCAATTGTGTTCCTGTGTTGGTGCAGAGGCAATCTAGAAGTTTGTGCAATTTTCCAAGATCAAATGAGTGCAACAGAGGCATCCGATGGTGTTAGAGATTGGGCGCCCATGTGGCATGACCCTTTGAACCTTTTGAACCTTATCCATGGAAGTTTGAATTTGAATTCAAAACTTATTTGGATAACCACTCAGGATATCTATATCTATCATATCAATAGATACGGATAGATGGATAGATAGATATTGGTTGTTATATATTTGATTATATACCTCTGATATGATGGGAAGAATATCGATATCAGATACGTTATGTAGTTTTTACCCATAACCTTTTTTCCCAGACTCTCTCTCTAACTCTCTCCCATATGAGAACGATCCAGCCTCTGCACTGTGACTTGTGTGGGTGATACTCATTTTGTAGTATCACTCCACTGCTGGGTTGGTTGTTCACATCCTGGAAGCACGTGATTTACCCACGAGATTCTTCGCTTTAGGCTCTGCTAAAAGGTATGATTCTGAAATTTTTCCCGCTGCGTTATAATACTTTGATTTACAGATGCCAAGGCAAGAGCATTTTCAGAAAGAAGCCAACCGAGCATGCATGCATCCCTCGTCCCCCGAGGCCGTTTAAATTGCTTTACTAGTTAGTTAGCATAGCTAATTCAATTCAAGTGTTGTACTTAATTAGCTTAGTGTAGCTAGTTATTCAATTGTGTTGTAATAATTAATTAGCTAGAATAGTTAATTAGTTTCGTTTTGTAATAATTAGCTTATCTTAGTCCAGCTTAGCTTATTTATTCAGACCCTCCTTCGCAAGGGCATAATGTTGTAATAAGCGTGTGTGAGTGTGTGCATGTCTTCCAACCCCACGTCTTTCTCCATTTTATTTATCCGCTTTCGATGGTTAGATTAGGGACATATTTCAATTAGCATACCTTATGCTTGCATGTCTGCATCATTCATTTGTCTTGCATGCACCGAGGCTCAGCGCATCATACAAACTGCATTGCAAATTCAATACTTATTTGAATACGTGTTTTAAAGCATGTTGTCAAATTGAATCATATGCCATATTAGTAGCCAAGCCTATTAATCGCATTATTGCATGTGTTGCATTAGTCACTAAACATAGTTAGGATCATGCATTCTTTCTAACTAGCTTTGGTTTTGGCTTGGAGTACTCGTTAAGTTTTATGCTTTAGCATGCTTGCATAAGTGCGATTTCCATGTTGCCATGATAGCATGCTTGCCATGAGGCTATTTGCTTAAATGATTAACTGCATGAATGCCAGTGGATGGAGGCTTTGTTTCTTCAATTGGAACAATTCAATGAGTGTGAGTTTTAAGCCCACTTTGCGAAGTGGCAAATCATCATGTTTTAAGCCCACTTGAGGTGGCAAATCCGCGTTTTAGCCCACTTGAGGGTGGCAAATTCAAACCATTTTCGAAAGCAAACATGAGTTGAATTGTTCCAAGTCTTGTGACTTAGTCTATACTTGTTTATGTGCGTCATATAGTAAAGTTTGATAATAATCATAGTAAGAACACATGAGGTTCATAAAACAACATATCATGATTAGTAGAGGTTGATCCTTTGATCGGGCGAGTGGCGGTGCTCATTTCAGGACCTTCCCCTCTTGTACCCAAGTTCCCAAGCCGAGGCAACTTTGGTGATAACGAACACATGGCCTTTGGCACGAGTCAGGGTTTCCTAAATTTCCCAAAAACAAAATATTTAGGTGGCGACTCTGTAATCTGGCAAAGTAGTCCAGTTTTGGCATTATTTGATCCAAAATTGATTTTCCAAAATGATTTGCTGGATTGGACTCTTTGGTGTTTATCAGTTTCACATTGCACTTGTGAGACTAGATTCAGAACCATGACAAGAGTCCAAACTGTAGGACCAATTTGAGCTCTTCGAAAGGGGGCGCGAAAAAGTCGAATCTACAGTTTCTGGCGACTCTGCTGGGGATTTAGAGAACTTGACTTGAACTCACGATATGTTGTTTTATTCACACTTATGTGTTTCTTTGCATTGCATTTGCATTGGTGCGCCTAAGTCACAGTGTTTGCCATCTGCTATTCCTAAATGGTTTGCCGGAGACTTGCTTGGAAAAGCGTGCCATAAGGCTGACTAGTTGCGGGCTCTGCCATGATGGGAACACAAGCCTTGGATCTGGACTACCGCTGTACCGTTTGATCCTCTTTTCACTTCTCAGTGTTAGGTGCGAGAGGTATATTAGGTAGTCTTACTGAGGTACCCTTTTTGACTAATCTGCCTAGTTGCATATCAGAAGCCATAAAGACTATTCCAAACTAGGATTGGTTGCTCACTCAAATGTAGGTTTGTTTGAAACCACTTGCTTGCGTAGCGAACCCCTAGTTCCTGACGAAATTAGGAAAGGGTAACCCTACCCCATCATAGGGGTGTTTTGGCTTTCACTTAACTGGTATGTGCTTTACAGTGAAACTGTACAGGGATGTGCATATCAGTTGCGAGTTTGGTATCTGATTTTGTGGCAAAATTCAGTAAAGAGCACAGTCATTTTGCTGTGATCATATCCGTTCTAGTGAAATTGGGCTGAGATGCTATTTGTTTTCTCTTTTGCAACGTAGTCCTAGAACCATACCTTCAGAAGGCTCCAATATCCCACCGGTACTCTGGACTTGTATTGATGGACTTTGTCAGGTTGGAATTGGTTCAGAAGCAACCTGTGTTTACCTCACCCCCACCGATTACAAGACGAAGGAGGTTCATGCAGAATTTACCAATACAGTTTCTATAGCAGTCACACCTCAGTTCACCCGAGTCTAGTCTGGTCTGGGAACAGTTGTCTGCATTTCGCTCAGCACGAGATCAATCACCCATTCCTATGGCTCAGTATCCCCCAGCCAGTGTGGAAGAACAGATACAACACCTGCAACAGACAATCGAGGCACTGTAGCAGGACGCAGTCCGTCAGGCTGAAATCACGGCTCGTCAGGCCGAAGTGATAACCGGCTACAACAACAACAGCCACAGCCGGCTGCGGCTTCTGCATCTCATGCACCTCCCACGAGTAACCCGACAACCAGAGCCACTGCCCATACTGCTAATGTCCAAGAGTCTCAAGGTAATCCGGCGGAGCCAATCCTAGAGCAGGCCTCTAAAGCTCCTATCTATCAAGCCGAAGCTCTGTTTGAATTTGAGGTTGACCCAACTGCACTTAAGGTCAATAAATTGGAGAAGTTATTCAAATGAGCACAAGGAGTGAACTCCATCCCGGATTTAGAGGACGAGTATACTAAATCTGTAGTTACCTTACCGGAGCGGTTTAAAATGCCACATATTGACCGCTTCGACGGCTCTAGAGACTCAATGGTGTACCTCCGCTTGTTTTCTAATATCCTGAGGCCAATGGGTTTGACCCCAGCCCAGAAGTTGTCTCTCCTCGGCCGAACCATTTCTGGGATAGCCGTAATCTGGTATGCTAAATTGGAGAACTCTGTGAAACAGAACTGGGAAGACATGGCTGAGGCCTTTATTGCTCATTACTCCTACAACACACAGATCGAGGTCACAACTCGTGATCTCGAAACCACCTGCCAAAAGCTAAAGGAGGGTTTCTCTGAGTTCGTGACGAATAGAGAGCGAAGGCCTCGATGATGACTATAAGGCCGTCCGACAAAGATCAGATCAGGATGATTGTTTGGAATCTGCATGGCAAGTTGCTGCAGAAGATGATCGTTCTACCTCTGTTTACCTTTCCAGAGTTTCATGAAACGAGGGTTCAAATCGAGGAAGCCATCAGACAAGGGATCTTTATGGAAGATAATGAACCTTTGAAGAAGAACGGTGCTTGCGGTCCAATGCTATTATTGATGGTAGCACAGCTGCGAAATGTTCAAAAGTACACACTATCACAAATCCCTTCAATGGCCAAAAACCAACCACTTCAACTCGGCCCCAAGCCCGAAATTTCCATCCTCTTTACATGACTCTCTCTCAAGCTTTGAAAATGCTGCAAGAAGAAGGGTACCTACAGCTCTTAGAACCCCAACCCCTTCCAAATCCTCTTCCACCAAGATATGACCCAACTAAATACTGTGCCTATCATCAATAACACAGTCATGATACAAACCATTGCGTCCGCCTTCGTCATAAGATTCAGGACCTTATTGACGAAGAGATTATAGCTCCACCAAAAGGACCTCGGGCTAGTATTGACCCGTCACCTCTATATCTCAATTTAATCCATACACTCCCATCTACCTACAACCCCAGCATATACATCACCCCGGCCCATCTACCCAAGCCTGAGGTGTTTATTCCAGAAAGCATGGAATTGTGCATGATGGATGCACTCGAGCCCCAATCATCTCAAACCCGTGAACCCACTACTTCTGAGCTAATGAGAATGATTGAAGATCTTCAGAGAACTGTGGCAGATTTAGCCTTTAGGGTTTTGGCTCCATCATCAACCACATCACATGCCAGAAATTTCACGCTGTAGACGCACCCGCGTGGGCCTCACGCTACAGTTCGGACTCGATTTGTGTCGGTTCTTAATCTGACCTCACAATGTGCAATGTGAGATTGATAAATCACCAAAGAGTCCAAATCCGGCAAATCGTTTTGGAAAATAGATTTTTTTAAAGAAGTGCCAAACATGGACTGCTTTGCCAGATACAGAGTCGCCACCTAAATATTTTTTATGGGGGAATTTAGGAAACCCTAACTCGTTTGCCTAAGGCCATGTGTCCATCATCACCAAAGTTGCCTTGGCTCAGGAACTTGGGTACGATTGGGGAAGGTCAGCTATGAGCACCCCCACTCGCCCGATCATAGATCGGCCTCTACTAACCATGATATCTAGTTTTGAAAACGTTATGTGTTCTTATTCCGATTAATTAGCTAATCTTACTATGTGATGCGCATAACACAAAAGTATAGACTAGATCGCCTAATTTGGAACAAACCATTGCATATCCTCTCGTTTGAAAAATGGTTTGAAATTTGCTACTCGCGAGTAGGCTAAAACACGGATTTCAATGAGTCGTTCCAACTCAAGCAATCCAACCTTCACCCATAGGCATTCAGGCAGTTATATCACATAAGCATATAGCCACATGGTAAGCATGCTGTCATGTTAACATTCACACTCATGCAAGATGCTAAAGCATAAAAAGCTTACCGAGTACTCCGAGCCAAAACAAAGAACTTGTTAGCAATCAATGTATGATCCAAGTCCATGTTAAGATGGCTAATGCATCGCATACAAAATGCAACTAGAATAGGCTCGGCTAATCCTAGGATGGCATATGGAATGCAACAAATAACACGTATTCAAGTTAGATTTGAAATACTATGCAGTTAGCATGATGCGCTGAGCCCGGTGCATGTAATACAAATGAATGGATGCACGCATACATAGCATAAGGATGCTAAATTAAATATGCCCTAATACTAACCATCGAAAGCAGGTAAGTAAAAGGGAGAAAGAAGTGGGGGTTGGAAGACACGCACGCACGCACCCACACTTATTACAAATTCGCCCTCGCTCGGAGAGACCGAAAGAATAATACAATTTAATCAACCTACAAGCTAATTAAATAATTTACAAACCACCTAATTAATTAACAAATCAATTAAGCTAAGGAAAGCAGTAAAAGGCCTCGGGAAGAGGGATGCACGCATGCTCGGATTGGCTTCGCCCGGAAATCCAATGCCATGCACAAGCTGCCTCTGTTTTCACTGTTTTCCTCCTCTGAAGGCTGCAAAAGTCCCAAGGTACACTCTCTGGACACTGGGGGGTGCCACCGGCCATGAGGAATGGTCACCGGCCATGAGGAATGGTCACCGGCCATAGGGGAGTGGTCATCGACCATTTGTATAGCTCTCAGCCAAAAATGTTTGGTCGGTTGGCAATAGAGATGGTCAGCCGACCATGTATGCCTGCAGAAACCTGTTTTGACAACAGCAGAGGGCAAAATAAAGGCATGGCAATGCATTTCAAGCAATGTTTGAACCAACCACACTCCTTATCATATTCATGACTCAAAGGAGTTTGGTACTCGGCCCTCGGACCATCAATCACGTATTCCAATGCGTGATGGCCAAAGAGGCCAAGTTGTGCATTTTGATATCAAATGTAATGCACACCAAACACCCAATGAATCCTAGCCTCTATCATGGTCAATCAAGAGGCGAGGAATGCATGCAAGATGCAACCTAAGTATGCAAGCCTAGCATGCCATATGAACATGCAAACAAGCAATGACGCTACTAAGGTAACTAGCATATTACAAGATGCAAGGACAAGCATGCCAGCAAGTGTATGACTTCATTCAATCATGTGACAACATGTGAGGCATAACACGTGCAAGCATGCAAGGCAACTTAACATAAGATGCATGCCAATTGTAATGCCACTTAAACATGCAACAACACATAATAAGCCAAGTATACCATCAACACACAAGGTGAGCATGCTACAACATGTGATGGATGGTCTTATACCAATTTGGGCAGCTCTCAAGTAAGCCCAAAACAATGGCCAAATGCCAAGGAAATAAAGGCAAAATAACATACAAACATGCATGCACACATGGTTCAACACTTAGGCATTAAAGAGCGACTTTTAAGCACACTTAAAAGAGGACAATCATGGACTAATGGCATGCATACGAAGCTCTGAAATCATGTTATAAAAGGTGCCAAACCAAGTAAACAAGACAAGCCAAGCATGCAACGATGTCCAAAACTCAAGGTAAGCCAAGGGACTTAAACCATGGCCATGCCAACCAAGCCTCACAAGGCTAAGAGGACTTAGAATAGTCCCAAGGTAGACCTAAACAAAGCTAAGGACACACCTAGATAGCATCTAAGTGGCCTACACATGGAAGCATACAAAAGAGGCTAAACATGGAGCACAAGATTACAACCTTTTAAAGCATTAAAGGAGCATCAAATGCAAGCATACAAGCATACCATGGGGACTAAAATGATGCTATAAGTGGTGCCAAACCACTGAAACAAGCTAAGCAATGCATGCTCAACACTCACACACCCGAGGCTAGCAAGCCAAAATGCAAGGTGGCTATACAAAGCATGTCAAGCATGGCCGAAGCAATTAAAAACAGAGCTAAAGCATACTAAAACATGCATAAAAGCTTCACAAAGCTTGGCCAAAATCAAACAAGGCTCAAAGCATAAAGCATGTTAAGGCAAATTCATGGCATTACAAGACAAGTATGCTAAGCATGCATGGTGTGTCTAAACCAAGTAAAAATAGTGCTATATCATGGTAAAATAAGCACAAATAACACTTAATACATGGCCAACATGAACTCAAGAATGGTGCTCACACATGAGGCAAAAATGACACATTTTGAAGACAACAAGGAGAGGGGATGGCCCTCTCCTTCTTAGGACCTCAAACCACCATCCTCACCACTGAAATCCCTCAAGATTTCAGTGGTGAGGAGGCCCAAACAAGGTGGTCCCGGAGCTCACCAAAATAGCACAAAATGGGGGCCAAACAAGGCCTATAAGGGGTCAAACAACCCCAAACACCAAAACAACTTTAAACAACTATTTTAAGCAAGTAAAAAAAGAACTTTTATATGTTATATACTAAGCTTAAAATAGCAAGCAAAGATGGCTAAAAGCCTATGCAAGAATGGGGAATAAAGAACAAGGTTCTTACCCTTGAAGACTTTCTTCAAGAACAATGCTCCAACAGCTTCCTCAAGCTTGAATCCACCCAAAAACTCCAAGAACAACCCTCTAATGCCTTAGCAACTAAAGGTATAGCGTAACACTAGGTGTTTGTGTGCAAAACTATGAACAAACACACACTTAGACACCAAGAGAGGAAGATATAGAGATAGATAGATATAAGACTCAAACCCTAATCTCAGACCTCTCTCTTGAACTTCTGGAACCCTGGAGGAGGTAGGAGAGGCCCTCCCTTTATAGAGGATCACTCTTGCAAAGCTTACAAAACAAGCTAAGCAAGAGTGAAATCCCTCCATACACGTGTATGGAGGGGGTGCAAAGTGTATGCCAGCTAGCACAGCTGGCATAAAAATATCTGCAAAAGCAGATGCACAGTGGTCGGCCAGCCAAACATTTGGCCGATGGCAACAAAACAGTGGCCGGTGGCCTCAAGCCATGGCCGGTGATGTGTGGGGATGGCCAACAAGCCATTCCCTGCCCCTCAAAAGCAAAACACAAGTGTTTGGTGCAAAACCAAACACAAAACAGTCGAGTCGAGAGATCCTGAGGCAAGGCGCGTGGCCGAGACCTCCAGGAACTCAAGACGAACACAAACATGGATGATCACCGAGTGTTCAAACGGTGACATCCAAGTCTTGAGGACGGTCAAAAATGGGGTGTCTACACACGCCAAAAAGCTCCCCAATCTTGGGACAGGCTGCATTGGAAGAAGGCCAATCCCTTGACAAAGTGGAGGCAAGTGGTAAGAACAAGGTAGGGGAAGGCATTGGTCCCTATGAACATCTTCAATGGGTTGTTGAGGCTTTGAAAGCTGAAGGTCTTAACAAACATCAAGTGCTTGCAATTGTTGCAAAGACCGTGGATGACACTTTTGCCACTCAGGATGAGAGCATTCTAAATCAAGGGGCAAGCCGGAAGAAGGGCTGTCGTACCAGAAACCCCCCTTTCAGCTTCAATCCTACACTCGGAGGAGATCATCAACTCTAGTCAACACCTGGTAACCCTTTTGCTAGTACATCCAACACTCCACAAACCTCGAAGTACCAATCCCAAGGACAGAGGGTCTTCACCCCGCTTTATATGACCTTGTCCAAAGCTCTCCAAATCCTTATAGGACAAGGCCATCTCAAACCCCTTGAGCCTCAGCCTCTCCCGGATCCCCTTCGGGCCAAGCATGATGCTGCTAAGTATTGTGCCTTCCATCAACAAACCAGTCATGGCACTGACAGTTGCTTTCGTCTTCGCCATGAAATACAAGATTTGATTGATAACGAGTTCATCGTCGCACCAAGTCCTGCAAAGTCTATCGGTACTAGATCGGTGAACTTGGGGAATAATGGGACTATGTAATCAGGAGATGAACCACCTGTTGATGGCTCTCATTTTTACTCCAGATATGGTGGATGGCACGCACTATTTCGAGCAATGTGCAAATGTTGGTTATTTTACTTTTTGACTTGGGTATTGAGTCAGTTTTGTTATGTTGTATTAAGTCTGTCTTGTTGTATCGAGCCAGTCCTGTTGTGTTGGAGTCGGGTGATTTCCGGGGTGTTACCTCAGACATCACTATCTTTTTGTGTTTGTCTTTTACACTTTTTCTTTTGAGTCTATTTTTGCCATGAAGCCAGTTGTGCCAGCAAATCTGAATGAAATGGCAGTGCTTTTAACCTACTTTTCTGTGCCTTGAAATCATTGCATTGACCTAGGTTTTTCAAAACTTTCCTAACACTATGATAAAAACAAAGAGGAAGAAATTCCTCGAGATTTGCATAAATTTGATCAATTGAAAGGAAGAGAGGCGTGCTAAGCCTTTAATGAATGAGATCATATTTGCTAATGTGAGTACTGAGAAAGATCCTAGCTTGATCCAAATTGGTTCTACATTGTCTTTAGCACGAGCAACTAGTCGCTTTCTTAAACGATTTCAAAAAAATGTTTTTTTGTGGTCCTGCGAAGACATGCGTGGAAATTGATCTTGAGATTGTGCAGCATAGGATCACTCTCGGCCTCAAGACTCGACACCTTTTTCTTTCAAACCTTGAACCTTGACTCAAAATGTTCAACGATCAACCAAAACATGAGGCTTATATGGCCGGATCAGAAGCAACCCTTGAAATAGGGGCAAAAAGGTCAGATCAAGAAGGTCAGATGTCATCAAAGGAAGCTTGTAAAGCTAGATCAAAAGTAGCCCTTGAACTAGGGGCAAAAATGTCAGATGTGCTCGAAGATCCAAAGGATGGGTCATTCCGCAAACCAATGAGGACTGGCAAGAAAGCCAAATTCCAGAATCTGAAAGAAGAAAATTTATTGTTGAAGGACAATCGAGTTCTTATCCACTAGGGGCAAATTCAGACCCGATTAGATGAGCTCCTACATCATCAGCAACCAGCAGCCATTCTCTTGGATTCAGATGGCTTAGAGATCCTATGGCCAATCAACATGGACAAAGTTAAACTTTTTTTATCCTTGAGAGGCTCGCTGGGCCGAAAACCCGGAAGGGCAACCTAGGCAAAAGTTCGAGCAGAGAAAAAGAACAAAAAGAACAAAAATGAAAAAAGAACAAAAATGAAAAAAATGAAAAAAAAGAAGAAAAGAAGAAAAGAAAAGAAAAGGAAGAAAAGAAAAGAAAAGAAAAAGAAGAAAATAAATGAAAAGAAAAGAAAAACATAGCTCGCAAGGTTGAAAACCCGGAAAGGCGGCCTTGGCAAAAGTTAGAGCGCAAAAGGTGAGTGTCAACACCCGAGTGAACCTCAACCTGGAATTATGGACGGCCTGATTCCCATCTTTGGGATACGTAAGCAAGTTCATCCCGAACTTCGGCCCCAACCATTTTCAACCTGCTTGGCTCATCCATGTTGATTGGCTTATCCTTGTTCCACTCGGCTATCTTATTCATGTGCCAATTGGCTCATCTTCGTTCAAACTCGGTTGTCCTATTCTATTAGAAATATTCAGCTGCAAGATTATTCAAAGTTCAAATCTGAGGTTGTGCATCTCGAGAGTAGATTTCGTGTTGGTCGAGCAGTGGCCATTTGCAAAAATAGTTTTTGAGAATTTTTAATGAGGTTGACTAATTCCCTCGAAAATTATTCCATTTTCCCAAAACTAGACCATTTCTTGGACCCAAAAAAGGAAAATTTTCAGTGCTCATAACTTGACTTGCATGATTTCAAATCAGAAAATTGAACAAGCATGTTAATCTAACTCTCATATTGGTCAAATTTTGTTTTATTAGAAAGCCAAAAACAAAAAATGGTCAAAATGATGAACTAGGGCACAGTTGAGTCAGGTTTTCTGTCTTTTTCCTGTTGTCAACATACTTGCCAGAAAAGGCAACATACTTGTCGAAAAGGGCATCATATTCGCCATAAAGGGCACAGCTGAAGTTAGCAGCAGGGGGCCAAGTGTAGACACCCCATTTTTGACCGCCCTTAAGACTTGGGCACTACTGATGGTTTACTTGGTGATAAAAGTTGTGCAGTGCAAGGGTTGATTTCTTCGGCAAGAAGAGTGTCAAATCCCAACTTCATACCCCTTTTGGACTAAAATGGTCTTGATCAAAAGATTTTAGACCTTGAAACCCTCTCTTTCAAAATAGCTTTTGAAAATGTTTCTACGATGTTTCGAGGCTCGCGTTTTGTTAAATGCTGCGCTTTTCGGTAAACCGAGCAAGGACAAAGTGGAAATGAATGAAGGAGAGAAGAACTGTTTGAAAAATATTTCAAAACACCTTGCTTAGGGGTTTGGATTTGAAGAAAAAAGGAGAGGAGAGAAGAAAAAAAAAGTTGGAGGAGCAGTTGGGCATGAATCTAGGTAGGATCAAAATTGAGCAATCTTCACTCAAACAGGCATAACTTTTTACACAATTGGCATTTTGAGATGAGGCTACCACCATTGGAAATAAGACTTTCAAAGCTACAATTTAGGCTCAATAATGACCTGAAAAGGAGTCTAGATGAAGGAGTTATGTCCGGTTGAAGTCGGGCCCAAAAAGTAGATTTTTATGTCCAACCAGAGGTGGAGAATGTGGGCCACAAATGGGATTTTTGGGCCATGTTCCGGCCATGAATGGCCGGACCCCTGCCATCCAATGGTGTCCCATGCCGGCCAACATTTGTCAAGTGCCGGCCATCAATGGTCATGTGCCGGCCATTGATGGCAGAAAGTAGTTTTTGGCAGATATTTTGCTCCAGCTTGTTACAGCTGTCTCTCTTGAGATATTTTAGACCTAAAGCTTGTATTTTGCTATATATTGAAGCCTTATAACTCATATTCAAGGGTTAGAACATTTTAGGAAGAGTTTTGGAAGCCTCTCTCTCTCTACACCTCTCTCTTTACATTTCTCTCTCTCTTGAACCTTTGTGCATAAGAGCTTGCAACTGTAGATACACTATCCCTTGGCCTATACATTCTTGATCAAAGTTGTTGATCCTTGGGCTGAGGTTGCTAGAAGGTTTTCTTGGAGCTCTTTAAGGTCATTTTGCTTGGTTTTGTGCCCTAAAGTTGTGTTGTGCTTCAAGAGGTATAGCTCTCTCCCTTTAAGCTTGTTTGAAATACTTTATTTGCCATCTTTTTCCACCATTTCAAGGCTGGTTTTCAACTGTAAAAAACTCTTATTTTGAGGTTCTAAAATGGTGGTTTAAGCCTTATTTGGTTAGGGGGTGTTTCCTTCCGTTTGCTCCTTGGCCTGTAAAATCTTTTGAGCTATCTTCCAAGCTTTTCAAACAATCTCTTTTTAGACTTAAAACCACCGAATTCCAAAGGAATTTCAGTGGTAGAAAACTTGTTTTGAGGTCCCAAATAGGAGGGGGTGGCCTCCCCTTCTTGTCTCTTCATGCTATGCCTAGTTAGCCTTGCAAAGTAACATGTTTTTGTGACTTGTCTTAGCTTAGTTTGAGCATGTTTTTGGCTATATTTTAACATGGTTAAACTATGTTTTTGGCTGGTTTGGGCACTCATTATTTGCATCTTGCACTTGTAGTGTAAACTTGCTCACTAGCCTAATGTACTTGATTGTTTAGCCTATTAATCTAGCATGTGTATGCTCCGCTTCAGCATGTTTTTGGATCTGATTTAGCATGCTTTAGGACTATTTTGAGTGGTCTTGGCCTTTTGAGGCTTGCTTTGTATAGCTGTAGTAGAGTTGGCCTTTACTAGTTTTGTGATTTAAGGCTTCCAACATGCTTTGTTTGGATTGTTTGCATGCCATAGCATCATTTAGCATGTGATTTCAGAGTATATGTCACTACGACACTCTCACATTTTCCACTCCTTCAATGTGTTTGAGAGTCGTGTCTTATGCCTAGTTTGTGAGCTACCAAATGAGCATGTACTTCTTGCTTTTTGTGCCTAGATTTTAGCATGTTTAGACCATTATTTCAACATGATTAAGCTCTGTCCAGAGCTGGTTTGGTCATTTGAGCATTGTAATGCATGTCTCTAGTGTAATGCTTGTCACTAGTCACCATGCCTTTGGCCCTTAACATGTTGTGCATGCGTTGCTTGCATAGTTTAGTGTCTTTGTCATGCCATATCAGCACTAAATGTATGCCATTGCACTTCATGCTTCACTCTTTCATTTGCTTTTAAAGTAGCCTTAAGCCCCTTGTTGGCTTGAACATGGAATTGAGGCTGTCATGCCTAATGGTCTTAGCCTTCTCTTGAGGGTTTCTGCCAACCAAAAGCATGAGGCTTCTTTCATGCTCAAGGTGCTTGTGGCTGAGGCCATCTTTCCCATTAGAGGACTTTCACATTTGGACAAATCAATTAAGGATGGTTTGGTAACTTAAAATGTGTAAACAAGAATTGAGCTAAGTAAAACATGCCAAGATAAGCATTGTTGTTTGCATTGCATCGTGTTCAATCAAACGTCATATTGAACACAAGGTGAATTGGTCCATTTCATACTCAAAGTGATGAAAATAGGCCAATTCCCTTTGTCTCCATTACCTTTGATCACCCTTGATAAGGTAGTGGTCTTAGTGTCTTGTTTGTTGTGCATTCATTGAATTTGTGCAAGTTGGATCCTTGGCCATCATGCATTGAGATGCTTGATTGATGGTTTTGGATCCAATGGTGCCTCTCCCTTGATGTTTTGAGATGATAAGGAGTGGCACAGTACATACATACCCTTGGGAGACCCTCCATTTTTCTCTGTTTTGTGCTCTGTTGCAGTTTGGTGTCACAGCACATCAGTGACCGACAGTGCTTCACAGATGGCCGGCAATGCTTCATCCTTGGCCAGCAGCCACCATTCATGGTCAGCAGGTCACTAGTGCACTCCTTAGCATTATTTTGGTAAGGCTTAGCAGAAGTTCTTGGGGACACCCTGCAAACAGAGCCTCAAGAGAGCAAACCGGAAGGCGTTTCGAGGCGGCAACCGAGAGCATGCATCCTCCATTGTCCAAGGCAGAGCTGAGGCAGCCTAGTTTACATATCTTACATGCTTAGTTAAATGTCATGATTAGTTAATTTATTAATTAATTAAAGTGTTGTAATAATTAGTAATTAGTTTGCTAGTTATTCGATTGATTTGTAATAATTAGTCTAATTAGTTTAATTAGATTAGTTAGTTACTTAGCTTAGCTTAGTGTAGCTTAGCTAGTTATTCATTTTCTGACCCTCCGTTGAGAGGGCACAATGTTGTAATAAGGGTGCGTGTGTGTGTGCATGTCTTCCAACCCCACTTCTTTCTCCCTTTTACTTACCGCTTTCGATGGTTAGTTTAAGGGCATTTTTTTTAATTAGCATACCTTATGCTTTGCATGTTTGCATCATTCATTTGTCTTGCATGCACCGGGCTCGGCGCATCATTCAAACTGCATTGTATTTCAATACACTTTCTTGAATACGTGTTCCAAAGCATGTTATCAAGTGTTGCATTCATATGCCATCTTAGATAGCCGAGCCTATTTAGTTGCATTTTTGCATGTGTTGCATTAGGCATTTTAACATAGTTAGGATCATGCATATTTCTAACTAGCTTTTGTTTTGGCTTGGAGTACACTGTAAGTGTTTATGCTTTAGCATATTTGCATGAGTGTGGTGTTGCCATGACAGCATGCTTGCCATGAGGCTATTTGTTTAAATGCTAAATTGCATGAATGCCTGTAAATGAAGGCATTATTACTCGAATTAGAACAATTCATCAAAATGTGAGTTTTAAGCCCACTTGAGGGTGGCAAATCATGTTGTTTTAAGCCCACCTTGTTTAATGGCAAATCCGCGTTTTAGCCTACTTGCGAGTAGTATCTTCAAACCATTTTCAAAAAACAAACATGAGATGTTTTGTTCCAAATCGAGCGATTTAGTCTATACTTGTGTGTTGTGCACATCACATAGTAAGTTAGCTACATAATCAAATAAGAACGCATGAGGTTTTTAAAACAACATATCATGCTTAGTAGAGGCCGATCCTTTGATCGGGCGAGCGGGGGTGCTCATTTCAGGACCTTCCCCTCTCGTACCCAAGTTCCCGAGCCGAGGCAACTTTGGTGATGACGAACACATGGCCTTAGGCACGAGTCAAGGTTTCCTAAATTTCTCAAAATAAAATATTTAGGTGGCGACTCTGAAATCTGGCAAAGCAATCCATGTTTAGCGCTTTTGATTCAAAATTGATTTTTCAAAACCAATTGCTAGATTTGGACTCTTTGGTGATTTATCAGTCTTACATTGCACTTTGTGAGATTAGATTCAGAACCGTGACAGGAGTCCAAACTATAGTAGCTAGAACCCAATTCGTGCCCTCTCCGAAAGGGGGGCCCGTGGAGAGAGTTCGGGCAGTCTACAGTTTCTGGCGACTCTGCTGGGGATTTAGAGAACTTGACTCGAACTCATGATATGTTGTTTTGTCTACACTTATGTGTTTCTTTGCATTGCATTTGCATTGGTGCGCTTACGTCATAGTGTTTGCCATCTGCTATTCCTGAACGGTTTGCCAGAGGCTTGCTTGGAAAAGCGTGTCACAAGGTTGACCGGTTACGGGCTCTGCCACGATGGGAAAACAAACCTCGGTTATGCTGAGGCACCCTATTTGACCAATCGACCTAGTTGCATATCGGAAGCTATAGAGACGATTCCAAACTAGGACAGGTTGCTCACCCGAATGTAGGTTGTTTGAAACCGCATGCGTGTGTAGTGAAACCCTAGCTCCTGACAAATTAGGATAGGGAAACCCTACCCCACCATAGGGGTGTTTTGGCCCTTACTTGCTTGATATGTGCTGTTAGGGTGTGTCCTTACAAGGAATGCATGTATCAGTTACAAGTCTGGGTATCAGCCTAAGGGTATCAGATTTGACGCAGAATTTTGGGCAGAATTCAGTAGAGAGTGCAGTTATTCAGCTCCGCTCATATTTGTTCTGGTGAAATTATGCTGAGATGTTGTCTGATTTCTTCTTTTGCAAGGTAATCTTGGAACCATAGCTTCAGAAGGCTCCAATATCCCCCGAGTACACCGGACTTGTGTTGATAGACTTTGTCAGGTCAAGGATTCTGTTCAAGGGCAACTAGTGTTTCCTTCGCCAGAGGCAAGGCAAAAAAAGGCCAATCAGGCATAGATCACCAATTCAACAGTCTCTAGTTCAGCGGTCACTATGCGCAGTTGGGCTTAGTTTCCTGTTTCCACCTCAAAAAGAGAAAACTCATCAGATCTGATAGATCTGCCCCCTTTAGTCAGTATGAGTATGGAAGACATGATGCGTCAGCTCCAATAGACTATGGAGGCTATGCAGCCGGATGCTGCCCGCCAAGCGGAGGTTACCGCCGGCCAGACCGAGGTCGTGGCCCAGCAGGCCGAACTCATTGCCAGGCTTCAATAGCAGCAGCAACAAATGCAACAGGGAACAGCTTCTGCATCCCACCCACCTCCAGTAGAAATTCCTACACCAAGGGCTCCTGCCCCTACCGCCAATGCCCAGGAGAATACAGATATCCCAGTGGATCCCACCCCACCTCAGACTTCCAAAGAACAAGCCCACCCAATTGAGGCACCTTTCGAGTTCGAAGGGGATCCAACTGCATTAAAAGTGAGCAAGCTTGAAAAGCTGTTCAAGAGGGCTCTAGGCGTTAACTCCATTCCAGACATAGAGGATGGTTACACAGATTCAGCAGTGACATTGCCGGACCGGTTCAAGATGCCACATATAGACCGTTTTGACAGTTCTGGAGATCCTATGGTACATCTGCGGTTGTTCTTTCATATTTTACGGCCAATAGGCCTCTCCAGATTACAAAAGCTATCTCTCTTCGGTCGGACCCTGTTGGGTGTAGCGGCCATCTAGTATGCTAAGTTGGAGGATTCGGTAAAAAGGAGTAGGGAAGAGATGGCCGAGTCTTTCGTCGCCCAATATTCATACAACACGCAAATCGAGGTCACAACTCATGATCTCGAGGCAACTAGACAAGAGCCGTAGGAGGGCTTCTCTGACTTCGTAAGCCGTTGGAGAGCCAAGGCTTCTATGATGTCCACCAAGACTTCAGACTTCCAATGCCCAGGAGAATACAGATGTCCCAGTGGATCCCACTCCACCTTAGACTTCCAAAGCACAAGCCCACCTAATTGAGGCCCCTTTCAAGTTCGAAGTGGATCCAACTGCATTAAAAGTGAGCAAGCTTGAAAAGCTGTTCAAGAGGGCTCAACGCGTTAACTCCATTCCAGACATAGAGGATGGTTACACAGATTCGGCAGTGACATTGCCGGACCGGTTCAAGATGCCACATATAGACCGTTTTTACGGTTCTGGAGATCCTATGGTACATCTGCGGTTGTTCTTAGATATTTTATGGCCAATGGGCCTCTCCAGATTACAAAAGCTATCTCTCTTCGGTCGGACCCTGTTGGGTGTAGCGACCATCTAGTATGCTAAGTTGGAGGATTTGGTAAAAAGGAGTTGGGAAGAGATGGCCGAGGCTTTCGTCGCCCAATATTCGTACAACACACAAATCGAGGTCACAACTCATGATCACGAGGCAACTAGACAAGAACCGAAGGAGGGCTTCTCTGACTTCGTAAGCCGTTGGAGAGCCAAGGCTTCTATGATGTCCACCAAGCCGGCTGAGAAAGACCAGATAAGGATGGTCGTACGGAATCTGCAACCGAAGTTGATGCAGATGATGATTGTCTTACCCCTCTCCACCTTTGCTGACCTCTATGAGATTGGGGTACGGATAGAAGATGCTAGGAAACAAGGTCTGATTGACCATGAAAGGGAGTCACCCACGAAGGGTTATACACACAGTTCGAATGCGACCACCAGTGGTGATGCAGCTGCAAGATCTTCTAAAGTTGGAATGGTCACCACCACTCCGAAAACAGCCACCCTCTTTGTTGGTACGTCCAATCCAAACCCCCAAACTTCAAACTATCTACCCCGAGGCAAGAGGGTTTTCACCCCACTTTCTATGCTTTTGTCTAAAGCTCTAGGGGTCTTACTCAGGAAAGGACATCTGAAACCATTAGAACAACGGCCTCTACCTGATCCTCTCTCTCCAAAGCATGACCCAGCTACATACTGTGCCTTCCATCAGTAGCACAGTCATGATATCGACTCTTGCTTCAGACTACGTCATGAGATTCAAAATCTCATTGACAACAAGGTAATAGCACCTCCAGAAAAACCAAATGTCAATCAAAACCCTCCACCTAGGCAGGAAAACTTCATCTAGACAACGGCCAACCCGTTTGACCCCAGTATATATATCACCCCAGCCCATTTACCCAAGCCTGAGGTGTTCATTCCAATAAGCATAGACTTATGCATGATGGGTGCACCTGAACCCCAATCATCTCAAACCCGTGAACCCACTACTTCTGAGCTAGAGAGCATGATTGAAGATTTGCAAAGAACTATGGCAAATTTAGCCTTTGGAATTTTGACTCCGTCATCAACCACATCACATGCCAGAAATTTCACACCAAAAGGCTCCCTAATCTTGGGACAGGCTACATTGGAAGAAGGTCAATCCTTTGGCAAAGTGGAGGCAAGTGGTAAGAACAAGGTAGGGGCAGGCATTGGTCCTTACAAACATCTTCAATGGGTTATTGAGGTTTTGAAGGCCGAATGACTGAATAAACAACAAGTGCTCGCAGTTGCTGCAAAAATTGTGGATGAGACTTTTGCTACTCGGGATGAGGGCATTCTGAATCAAAGGACAAGCAGGAAAAAAGGCTGTCGTACCAGAAACACCCCTTTCAGTTCCAATCCCACACTTGGAAGAGATTGGCAAACCCAGTCAACACCCGCCGACCCTTTCGCCGGTATATCCAGCACAACTAACTCACAACCTGCCAAATACCTACCTCGGGGCCAGAGGGTGTTCACTCCACTGTACATGTCTCTGTCAGCGGCAGTGAAGGTCCTAATCAGAAAGGGGCATCTGAAGCCCCTGGAGCCGCGGCCATTATCGAATAAACTTCCTCCCTTCCATGATCCGGCCAAGTACTGTGCCTTCCATCAACAAACCAGCTATGACACTGACGTGTGTTTTCATCTTCGCCACGAAATACAAGATCTGATTGATAACAAGGTTATTGTCGCGCCAGGCTCTGCAAAGTCTATTGGCACTGGATTAGTGAACTTGGGGGATAATGTGATTATATGATTGGGAGATGAACCACTTGCTGATGGTGCTCGATTTACTCCAGATGTGATGAATGGCACACACTGTTTTGAGCAATCTGCAAATACTAGTTTTTGTACTTTCTGACTTGGGTATTGGGTCAATTTTGTTATGTTGTTTTGAGTCAGTCTTTTTGTACTTGGTCAGCCGGGTCTTTCTTGTTGTATCGAGTCAGTATTGTTGTGTTAGAGTCGGGTGATTTCGGGGGTGTTACCTCGAACATCACTTGCTTGTTTTGTGTTCATCTTTTACACCCTTTCTTTTGAGTCTACTTCTGCCATAGAGCAAGTTGTGCCAGAAGATCTGAATGAAACGGCAGTGCATTTTTACCTACCTTTTATGTGCCTTGAAATCATTGCATTGACCTAAGTTTTTCAAAACTTTTTGAACACTATGATGAAAACAAAGAGGGAGGAATTCCTCGGGATTTACAAAAATTTGATCAATTGAGGGAAAGAGAGGCATGCTAAGCCCTTAATGAATAAGATCATGTTTGTTAATGTGAGTACTGAGAAGGATCCTGGCTTGATCTAGATTGGTTCCACACTGTCTTCAGTGCGAGCGACTAGTCGTTTTCTTAAAAGATTTCAAAAAAATGTTTTGCGTGGTCCTGCGAGGACCTGTGTGGAACCGCTCTTGAGATTGTGCAGTATAGGATCACTCTCAGCCTTGAGACTCAACCCCTTTTGCTTTCAAACCTTGAACCTTGACTCAAAATGTTCAATGATCAATCAAAATATGAGGCTTGCATGGCCAGATCAAAAGCAGCCCTCGAATTAGGGGAAAGAAAGTCAGATCAAGAAGGTCAAATATGATCAAAGGAAGCTTGCGTAGCTGGATCAGAAGCATCCCTTGAACTAGGGGCAAAAATGTCAGATGTGCTTGAAGAGTCAAAGATGAGTTATTTCGCAAACCAATGAAAACTGGAAAGAAAGCAAAATTCCAGCAACTGGAAGAAGAAAATTTATTGCTGAAGGACAACCAAGTTCCTATCCATAATACTAGGGGCAAATTCAGCCTCATTGGATGGACTCCTACATCATCAGCAAACAGCAGCCATTCTACTGGATTCAGATGGCCTCGAGATCTCAAATCGATCAACATGGACAAAGTTAAACTTTTTTTTTATCCTTGAGAGCTCGGTGGGCCGAAAACCCAGAAGGGCGACCTGAAATCGACCTCTTCTCATGATTTCAGCGTGGTTAGAGTGTCCTATTCCTCACACGATTTCAGTGTGTTTGGAATTCATCTCAAGTTGCATGGAATGCGCCCCTAAGTGGTTGTTTTCAGATCTCTTCTCACGATTTCAGCGTGGTTAGAGTAGACCATTCCTTACACAATTTCACCGTGTTTGGAATTCATCTCAGGTTGCGTGAAACGCGCTCGTAATTGCTTTTCTTTGGGCCTCTTCTCACGGTTTCAGCGTGGTTAGAGTGTCCCTTTCCTCTCACGATTTCAGCATATTTGGAATTCTTCTCAGAATGCGTGGAACGCGCTCTTGATTGCTTTTTTTTAGACCTCTTCTCACGATTTCAGCGTGGTTAGAGTGTCCCTTTCCTTACACGATTTTAGCATGTTTGGAATTCATCTCAGGTTGCGTGGAATGCCCTCCTAATTGCTTTTCTTTGGACCTCTTTTCACGATTTCAGTGTGGTTAGAGTGTCCCATTCTTCACATGATTTCAGCGTGTTTGGAATTCATCTCAAGTTGCGTGGAACGCGCTCCTGATTGCTTTTCTTTGGACCTCGTCTCACGATTTCAGCGTGGTTAGAGTGTCCCTTTCCTCTCACGATTTCAGCGTGTTTGGAATTCATCTCAGGATGCATGGAACGCGCCCCTGAGTGGTTTTCTTAGGACCTCTTCTCACAATTTCAGCATGGTTTGAGTGTTCCTTCCCTCACACGATTTCAGCGTGTTTGGGATTTGTTCTTCCTCCTCTCACGATTCTAGCGTGCTTGGAGTATGTCATCCCTTTTGCATCTACTGCACTATCTATTACATCCATTACATCGCACCATTTTATCGCCTGCATCATTTCCATGTTAAGCTTAGTTTCGCATGTGCTCATACATTTGCTTCGTTGACGCTTAGTTCTGTGATAATGTGTATGTGCCTATTCCACTAAGAGAATTGTGGTCTAAGGGTGTCGGCACCTTTTCTGTGTTAGACATGGTCTGTTTTGTGTCCATGCCTTTTCTAGGAAAAATGTGGCTTGGCCTGCGCCTTATTCACTACATCCATTGCATCCATTGCATCATGTTTTGTTTTGTTGCATTCAGCATTTAGGATCACGATCTTTCCTCAACAGATCATTCCTCACTTATATCATGCCACCCAATTACTTGTATTCTTGCTGCGAAACACATAGTTCTGCATGTGCACACGCCTACTCCACTAAAAGAATTGTGGTTTGAGGGTTCCGGCACCTTTTCTATGTTAAACGTAGTTTGATTTTGCATCTCCATCTCTTTATGATATTTGTGTGGTTTTGCACTGCTTGTGGTTTGATAATTCAATTATATTGTATATCATGTACATTGTTTCGTTGCATTGCATATCGTCTGTATTGTTTTGTTATATTGTGTATCATTTGCATCTTGCCCAAGAACTACGCTGGTTTGATTCTTTGCAAAGTGATATGTAGGCAGCCAGTGGGCACAACCATTCTTTGTTTTGATTGCTTCTTTGTCCAAGTCTTCGGCCTTGTCAAAAATGGGTCGTCTCTAGGCTTTGACAATCACTCCCGTCATTTCATGACTTCCGAGTTCTGTCAAAGAGGGGCAACTGTAGACAACCCATTTTTTACCGTCCTCAAGACTTGGACGTCATCGTTTGAACACCCAATGATTGTGCTCGCTCGTGTTCGCTGTAAGTCCCTGAAGGTCTCAGCCGAGCGCCTTGCCTCGGAGCCTCTAATCTTGTCTATTTTGTGCTTGGTTGTGGGCCAAGAGCTTGTTGCTTCACTTCTGGAGGAGAAGGTGACCTGTCGGCCATCTCCTTAGCCTACCGGCCATGACTTGTGCCTGCCGGCCACCGGTGGTGGCCGGTCGGCTACATTAATGGCCGGTCGGCCACTAATGATGGCCAATAGCCATTTTTCTCCTTTTTCAGATATTTATTTGCTAGTTGTGCCAGCTGTTGTTCACTGATGCTCATCTTCATACATGTGTATGGAGGGATGAATACAAGCCTTTAGCTTGATTTTCTATAAAAGAGGGGGGGGGGTCTCTCCCCCATTTGAGAGGTTACACAATTTGGAGCAAATTTTTCCATCTCTCTCTAGAATTATCTCTCTCTCTCTCTTCGTATTTTGTGCTTGAAAGTGAGAATTCTCTACACTTTTGCACTAAGACCCTTAACCAAACATCTTCATCTTGGAGCTAAGGTTCTTTGAGGGTTAGTTTCAGCTCTTAAGGCTGGTTTTAGCTCAGAATTGTGGTTGTTTAGTGCTGTGCTTCAAAAGTATAAGGCTTACCTCATTTAAGCTTTGTTTTAGTTGCTTGCTTGGCTATCTTTTTACACTGTTTTGACCTGGATTTCAACCACACACACAAAAAAAAAAAAAAAAAAAAAACCTCTGTTTTTAAGGTTTCAAAATGGTGGTTTGAGTCTTCTTGAGTTAGGGCGTTGTCTTCACTTTTTGCTCTTTAGCTTGTGAAGCCTTTTGTGCCATTTCTTGCCACCTTTAAATCAAACTTTCTCGGCCTTTAAACCACTGAAATTTAGAGGTATTTCAGTGGTAAAAAGTATGTTTTGAAGTCCAAAAATGGAGGGGTTAGCCTCCCCTCCTTGTGTCTCTCTTGCATGCCTAGTTAGCTTCACATGTTAGCTTGGTTTTGTAGCTTGTGTTAGCTTAGTTCAAGCATGTTTTTGAGGCCCTGTTTTTGCATGTTTCAACTCTCTTTTGGGTTGGTTGGAGCATTTGTTGCTTGCTTTTTGTACTTGTAGTGCAATTGTGCTTACTAGTCTAGCATGCTTAATGGTTTAGCCTATCTTTGTAGCTTGTGTTAGCTTAACTTTAGGTTATTTTAGCTACTATTTTGCCCTACTTTAACTCTGTTTTGGGCTGGTTAAGTCCTTCGAGGCTTGTATTGCATGGCTATAGTGTAATGGTCTTCACCAGCTCATTGTTTTGAGGCTTTAAGCATGAAGTGTTTGAGTGGCTTGCATGTTATAGCATCATTTTACAAATGATTTCAGTTTATATAGCTCTATCACACTCTCACTTATTTCACTCTTTCATTGCTTTTGAGAGTTGTGTTTTGAGTCTTGTTTGCGAGCTAACATGTGAACATGTTTTTTCTAGCCTTTTATGCTTAATCTTAGCATGTTTTAGCCACTGCTTTGGCATGTTTTAACTCTGTCCAGAGCTAGTTTGGTCAACTGAGCTTTGTGTTGCATGCTTATAGTGTTGTGATCTTCACTAGTTTAACGCTTTAGGCTCTTAGCATGACTTGCATGTGTTGCTTGCATGATTTAATGTCTTTTTGCATGCCATTTCAGCACTGAAAAGTCTACAACCTCCCTCTATTCTTCACTTTTTACTTTGTTTTGAAAGTGGTCTTGAGCCCTTTTTTGGCTTGAGTGCGGAATTGAGGCTCTCATGCCTAATGGTTTTAATCCTCTCTTGAGGGTTTCTACTAACCAACAACATGAGGCCTCTTTCATGCTCAAGGTACTTGTGGCTTAAGCCCTCTTTCCAATTAGAGGACTCTCACTGTGGACTTAATCGGTTAAAGGACTAATCGGTAATGTAAAATGTGTAAATAAAATGAACCAAGTAAAACTTGAGCAAGATAAGCATGTTGTGTTGCATTGCATGTGTTTGGATCGGATGTTAATCCAAACACAAGAAAAATGGGACATTTAACGTGCCACTTTTCTTGGTCGCCGGCACCCTTGATTATGCATGATAGGGTGGTGGTCCTTTGAGTCTTATTTGTGCATTCATTGACTTTGTACAAGCTTGGTTTTCTAGCCATCATGCATTGAAAATGCTTGGTTGATGGCTTGAGAGCCAAGAGCTATACTCCTGTGAGCTTGAGAAATGATAAGGAGTGTAGCAGTACACACATTCCTTGAAAATGCTTTGTTTTGCCTCTGTTGCTCTCTGTCACAGCAAAAACAGAAGTCCAGAAAATGGGGGTGGCCGACCGGCCACTGAAACTAGCCGACCGGCTAGTTGAGGTGGCCGACAACCACTTTTTGTGGCCGACTGGCCACCAGTGAATTTTTGTGCAATGGTGTTCCTGTGTTGGTGCAGAGGCAATCTGGAAGTTGGTGCAATTTTCCAAGATCAAATAAGTGGAAACAAAGGCATCCGATGGCAAGGCAAGAGCATTTTCGAAAAGAAGCCAACCGAGCATGCATGCATCCCTCGTCCCTCGAGGCCGTTTAAATCGCTTTACTAGTTAGTTAGCATAGCTAATTCAATTCAAGTGTTGTACTTAATTAGCTTAGTGTAGCTAGTTATTCAATTCTGTTGTAATAATTAATTAGCTAGAATAGTTAATTAGTTTCATTTTGTAATAATTAGCTTAGCTTTGTTTAGCTTGGCTTATTTATTCGGACCCTCCTTCGCAAGGTCGTAATGTTGTAATAAGCGTGCTTGAGTGTGTGCATGTCTTCCAACCCCACGTCTTTCTCCCTTTTATTTATCCGCTTTCGATGGTTAGATTAGGGACTTATTTCAATTAGCATACCTTATGCTTGCATGTCTGCATCATTCATTTGTCTTGCATGCACCGGGGCTCAGCGCATCATACAAACTGCATTGCAAATTCAATACTTATTTGAATACATGTTTTAAAGCATGTTGTCAAATCGAATCATATGCCATATTAGTAGCCGAGCCTATTAATCGCATTATTGCATGTGTTGAATTAGTCACTTAACGTAGTTAGGATCATGCATTCTTTCTAACTAGCTTTTGTTTTGGCTTGGAGTACTCGGTAAGTTTTATGCTTTAGCATGCTTGCATAAGTGTGATTTCCTTGTTGCCATGATAGCATGCTTGCCATGAGGCTATTTGCTTAAATGATTAACTGCATGAATGCCTGTGGATGGTGGCTTTGTTGCTTGAATTGGAACAATTCAACGAGTGTGAGTTTTAAGCCCACTTTGCAAAGTGGCAAATCATCATGTTTTAAGCCCACTTGAGGGTGGCAAATTCAAACCATTTTCGAAAGCAAACATGAGTTGAAATGTTCCAAGTCTTGTGACTTAGTCTATACGTGCTTGTGTGCGTCACATAGTAAAGTTAGCTAATAATCAGAATAAGAACACATGAGGTTTATAAAAGAACATATCTTGATTAGTAGAGGCTGATCCTTTGATCGGGCGAGCAAGGGTGCTCATTTCCGGACCTTCCCCTCTCGTACCCAAGTTCTCGAGTCAAGGTGACTTTGGTGATGACGGACACATGGCCTTTGGCACGAGTCACGGTTTCCTAAATTTCCCAAAAACAAAATATTTAGGTGGCGACTCTATAATCTGGCAAAGTAGTCCAATTTTGGCATTATTTGATCCAAAATTTATTTTCTAAAATGATTTGTTGGATTAGACTCTTTGGTGTTTATCAGTTTCACAATGCACTTTTGAGACTAGATTCAGAACTGTGACAGGAGTCCGAACTATAGGACCAATTTGAGCTCTCCGAAAGGGGACGCGAAAAAGTCGAGTCTACACCGAGGAATTGGATGACCTTGACCTTGACCTTGTGAATGAGAATGCTACTGCAGATTCTGAGTATTTCTTTGTGCCGCTTGTTTATTGCATTGATCAAGACTTTCAAAATTTTAATGAAAACGAAAAGGAAGGAATTCCTCTGGTTTTGAAAATTTTGATTAATCAAGAGGAGGAGAGGTTTGGAAAACCCCTTGTTGATGAAATCATTGCTTTTAATGTGGGTACTAAGAAGGATCCGAGTCTGATCCAGATCGGATCCACGTTGTCTTCAGAGGAGCACAAGCGCTTAGTCGCTTTGTTAAAAAATTTCAAAGATGTTTTCGCATGGTCCTACGAAGACATGACTGGAATCGATCATGAGATTGTACAGCATCGGATCCCTCTCGACCCCGAGGCCCGACCCATTAAACAGAAGTGCAAGATAATAGGCCCGAATTGGGCTTTGAAGATTAAGGAGGAAGTCACCAAGTAGATCGACACAGGTTTCTTGCTAGTATCTGAGTATCCCACTTGGTTGGCCAATATAGTCCCAGTGCCGAAGAAAGACGGCAGAATTCGGGTACGTGTGGATTTCAGATCTCTGAAATCCACACACACTCGAATTCTACCATCTTTCCAGTGTCGAAGAAAGATGGCAGAATTCGGCTATGTGTAGATTTCAGAGATCTGAACAAAGCTAGTTCGAAGGATAACTTTCCTCTACCGCACATCGATGAATTAGTGGACTTCACCGCGGGTCATGCATTGCTCTCCTTCATGGATGGATTTTTCGGGTATAACCAGATTCTGATGGCACTTGAGGACAGAGAGAAAATTGATTTCACTACGCCGTGGGGAACCTACTGCTATAGGGTGATGTCGTTTGGGCTGAAGAATGCTGGGACTACCTATCAAAGGGCTATAACCATAATTTTGCATGATATGATCCATAAAGAGGTCAAGGTATATGTGGACGACATGATTGTCAAGTCCAGGAAAGAGAGGGCCACTACATCACCTTGAAAAAATTCTTTCAACGGATCAGAGAATACAGACTGAGGTTAATTCCACAGAAGTGTACTTTCGGTGTAACAGCAGAGAAAATGTTGGGTTTCTTGATCACACATAGGGGCATTGAGGTAGATCCTTCCAAAATCAAGGCCATCCTAGAAATGCCACCACCAAGGACTGAAAAGGAGGTGCGAGGCTTTTTGGGTAAAGTACAATTCATAAGACGGTTTATTTCTTAATTAACTTTGACTTGTGAACCACTATTTGATCTCCTGAAAGAAGGAAATAAGTTATGATGGGATGATCGATGTCAATTCACTTCGAGCAGATCAAGCAGTACCTTCAGAATCCACTTGTGTTGTCACCGCCAGAGTCAGGAAAGCCCTTGATTCTATATCTATTAGTCACAGACACAACAATGGGATGCATACTTGTTCAAGAATCTGAGGATAGGGTGGAGAAAGCCATCTACTACTTGGGCAAGAAAATGCTAGATTACAAGACCTGCTATACCCCGCTGGAGAAAGCTTGCTTAGCCTTGGTATGGGCTACCAGGAAGTTGAGGCACTACTTGTTAGCTGACTCCGTAATTCTGGTTTCGAGATTAGATCCTGTCACACCCCAAACCCGCCCCTAAAAGTTTCGGGCATGACTTATTCAGAAACGGACACTTAACCTGATATACGTAGTATATGGGGCTTGGACAGAAGCATTAATAAAATTAAATAACTTAAAACATCATCCATTGAGCTACCACTACTATGCCAGGACCGCAAACATTACATTAGGTAGATAATACTCAGGAAGTATACACCTGAGCTTTAGTTACAGTCATTCACATTCATACGAAAGTACTAAAGAAGAAAGGGGTTATTTACATTCATCCATAGGCAGACAATCAAAGCATAAACCGAAAACCTAGTTAAAGCTTTACAAAATGCACGGGTTCCATCTTAAGTGCCTGGACACACTGAGGTTGACAAGAGATAGACAAGTCTCAAGGGTTAGGACTGGCTTTCCAGTTGGTTACCTACAGAAACAGACAAAATACAGGGTGAGTAAAACTCAGTGAATAATAGCACATGAATAATGTAATGGTTAACGTAAGTAACAAAGCATATAACTGTGGAGGCATATGATTAATTACATTCTGTAGTCATTTCTAGAACGGCCATGGGCCTAATTTCCTTAACAGAGTGGTTTTAAGCCAGTAATACACAGAACGGCCATCGGCCCAGAAATAACAGAACGGCCTATCGCCCAGAAATAACAGAACGCCTAACGGCCCAGAGATAATAGAACGCCTATCGGCCCAGAAATAACAGAACGCCTAGCGGCCCAGAATAAAACGGCCTAGCGCCAGAAATATATATGTATGACTCAAGAGGTCTCATACGGATTCTAGAGGTGGCTCCCACCAAAGTGTAGCACTTAGTTCCGTACAGTACTTTGTTCCATACCAGAAATAATAGGTCTTATCATGTCATGGCATAGACGGACAAACAACAAACAGAATAACCTCAGATATCATCAGAACATACTAGTTCAGAGTTATACAGAGACACACAGATTCTTCCACATCTTCACATGAGTTACCATCGGTAATATAAGTTTAACAGAACGTTGTTGATAATTGTTAGCAAAAGGTAACCACATTCCAGAGATATGTAGATACCATAGTTCCATAATGCACATACATCCCATTTGCTTGTCATGAACCAATACCACTAACTTGCAGATAATGGAATGTCAACATTAACTATCAACAGTAAATAAAACGTATGTTCCAACGATGCACTTAGATTTCCTCATGGTTCTTTGTAGGTCGACATACTTGTCTCGTAATTAGCAGAACATTAATATTAACAATAGTCCGAAGGTAAAGGTACCATTACATCAATAGGTCAGAACAATTCATATCATAACATGAATCGCGTAACAATGTTATTGATACTCAATTCCTTTCAATTAACCAACTTCACAGTGTTAATAGTTTGTATGCAATTCTTATGCAGAATCATGAGTAATTCATCGGATGGTACATTCACGATAATCATTAGCCATAGCCAAAATACAGCGTAGGTTTAGAGTCATACCAATGTTCACAAAAATCTTTCAATGTCCACACTATTTCCCAATCAACATAATATTAACATAACTACGTCTGAAGCGTAGAGTGTTAATAAAAACAATTATTAACGGTAATCAAATGTGCGATTACAGTACTATTACTCACAGTGGTAGGTCTCTGATAGCGATGGAACGATGTCCTCGTCTTGACCTACAAACATAATGCCCATAGCAGATTATGAGAATAAAACCAATCTCTTTTTATTCCTTACTCAATAGCTATGGTGGTGCTAGACTCATTATTCCTCCATAGGTTATCATAAAATAGGAGGAATCAATAGGAGAAAGGTTTAGGCGAAGAAACGGTACAAACTCAATAAACAGACAGTGAATAGTCATCACTAATTTGGGCATAACTATTTATGTACTTCGAATTTTGGAGTGAGACCACCACCATTGGAAACTAGACTTTCGGGGCTTGATTTTAGGCTCAAGAATCACTCAAAACGGAGTCCGGATGCAAAAGATATGCTTATTCAAAGTTACAAGGTATAAGCTGAAACAGGGTTGGCCGCTCGTGCGCCCACTTTCGCCGCTCGTGCGGCCCAATTCCGCTCGAGCGGAAGAACCCGGCCGCTCGAGCCCCCAAAAGCATAATGAAAACCTCTTTTTCTTCTTCATGTCCGCTCGTGCGGTGCCCATGGCCGCTCGTGCGGTCTGGGCAAGAAAAAACCAGTTCGAAACTCACACAAAACCCAACTTAGAGAACACATAGCAAGGTTCAAAATAGATCAATCTAACACAAAATAAAGCTCAAAATCACGTGGAAAATTAATCATAAATCAACTTAGGTTCTTAATCACTTTGAATTCATAATTATAATCAATCAATTCCATGGAATTTCTAACTTTCTCACACACACACACACACACATTTATTAACCATTTGGTCATGAAATGAATCAAGCTTACTAATAGAAGAAATAGAATTCTCAGTAGATGATTCAAGTTAAGTTAAACAATCAATTAACCCCAAGCACACACACAAGACCACAATTACAAACCCTAAATGACATGAATCAAAAGGAATTCTTACCCCACTCCATGACTAAGGTTACACAAGATGACTAAGGAAATTCTTGAGCTTGATTCTCTTAAATTTCTCTCAATCTCCCTTCTTCTTGATGACTTTCTCCTCTTCCCTTCAACCCTCTTCTTCTCTAATTTTTCTCTCTAGGAGATATTTTTTAGTGATGTTCCAAGTCAATTGTATAAGAAGCATTGATCATATATATATATATATATATAAAGTGAATAAGACGAAATTTAATCAGTTTAATCATCCCAAATTGAAATTTCACAGAAAATCATTTATGACTTAAAAATTATGTTGATCCCAGATGTAAAGTCAATTTCAGATAATTCTTCTAGGGCTTTCAATTTCTGATTCAAACACTAAGTGTAACAGAATATTTCTCATATTAAACAGATACACATCCATAAGCATAAGATTCACTTCATTAAACTTACTTTCACATAAGGTTTTACAATAAGTACTTAGATGCACAGAATAAGGGACCGAAAGTGTATCAGGAAACATGTACAAGGGTCGGGTTATTACAGATCCCATCAAATATCTCTTTGAGAAGCCAGCACTTACGAGTAGGCTAGCTCGTTGGTTGCTTCTCCTTTCCGAATTTGATTTGAAGTATTTTACTCGCAAGTCTATCAAGGGGAGAGCTATAGTGGAATTCTTGCAGATCACCCGATAGAAGGAGATGGAGCGGTAGAATACCTATTTCTAGATGAAGCCATTCTACAAGTCGAGAAAGAAATTTAGACAATGTACTTTGACGGAGCGTTTAACCAATATGGTTATGGGATAGGTGTGTTGCTGCTAGCACCCGATAATTCCCATATACCCTTAGCCTTCAAACTCCGATTCAAGGAATCTAATAATGAGGCAGAATACAAGGCGTGTATCATTGGTTTGGAAACCGTCCTAGAACTAGGGGCAAAAAGGTTGGACGTCATCGGAGACTCGAACTTAGTTGTGTCTCAAGCAAAAGGAGACTAGATGGTCAAAGAAGAAAAGATGAAGATTTATCACCAAACCCTGGATGTTCTGATTCCTAGGTTTGAGAAGCTGACTTTCATGCATTTACTAAGAGAGAATAACAGGTTTGTTGATGCCTTATCAACTCTATTTTTTATGATAGACATCCCATTGGGAGTCCAGATGCATCCGATCATCATTGAGCAAAGGTATACGCCGGCTTACGAGACCATCGCCGCAATAGATGAAGTGAAAGATGAAAACCCTTAGTTCTATGATATCTGGAACTTCTTGGAAAAGGAGGTTGGGCAAATGCCAAAGATAAGAGTGAATTACGACTGATGGCCATTCAGTTTATCATCTATGCAGGTAAATTGTACAAGAGGGGTCATCTGGGAATGCATAAGTTGTGTGTCGACGTAGAAGAATCAAAGCACCTAATGGAGGCCATCCATGGGGGAGAGTGCGGAGCGCACATGAACAGAGTAATGTTTGCCCGAAAGATTCTCAGGCAAGGTTACTACTGGTCCACCATGGAGGAGGATTGTATTGGTTTTGTTGGGCAATACCACAAATGTCAAATTTATTCCAATCGCATGAACATCCCACCATCGAAGCTGTACAAGATGACTTCACCATAGCCTTTCTCAGTCTGGGGAATCGATGTCATCGGCGCAGTCACACCAAAAGGGTCAAATGGACATGGATACATTATAGTGGCAATTGATTACGTTACAAAGTGGATGGAAGCTCAGTCCTACGCAGTGTTGAAAGCAGCCCATGTGGCTAAGTTCATCCCGAAACAACATCATTTACTGATATGGGGTCCCAAACGAAATCATTTCAGATAATGGCTCCCATTTCAAGAAAGAAGTGATTGACTTGTTGGAGAAATACAACGTGGCTTTCCATAAGTCATCTACATACCGGCCACAAACCAACGGAGCTGTTGAGGCCGCCAACAAGAACATCAAGCATATATTACAGAAAATGGTTGAGACCTACAGGGACTAGCCAGACAAATTGCCATTCGCACTCTAGGGCTATAGAACTTCAATCCGGACGTCTATTGGGGTAACTCCTTATTCTCTTATCTATGGGATGGAAGTTGTTCTGCCAATCGAAATAGAAGTCCCGTTGCTGCGGGTTATGGCTGAGTGTCGAATAGCAGAGGCAGACTGGCAACAGAGCAGGTTTGAAGAACTGATGTTACTTGATGAGCGAAAGCTGAAAGCATTGTACCATGTTCAGGGTTATCAACGTAGGATTGCCAGGGCTTTTAACAAGAAAGTTAAGTCTCGGAATCTCAAAGAAGAGGATCTGGTGCTGAAAGACAACCGAACTCCCATCCATGTCCCTGGGGGCAAGTTTAGACCCAATTGGATTGGTCCTTACATCATCAAAACTATTTGGTCAAGTGGAGCTGTTATTCTCATAGACCTGGATGGCCTAGAATTTTCCCAACCGATCAACAAGGACAAGTTGAAGAAATACTACCCCTGAGAGGCTCGCTAGGCTGAAAACCCAGAAGGGCGACCTAGGCAAAAGTTAGAGCATAAAAAATTAGAAATAAAGAAAAATTGAGCTTGTAAGGTTGAAAACGCTAAAGGGCGGCATTGGCAAAAGTTAGAGCGTAAAAGGAAAGTGTTAATACTCGAATGAACCCGAACTGAACTACGTAAGGCCTTATTCCCATCTTCAAGATACGTAGGCAACTTCATTTTGAAGTTCGGCCGTAAACACCTCCAAATCAACTGTCCTATCCATGTGTCTGATCAAGTCATCTTTGTCTGTTCTTTATCTAAGAGTTCATTTGTGATCTTTATTCTGAGAGCTGGTTATAGTGCTGAGCAGCATTATTCAGTTAAGGGGCAATTTGTTATCTCTAGATTCGGGTTATACATCTCGAAGATTGATTCCGTGTGTGTCAAAGTAGTGATCCTTATCGAGAATAGTTTTGAAAAGTTTTGATAAAAGTTGACTTTGCTCAAACTTTACCTTTTACAACTTAGACCATTTTTGGACCAAAAGGAAAATTTTCAGTACTCATAACTTTAATTTAATTGATTTCAATACAAAGTTCTCCAAATCTTGATACAAATCAAAGTTGCTTTTATTACATCATAAAAACATGGAAAGTAAAGATCAAAGCAATAAACTAGGGGCATAGATGAGTCATTTGTTCCTGCGTCCCCCGCTCGTGCTCGTGGAAGCTTCTCATGCCAAAGTGGGTCCAGTTTGTGCCTTATTCTTGAGCCAAGCGAAGCACTTGCTAGAAAGGATGCAACTGAAACTAAGGGTAGGAGCTAGAAGTTCTATCATCCTCCAAGCAGTGAGGTATCTAGTCCAATGTGAACCTCGAACGGAGAATGAAACCAGGTATTCTACCCCTTCTTCTGGGCAAGTCTGATCATGTCCAAACTGACGCCTGAGTCAGAATGGAAAGTAGAATACACAATGTGTAAGGCTAATCAGCTGTATGCCAGGCTGCCGAGTCATGCTGTAGCTGATTTCAGTCAGATTAAGCCAAGGGCAATGCCAAGCAATGTCAACAGTAGACATGTTGCACATCCAATGGCACCACCACCCTTAATTCGGGAAATCCACTAGCTGTTGGTGGAAGAAGTCTCGAGTTGAGTACTCAGGGCAAGAATCCACTATATTCAGCTTATCCATAAGCCACACCTGGGCACGGAAGAAAGAAAAGAGAGATTAAAGAATAGGGAGATGTATGTTGAGAGAAAGTGAGAAAATGGCTTTAAGAGAAAAACATAGCATGAATGCCGAGTGATGTGAGAAACACATATTAGAAAGGGTGGGAAACATTACCTGAAGGAGTAGTGGACTCCCTGTGAATTTTGTAGTCTCTCGCCGATGGAAGGCGTCTAAGCCCATTAAAGTCTTGGCCAGCACCAAGCCAATGCAACTCTTGCCTTCTTTTAAACCTTGGGCCACTTCGACCAATCGAATACTGGATCCACCAAAATTAGGGGCAAAAAGAAAGTATGCCAGGATACACAAGCAAAGGGCATGTTGCCTAAAACCTCACCAAAGAAGGTCGCCTTGGTCACCAACATCAGAAAATCTATGAATCAGACTAGGAATATCCAGTTCTCCATTGTGGACCAAAGATCGAACCTCGTGTAGAGTTAGCTCGCACATCTGTCCCAAAGCTTGGACGTGGCCGAAACAGGGCTAGGGAATGATTTCCTCATCATGCCGAGATTCCATTAATGCCTGAAATTCTTCAATTTTCGAGCATATTTCTTGTCCCCCGAAGCTAAAGACATATGTGATTGGGTTCCAACACTGAACCGCGACATGAAGGAGCGGAAAGCAAAAAGAAGTGCGGCTCAAAGGAAAAAGGGCATTTAGGCTGAAGCTATAGAAATTCACCTTTTCCGAGCCATCCAAAGTGGCTATCTAGTCTCGAAGCCTGCCAACAAATAATATCTTCATTTTGAGAGCAAAATATCAAGGACTTGTGAGTTTTCCAAAAAAACAACATGAGAGCAATATTGATAGAGTCTGAGAAGGTGCTAAGCATGACACCTTGACGGCACTGACCGACATCACACTAATGGTCGGTCGTGCATCAGTGAAGCCCGGCCAGGTCTTGATGCTAGCCTAGTGCAAATCTGTTGCGACAAAAGTTGACCTTTGTTTGAATGGACTTCAATTATACTTTTGAGTTTTGTTTTGTTTGTACCAAGTGTTTGTTAGCTTTTTCGAGTTGTTTTCATTTATTTTTTTCATTATCGAGTTGTATTTTATGTTTTGATCGGTTGTAAGTCATTATTCGATTCATGAATCAATTCAAGCGCAAAGCATTCATAGTTTTGAAGGTTACAAATTCAAGGGTAATGCAGTTCATCATCTTATGCAAAGAAATCATTCAACAAAACTTGCCTTTCACAACTGGCAAGCCCAACCCCGATCATCATTTTACACAACTAAAACAAAAGAAAGTTTTTGAAAAATGAAAGGTCTATTCGAAGCTAGTTTTATAAGTACATAACAATATGAAAGAAAAAGCAAAATGAAAGCAAAATCATCATCATCATCAGTAGCCTATCCTCGCTCTCTTCCTCCTCAACTGTAAAGGAGGTGCGTCGTTGTCATCACTGGGGCTGCTCGACTGTAGGTCAATCTCCTCTCCCTCATCCTCTAGGGTCATGGACCCGTCAAAGACTCCTCGGACGGCAAGCGCTAACTTACTCAACCTCTCCCCCGATCAGCGCCTCCTTGGCCTCTCACTGGGCCCCATCTCTACCTACTGGCTATGAAAGGTCCTGTAGGCACTGCCAGCGCTGGCTCAAGCTGAAAAAGAACAGATATCAGATAGAGTGATCAGAAGTGTACAATATGGCAATGACGGTAGGCTACACACAGAATGTGTCTCAATACTGTATGTGACTAAGGCAGTCTACCTTCTCCGTACCATGATGAGCAGTCAGTCGATCCTCCGAAGGAGCTCGTTACCGTACGCCCAGGGAATCTGCAAAAGAATAGAAACTGAGAAAAACAGATATAAGTAATTGTATTGTGAACAATAAAAATAAGCTAAAGTGCAGCATGGACTAGCATAAAAAGAAAGTGTACCTGCTCAACGCTGGGGGCAAACACAAGTCTCCGACCCCTCTCCTCGATAGGCTCAAGTGGGATCTGCTCGATCACTCCATCTGGACACATGTATACGATCTCGGTGGGAAGCATTGGCAATCCAGGAATGGGAGCAATGGCAGGGACACCTCCAATGGGCACATCGCCAGCCCCAGCACCAGGAGCAGCAGCAACCTCTGGCACAGCTCGAGCCACACCTGGAGTAAGAGGCGCCATCACTCGAGTGTGTAAGAAAGATATAAAGTCGCCAGGCTCGTGGTGACAATCGTCGTCCTCACCTATCATCAAGAAGTCGAGTTCAGGACCATCTTGTAAATCATCTCCCATCCTCATGCCAATAGGAGGAGGATGTGGAATATAAGGGTCAGCAACGCCTCGCGTCTAGCGGATGAATCTCTCTCCCAAGTAGTATGTCCGGCCAAAAGGGTTCTTGAACAGGATCCTCATCATGGAAGCATGCCAGACAATGGTGTAGGTCACGATCGACACTTGGGGAATGCCTGCCCAAGGGTGCCACTCAACCTGAGAAAATCAGTGCAATGTCAGAATGATAGTACGGTGTTAGAAAATCAGTGCAGTGTCAGATATCAGTGCAATGTCAGAATGACAATACGATGTCGAAAAATCAGTGCAGTGTCAGATATCAGTGCAATGTCAGAATGACAGTATGGTGTCAAAAAATCAGTGCATTGTCAGAATGACAGTACGGTGTCGGAAAATCAGTGCAGTGTCACATATCAATCCAATGTCAGAATGACAGTATAGTGTCGGAAAATCAAAGCAATGTCAGAATGACAGTACGGTGTCGGAAAATTAGTGCAGTGTCACATATCAGTGCAATGTCAGAATGACAGTATAGTGTCTGAAAATCAGTGTAGTGTCAGAAGTCAATGCAGGATGGAAGTGGCAATATGGTACAGTACAACCTTACAACAGTATAAGAGTGACCATATAGTGTGAGAAACAATGCAATGCCTGATCTACCGTGATAGTACCAAAAAAGTGGCAAAAATACGGGAAGGTGCGATCTACAAGGCGACATCGCTCGAACTGCGAGTTGTAGTACCGAGAGCGGGGTACAGACAACTCGATCGGCCTTATTGGAATTGGAGCCAAAGAAGTGAAATATGTGTAGACCCAAAGCTGCAAACCAAAGGCAAATAGATGACATGAGAAAACGGATTAGATGAGCAAGAAATGCAACAGTGAATAGAATTTAAAGCATATTAGAAAGATGAGCATAGGGTGTACCTCTCAAACCCTGCAATAGCCGCCGAGTGAATCTGCCTTGCAGCGGGAGACCAAGCTCATGTAGCAGTATAGGGTGGCCAGACCTCTGCCACCCCAGTCGTAATCCGCCACCCAAGGAAGGTGTACCAGTGCCTCTAGAATATATAATCCCACAGTATTTTCCCTGTTTGCAAATAGGGTAGTACCGAGAAGATATATGAGGAAGCCACGGGTGTACTGGGCAACCTTGTCTGTAGTGGCTAGCTGTGTATCGGAGAAGTGCTCCAAGAACCAGCTGTAGCGCACCATCCCGTGGCTAGTAGTGTCTGGGATCGCCCTGAGAAGTTGGAGCTGTGCATCTCTCCACTAAGTCATATCTGGATCAAAAGGGATTGGGCTGCCGACCCCAACCCGCAAACTGGTCAACATCGAGAAGTCATATAGGGTCAGTGTCATCTCCCCGGTGGAAGAGAAGTGAAATGAGCTGGTGGTGTCCCACCATCTCTCCACCAGGGCCCCATAAAACCAAGACTTAGCCCTCATCTGTATGAGCCCAGAGCAGAAGGGCCCAAGGCCAGCAGCATTTACCAAAGTGCGAACCTCTGCAGGAAGCCGCTCATACCAACATCAGGGGTCGGATAAAAAGTCGTAGCCGCCTATCCTCCTAGCGATCACCTATCAATTGGAAGTGTTATTAGTATATGTGCAGCAGGGCGAGTGATTTCTTCATCAAGCTCAACGTTTCAACATGTGTGCAAAGTAAAATGCAAAGTAAAATGGGGGAAAAGTCGTGTACCGTGGAAGTGTCGGCAGATATATGCTCCATGGACTCTCGCAGTAGAGTATCCTCATCCAACCCTGGAATAAAGCCCTTGAACCTCAAGATGCCGCCAGGGGGTGGCATTTGTGTACGCAGCTCGTATGTAGCCTGAATCAAAAGGCCTCTTGGCAAGGAGAAGCAATGCAGCAACTTCATCCGCCTCTATGTCTGTACCAAAGGCAGCACCAATACCTATGGAATTGGAATGGAAACCTCGTCATTAGCCATGAAAAAAGTGAAGAAAAAGTGAAGAGGATGAGTGAAAATAGGTGAAATCCTAAATTCCAAACCCTAAGAGAGAGAAAGTAAAGAGGGGATGGAAAATCAAAAAAGGAACAAGAAAAGTTTGGGCAAAGATGTGAGAAAGTGAGGAAAAACAAAGGGAAAACCCAAACTTCAACCAAAACAATTTTTATTTGGTTCAAAATAAAGAGGAAAACAAGTTGTTTTAGGAAATTTTTGTGAGGGTTATTGGGTAAACTCAAGAAAAAGAGGAAATCTAGAGAGAAGGGAAGTTCAGAGAGAAAATGGGGGGGATTTTCAACCTAGGTTGTGATCCAAATTAGAGCTATTTTGTGTTTTAAACAGTCAAGGGCATGGCTTTTACCGAACTACCCTTCGCCGCTGTCGAAGGCCGGCCGGCGCTATCAAAGCCCGGTCGCACATCGCCGAGGCCCGGCCGGCCTTCGGTGATTTCATTTTGTTTTTCTTTTTTTTTTTTTTTCTTTTTTTCTATTTTGTTTTGTTTTGGGTGTGTTGCTATTTTCTTATTATTTTATTTCATCATTATTTTAATTTCCGAGTTATAGTTTCAGGTTTTAATTTTGAGTTTCAATTTTCGGTTTTAATTTTGAGTTTTTGATCGTGGGTTCTGACTCAAGCGTAGTAAGGAGTTGTATGATAACAAGAAAAAATGAGGGTTGAAAAAAAAAAGAGAAGAAGAAGAAAGAAAAGAGAGAGAGGAGAAAACAAAGAATGAAGGCAAAATAGCAAAGAGATCGAAGGAAATGAAGAGACGGAGCAAGATATCCATTTTGTTTTGTTTCGTTGCGTGAGCGCATAATTTGATTTATATTGATTTTATTTCATTAGTTTAACTTCATGATTTATCTTGGTTAAACTATTCTGGTCATTGATGGCTTGTCATGTTCAATTCGTAATTCATTTCATCATTTCTTATCACACGTTATTGTATGTACGGTTTCTTTCTTGGAAGTGCACGATATTGCATGTACGGTTCATTCAAAGGAGTTCCGGGTAAAATCATTCGCGCCCTTTGGATCTCTTCCTTCCACCCTTCGGTTAAAAACATTCGGGTGCGTCCCGGTGTTCACACCACCCCTTCGCTTAAAAACATCCAGGTGTGTCCCGGTGTATCCCTTCTTACCATCAAAACATCTCAAAGGAGTGATACACTTGGTCCTCAAACCATCAATTCAAGCAATTTCATTGCATGATGGCTAAGGAACCAAGATGTACAAATTTAATACATGCACAAACAAGACCCAAAACCATCACCCTATCATGCATGATTAAGGACAATGGAGACATTAGAAAAATTGGCACATTTCATCACTTTGAGTATGGAATGCCCCAATTTTCTTTGTGTTCAATTAACGTCCGATTGAACACACCAAAACACAACCAAATGTTTATCATTGCACAATTTTAGTTTCAACTTTTAGTTACTCATTTTAATTACCCTTCCATTCTTTAACCAATTAATTAGGTCCATTGGTAAGTTAAGTCCTCTAAAAAAGAAGAAAGTGTCAAACAAGGGGTGGTTCAAGGCAAGAGAGGGTGTCATGCCGTTGATAATGAACCCTCAAAAGAGGATTAAACCATTAAGCATGGACCTCAATCTCAAGCTTAAACAATCCCAAGGTTGAAACAACCCTCAAAGAAAGCAAAGAGTGAAGAAATGAGGGAGGTTGCAGAGATTATACTTGCTGAAATTAAGTGAGAAAAACACTAAAGCAATGCAATCAACTCAAACAAGTGGTATCTAAAGGCCTAAAACACCAAGCTTGTGAGGACACTTACACTAGAAGCATGCAAAACAAGACTCAAATGACTGAACCAACCCAAAATAGAGTTAAAATAGTTGAAATCAGAGTTTAAAACATGCTGGAATTAAGCTATAAAAGGTTAGAAAATTAAACTAACCCATAGCATAAACTAGGCTAGTAAACAAGACAGAAGGAGGGGAGGCTAACCCCTCCAAATTTGGACTTTAAACCATGATTTTCACCACTGAAAATACTCCAAAATTCATTGTATAAAAGCTTGGAAAAAGATAGTAAAAGGGTGGGAAACACAAGGGCAAAGGCCTCCAAAACAAGGTATAAGGAAGGGTTATCAACCCCTCAACCTTTAATGGTCTTAAACCCAAGCTTCAGCCCAAAAAACACAAAGTTTTGACAGCCCAAAACAATGGAGAAACAGTAGGAATAAAAGCAAAGCAAGCAAGCAAATAGATAAAGCTTTCTACCTCTTCAAGAGAAGAAGCAATTCCAAGCAACAACACAAGCAAACAACACCCTCTAGAGCTCAAACCAAGCTCAAAAGTACCTCAGCTCAAAGGTGAAGAGATTTGGTTAAGGGTGTATAGGCAAAGGTTGAAGAATTGTAGGCAAAAGTGTAGAGATTTGGTAGAAAGAGAGAGAATTATAGAGAAAGAGAGGAAAATTTTTTAGTTCAAAATTTTCTAACCCCAAAACATGAGAGATGGGCCTCCTATATATAGAAAACATGAAATCTCTACAAGGAGATCCAGCCCTCCACGTGTGGATAGATGCATGCATCTGTGCAAATAGCTGGCAAAGCTAGCATAAAATATCTGCAGAAAACACTGGTGGCTAGCCGGCCATCATTGGTGGCCGGCAACCCACATTAGTGGCCGGCAGCCTAAAAAAGATGGCAGGTAGCCTCTAGGGATGGTCGGTAGGGCACCAGAGGTTGCAGGGTAGAAAGACCAAGGCATTGTCCAAAAATGAGACAAAAAGGATGTAGGGTTTGAAAGACTCAAAGTTGTGGCATTCCGCCAAGGACTTCGAGTGCTTGGCAAGCAAACAGACACATCATCGGGTGTGCATGCGAGGACATCTAAGTCGTGAGGGTTGTCAAAAATGGGATGTCTACAGTTGCCCCTCTTTGACAAAAGTCAGAGTCATGAAATGACGTAAGTGAATGTCAAAGCCCAGAGACAACCCATTTTGACAAGACCATAAGACTTGGACAAACAATCAAGACAGAAATAAATGGTTGCGCCCGCAGGCTGCCTACATATCTCTTTACAAAGAATCAAACTAGCGTAGTTTAGGAGCAAGATGCAAATGATATGCACAATGCAACTTTCAAAACTGGACTTACATGCATCGCGAAGCCGACTATTTTGAAAACTTATGATCATGCGAGATGATGCAAGAAGCAATAATAGGACAATAAGCAAGATAACAACATATGAATGAGCAGCTTCAAGCTTAAAGAAAATAAAACCACACTCTAACCACGCCAAAGCAAGAGACGAGGAAAGAAAACACCGCTTAGGGTTGCGTTTCACACATCCTGAGAAACTGAGAAAACCACACGAGGTTGTGTTTCACACGCCCCGAGAAACAAAAGAAAAACTGCTCAAGCTCACATTTCATGCGTCCTGAGATAAACAACTGATCATGGCCATGCTTCGCACGTCCTGAGAAAAATCGCTCGGCGCATGCTTCGCACGTCCAGAGATGAAACCTGCCCAGGGTCGTGCTTCGCACGTCTTGAGAAAAACTGCTCGAGCGCGTGTGTGATAACCCTGTTCCGTACCATGCTAATTGGTCTTTATTATGGATGTGATTATGTGTCTGATATGATTTTGTGTGTCATTTATGTGAATATATGTGGTTTTGAATTTCTATCTGTTCACCATAGGAAAATCTGTTTGACTTTCTGCTTTGGAAATTAAATTGAAGGCCTTATCGGCCACAAAACTCGAAATTGATTACGCCATTGTGATTAGCGTAATTTTTAGAGCCTACGGTGAAATTTAATTGAAAATTGATTTGGATCAAATTAATTAGATTAAATTAATCAGTTAGTGCTCAATTATTTCAATATTAATGAAATGTGTTGAGAGAGGGCTTGTATAAGGGACTCTTCTACACTTTTATTTCATTTGTTTGGGCTCAAAGCTGAGAATCACTCTAAAGAGAGGGAGTGAGGGTCGGTTAGAGAGAGAGAGAGAGAGAGAGAGAGAGAGAGCTCAAGTTGATGAATTGCTCAAGAAGCTTGAATAAATTGAAGACCAACTCAAGATTTGATCATAAATTGGGAATATTGAGCTTCTAGGTGAGTAATTGGTTAGGAATTCATGAGTTTGATATTGTAATTTTGTGAATTTAAAGTTGATTGATGATCAAGAACAAGAATTGTGTTATAAGTGATGAAATTGAAGCTAATGTGTACATTCATGCATAGAACTACCATGATTTGGCATAATCAAGCATGTATTAAGTTGAATATGGGAATATGAGCATTGAAGCATACATGCAAGCATGGTTTTGTTGTTTTTCATGGTTATGAGCATCATTAGTGCCATTTGAAATGGAATTGGGGTCAAAGACTAACATGCATGTTGAATTGATTGGAGATATGGAGATTATATGAAGTTTGGATGCATGAGCCTTGATTATACCAAGAAATGTTGATTAACTTTGAAGATTGGACCATGATTTTGAATAATTGGCCTCATGTTGTTTACATCCATATGCTATATGATGTATTTGCATGTTTTTGGTGCCTTAATTTGAGCTTTAAAGCGTTTTGAATGTTGAATTTGAGCTCAAGAACAATTCTGGATTTTCCAGAATTTGGGATGTCCGCTCGAGCGGGAAATACGAGCTCCCAGAACTTTTTGCAGACATGATGCCCGCTCGAGCGGGGAAGTTCACGCTCGAGCGGGGAGCTATGTAGAATGACCTTCAGCTTAAGCGTCCGAGTTCACGCTCGAGCGTAAAAACGAGGCAACCAGTACTTTTGCAGACCTAATGGGTCTACTCGAGCGGGCAAGTCCACGCTCGAACGGGGACCCCTGTTTTTGAAATTTTGTAAATGTGTCATGTGTTTCATTTTCCGTTCTCTTTCACTTCTAAGTACTCGTAGGCATGCATTAAGCATTGTAAATGGGTTAAAAGGATAAGAATGAAGCCTAAAGAGGAATATGTGAATTAAGAACGGATTGAATTGTTTGTGACCCATTGTGTTCATGGAATGTGTAGGGTCGAGCTCCAGGACAAATCATCCAGCCGATCACTGTGAGTAATATCTTAATAAAGATATCTGAAGTATGTTATTTGTCCAATTGCTTACTTCTATGTAAGTCTTATAAGTTCGTTAATTTGAATGGTGGACGAATGTTTGCTATAAGAATGATTGGGCCAAAGGCCAGTTTGACATAAATGAAAGAATGATTGGGCCAAAGGCCAGTTTGACATGAATGAAAAAATGATTGGGCCAAAGGCCAGTCTGACATGAATGAAAGAATGATTGGGCCAAAGGCTAGTTTGACATGAATGAAAGAATGATTGGGCCAAAGGCCAGTCTGACATGAATGAAAGAATGATTGGGCCAAAGGCCAGTTTGACATGAATGAAAGAATGATTGGGCCAAAGGCCAGTCTGACATGAATGAAAGAATGATTGGGCCAAAGGCCAGTTTGACATGAATGAAAGAATGAATGGGCCAGAGGCCAGTTTGACATGAATGAAAGAATGAATCGGCCAAAGGCCAGTTTGACATAAACGGAAGAATGAATGGGCCAAAGGCCGTTTGACATGAATGGATTGGGCCCGAGGCTGTTTGATGTGTTTGGAACCGCAGTTAATTGATATATATATATATATATATATACTAGACAGAAATGTGAATTGGGCCCAAGGCCGTTTGGTGCATGTTGTTCTAAATACTATTCGTGTATTTTCCGTATTTAATATTATTCACTGGGCTTTCGCTCACGCTCATTCATGTGTCTGTAGGTGAGCCAAGGGAGGTCCAAACCCAACCTCAGTGAAGTTTGTGAGGAACAGCTAAGGTTTTGAAGAGTCAGCCCATACGTCTCACGCACGAGACTTGTTTTCGCCTTTTTCTAGTTTGCTATATTTTGTCATGTTGGCGAGAACTTTGGTTTACAGTTGTATATAGTTTTGATTGGCTGACTTAGACTTCAATGATCTTGTATGTACAGAAATTTGTGGTATTACATATCTTGATGTGAGTTATTAACATGTTTATGTATGGATTGTTATGACGTGCCATGTAAGCACAGCTCTACGGACAAAAGTTTGAATTTGCTTCCATTTGGCCCCTTTACTCTGATGAGTTTTGCCTTAAATGGTTTAAGGCCGTAGATAATCTCATGACTACTGGCCGGTTATGTCCTTAACCCATGGGGGCGGGTTTGGGTCATGACAGCATGCTTCGCACGTCCTAAGATGAAACCCGTCCAAGGCCGTGCTTTGCACGTCTTGAGAAACAACCACTCGAGCGCATACTTCGTACATCCTGAGGTAGAACCTGCCTAGGGCTGCGTTTCACGCATCCTGAGAAACAACCACTCAGGCGCGCACTTCGTACATCCCGAGGTAGAACCCTTCCAGGGCCGCATTTCACGCATCCTGAGAAAAACCACTCGGGCGCATACTTCGTACGTCCTGAGCTAGAACCTGCCCAGGGCCGCGTTTCACGCGTCCTGAGAAACGACCACTCAGGTGCGTACTTTGTACATCCCGAGGTAAAACCCACCCAGAGCCGCACGTCACATGTCTTGAGAAACAAAAACCGCTCGGGGTCGTGTTTCACACGTCCCGAGATACAGGAAAGTGGTGTGCGATAAATGTACGAAGGTAAACGAGTGCGATAGATGCACAAAGTAAACAAATGTGATAGATGCACAAAGTGAACAAGTACGATAGACGCACAAAGTGAACAAGTGCGATAGATGCTCAAAGTGAACAAGTGCGATAGATGCACAAAGACTTCAACTGGAACTCCTCTGAATGAACCGTACATTCAATATAGTTTGCCTGTGTAAGAAAGAAACTTAACAAGTGCGATACAGTAAGAATACACGTTCTATGCAAGACAAACAACCGAGTTACAATGTTAATGGCATGTTCTATGCAAGATACAAAAGCATATTCTATGCATGAAATAAGAACAAGTGCATATTCTATGCATGAATCATAAATGATGCAAGACATGCATGCAACATATGTAATGTGAAATGCATATTCTATGCGACAACATATATGAAATGATGCATAATCTACGCAACAAAAGAGAACGAAGGCAAAATGAACAAAAGCAACATTCGATGGCACCTTCCGATTACCTCTCGGAGGAAGTGCAACATGCTTAAAAAGGATACACCTTGTTCATGTTGACAAGCGATGAGCATCATGCGCCGAAACACAGTTCTGAGCTTCTACCGGAACAATCTAAACCCAACGGTGAACCTGTCTTACAATTCTTGGGAACAAAAGGCACAAAACAACATCAGGGCACAGAGGGAGGCCATCGGCCACTGGCTGGTCACAGATGGAGGCTGCTGGCCACTTGCCAGCCATTGCCTAGTCTTGCCCGCCACATATGAGCCTTGCCGGCCCCCTGCCGGCCACCGATGGTTGACTCGAGGCATTTTGGACCTTTTATCTCAGGTCTTTAAGTATAGGTCTTGCCACTTCATTTCCACACACCCTCATGCCCGAAATTCTTCCCTCTCTCTCTCTCTAGACGCTTCTTCTCTCTAGATCCAAGCTTTTTACGCTTTTTTCAACGCCCCACGCAAACTTTATTTGCTAAAGCCTCTTAGTTCTCTTTCTTTTGAACCGATTGAAATTTGATTTCGACCATTCTTTCCTCATTTTCACCCTTGTAGGCTTATTCTTCTCGACTTTCTCTTGAGTTCTGTACACTTTTCCCGGCTTTGACTTTTTCTCCCATTTTCTCTCTCCTAGGGTTGACTTTTTCCAAATTTACCCTTTTTCTCTATTTTTCTTCACTTTCACCTACTGTTCACCCATTCTTTAGATGGCAGATGATGTACCCTATGACGGAGCTCCTCCAGAGACTCCCCTAGTATTTCCATCTATTCCCGAGGCAGATGAGTCGATCATTGCCAAGGTAGCTGGAGGTATTGAGGCTAACCTTGAGGTAGAGTTTGCACCTGAGACGGAACCAAAGCCAGTACCAATGAGAGTTCGGCCATTTGATTTGAAAAGGTACCATCCTCGGACACATGTCTTACCAGCTGGAGGCATCAGGCGCTTCAGTGACTTCATTCCCAGTGTGCCAGATGATCTCCTGTTGAGGGAGCTCGCTTCCCATCTTTCATCTGTCACAGTTGAGGTATAAGGTCTGTTTCCATGCATTCCTGCCTGTTTTTACTTGCATTTCTTGCACTACATTTGTCTGACTGTATTTCATGCACTGCCTTATATCTGACTGTACTTTCATCACTTTTCACTGCATTTCTTGCATTGTCTTTCATCTGAGTGTACTTTCATAACTGCTTGATCTGATTCATCTATTCTTTGCCACAGGGCGAGTCTCATGCCTTCTGAGGCTACGGAGCCCCTACTGTATGAGACTGGTATGACGAGCTCCTCGCAAGAGTTCGCGACATCATAGACGAGACAGGCTTCTACCTATTCTGCTCTTGCCTGACGTGAGTCATCACGAGCCATCCTCTTCTAGGAGCACTCGTGGAGAGGTGGTGGGACACCAGCAACTCCTTCCACTTTTTCGCTACACAGGAGATGATAATGACTTCCTATGACTTCGCCATGATCACCGGCTTAGACGTAAGGGGTGATCCGATACCTCTCGATTCAAACATAGAAGAGTGGGAGGCGGCCTTGGTTGAGCTACTAGAAACGTATTTACCCATATATCGAACATGCATGGTTAACTACACTTGGTTTGCCGAGCAATTCAAAAGGAGTGAGCCCGAGACCGTAGAAAAGATGGAACAATATGCTAGGGGCTTTTTCATGTTCGTCTTCGGTACCACCTTGTTTTGAATAGGTGGAACACCGTCTACTTATATCTGCTGAGCGCCCTGGTGACCTTTCCTTGGGTGCACTTTTATAACTGGGGTGGAGCTAGCCTCGCCACACTATATGGATACATGAGCTCGACCTCCTGTTTGGGCGGATACTTGATTGGGGGCTACTGGCGAGCCTGGGAGGTATGCATCTCAGTTTCCTCTTTGCACTTTACATTTTCTGCCTTATACCTGTTCAACATCTATGCATTCTGCTTCGCATTTTCTGTACCTGTTCATACATTGTGCCTTCTGCTTTTCACTTTCTGTACCAGTTCATACTGTATTGATCACATATCACTGTATTTTCTCCGCAGCTATGGGTCTATGCATATTTTCCAACTCTCGCCCCAAAGCCTGTGGAGGAGCTTCCACTGGTAGTCCCCTATTCACGGAGGTATAATGGTCATCTCCACTGTAGGGCCCCCGAGCCCTTCACGTTCTTTCGCCACTACTTCGACACCGTGGCTGCTCATGAGGAAACCCGAAACATAGTCATTTTTGCTTTAAAACTATTCTGATTCACGTTTAGCAATTGATAGCAACTAATAATCTATACAACTTCCATGTGTAGATCATGTGGCAGCCAGGGGCCATGATGCCGGCCGGGATTTGGGACTAGTATGCCGGGGCATGTGCCACTTCTCGCTTTTGTATTCTACTCGAGGGCCCAGTCTGCCACGTCTGGTTCTTGAGTGAGCGCTCCGTGCACCAGACTTTGAGCTAGCTTGACCCGATCATTCCAATGGCGCTGCCAGAGTCCATGCGAGCAGCAAATGGCCTATCCATTGATGAGGTTATTCAGTTTATGGTGGGCGTGGATGCCGACTACTTCTGCGCAAAGGATGACTATGTGGCCTTCATCCAGACACATTTCATGCCATCTTTGACAAGCGCTTGTGGAGGTGAGGAGGCGAGAGCTCCTGCTACACGAGAGGCGTATAGAGTGTCCTGGGAGACCAGGGCCCGTGGTAGAGGGGCTTCACGGACGAGGTAGAGGACCGGCTAGCCAGAGCTCCCTACCACATTAACATACTGGCAGCATACCGGGGATGCCTACCAGGTCCCGATTGAGCCCGCAACAGCTGGGCATGAGCTTGTCAGGGTTTGAGTCCCGACTCGAGTATGGACCACACTTTACGTTTCGCACCTCACATTTCATTTTAGATATGTTTACTGCAAACACGGATCATTCAAATACATTTGCAAGCATCCATCGAGTACACAGGAGGTGCTCTCGAGCTGATAGCCTCATTGATGGGGATGGTACAAAAGAGGGAGACACTGCTCGATCTACACGGTATCCCAGTAAGTTCTTCAGTTTACACTCCAGGCATCAAATTTCCACTGACACACTGACATTGACATTGACATTTCAGCAGAAAACTTCCCAAACTACACTGACACACCGCATCTGACACACTACACTCACACACTGTGTTCATACACTGTATTTGATTTCTGTATACACTCATTTTTGCATACTATGCTTGCATCTAATACACATACTGTGATTGATATGTGACAACAATCCTTTTCAAATCCCACCCATACCGATGGCACCAACAGCAGCCGCAGCACCAGCAACATCTCCTCCAGCAACAGGGAGGAGAGAGAGAGAGACAGGCTCCAGCACGCGGCCGAGGCAGAGCAAGGGGCACTCGAGATGAGAGCAGTCCTTCAGAGCCCATTCTGAGTGATGATGATGTTGAGACAAGCAACTTTGAAGAGGTAGTGAGTAAGCATTCGGAGTCATCTGAGGGTGGAGACGATGTTGGCTTGGGTTTCGAGAGCGGAGGTGACGACGAGGCAAGCTCTGGAGCAGAGAGCGGAGACGATGATGCCGGCTCAGGTTCCGACTCCTAGGCAGATTCAGACAGCAAAGCCGATGGAGACAGTGCCCCAAAGTTTTCTCTTCCGAAGAAAAGGACGAAAAGGGCCTCTTGAGCCTGAGGCAACCGGTGCTGATTTTTTTGTATTTTTTTTCTTAGTTTCTTTTTGTTTATAGCATTAGCACAGTGTATAGCTTCAGACAGGTTTTATTGATTTAAAACTTGTACTCCCTTTTTGTAAAAAGCCATGATCGGAATAAAACTTTGCAGTTTTTTATGAAAAGTGTTGTATTTTGCATCATGAGCACCACATATGCATGAAATGGACATGGAATAAAATGGCCAATAGCACTTGATTGAAACAAAATTTCTAATCGGGTAATGAACAGACCAACAACAAAAATACAAAATGCACTATACAACTCGATAAACAAATAACAACAACTCAACAAACAAAACAACTCAACAAACTTGCCAAAACCAAAAGAACTCAAAACAAGACCTTAAAACACAGAAAGAGCAAAACAAAACACATATTTTTAGCAATGTTCAGCACAAAGGTGGACAACTGACTTGAGAGGAAGGGTGCCAGCCAGAAGAGGAATTTGCCAGCCACCTGCTGACCATAAGAAATGGCCTGCCGGCCACTTCTCGGCCATCAACGTGCAGAACCTCCAGATTATTTATAGCTGGCTTCCACTCACTGTCTTATCTTCTACAAAAGGTTGAACATTGGGCATTCTTCATTTCAGCTGCAAATTCTTCACAAATGGAGCCATTTTTCGTCGAAAGACTCTCGGATTGGATTGCAACTTTAGACAGTTCAGAAAAGGTGAATTTCTGGGGTTTCAGTATAAATGCACTTTTTTCATTGAGCTAAACTCCACTTTGTTTTCCGTTCCTTCATGCCATGGCTAGATGATGGAACCAGATTACACACGTCTTTAGCTTCGGGGGACAAGAAATGTGCCCGACAATTGAAGAGTTTCAGGTTTTAATGGAATCCCGGCGCGATGAGGAAATCATGCCTCAATCCCATTTTGGCCATGCCCAAGCTTTAGGACAGATGTGTGGGCTCACTATGCACGAGGCTCAATCTCTGGCCCACAACCGAGAGCTAGACATTCCCAGTTTGATTCGTCGATTTTCCAACGTGGGTGACTGTGGCGATCGTCTTTGGTGGGGTTTTCAACAGCATGCCCTCTGCTTTTGTATACTTGCTTATTTTCTTCTTGCTCCTAGTTTCGGCGGGTCCAGCATTCGCTTGATCGAAGTGGCACAAGGCCTGAAAGAAGGCAAGAGTTGTATTAGCTTGGCACTTGCCGAGACTTTGATAGGCTTAGATGCCTTTCATCAACAGGAGACAGATTCGCAGGAAGTCCACTACTTCTTTAGGTAATGTTTCCCACCCTTTCTCATATGTGTTTCTCACATCGCTCGGCACTTGTGCTCTGTTTTTCTCTCAAAGGCCTTTTCTCACTTTTCTCTCAACATATATCTCTCTATTCTCTAATCTATCTCTCTTTTTTTTTTATCCCTTCCCAGGTGTGGCTTATAGACAAGTTGAAGGTAACGGACTCTTGCCCTGAATACTCAGCTTGTGGCTATTTCTTCTACCATCAACTAGTGGATTTCCTGAATGAAGGGTGGTGATACGAGCGGATGTGCAATAGGTCTGTTGCTGACATAGCTGGTGTTGCCCCTGGCTTAATCTGACCAAGATAAGCTACAACATGGCTCGACAACCTGGGATACAGTTGATCGGCTTGATACATTGTGTATTCTACTTCCCGTTCCGGTTCAGACGTCAGTTTGGGTACAATCAGATCTGCCCAAAGAAGGGGGTAGAGTACTCGGTTTCATTCCTCATCCAAGGTTCACATATAGCTAAATACCTCACTGCTTAGAGAACGAGAGAACTTCTGGCCCCTACCCTTAGTTTCAGTTGCACCCTTTCTGGTGAATGCCTGGCTTGGCTCAATGGGGAGGCACAAACCAGGCCCACTTTGGCTTCAAAAGCTTTTACAAGCACAAGCGAGGGGCACAAGAGCACTTGACTCATCTATGCCCTTAGTTTATTGCTTTGATCTTTCTTTTCAAGTTTTTAAGATGTAATAAAAGAAACTTTGATTTGTATTGAGAGTTGGAGAACTTTGTATTGAAATCAATGAAATTAAAGTTGTGAGCATTGAAAGTTTTCCTTTTGGTCCAAAAATGGTCTAAGTTGTAAAAGGTAAAATTTGAGCAAAATCAACTTTTATTAAAACTTTCCAAAACCAATTTTGAGAAGGATCACCACTTGACACGCACGGAATCAATTCTTGAGATGTACTACCCTGAAACAAAAGATCACAAATTGCCAGTTGTTTGAACACCACTGCTCAACATTGTAACCAGCTTTTCTCTCAGAGTAAATATCACAACCGAACTCTTAGGTAAAGAAAAGACAAATTGACCAGATCAAACACATGGACAAGACAGTTGATTTGGAGGTGTTTATGGCCGAACTTCAGGATGAAGTTGCCTACGTATCCCGAAGATGGGAATCAGGCCTTATGAAGTTCGATTCAGGTTCACTTGAGTATTAACTCTCTCCTTTTGTACTCTAACTTTTGCCAAGGCTGCCATTTAGGGTTTTCAACCTTGCGAGCTCAGTTTCTCTTTATTTCTAATTTTTGGTGCTCTAACTTTTGCCTAAGTCGCCCTTTCGGGTTTTCAACCTAGCGAGGCTCTCAGGAATAGTTTTTTTTCAACTTGTCCATGTTGATTGGTTAGGAAAATTCTAGGCCATCCAAGTCCATGAGAATAACAGCTTCACCTGACCAGATGGTTTTGATGATGTAAGGACCAGTCCAATTGGGTTTGAACTTGCCCCTAGGGTCGTGAACTTGCCCCTCTTTGAGATTCTAGGACTTAACCTTCTTGTTAAAAGCCCTAGCAATCTTTCGTTGATAGCCCTGAACATGGTACAATGCTTTCGGTCTTCTCTCATCAAACAGCATTAGTTCTTCGAACCTGCTCTGTTCCTAGTTCACCTCTACTATTTGACACTCAACCATAACTTGTAGCGACAGGGTTTCTATATCGATTGGTAGAACAACTTCCATCCCATAGACAAGAGAATAAGGAGTTGCCCCTATAGACATCCGGATTGAAGTTCTGTAACCCCAGAGTGCAAATGGCAATTTATCTGGCCAGTCCATGTAGGTCTCAACCATCTTCTGCAAAATATGCTTGATATTCTTGTTAGCAACCTCAACAGCTCTGTTGGTTTGCGGCCGGTATGTAGATGACTTATGGAAAGCCATATTGTATTTCTCCAACAAGTCAATCACTTCTTTCTTGAATTCGAAGCCATTATCTGAAATAATCTCGTTTGGAACTCCATATCGGCAAATGATGTTGTTTCGGATAAACTTAGCCATATGCGCTACTTTCAACACTGCATAAAATTGAGCTTCCACCCATTTCATGAAGTAATCAATTGCCACTAGAATGTATTCATGCCCATTCGACCCTTTTGGTGTGACTACACCGATGACGTCGATTCTCCAGACTGAAAAAGGCCGTGGTGAAGTCATGTTGTACAGCTTCGACGGCAGGATATTCATGCTGTTGACATGAATTTGGCATTTGTGGCATCGTCGAACAAAACCTATACAATCCTCCTCTATAGTAGACCAGTAGTAACCTAGGCTGAGAATCTTCCAAGCCAACATTACTTCGTTCATGTGCGCTCCGCACTCTCCTCCATGTATGGCCCCCATCAGGTGCTTTGACTCTTCTTCTTTGACGCACAACTTGTGCATTCCCAGATGACCACTCTTGTACAGTTTACCTCCGCAAATCGTAAATTGAACAGCCATCCACCGTATTGCCCTTTTGTCTTTGGCATTTGCCCCTGGTGGATAAACCTCATTTTCCAAGAAGTTCCAGATATCATAGTACAAAGGGTTTTGATCTTGCGCTTCATCTATTACGGTGATAGTTTCGTAGGCCGGCATATATCTCTGTTCAATGATGATCGGACGCATCCGGACTCCAAGCGGGATGTCTATCGTAGAAGTTAGAGTTGATAAGACATCAACGAACCTTTTGTTCTCTCTTAGAAGATGCGTGAAAATCAGCTTTTCAAACCCAAGAATGAGAACGTCCAAGGTCTGGTGATAAATCTTCATATTTTCTTCTTTGACCTTCCAATCTCCATTTGCTTGAGAAACAACTAGATTCGAGTCCCCGATAACATCCAACTTTTTTGCACCTAGTTCAGGGCGGCTTCCAAACCAACGATACACGCTTCATATTTTGCTTCGTTATTGGAGACCTTGAACTGGAGCTTGAAGGCTAAAGGTATATGGGAGTCATCGGGTGCTATCAGCAACACACCTATCCCATAGAGCCATATTGATTGGACGCTCCGTCAAAGTACATTGTACAAGTCTCCTCCTCGACTTGCAAAATGGCTTCATCTGGGAATAGGTATTCTATCGCTTTATCCCCTTCTACCGGGTGATCTGCCAGGAACTCCACTACTGCTCCTCTCTTGATTGAATTACGAGTGACATACTTCAGATCGAATTCGGAGAGAAGAAGCAACCAACGGGCTAGCCTACCCATAAGTGTTGGTTTTTCAAAGAAATATTGGATGGGATCTAATCTCGTAACCAAAATTACAGAGTGAGCTAACAAGTAGTGCCTCAACTTCTTGGTAGCCCATACCAAGACTAGACAAGTTTTCTCCAGCGGGGTGTAATGGGTCTCATATTCCAATATTTTCTTGTTCAAATAATAGATGGCTTTCTCCACCCTATCCTCAGATTCCTAAGCAAGCATGCATCCCATCGTGGTGTCTGTGATTGACAGATACAGAATCAAAGGCTTTCCCGGCTCTAGCGGCGACAACACAGGTGGATTCTAAAGGTACTACTTAATCTGCTCAAAAGCGAATTGACATCGATCATCCCATCGGAATTTATTTCCTTTCTCCAGGAGACCAAAAAGTGGTTCACAAGTCAATGTTAATTTAGAAATAAATCGTCTTATGAATTGCACTTTATCTAGAAAGCCTCACACCTCATTTTCAATCCTTGTTGGTGGCATTTCTAGGATGGCCTTCATTTTAGAAGGATCTACCTCGATTCCCTTCTGTGTGATCAAGAAGCCCAACATTTTCCCTGCTGTTACGCCGAAAGTGCACTTTTGCGGATTCAACCTCAGTCTGTATTCTCTAATCTGTTAAAAGAATTTCTTCAAGGCGGTGTATATAGACACCCCATTTTTGACCGTCCTTAAGACTTGGACGTCATCGTTTGAACACTCGATGATCACCCATGTTCGTGTTTGTTTTCAGTTTTCGGAGGTCTCGGCCGCGCGTCTCGCCTCAAGATCTCTCAACTTGTCTGTTTTGTGCTTGGTTGTGGACCAAGGACTTGTGTTTTTGCTTCTAAGGGAAGAGGGTGGCTTGTTGGCCATCCCCTCAACTCATCGGCCAAGGCATGAAGCCATCGGCCTTGTTTTCTTGTCATCGGCCAAAAGTGTTGGCCGATCAGCACTTTTTTTGGTCGATCGGCCATATTTTCTGGCCGAGCCCTGTTCATCTGCTTTATGGAGATATTTTATGCCAGCTGTTATAGCTGGCATGCACAATTCACATCCTCCATACACGTATATGGAGGGATTTGATTCAATTGCTTAGCTTGCTCAACAAGCTTAGAAATTGAACTTCTATAAAGAGGGAGCCCCTCCTCCCTTCTCAGAGGTTCAGAAAAATTAGGGTTGAGTGATACATATAGTTTTGTATCTATCTTGCCTTAATTCCTTATTTTGTGCTTCAAAAGTGCCATTTTGTCTTACTATTGTACACAAACACACACTAGAACACCATCCTCTTGGAGCTGAGGTCCCTTGAGGTTGATTTTAGTGTTCTTGGGCAGGTTTTGATCAGAGAAGGTTGCTAGAGCAGTGTTCTTGAAGGTGGTCTTCAAGGGTGAGTTCCTTGCTTTTAAACCCCCATTCTTGTTTTAGCTTTTAGACTTACTTGCTTATTATTTTAAGCTTAACTCTTAACTGATAAAAGTTCTGTTTTTATATGCTTTAAATCTTTGGTTAAGGTCACTTTTTGGTTGGGGGTCATCTCCTCCCTCCAAGGCCTTGTTAGGCCTTGTTTTAGGCCATCCTTTTTGGCCCTTGTTTTAGGTTTTGCATGACCTTTATACCATTGAAATCTAGAGGATTTTTAGTGGTGGAAAGGTGGTTTTGGAGTCCTAAATAGGAGAGGGTCATCCCCTCTCCTTGTTGTTTTGTATGCTTGCATAAGTGGCTTATATTGGTAGCATGTTGGCTTAGCTTGTTTTAGCTTCATTTTAGTATGTATTAGGCTTTGTTTTGCCATGATACAACACTATTTTTGCTTGGTTTTGTCACTCCATGCATGCCTAATACACTTGTAGTGTAAATCACACAAACTAGTCTTATATGCTTCATGTTTGAGCATGTATTTCAAGCTTATGTTGACTCCATTTCAGTGGGTTTTTGGGTTTTCTTTAGCATGCCATGACTCTTTTTTGGGTGGGTTTAGTTGGCTCTTACATGCTTTATGTACTTGTCTTGCAATCCTCTCGTTTGCCTTAACATGCATCTTGAGTTTAGACCACCATTCTTGCATGTTTTGGCTCAACTCAAAGAAGCTTTTAGCCTTGTTTTACCATGCTTGAGCTCTGTTTTGTGTTGTTTTGATCATATATGTCACGCTTTGTATAGCCATAAGGCATTCTAGCTTGTTAGCTTTGAGTGTCCAAGTCACTAACATGCTTTATTTGGACTATTATCATGATTTGGCATCATTTGAAATGTTATTTTAGTCCATGTTTCATGCTCATACACTTGCACCTATCACTCCTTTAATGCTTTAAAGAGTTGATGTTTCATGCTTCATGAATGGACCACTATGTATGCCTCCATGCTTAGGTCTTTGGGATGCCATCTAAGTGGGTTTTTGGGCTTATTTTGATATGCCATAACTCTGTTTTTCATTGGATGATTCATGCCATGTGTGGTTGTAATAGGTGTAGTGTAACACCCCTTTTGTAGCCTTGCATGCCTCATGCTTTTGGTGTTGTGTTCTAGCTTGTGTTGGCTAGTTTCGAGCATGTTTTTGGTCTTGTATTGACCTGCCTTGGGACTGTTTTGATAGCCCTTGGCCCTTTGGGGCTTGCCTCGCATGGCCATGGTTTGAGTCCCTTAGCTAGTTTTAAGTTTTAAGCCTTCTTGCATGCTTTGCTTGCTTTGATTGCTCAGTTTGGCACCTTTCCATGTGTGATTTTAGAGCTTACCATATTTGTCACATGTCCATATTTGTCCCCTTTTAAGTGGTCTTGAAAGTTGCCCTCCCATGCCTAGGTGATAGGCCATCACATGTGCATGTTTGTATGTGCTTTTGTCTATCATTTCTTAGCATTTTGGCCACTAATTTGGGCACGTTTTAAGAGTTGTCCACTTTAGTTTAAGTCCATCTTTGCATGTTATTGTATGCTTGTCTTGCATGTTGTTGCATGCTTGCTTCATTTTGCATGTTGTTGCATGCCATGCATGTTTACATGTTTAGGTTGTATGCCTGTTGCATATTGGATGCATTGCATGATCTTGTTGCATACTTGTTGCATGCTTGAGTTGTTCGCGTCACGCTTGCATGTTTGCATTGCATTATGTGTGCATCCCTTGCCTCTTGATCAAGCATGACAGAGGTTAGGGCCCTTTATGTGTTTTGTGCATTTCATTTGAAATTAAATTGCACACTTGGCTCCTTTGGCCATCATGCATTGGAATGCGTGATTGGTGGCCCGAGGGTCGAGAACTACACTCCTTTGAGTCTTAAACATGATAAGGGGTGTAGTTGCAAACATGGTCTTGTAAATGTATTGCCATGCTCTGTTTGTCTTCTGCTGCTGCAAAAGGAGCATTTTACAGGAAGAGATGGCCGGTCGGCTATCTTTAGTGCCGGTCGGCTACAAATGTCTGGCCAAGAGATTTATTTTTGGTCGATGACTAGTTTCCCTTGGCCGATGGCCTCTCAGAGTGTCCTTGAGGTGATTCAGAATCATCACAGAGAATTGTGCAATTTTTGGAGGTGAAAAATAGTGCAAACAGAGGCAACATGAGGCATGGCAACGGATTTCCGAGCGAAGCCGACCAAGTATGCATTTGTTCCTCTTCCCGAGGCTGCTTTACTATTTTCATAGCTTCATTAATTTGTTTAATTAGTTAAGAGTTCTGTAATAATTAATTAGCTTGTGAGTTAGTTAATTAGATGGTTTATATTATTCTTTCAGACCCTCCGTCGAGAGGGCACAATTTTGTAATAAGCGTGCGTGTGTGTGATGCATGTCTTCCAACCCCACGTCTTTCTCCCTTTTACTTAACCGCTTACGATGGTTAGTTTTAGGGCATATTTCATTTAGCATACCTTATGCTATGCATGTTTGCATCCATTCATCTGTATTGCATGCACCGGGCTCGGCGCATCATACTAAATGAATTGTATTTCAATACCAATTTGAATACATGCTAAGTGTTGCATTTCACATGATATCTTAGAATAGCCGAGCCTATTCTAGTTGCATTTTGCCTGTGTTGCATTACCCATCTTGACATGAATTAGGATCATGCATTGATTACTAACTATTTGTTTTGCTCGGAGTACCTGTGAGGTTTATGCTTTAGCATCTTGCATGTGTGTAAGTGTTGCCATGATAGCATGCTTGCCATGAGGCTAATTGCTTACGTGATATAACTGCCTGAATGCCTATGGGTGAAGGTTAGATTACTTGAATTGGAACGATTCATTGAAATTCGTGTTTTAACCTACTTGCAAGTAGCAAACTTCAAACCATTTCCAAACAAACGGATATGCGATGCTTTGTTCCAAATTAGGCAATCTAGTCTATACTTGTGTGTTGTGCGCATCACATAGTAATTCTAGCTATAACTGGAATAAGAACGCATGTGTTTTCAAAAACAAGATTCATTTAGTACAGGCCGATCTTTGATCGGGCGAGCGGGGTGCTCATTGCATGACCTTCCCCTCTCGTACCCAGTTTCCGAGCCGAGGCAACTTTGGTGATGACGGACACGTGGCCTTAGGCACGAGTCAGGGTTTCCTAAATTCCCCCAAAATAAAATATTTAGGTGGCGACTCTGTATCTGGCAAAACAGTCCATGTTTGGCACTTCTTTCTTAAAAATCAGTTTTCCAAAACGATTTGTCAGATTTGGACTCTTTGGTGATTTATCGGTCTTGCATTGCACTTTGCGAGATTAGATTCAGAACCGTGACATTTGAGTCCGAACTGTGGTATGCTAGAGAACAAAACGAGATTTTCTCGGGAGTCCTCGGGGTGCGTCTATAGTGTAGTGGCCCTCTCTTTCTTTGGACTTGACAATCATGTCGTCCACGTGCACCTCGACCTCTTTGTGGATCATATCATGCAGAGTAGTGGTTGCAGCATGTTGATAGGTAACCCCGGCATTCTTCTGCCCAAACGGCATCACCCGATAGCAGTAGGTTTCCCACGGCATAGTGAAGGCGGTCTTCTCTCTGTCCTCGGGTGCCATCCGAATCTAGTTATACCCGAAAAATCCATCCATGAAGGAGAACAATGCATGACCCGCAGTGAAGTCTACCAACTCATCAATATGTGGCAGGGGAAAATCATCCTTCGGACTAGCCTTATTCAGATCCCTGAAGTCGACACAAACCCTAATTTTGCCATCCTTATTTGGGACTGGAACAATGTTGGCCAACCACGTTGGATACTCAAACACAAGCAAGAACCCTGCCTCAATCTGTTTGGTAACTTCTTCTTTAATCTTCAACGCCCAATTCGGACGTATTCTCCACAACTTCTGCTTGACGAGTCGGGCCTCGGGATCGAGAGGGATCCGATGTTGTACAATCTTAGGATCGATTCCAAGCATGTCTTCGTAGGACCACACAAAAACATCTTTGAAATCTTTCAATAAAGCGACTAAGCGCTCATGCTCCTCCGAAGACAACGTGGACCTGATCTGGACCAAACGTGGATCCTTCTCATACCCACATTAAAAGCAACGATTTCGTCAGCAAAGGGTTTTGCAAACCTCTCCTCCTCTCGATTAATCAAAATTTTCAAAACCAGAGGAATTCCTTCCTCATCATTTTCATTAAAACTCTGAAAGTCCTGGTCAATGCAATAAACAAGCGGCACAGAGAAATACTCAGAATTTGCAATGACATTCTCATTCATGAAGTCCAGCTTATCTAGCTCTTCGGTTACAACCGACTCAAAAGCAAAAGAAATGGACGACCTGGACAAGACCTTGGCATCCGGGTTATCACTTCCAGGAATACTGGACTCAGACTTAGAAGAATCAGAATCTGATTCCGACTCCACAGACTCTGTGGAATCAGATTCTGGCTCACTACCCGACTCAGAACTACTAGACAGGTAACCCTTCTCCAGTTGCCAAACGAGAGATGGTCCTTCAGATGCATCCAAAATGCTGCTAGATGGGTTCAAACCCGGTTCGTCGCCGATCATAGAGATGGTCAGGTGATCCCCCAAGCTCTCTGAGTCGACTGGAGAATCTGAAAGGAGACATGCCAGTGCTGCCCTTACTTCAAGCTCGCCGTTGTCCAAGTCACTTTCCATGCTCTTTTCAACTTCATTATTTGGCTCAACCTTTTCCTTGGCATCACTCAGTTGCAAGTCAAAGAAAATTTTGAAGCCGGGGACACGCTGCTTTGTAGAACAAAGTGTCCATCCAGCGTTCCCCAGATTGATCTGTGAACAAGCTCATAGCATTTCCTGGCCAGCTTGGCTCTAGCTCTGCTTGTCATCTCTTCTCTCACTACAAAAAAAAGTGTTTTTTGCGACGGCAACCGGCCGTCGCAAATGCCCCGTACGCCGTCGCTAATAGTTTTTGTGACGGTAATTTTGTTTTTTGCGACGGCAATCGGGGGTCGCGACAGAGGGGGTTGCAAAAGGGCTTTAGCGACGGTAACTGCCGTCGCCATTGTTTTTTGACGGGAGGGAGCCTTTTTTGCGACGGCACTTTTACTGTCGCCAATAATGGATAAAAATATTAGTTTTTGCGACGGTAGCAAATTCCCGTCGCTAAAGTGGATTTTTTGAGACGGCAACATTACCGTCGCTAAAAGGGTTGTAGCTTATAACTATTGGCGACGGAAACCTGAACCGTCGCTAAAGGTTTGTTTTTCAAATACATTTACATAGCTTTTGCGACGGTATGGCTGCAGTCGCAAAAGCCTCGTACTGTTTTTTGCAACGGCTTGTCATGTCGTCTCAAAAAAAAAAAAAAAAACTGTTGGAAATTATTAAAAAATTAAATAACCTGATTATAAAAAATAACTATAAAAATTAAAAAATTACATAATAATATAAATACATACATAAACAAAAGTTGACAATAATGAAAATTCATATTGTTGTTCCATTCATAAAATACATAAATAAAAGTTCATAACAATAAAAATTATGCCACTACATAACGTCGCATAACACATACACAATGTTGTTCACAAATTTAAATAAATAAATCAAAACCAAAAGTTTTCGTCTTGATTCGTTCGTGGGTTACAAAAAACAAAAGTTTGTCACAATCTTTATACGCCCGCATTCCACAAGAAGCAAACTGCTACTCAAGAAATATCTGAAAAAAAACAAGATAAAATAATTAAAAACCATATAATGGTGTTAATATTTTAATTACAGAAAAATATAAAAAAAAATTGACTACTATATAATTAGAAAGATAGTTTAGTAATAATTTTGACTGGACCGAAATCCGACTCTAACTCCCAAACCGGGAACCCGATTCGAGCCCCGTCTTCTCCCACAAGTCTCTCGTGCCTATAGGAGGTCGTGTGTGCCAAGTTTCGTGCTAAAGCGACGCCGATTGGTGAATTTGGGGCATTAAACACCTCGAATTTTAAGTTTCTTAAGGAACTAGTTTGCCTAAAGTGAAATCCGACTCTAACTCCCAAACCGGGAACCCGATTCGAGCCCCGTCTTCTCCTACAAGTCTCTCGTGCCTAGGAGGTCGTGTGTGCCAAGTTTCATGCTAAACCGACGCCGATTGGGTGAATTTGGGCATTAACACCTCGAATTTAAGTTTCTTAAGGAACTAGTTTGCCTAAAGTGAAATCCGGCTCTAACTCCCAAACCGGGAACCGATTCGAGCCCCGTCTTCTCCACAAGTCTCTCGTGCCTAGGAGGCCGTGTGTGCCAAGTTTCGTGCTCAACCGCGCCGATTGGTGAATTTGGGGCATTAACACCTCGAATTTAAGTTTCTTAAGGAACTAGTTTGCCTAAAGTGAATCCGACTCTAACTCCCAAACCGGGACAACCGATTCGAGCCCCGTCTTCTCCCACAAGTCTCTCTTGCTAGGAGGTCGTGTGTGCCAAGTTTCGTGCTAAACCGACGCCGATTGGTGAATTTGGGGCATTAACACCTCGAATTTAAGTTTCTTAAGGAACTATTTGCCTAAAGTGAAATCCGGCTCTAACCCCAAACGGGAACCCGATTCGAGCCCCGTCTTCTCCCACAAGTCTCTCGTGCCTAGGAGGTCGTGTGTGCCAAGTTTCGTGCTCAACCGACGCCGATTGGTGAATCTGGGCATTACACACTCGAATTTAAGTTTCTTAGGAACTAGTTTGCCTAAAGTGAAAATCCGGCTCTAACTCCCCAACCGGGAACCGATTCGAGCCCCGTCTGCTCCACAAGTCTCTCGTGCCTAGGAGGTCGTGTGTGCCAAGTTTCGTGCTCAACCGACGCGATTGGTGAATTTGGGGCATTAACACTCGAATTTAAGTTTCTTAAGGAACTAGTTTGCCTAAAGTGAAATCCGCTCTAACTCCCAAACCGGGAACCGATTCGAGCCCTGTCTTCTCCCACAAGTCTCTCGTGCCTAGGAGGTCGTGTGTGCCAAGTTTCGTGCTCAGATCGACGCGGTTTGGTGAATTTGGGACATTAACACTCGAATTTAAGTTTTCTTAAGGAACTAGTTTGTCTAAAGTGAAATCCGGCTCTAAACTCCCAAACCGGAGAACCCGATTCGAGCCCCGTGTTCTCCCACAGTCTCTCATGCCTAGGAGATCGTGTGTGCCAAGTTTCGTGCTCAACGACGCGGTTTGGGATTTTGGGTATTAACTCCTCGAATTCAAGTTCCTTAAGGAACTAGTTTGTCTAAAGTGAATCGGCTCAACTCCCAAACCGGAACCCGATTCGAGCCCCGTCTTCTCCCACAAGTCTCTCGTGCCTAGGCGGTCGTGTGTGCCAAGTTTCGTCCTCAACCGACGGGTTTGGTGATTTTGGGAATTAACTCCTCGAATTCAAGTTCCTTAAGGAACTAAGTTTGTCTAAAGTGAATCCGGCTCTAACTCCCAAACCGGGAACCGATTCGAGCCCTGTCTTCTCCCACAAGTCTCTCGTGCCTAGGCGGTGTGTGTGCCAAGTTTCGGGCTCAATCGACGCGGTTTGGTGAATTTGGGACATTAACTCCTCAAATTCAAGTTCCTTAAGGAACTAGTTTGTCTAAAGTGAAATCCGGCTCTAACTCCCAAACCGGGAACCCGATTCGAGCCCCGTCTTCTCCCACAAGTCTCTCATGTCTAGGAGGTCGTGTGTGCCAAGTTTCGTGCTCAAACCGACGCGGTTTGGTGATTTTGGGGCATTAACTCCTCGAATTCAAGTTCCTTAAGAAACTAGTTTGTCTAAAAGTGAATCCGGCTCTAACTCCCAACCGGGAACCCGATTCGAGCCCCGTCTCTCCCACAAGTCTCTCGTGCCTAGGAGGCATGTGTGCCAAGTTTCGTGCTAATCCAGCTCTAACTAGTCCCATCTTCTCCCACAAGTCTCTTAACTTAGAATGTAAAGAATGCAAAGATACATTTTAGCTTAGAATGCAAATATACATTTTATACCTGATCTTCTGGTGGTGGTGTATATGGATTCTCATCTTCTGCAGATTCCCTAAATGCCTGGTGGCCACTCGATGCATCAGGAACCTATGTTAGTCAATGCATAATGTGTTAATCATATTTGAATTTTATACATAATCTTGAGTGAAAATTGAACTAGCAAACCATTTAATTTATATGGAACCTGTCTGTTGGGATCCACACTCGCCCCCTGTGACACACGGGCCATCATCTCAGCTCTCATCTATTGTAAATGTGTAGAGAACTCTGCTCGCAGCTCCTCCCTCAACTCATCCCGAACCTTCTGCGTGATCTGATCAATAGTCGATGGCTGGGGTGTTGACTATGATGTCCCAGCACCATCTTTATACACCGCTCTCCGAGGCACAATTCTCCCGTATGTGCGACAATATCCATGTCCGTCATGACCTATCAACTCATGGAAAATGGCATTCCTAGCCTCAAAAGTCCGATCATCCTCAGGTAGCATAGAGAGTTGACGATTAAACTCATCCTGTATTGAATAGACATACAAGTATATGCCAAATTAAGATGGTTTTGACACAAAAAATAAACTATAAATACAAATCAAAAGGTGTTGGAAACTACCAAGGTCTGGATAACCCTGGGTCATCTACTCTACGTGTCATAAGCCAAACATTCATCTTATCAGTAGACTCCCCCTTACTGGTCATCTACATTTTTTATAAATATGAAATTAGAATCCAAATAATTTGCAATATACAATGTTTATTTATATACAAAAATAAAACAATAAAATGTAAACCTCATGCCGTATCTGAGAGAAAGTAGTACGCCCTGTGGTATGAGCTATGCCGTGAGCTCGCCGATTTTTAGCGTTCCTACTTGCAATTTTCTATAACAGGTTCAACAAATGTAAGTATGTAAATATGATTTGTATGTTTACATATCATAAATATAACGTAATTGTATACCTCAGCATCGGAAGTACGCCAATACTCCACAAGTTGTTCCCACTGGCTTGGCACAATGTCATAGGAACATCATCCTTCAGATTAGGATCAGAACTTCTAGGCTTGAAATACTTAGCCTTAAGCTTGTTCTTGTGATCCTTCCATATGCTGTTGCAGTTTTTCATGCAGATTGGCTTGTACTCCTCTGGACATATATTCAAATTGTCCTATAAAACACAATTTCAAAGTTTAAGGCTAAGTATAACAAAATTTGGAATTCGAATTTGTGGACAAAAATATACTTTTACCTTCACATCCTTCCAGATAGCATCAACAATATCATCAGGCACATTGTTCCAGTCAAGAAAAGTAAGAGGAACAATGTTACCATTCCGCACAATAATGCCAAGTTGAGTAGTTAACTTAGCCACGTTATCCCCTATTGGGCAGTAATTTCCATCAAATTGTATGTCAGCTTTTTACCAGTACCCCACTCTTTAATGCCCTTGGCACATCCTCTACCACGCCTAGTCGAGGTTGATGAAGAACTAACATGACCTGCGAGATACAATAAAATAAACAATATGCAATGGTAATAAACAAATGCAAATTTAAATAATGTGAATACAAATCATATCAAATAAACCTGAGGTGGGCTGTGAAGAAGTCGAAGGGTCTGCAAAATACAATGAGAATAAACAAGTTATATATAATGAGCATAAATAAATGTATGTGTAAATAATTTTCATACAAATCAAAGCAAATTTATATACCTGCGGATGGCTCATAAGCTGATGATGATAGCTGCTGTGGTGCCACTGATGGTGGTCGATACGTGGTACTAATGGCCCTCAGATGTGGTGCCACTAAGGCCTCTCCGATGTGGCCGATGTGATGCCTCCTCTGATGGTGGTGCTACTGATGTCCTGTTATGTAGCACATCAGACATCATGCGCCGGGGATGATCAGGCTTCCTCTTCCTTCCCATAATAATCTGCAAGCAATATAACATTAATTGACATTAGAAACATAGACAATGGTGAAATAATATGACATTAATTGAACTAATACAATTACAAAGACAAAGTAAATTAAGAAATTGATGATTAACTACAACCTTGGCCTTAATTGAATTACTAATGTTGATTAAATATCAGCCTATTTGAACATCAACTGTTTCCCCTTCTGCGGCTTCCCTCACCCAACCAACTTCTTCATCACGAAGCATTATATTTTCTTCCAATTGTTGGCTCATGTATGGCTCGATTTGTGGATCAGTCGAACTCATATCAAATAAACCTCTTTGAGACATCTTCACCACGACTTGCCAGTCTGGTTGTAACGGGTCTGCAACATACCAAACTTGCTCTGCTTGGGACGCCAAGATGAAAGGTTCATTGGTAATTCGATCATCTCGGTACAACAAATGATTGAAGTTCACCAACGTGAAATTGAAGACATCTTCTTTCTTTCCGTGAATGTTGTCAATCCAATCACACTTAAACAACACATGTTTCTTCTCATTGGAATATCGAATCTCAACAATATCTGTCAATTGTCCATAATAGTACACAGACCCCACACGAGGATTCTTGTCTTTTCGACTAGCATAACTTATGGTATCTGCCTTCAAAGCTACACCACAATTTTGTGTGGCTCGACGATCATCCATGGCCTTTACTCGATACCGAAACCCATTCAGTATATACCCGTTGAACCTCCTTGCCAGTTATGAGGACCATTTGCCAATAGAATAATCTCTTCAGAAAATATGACATCAGTAGTCCTTCGCAAAGTTTGGACCTATTTAACACGAAAATGTAAAATTTAAAATGTAGATCGACTTAAGTAACTAGAATCTATAGAGTTAAATACATACATGTTCCTTGAACCAAATGTGAAAAGTTTCAAAATGTTCACGCCGAAGCTGATGATCGTCGACACGAAGGCATTTTGAGCTTAAGTACCTTCAAGGTGTTCGCTGTGTAGATTGAAATTTTAGCAATACAAAAAAATTTTGTAGAAAATTCAATAAAACATAATAAATATTGAGTGAGTGACTTAACCTACTTTATGAATGGTTGAACCGCGCTTGTATTGAATAAGATGTACCGATGAGCTTGTACCCAAGAAGTATTATCAAGATAAAAGCTTGTGTTTTCACCAATAGCATGACCCAAATTATCAGCACCACTATAGTTCCTCACGGGTCGACTAGATTTGGTTTCCACATCATTGAGATATTGTGCACAAAAATTCATGCATTCTTCCATAAGATATCCTTTAGCAATTGATCCTTCAGGATGAGCTCTATTACGCACGTATTGCTTCAAAGTAAGAAGATACCTCTCAATTGGATACATCCATCGAAACTGAATCGCTCCACCCAATAAGGCTTCATCAGCTAGATGTATAGGCAAGTGCTCCATTATATCAAAAAAACTCGGAGGAAATATTTTCTCTAGATGACAAAGTGTTATAGCGATACGATCTTGAATATATTGCAAATCCGTCGCACGATTCACTTTTGAACACAATTGTCTAAAGAAATTGCTCAATTCAATCAAGGGTTCAATTACATTCTTCGGTAACGATCTTCGAATAGCCAATGGAATAAGTTGTTGCATCAGAATATGACTATCGTGGCTCTTAAGACCCCCAATACTTCTATCATGTGAGCGCACACGACGTGATATATTGGATGAATACCCGTCGGGAACTCTTACTTCCTTCAACACTTTCAAGAACAAATCTTTCTCATCCTTGGTCATCGTGAATTGTGCTGGTGGTAAATAGGCTTTATTCGACCCTCTTAACTGCAAATGTAGGGGTTTTCTAATATTCATATCTTGTAAATCACGCCGAGCATTAACACCATCCTTCGATTTTCCTGCAACCCCTAATATTGTCCACAACACATTGTCACAAACATTCTTCTCTATATGCATCACATCGAGGTTGTGTCTTATTAGATTGTGCTCCCAATATGGCAATTCATAAAAGATACTCTTTTTCTTCCAACTATGGGTGCGATGTCCAGCTTTCTCCTTCTCTACCTGTCTCCTATGCCTCTCCTTAAGGTCATCCCTCTTGTATTGGGTTAAAATACCCTCAGATTCTAATTGTAGCAACATCTCAGTTCCAGACAACAATTTTGGTTTGAGTCTGACTTCCCGACTACCATCAAATGATACTTTATCCTTCCGGAATTTATGGCCAGTAGGTAAAAATCTGCGATGACCCAAGTATGATTGTTTCCTACTATGCTTCAACCAACACGATGTAGTTTCCTTATTGCAACAAGGACATGCATATTCGCCTTTAGTGCTCCATCCTGACAAGTTTGCGTATGCAGGAAAATCACTAATTGTCCACAGTAAAGCTGCATGCATTTGAAACATTTGATTTGTTGATGCATCAAATGTTGACACACCCTCATTCCATAGTTCTTTCAACTCAACTCCTCAATCAACGGTTGCATATACACATCAATCTTGTCACCAGGTCCTTTTGGGCCGTCAATAAGCACGGATAAAATTAGAAATGGTTGCTTCATGCACATCCATGGCGGCAAGTTGTATGGAATGAGCACAACAGGCCAAGTGCTATGAACTATGTTCATCGTCTGAATGGGTTAAAACCATCAGATGCTAAGCCAAGCCTTACACTTCGGCAATCATTACTAAAGTCAATATTCCGACGGTCAAAATCTTTCCATGCAAGGGAGTCAGCAGGATGCCTGAAGACACCATCATCAGTTCGTTCCTCTGCATGCCATCTCATTAACTTGGCCGTCTTGGATGACATAAACAACCTCTGCAACCTTGGCTTTAAAGGAAAATACCTCATCTGTTTTGCAGCTATTCGTTTGCCACCTTTGTTAGGACCATTTGAACCACCATCACCATTTGATTTCCATCTAGAACTGTTGCATATGACACATTTATCAAGATTGGCGTCCTCGTTTCGAAACAACATGCAACTGTTGGGACATGCATCCCACGTCTCATACGTGAAGCCCAAATCTGTTGTGACCTTTTGAGCTTTATAATATGAGTCCGGGAGTTTCACACCCAACGGGAACGCCTCATTCAATAACTCAAGCAACATGTCAACAGACTTGTCTGTCCACTGATTAAGCACCTTCAAATGTAAAAGTCGAACAATGAATGACAAAGATGTGAACTTCTGACAACCCGGATACAATTCACTTTGTGCATCTTGAAGAAGTTTGAAATACTTTGCAGTCTCTGCATTTGGACCGAGCTGGGGTTCAGATGCATGGGGATCAGGCCCCTGTGGTTCATCACCCTCAACACTTGTACCGGCATGTGGATTTCCCATAGCCCCTTGTATCATTCCAATCATATCATCCCCAATGTCTAAATTAGCTAATGTTTCATTCTCTCGATTACCATGCAGAGATACGTAAGATTCCCCATGATTAATCCAATGTTTGTATTTTTTAAAAAAACCATTCAAAATCAGATGCTCCCGTACACCCTCTCGTACAAAATAGTATCGATTCTCACACTACTCCTACACGGACAACTGATCATCGAACCTTCAACCCTATTGGTGTAGGCAAACACAAGGAATTCATCAATCCCATTAATGTATTCGCTCGACATCCTATTTGGCAAATCAATCCAACTCTTATCCATCATCTGTACACATCCACAAAAATATCTCATCAAAGTAACTCTAAATATAATCCTACGCAAACCAAGTAAATGATATCATTTCCTCTCCGCAAATAAATAAATTGTCATATTAAACGTCAAAAAATACAACAAAAAAAAAAACCTAATAAACAAAATAAATAAGTGAAAATATTTTCAAAGTCTAACCACATCTCCATAACTAAATTTTAATTAATCGCTTACATTTACAATTTGTTTGGCTTTTCTTATGCGTAGAATATTTGTAAGATTTTAAATTTTTTTTTAAAAACCTTGATATGTAATAACATTTTTATCAATTTCACTCTTTAATTTTTTCACGTTGTGTCAATTTAGCATATGTAATAATTTGTCAAGAAATTAGACATGAGCAAAATAGTTTACTCAATAAGGAATGAACCATTTTAAACTAGACGCACCAATCCCTCAATCACTTTGAAAAAAAAAAATAAACTATTTTGTCCATTGATTTTAGTCTAGTTTTTAGAGAAGCATTATCAAAAGATAAAGACCCGATCATAGATTCATTATCAGGACGACATGGGATTGATGGCCCGGTATCTATATGGTTTGGGACTATGAACTAGGCTCATAGGACCACGTTAGGAATTTTTTATGTCCAATTATAATATGGATTTTGCGTAAGAAGAGTTCTTCAAGCCCAATCAGTCCTCAAATTATATTATGCAATATATTTTTATATTTATATATATATATATATATATTTTACATTATTAACTTATTTTTATAAGCATAAATTATGTATTGCTAGTTATGTAAAAAAATTAGTTGTAAATTTGAAATACTAGCCTTGAATAGAATAAAGAGGCAACCAAATGATTAAATTATATTTTACATTATTAACTTTTTTTATAAGCATAAATTATGTATTACTAGTTATGTAAAAAAATTAGTTATAAAATTTGAAATATTAGCCTTGAATAGAATAAAAGGCAACCAAATGATTAAATTAGAGTTTATACACATTATATACACAGATTTATAAAAATTATATACACAGAGATTATACACAGATTTATACACAAATTTATACACAGATCATCCCCAAATTATACACAGATTTATAAAAAAAAAAAATTGCATATATATATACGATTTATAAAAAAAATTTGCATATATATATACAGATTTATTAACATTCATCTATATAATATACAGAGAGAGAGAGAGAGAGAGAGAGAGAGAGAGAGAGAGAGTCGTCGTCGGAGCACCACAACCTGTCGTCGTCGCCACCGCACCACCGCTGCCTTGCTCGCCACACCACTGCTACCTGTAGGTCGTTTGAGAAATTTGGGAGATGAAGTTAGGGATTTGGATTTGGATGAAGTTAGGGATTGGAGAGGATCGAGCGCGCAGCAAGATGAAAGGGAGGGGCGGGGCAATTTTTATTTTTACTTTTTGCGACGGTATGTTTTAGACCGTCGCAAATGGTAGTCATTAGTTCATAACACGGCGCCGTTTCAATAAGCTTTGTTTTGCGACGGAAATTGGCCGTCGCAAATGGTCCAATGTTTGCGACGGCAAACATATGCCGTCTCAGAAAAGTTGTTTTTTGCGACGGGACAAAAAAACCGTCGCTAATACTTCCGCATTTCCGACCCTCCTCGTAGTTTTATTACCGACGGGACAGTGCCGTCGCTAAAAGTCCTTATTTGCGACGGTTGCAGTTGCCGTCGCAAAAAATCCATTTTTTGCGACGGAAGGCGTGCCGTCGCTAATTCCTCCGTGTTTTTTGCTATGTTTTCTTGTAGTGTCTTTTCCTGACCCAATCCTCTTTGGTGGGCGTATAGCCAAGACCAAAGGCATGTGGATTATGTGGCACATCGGCCAATGCTATGACACCTTTCTAGCCATTTCTTCCCAACCCCATTCCTAGCACATGTTGGAGCTTGTTTATGAAATAGATTGATTGGGCACTAACATACGTGCCCTCATCTGCGGCCAAGATGGTTTGCCCTGCTCGGGCCTCGGCCAGGGTAAACCCTAAAAGGAATACATCCCCATCGCCATGAACAATTTCTAGCACAGGTGTGGTTACCTCTGGCGGAGGATAGACGGATGAATTCCTTAACACAATAGCCACCCCCTTCCCATGAGGGTATTTTAGCATTTGGTAGAGGGTAGAAGAGACTGCTTTCACAAGGTGCAATCAGGGCCTCCCTAGCAGTAAGTTGAAGGTGGCCGGGATGTCTAGGACAAGAAACTCGATGTCCTGTTGAGCTGGGCCGACCTGAACTCAGATTTGTATTATGTCCATCACCTCTCTGCTGGTATTATCATATGTCTGAATCACTTAGGCTGTAGGCACAAAATCTACTGGTTTCAGATCGATGGCATAAGTTGTACGAGACGTAAACATTGATAGCCGACCCAGTATCGACTAACACCACTCGCACCCATTTTTCTCTGCACTCAACAGATATGTACAGAGGTTTATTGTGTGCTAAGCCTTCTGGCAGTAGTTCTTTCTCTGAAAAGGTTAGGGTTAGACTGGCACCATTAGGGAAAACTAATCCCACAAGCTGTTCAAAGGTGGTGTCAATGGACAGTTTGGCTTTATCCATTGCTGATAACACAGCCTGTCGATGCACTCGAGAAGCCATGAGCAGCCCCCAGATTGAGATATCTACTTGGACTTTCTTCAGTTACTTGAGTACTACCTCTTCTTCCAACTGCTTTTCTTTCTGTTTTTCAACCTCCTTATCTTTCCCAGAGGCTTCAGCTTGGTCTAAATATGGAGGCTTGAAATACCGCCCACTCCTTGTTATCTGGTCAATCTCTTCAGTGTACCACGTGTTATCTGGTAGGCATCCACCCTAGTCTTTATCGGTGTGGGCCAGAAATAGATCGTCATCCTCCCACCATACACCTCCGGCAACCGACAAACAATTGTCCGACTCTGGTCTGATCATTCTCACATCAGAAGTATCCTCCATAGGGTGTTGGGCTTTTCCAGCTTCCTGTTCGTCTTGATCCTTTTCTTGTGCAAACTACTTCAGCACAACTTCTTGTTTGATGTCCACGGTACTCACAATGCCCGATTCTTGAGCTAAATCTTGACCCCGGTGCTCTTTGGCAGTTTTCCCTTTTCCTCGGCCATTCCGGCCACTGTAGCTCTTCTTGCTTTCTTTTCTTCAGATTTTGGCTCAGTTCTTTCCTCTTTGTCAGGTTCATCACTTAACCACCCAGAATTGTTTAGTGACCCATTCAAATTAAACCAGTCAATCTGCACATCTGCTTGATCTTGTTCGTCATAGAACTACAGATTGTCTAAGTCCTCTTCTAATTCTGCCAAATCATCCAAACCTTGGCTTGGGACATCCTCTCTAACCACACTGACCTCCACTACTATTGGCAATGACACTTTCGGCTTGGCTTGACTAACTAGCACGATGTAGCAGCACGGATCATACTCCCCCTCAATCAAATCCTTAGAGCACTCAGGCAGCGGACTGATACTTTCCTCTAAGGGCAGCCTCCCTTCTTCTGCCACTGTCACCACCACGGGTTTAGGTTGAAGTGTGGACATGCCCATTATGCACAAATTCGTGCTTTCAGGAATGAACATGATTGGTCTTGATAGGTAGGAAGGGGTAATATATACGCTGGGGTCGTAGGGGAGGGCCAGTGTATGGATTAGGTTTAGATTGTGAGGTGAGGGAACTTGATTATAGGTCAAGAGGGGGTTGGTAGTCATATTTGGTTTTTGGGGTGGTGTTATCACCTTGTTGTCGATGAGATCTTGAATCTCATGACGTAGCCTGAAGCATTGGTTCGCTTTTATTACATTGAAAAAACATGAAAAGAAATATCAAAGCAATAAACTAGGGGCATAGATGAATTAGGTGCTCCTGCATCCCCTACTCGTGCTTGTGGAAGCTTCTTAAGCCAAAGTGGGCCCGGTTTGTGCCTCATCCTCGAGCCAAGCCAAACACTCGCCAAAAAGGGCGCAACTGAAACTAGGGGCAGGGGCCAGAAGCTCTCTCGTCCTCCAAGCAGTAAGGTACCTAGCCAAGCGTGAACCTCGAATGGGGAATGAAATCAGGTACTCTACCCCCTTCTCCGAGCGAATCTGATCATTCCCAAACTGACGTCTAAACCTAAACGGGAAGTAGAACACACAGTGTGTGAGGCCGATCAGCTGAATCCCAGGTTGCCGAGCCATGCTATAGCTCATCTCGGTAAGATTAAGCCAGAGGCAGCGCCAAGCTATGTCAGCAGTAGATCTGTTGCATATCCAGTGGCACCACCATCCCTCATTCAAGAAATCTACTAGTCAGCGGCTGAAGAAATACCCTCGAGCTGAGTATTCAAGGCAAGAGTCCACTACCTTTAGCTTATCCATAAGCCACACCTGGGAAAGGATGAAAGAAAAGAGAGATTAAAGAATAGAGAGATGTATGTTGATAGAAAAGTGAGAAAAGGGCTTTGAGAGGAAAACAGAGCATAAGTGCCAAGTGATATGACAAACACATATAAGAAAGGGTGGGAAACAATACCTGAAGAAGTAGTGGACTCCCTGCGAATCTGATAGTCTCCCACCGATGAAAGGCGTATAAGCCCATTAAGGTTTTGGCCAGCACCAAGCCAATACAACTTTATCCTTCTTTCAAATCTTGGGCCACTTCAATCAATCGGATGTTGGATCCGCCAAAACTAGAGGCAAGAAGGAAATGAGCCAACATACATAAGTAGAGGGCATGTTACCGAAAACCCCACCAAAGAAGGTCGCTGCGGTCACCAACGTCGGAAAATCGATGGACCAAACTAGGAATGTCCAGTTCTCCGTTGTGGGCCAGAGATCAAGCCACGTGCAGAGTAAGCCCCATGCAGAGTAAGCCCACACATCCGTTCCAAAGCTTGAACGTGGCCAAAACGGGACTGAGGCATAAGTTTCTCATCTCCCTGCAATTCCATTAATCCTTGAAATTCTTCAATTGTCGGACATATTTCTTGTCCCCCGAAGCTAAAGACATTTGTAATCGAGTCCCAGCATCTAGCCACGGCATGAAGGAACAGAAAACAAAGTTGAGTTTCGCTCAACGAAAAAAGCGCATTTATGCCGAAACCCCAGAAATACACCTTTTTTGAGCTGTCCAAAGTCGCAATCCGGTCCGAGAGCTTTCGGCGAAAAAGGGTTCCATTTGTGAAGAAATTACAGCTGAAATGAAGTTCTGGAGAAGAATTCACAAAGTTCAACCTTTTGTAGAAGATAAGGTAGTAAGTGGAAGCCAACTGTCAACAATCTGGAGGTTCTGCACATTGATGGCCGGCAGATGGCCGGCAGGTAGCCGACAAGCCACATTGGTGGCCGGCGGGCTACTAGGTGGCCGGCAGGCCATCTCTTATGGTCGGCAAGCTCCTTTTCTGGCCGGCAGCCTTCTTTTCAGCCCTGTTATCCACCTGTGTGCTAAACAGTGCTGGAAACTTGTGTTTTGTTTTGATCTTTGTGTGTTTTAAGGTCTTGTTTTGGGTCCTTTTGGTTTTAGCAAGTTTGTTGAGTTGTTTTGTTTTGTTTATCGAGTTGTTATTTTGTTTATCAAGTTGTATGTTGCTTTTTGTATTTTAGTTGTTGGTCGATTCATTACCCGATTAAGAATTTTGTTTCAATCAAGTGTTTTTGGCCATTTTAATTCCATGTCCATTTCATGCAATATGGTGCTCATGATGCAAAAATAACAACAGTTTTTATAAAGACTGCGAGTTTTTATCCCGATCATGGTTTTTACAAAAGAGGAGTACAAGTTTTAAAGCAAAAAAAACATATCTGAGGCTATACATGTGCTAATGCTACTAACAAAAAGAAACTAATCAAAAGTACAAAAATCAACGCCAGTAGCCTCAGGCCTGAGAGGCCCTCTTCGTCCTTTTCCTCAGAGGAGAGGACTTTGGGGCACTATCTCCATCGGCTCCACTGTCTGAATCTGCCTCTTAGCCGGAACCAGAGCCGACATCGTTTCCGCTCTCTGCTCCATAACCCTCCTCAGCATCGTCGCCTCTGTTCTCGGAACCCTAGCCGGCGTCATCATCTCCTCTCTCAAACGATCCAGAGTGCTGACTCGCTGCCTCCTCCGAGCCACTGGTCTCAGCATCGTCGTCCCTCAAGATGGGCTCAGAAGGACTACTCCGGGCTCGGGTACTTCTGTCTCTGCCTCTCCTCCTTGCTACTAGAGGGGGTACTGTCGTTGCTGGTGCTCCCACCGCCGGAGCCATCAGCATGGGTGGGATCTCAAAAGACAGTTGTCAACATATCAGTTTCAATGTGTGTATCAAATGCAAGCATAATATGTAGTGTGTGTATCATATGCAAGCGTGCAATGCAAATGAGTGTATGCAGAAGTCAGATATAGTGTGTAAGTACAGTGTGTGAATGCAGTGTGCCAATGTAGTGTATCAGTGCAGTTTGGAGCAAACTACAGATGAAATGCTAGTGCATCAGTGGAAATTTGATAGAATAAAGTGCAAACTGAAGAAATTACCAAAATGTTGTGGAGACCGAGCAACGTCTCCCTCCTTTATATCATACCCATCAAGGAGGCTATCAGCTCAAGAGCGCTCCCTGTGTACTCAATAGATGCTTGCAAATGCATTTGGATGATCAGTGTTCGCAATGAATATATCTGAAATGAAATGTGGGGTACAAATTGTAAAGAATGGTCCATACTTGCGTCAGGCCTCGAACTCCGACAAGCTCATGTCCAGCTGTGGCAGGCTCAATCGGGACCTGGTAAGCATCCCCAGTATGCCACTAGCATGTCAGTGTAGTAGCAAGCTCTGGCTAACCGGTCCTCTGCCTCGCCCGGGAAGTCCCTCTAGCATGGGCCCTGGTCGCCTTGGTCACTCTGGGCGCCTTTCTCGCAGCAGGAGCTCCCACTCCCTTACCTCCACGAGCGCCTGTCAAAGGCGGCATAAGGTGTGTCTGAATGAAGGTCACATAGTCGCCCTCTGCCCTGAAGTAATCAGCATCCAAGCCCACCATAAACTAAGTGACTGCATCTATGGTGAGGCTGACTGCTAATCTCATAGACTCTGGTGGTGCCATCAGGACGATCGGGTCAAGCAGGCCCACAGTCTGGCACACGAACCACTCACTCAGGAACCAGGCCCAGCAGACTAGGCCCTCAAGTAAAATGCAGAAGTGAGCAGTGGCCCTGGCCCCAGCATATTGGTCCCGAATCCTAGCCGGCATTATGGCCCATGGCTGCCACATAATCTATAAATATAGGTTGTACAGATCATTAGTTGCTATCAATTGCTAAATGTGAAGTAGAACAGTTGTAAAGCAAAAATGACTATGTTTCAGGTTACTTCATGAGCAGCCACTGTGTGTAGACCCAACTTTCTCCTCGTGCCCCCCTTTTCAAAGAGGGCACGAATTAGTCGTCCTACTACAGTTCGAACTCCTGTCACGATTCTAAATCTAATCTCACAAAGTGCAATGTGAGACTGATAAATACCAAAGAGTCCAAATCTGGCAAATCGTTTTGGAAAATCGATTTTGAATCAAAAAGCGCCAAACATGGACTGCTTTGTCAGATTACAGAGTCGCTACCTAAATATTTTATTTTTGGGAAATTTAGGAAACCCTGAATCGTGCCAAAGGCCACGTGTCCGTCATCACCAAAGTTGCCTCGGCTCGGGAACTTGGGTACGAGAGGGGAAGGTCCTGAAATGAGCACCGCCGCTCGCTCGATCAAAGATCGGCCTCTACTAAACATGATATGTTGTTTCATAAACCCATGTGTTCTTATTCCAGTTATTAATCTAACTTACTATGTGATGCGCACAGCATACAAGTATAGACTCAATCACGAGAATTGGAACAAAACAACTCATGTTTGTTTTTGAAAATGGTTTGCAAGTGCCACCCTCAAGTGGGCTAAAGTGCGGATTTGCCACCCTCAAGTGGGCTTTAAAACATGGTTTTGTCACTTCACAAAGTGGGCTTAAAACTCACAATCATCGAGTTGTTCCAATTCAGGCAATAAAGCCTTCATCCACAGGCATTCATGCAGTTTAATCACTTAAGCAAATAGCCTCATGGCAAACATGCTATCATGGCAACACTTACACTCATGCAAGTATGCTAAAGCGTAAACACTTACAGTGTACTCCGAGCCAAAACAGAAGCTAGTTAGAAATCAATGCATGATCCTAACTATTTTAAGATGCCTAATGCAACACATACAAAAAAAATGCAACTAAAATAGGCTCAGCTATCTAAAATGGCATATGAATGCAACACTTAATAACATGCTTTGAAACACGTATTCAAGTAAGTGTATTGAAATACGATGCAGTTTGAATGATGCGCCGAGCCTGGTGCATGCAATAAAAATGAATGATGCAAACATGCAAGCATAAGGTATGCTAATCAAAACATGCCCTAATCTAACCATTGAAAGCAGATAAATAAAAGGGAGAAAGAAGTGGGGTTGGAAGACATGCACACACACACGCACACTTATTACAACATTGTGCCCTGGCGAAGAAGGGTCCGAATGAATAAGAGCTAAGCTACGCTAAGCTAATCTAAGCCAACTAATCTAATTAAACTAATTAGACTAATTATTACACAATCAAACAGATAAAGAAATAGTTAAGCTGAGCTACTTAATTATTACAACACTTATCCAATTAGCACACTAATTAATTAAATTACATAACCATGCTAATTAACAGGTAAGCATTAAACAACACTACCTCGGCTCTGTTTGAAGAAGTTGAACATGCATGCCTCGGTTGCCGCCTCGAAACACCTTCCGGTTTGCTCTTGAGAGGCTCTGTTTGCAAGGTGTCTCCAAGAACCTTCTGCTGAACCTTACCAATTCCATGCTGAGGAATCCACCAGTGGCCTGCCAGCCACGAGGAGCTTCTGCCGGCCATCTGCCGGCCACTGGTGAAGCAGTGCCGGCCATCTGTGAGGCACTGCCGGCCACTGGTGTGCTGCATCACCATTCTGCAACAAAGCTCAAACCAGAGGAAAAAAGAGGCTCTCCCAAGGGTATGTGTGTACTGTGCCACTCCTTATCATCTCAAAACATCAAAGGAGAGGCACTATTGGATCCAAAACCATCAATCAAGCACCTTCAATGCATGATGGCCAAGGATCCAACTTGCACACTTTCAATAAATGCAAGACAAACAAGGCTCTAGGACCACAACCTTATCATGGATGATCAAAGGCAATGGAGACAAAGGGAATTGGCTCATTTTCATCACTTTGAGTACAAAATGGACCAATTCACCTTGTGTTCAATATGACGTCCGATTGAACACAATGCCATGCAAATGCAACATGCTTATCTTGACATGTTTTACTTGATTCAATTCTTGTTTACACATTTTAAGTTACCGAACCATTCTTTAATTGATTTGTCCAATGTGAACGTCCTCTAATGAGAGGAAGGTCAATCAAAAGATGACATAAGACATGAAAGAAGCCATGCCTTTAACTAGTAGAAACCCTTAAAAGAAAGTTAAAGCCATTTAAGCATAAGCCTCAATCCCATGGCTTAAGCACAACTTTAAGACTAACCAAGCCTCAAAACAAATCAAAAGTGAAGAAATGAGGGAGTTGGCAGAATTTCAATGCTGAAGTGGCATGAAACACAAGACTCTAACATGCAAACAACTCATGTACAACATGTTAGGAGACTTAAGCATTAAAACTAGTGAAAAGCTTTACACTAGAACCATGCAATACAATACTCAATTGTTAAAAAAAGGCCAAAAATACGCTAAGATCAAGCCATGATATGGTAGAAAAACATGCTCAACTACTAAGCTATCAACACATGCAAACAAGATATGAGGAGGGGGGGACCACCCCCTCCTATTTTGGTCCTCAAAACCAACTTTCTACCACTGAAATTCCTATGAGTTTCAGTGGTAGAAAGGCCAAACAAAGGGTGTTCCAAGAGCTTAGGAAGTTAGCTCAAAAGGCTTTACAAGCCAAAGAGCCAAGGGAGGAAACCACCCCCTAACCACACAACGCTTAAACCAACATTTTAAGACCTTAAAAACAGAACTTTTTAGAGGCTAAAACGAGCTTTAAAGTAGCATACAAAAGTGGCCAAGCAATGAACCAAAACAAAGCTTAAAAGGGTGAGATCCTTACCCTTGAAGCACAACACAAAAACAGCAAGCTAACAGCCAAACTTCTGAGCCAAAACCACTCCAAGGAGCTTAAACAAGTCCTCCAAGAACCTCAATTCTAAGGTGAAGGTGTTTGGCTAAGGGTGCTAGTGCAAATATGTAGAGAAAGATCACTTTCAAGCACAAAATATGGAGAGAGATGATTCTAGAGAGAGAGAGAGAAATATAGCTCAGCTCAAACTTTGTAACCCTTTGCATGCATATAGATGAGCTCTATATATAGAAGATACATAAGCCCCATGAAGAGATCCAGCCATCCACGTGCATGCAGATGAACTAATCTGTGCAAACAGTTGTCAAAATATCTGCAAAAATATCTACTGAAGCATTGGTGATCTACCGGCCATCAGTGGTGGCCGGCAGTGGCCTCATTGATGGCCGGCAGGGCCTATAGATGGCCGGCAGGGAAAATCCAATGGCCGACAGCCTTAATGATGGCCGGGAGGCCATCAATAACATCTCCATGCAAAGACCAACACATGGTCCAAATATGAGACAAAATGGAAATAGGGTCTGGAAGGATCAAACCTGGAGCATTCCATCGTGAAAGTCGAGTACTCGACGAGCAATCAAACTTGTTGCTGGATGTACCTACAGGAACATTAAAGTCTTGAGGACGATCAAAAATGGGGTGTCTACAGTTGCCCCTCTTTGACAAAACTTGAAAGTCATGAAATGACAGGAGTGAATGTCAAAGTCCAGAGACGACCCATTTTTGACAAGGCCGAAGACTTAGACAAGCATTCAAAGTAACAATATAGATGCGCCCACAAGCTGGGGCAAAATGCAAATGACATGCATGACGTAAGAGCATAACTTATGATTATGCAAAGAAAGCTGTAATGGAGCATTTATGCAAAATAAATACAACATTTTAAGCAAACCGACAAGTTATAGCAGTCTCACACAATAGAAAGGATGTAAGAAAATTATGCAATCTTCCCTGCGCCTCATGCAGGAAAGGCTAAAAGCGACTACCGGGAATCCCCGAGGTCTCAAACAAAACACCTCTTAGCGTATCATACGCGAGAGGGGAAAAAGAAGCACCTCTCAACGTATCACACGCGAGAGAGGAAAAGGAAACACCTCTCAGCATATCACACGCGAGAGAGGGAAATGAAACACCTCTCAGTGTATCACACATGAGAGAGGGAAAGGAAACACCTCTCAGCGTATCACACGAGAGAGAGGGAAAGGAATACCTCTCAGCGTATCACACGCGAGAGAGGGAAAGGAAACACCTCTCAGCGTATCACACGCGAGAGAGGGAAAGGAACACCTCTCAACGTATCACACGCGAGAGAGGGAAAGGAAACACCTCTCAGCAAGTCACACGCGAGAGAGTGAAGGGAAACAAACATTGGGCATACGACCCAAACGCTTTCAACAGGGTGTTAGTGTAAACATCGGGCGTACTCGGGAAAGGAACACCTCTCAGCTTATCACACGCGAGAGAGGGAAAGGAAACAGCTCTCAGCATATCACACGCGAGAGAGGGAAAGGAAACACCTCTCAGCAAGTCACACGCGAGAGAGTGAAGGGAAACAAACATTGGGCATACGACCCAAACGCTTTCAACAAGGTGTTAGTGTAAACATCGGACGTACTCGGGTGTTTCTAACCAATGGAATGTTAGTGTGAGACATCGGGCATACCTGAACGTCTCTAACCAACGAGATGTCGATGTAGACACCGGGCGCACCCGAATGCCTCTAACCTACGGGATGAGGAAGAGAAATGGTTTTACCCAGAATTCCTCTAAATGAACCGTACATACAATATCGTGCATGTACGAGAAAGAAACTAGATAGGTACAATGCAATACAATGCATCTCGAGACGAATGATCATAACATGATGTTCGAGGTATGTTCATGCACAACATGCAAGAATCAAAATAGAAGCATATTCTACACAAGACGATCAACGAGGCATATTCAATGCAACATGCATACTCTATGCAAATATGGTAATGCATGTTCAATGCAACAATTAACGATGCATATTCAATGCAAACATGGTAATGCATGTCCAATGCAACAATTCAAAATGCATACTCCATGCAACGATGAAAGCAATGCACATTCTATGCAATGACAAAAGCATATGATAGAGGCAACTCAAAGGTAACTCCCAATTTACCTCTCGGAGAGTTTCACTATGTTAAAAAGGATACACCTTGTTTGTGTTGATGGGTAACGACCTTCGCGTACTGCAAACGCGATTATGGGCTTCTGCTAAGGCATTTCGAATCAAAATTTGAGCACAACTTACATTTCTTGAAATCCAAGGACACACATCTAAGCCAAAAGGACATAGAAAGGTGGTGGGAGCATGCCGGCCACCAGGGGAGGCCGCCGGCCCCTTGCCGGCCATCGATGTGCCACTGCCGACCATCGATGGCAGATTTGGGCAAATTTGTCTTTTCAGCCGTGGCTCTTTAAGTACACCCAAAACCACTTCATTTCCTCACAACCTCTTGCACGAAATTGCTCTTCCTTGCTCACTAGGTTCTCCTTCTCCTTAGATCTACGCATTCTATGCGTTTCCCAACACCCTAGGAACATTTTCTTCGTGAAAACCCTCTTGTTCTCTTCACTTTAAATCGATCAGAATTTGATTTCGACGCTTCTTTCGTCATTTCCACCATTCAAGGCTCAGTCCCCTCGAGTTTCTCCCAAGGTTAGCACACTTTCCCGGGTTTTGACTTTCTTTGACTTTTTCCTCTCTCCTAGGGTTTGCTTTGTTCAAAGTTTCACCATTTTCTGCATTTTTCCTCATTTTTGCTTATTTTGCATCCATTTCAGATGGTAGACGATGTCCCACATGACGGGGACTTCCCCGCGCTTCCTCCGGTAGAGTTTGTAGCGGACTTTGCGGCCGAGCCGGAGGTTGAGCCTCAGCCATTACCACCGAGCATACGCCATTTTGATCCGGCGAGGTATCACCCCGAGACGCACATAGTACCTATTGTGGGAGGCATCAAAGCCTTCACTGATTTTGCTGAGGACGTGCCAGACGATCTCTTGCTAAGAGAGCCTACGTCTCACTTATCGGCCATTGCCGTGGAGGTACGAACTCCGCTTTTCTGCAGTACTACTTTCAGCTATTTGCATTTCTTGCACTATTTTAATCAGATTGCATCACATGCCTTGATCTGACTGTATTTCATACATCACTGCCTTACATTCAATTGTACTTGCAACTGTACTTGATTTGATTGCATCTCATGCATTGCTACAGGACGGATCCCGCTCCTTCAGAGGCTATGGTACGATGACAGCCCGGGACTGGTACGTCAAGCTTCCAGCCAGGGTCCGTGACATCATCGACGAGACCAGTTTCGGTCTATTTTGCTCCAGCTTGACGCGGGTCGTAGCAAGCCGCCCTTTCCTAGGGGCTCTTGTGGAGAGGTGGTGGGATACCACCAACTCCTTTCATTTTTCCATAATGGGGGAGATGACGATGACTTCTTACGACTTCACCATGATCACTGGCTTAGGCATAGGAGGTGATCCGATCCTTCTCGATCCTGACATGGGAGAGTGGGAGGCTGCATGGACTACACTGCTTGGGGCACACCAGCGACACTCCGAACGGGTATGGTCCAATACAGCTAGTTCGAGGAGTAGTTTAGAGGAGCTGAGCCCGAGACAGTTTAGGAGGTAGAGCAGTATGCCAAGGGCTTCCTCATGTTCCTCTTCGGTACTACCTTGTTCTCAAATAGGTGGAATACCATAGGTTTGTACTTTCTGAGGGCATTGGTGGTACTCCAGAGAGTTCAATTCTACGATTGAGGCGGAGTCGGTCTCACCACACTATATGGATACATGAGCTCGACCTCTCATATGAGCGGGACCTTGATCGGTGACTACTGGCGGGCTTGGGAGGTACACAGCTTAGTTCCCCTTTTTCACTTTACAGTTTCTGCTTAGCATTTCTTTCTTTACATTTGCTCAACACATGTACTTTCTATTCTGCATTTTCAGTATCTGCTCATACACTACATGCTTTCTGATTTGCATTTTCTGTATCTGCTCATACACTATATGCTTTCTGCTTTGCATTTTCTGTATCTGCTCATACACTGTACCAATCACATTTTCTTGCAGTTGTGGGTGTACGCATACTTCCCGGCTCTTGCTCCAGAGCCTATAGAGGAGACCCCAGCGACAGTCCCGTTCTCTTGGGTATACGATGGCCAGCTCCATCGTAGGACCCGAGAGAACTTTATGTTCTTCCGACAGTACTTCGACACAGTGACGGCACGCGAGGTAACCCACATCAAAGTTATTTCAATCAATTTGGTACACACATTAATCGATTGATGGCGACTAATCACCTGTTCATTCTCTTATTCTCAGATCACATGGCAGCCGTGGGATGTGATACCGTCAGGGCTCCGAGATCAGTACAACACAGCCAGGGTCGTCGCTCGCTATCATATTCTCCTCGAGGGCCCGATCTGTCATGCTTGGTTCTTGAGCAAGTGCTTCACGCACCAGACTTTAGGACTGCCTGTCCCATTCGTGCCAACGGCACCCCCAGCATCGATGAGAGAGACACACAGGCTTTCTGCTGAGGAGGTGATCCAGTTTATGGTAGGACTGGAAACAGAGTACTTCCGTGCAGAGGGCGACTACGCGACCTTCATCCAGACTCATCTGATGCCACCTTTGACCGACGTTCACGGAGGTAAGGGAGGGAGAGTTCCAGCTGCGAGAGAGAGAGAGGCAAAGGAGCCAGAGCGACCAGGTCTTGTAGGAGGAGAGATTCTGGGGAGAGGCAGAGACAAAAATGGCCAGAGCTACCTACCTCAGTGACTCACCGAAGACGTTCTAGGGAGATTTGCCAGATCCCTATTGAGCCTGCACCAGCTGGTCATGCACTTGTCAGAGTTTGAGGCCTGACCCCGGTATGCACCAAACTTTACATTTTGCATATTTACTTCATTTCAGTTATGCTTTAAAGAATACTGATCCCTTCAATGCACTTGTAGGCACCCATAAAGTACACAGGGCAGGCCCTTGAGCTAGTGGCTTCCTTGATAGAGATAGTACAAACGAGCCTGGATCTGCTCAGCCTTTACAAGATCCCGGTAATTTCGTCAACTTACACTTCTCGTCACAAAGTTTTTCTGCTGACACAGTAGCACTTCAAATGTTCCACACTTCACTGATCTGACACATTGCACTAAAACACTGCATCGATACACTGTTCCCACACACTACCCACGACGTACATACACTGCAATCAGTTACTGCTCACGGCACATTCGTTGCAATCATTCACTGTTCACAGTACATACACTGCAATCGTATACACCATGACTAATGCATTCTTATAACTTGCCCTTTTCAGATTCCTTTCGAGATGCCAGCCCCATCGGGGCACCCCAGCAGCAGAAAGGAGAGGGAGAGAAGCTCAGGCACGTAGCCGAGGTAGAACCAGAGGCAGCCACAGTGAGAGTGGCCCTTCAGAGCCTATTCTAGGCGATGATGATGACGAGACGAGCAAGGAGGCTGAGGCGGCGAGTCCACAGTCCGAGTCATCTGATGGAGGAGGCAACGACGCCGGCTCAAATTCTGCTGGTGGTGAGGCTGGAGAAGCTGAGGAGGGTTCCAGTTCAGGCTCTGATCCAGCTTCAGACAGTGGTGCTAATGGTGACAGTGCTCCAGAGGCTGCTCGGCCGAGGAAGAGGACGAAGAGGGCCTCTTGAGCTTGAGATAGTCGGCACCAATTCAGATGTTTTTTGCTTTATTTTCCTTTTTGCTAGTAGTGTTAGTACATTGTACAGCCTTAGGCAATTTTATTTTCTTTAAAACTTGTACTCTTTTGCAAAAAGAAACCATGATTGGAATGAAAACTCAGCTTTGGTTTAAAAAGTGTTGCATTTTGCATTCTAAGCATTGCATATAACATCGCACAGCATGAAAAAAGAGATTGATCTTTGTTTGAAAACTGCACATTCAAAATGCATTGTTCTTAGTCAGGTAGTGAACCAACTAACAACTGAAAGAACAAAACAACTCGATAAACAACACAAGGCCTTGACAGGCCAATCAATGTAATTACAACTCGATAAGCAAATTGCAACAACTCAATAAGCAAAACAACAACTCGATAATCAAACGAAGATGATTACAACTCGATAAACAAAACGAAGACTATTACAACTCGATAAACAAAACGAAGACTATTACGTCTTAAACAAAACACACCCAAGTCGAAGAGGACCAAAACAGGACCTTCCAAGGTACAAATAACAAGGCTCCACTGCAAAAAACATCTGAATCTTTACGAAGGAGGCCAGTGAGCCTGAGGGAGAGCCTGCCGGCCATCGCTCTCCTCTGCCGGCCATTGATGAGCCACTACCGACCATCAATGAGCAAGTGCCGGCCACCAATGGCAGAACCTCCGAAACGTCGACACCTAGCCTCCACTCACTGCCTTATCTTCTCTAAAGGTTCCAACCTTGTGATTTCTTCATTTTAGCTCCATTTTTTCCCCAAATGGAACCATTCTTCGCCGAAAAGCTCTCCATTTGGATTGCAAACTTGGATGGCTCAGAAAAGTTGAATTTTCGGGGTTTCGGCCTAAACGCACTATTCTCGGTGAGCCGTACTCCACTGTGTTTTCCGTTCCTCCATGCCGCAGCTAGATGTGGGAATCTGGTTACACACGTTTTTAGCTTTGGCGGACAAGAGCTATGCCCCACAATTGAAGAATTTCGGGCTTTGATGGAATCCCGGTGTGATGAAGAGATCTTGCCCCAGTCTCATTTTAGCCACATACAAGCCTTAGGAAGGATGTGCGCGCTCACTTCACATGATGCTTGATCTTTAGTTTACAACAGGGAGTTGGACATCCCCAGCTGGATTCATCAATTTTCCGACGCCGATGACCGCGGCGACCACTTTTGGCAAAGTTTTCGGCAACATGCCCTCTGCTTGTGTATGTTGGCCCATTTTCTGCTTGCCCCTGGCTTTGGAGGATCAAGCATTCGTTTAATCGAGGTTGCCCAAGGCTTGAAAGAGGGCAAAAGCTGCATTGGCATGACACTAGCCGAGACTTTAATGGGTTTGGATGCTTTCCACCGTCGGGAGACAACCAAGTTTGCGCGAAGTCCACTACTATTGCAGGTAATGTTTCCCACCCTTCTCACATGTGTTTCTCACATCACTCGACCCTCAGGCTCTGTTTTTCTCTCAAAACCCTTTTTCTCACTTTTCTCTCCACGTACACCTCTCTATTCTTTAATCTCTCTTATTTTTCATCCGTCCCCAGGTATGGCTGATGGAGAAGTTGAAGGTAGTGGATGCTGGTCCCGCATATTCAGCACGCAGCTATTTCTTTCGCCCTCGACTAGTTGACTTCTCAAACGAGGGATGGCGGTGCTACTGGATGTGCAGCAGGTCTACTGTCGACATTGCTTGGCGCTGCCCCTGGTTTGATCTACCTGAGATGAGCTACAACATGTCCCGGCAGCCTAGCATTCAGTTGGTTGTCTTGACACACTGTATCTTTTACTTCCCGTTCCGATTCAGACGTCAGTTCGGCCATGACCAGACTTGCTCGGAAGAAGGGATAAAGTATCTAGCTTCATTTCCGATTCAAAGCTCACAGCTAGCTCGGTATACCACAGCATGGAGAACAAGAGAACTTCTGGCCCCCGCTCCCACTTTCAGATTTGCCCTTTCTGGCGAATGCATTGCTTGGCTTGAAGATGAGGCACAAACCTGGCCTACTTTAGCATCAGAAGCTTCCACAAGCTCTGGGAGGGGGCGTAGGAATACCTGACTATGCCCCAAGTTTATTGCTTTAATCTGTATTTTCAAGTTTTCTTTTTGAATGTAATAAAAAGCAACTTCAATTTGTATCAAGAGTCGGAGAACTCTGTATTGAAATCAATGAAATTGAAGGTTGTGGGTACTAAAAATTTTCCGTTTGGTCCAAAAATGGTCTAAGTTGTAAAAAGATTAATTTGAGCAAAATCAACTTTTATTAAAACTTTTCAAAACCATTTTCGATATGGATCACAACTAGACACGCCCAGAAACAATCCTTGAGATGTACAACCCCGGATCCAACAACTGGAAAGTTGCCCCTTATCTGAATAGCACTGCACTGAAGATCACAACCAAGCTCTTGAATGCAGAAAAGACAAAGATGGCCAAGACAATCACATGGACATAGTTGATCTTGGAAGTGTTTATGGCTGGACTTCAGAATGAAGTTGCCTACGTATCCCGAAGATGGGAATCAAGCCTTACGTAGTTCGGTTCAAGTTCACTCTTGTATTAACACTCTCCTTTTGTGCTCTAACTTTTGCCAAGGCCGCCCTTTCTGGGTTTTCAACCTTGCAAGCTCAGTTTTTCTCATTTTAAATTTTTTTGTGCTCTAACTTTTACCTAGGTCGCCCTTTCGGGTTTTCGGGCTAGCGAGCCACTCAGGGATAGTATTTCTTCAACTTGTCCATGTTGATCGGTTGGGAGAACTCTAGGCCATCTAGGTCCATAAGAACGACAGCTCCACCTAACCAGATTGACTTGATGATGTAGGGACCAGTCCAATTAGGTCTGAACTTGCCCCTAGGGTCGTGAATGGGAGCTCGATTGTCTTTGAGCACCAAATCCCCTTTTTTCCAATTCCTGGACTTAACCTTCTTGTTGAAAGCCCTCGCAATTCTTCATTGATAACCCTGGACGTGATACAGTGCTTTCGGCCTTCTCTCGTCGAAAAGCATGAGTTCTTCAAACCTACTTTGCTGCCAATCTGCCTTAGCTATCCGGCACTCAGCCATTACCCGCAATAACGAAACCTCAACTTCGATAGGCAGAACAGCCTCCATCCCATAAACAAAGGAATACAGAGTTGCCCCAGTAGAAGTTCAAATTGATGTTCTATAGCCCCAAAGAGCAAATGGCAGCTTATCTGGCCAGTCCCTTTAGGTTTCCACTATCTTCTGCAGAATGTGTTTGATGTTCTTGTTGGCGGCCTCAATAGCTCCGTTGGTTTGCGGCCGATATGTGGATGACTTATGAAAAGCCACGTTGTACTTCTCCAACAAGTCGATCACCTCCTTCTTGAAGTGGAAACCATTATCCGAAATAATCTCATCGGGACTCCATAGCGACAGATAATGTTGTTCCTGATGAACTTGGCGACGTGCGATGCCTTCAGCACTGCGTAAGATTGGGCCTTAACCCACGTTGTAAAGTAGTCTATCGCCACCAAGATATACTCATGCCCGTTCGACCCCTTCGGAGTAACAGCCCCAATCACATCAATCCCCTCGATTGAAAAGGCCATGGCGAAGTCATGTTGTACAGCTTCGACGGCGGAATGTTCATGCGATTTGCATGAATCTAGCATTTGTGGCATCGCCGAACAAAGCCAATACAATCCTCCTCCATGGTTGACCAGTAATAACCCTGTCTGAGAATCTTCTAGGCTAGCATCACCCCGCTCATATGCGCTCCGCACTCTCCTCCGTGGATGGCCTCCATCAGGCGTTTAGACTCTTCAGCATCAACACACAGTTTATGCATCCCAAGATAACCCCATTTGTATAGTTTACCCCCGCAGACGATGAACTGAGCGGCCATTCGTCGTATTGCCCTCTTACCTTTGGCATTTGCCCCTGGTGGATAAGCCTCCTTTTCCAAGAAGTTCCAGATGTCATGATACCAAGGGTTCTGATCTTGTACTTCATCTATGGCAGCAATTAGCTCATAGGCCGGCACATACCGCTGTTCAATGATGATTGGACACTTCCGGACTCCCAGAGGGATGTCTATCATAGAAGATAGAGTTAATAAAGTGTCTGCAAATCGGTTGCTCTCTCTCAACAGATGGGTGAAGGTTAACTTCTCAAACCTGGGAATTAGGACGTCCAGGGTTTGGTGGTAGATTTTCATCCTTGCTTCCTTCACCTTCTAGTTTCCTTTCGCTTGAGACACAACCAGGTTCGAGTCCCCAATGACATCCAACCTTTTTGCCCCTAGTTCCAGGGCGGCTTCCAAGCCAGCGATACATGCCTCATACTCTGCTTCGTTGTTCGATACTTTGAACCGGAGTTTGAAAGCTAAGGGTATGTGGGAATTGTCGGGCGCTATCAGCAACACCCCTATTCCATACCCATACTGATTAGACACTCTGTCAAAGTACACAGTCCAGACCTCTTCTTCAAGCTGCAGAATGGCCTCGTCCGGGAACAGACATTCTACTGCTTCATCCCCTTCTACTGTGTGATCAGCTAAGAACTCTGCTACCACTCTCCATTTCACAGACTTGCACGTCATGTACTTCAAATCAAATTCGAAGAGGAGAAGCAACCAATGAGTTAGCCTACCCGTAAGTGCTGGTTTCTCGAAGAGATATTTGATGGGGATCTAATCTCGAAACCAGAATTACAAAGTGAGCTAGCAGGTAGTGCCTCAACTTCCTAGTAGCCCATACCAAGGCCAGACAAGCCTTCTCCAGCGGAGTGTAGCGAGTCTCGTATTCCAGCATTTTCTTACTCAGGTAGTAGATAGCCTTTTCTACCTTATCCTCAGATTCTTGCGCAAGCATGCAGCCCATTGTCGTGTCGGTCACTAATAGATACAGAATCAACGGTTTCCCTGGCTCTGGCGGCGACAACACAAGTGGGTTCTGTAGATACTGCTTGATCTATTCGAAAGCAACTTGGCATCGGTCATCCCATTAGAACTTCTTTCCTTTCTTCAGGAGACCAAACAGTGGTTCACAAGTCAAGGTTAATTTTGTAATAAACCGTCTTATGAATTGCACTTTACCCAGAAAGCCTCGCACCTCCTTTTCAGTCCTTAGTGGTGGCATTTCTAAGATGGCATTGATTTTGGAGGGATCGACCTCGATGCCCCTCTGTGTGATCAAAAACCCTAACATTTTCCCTACTGTAACGCCAAAAGTACATTTCTGAGGATTCAGCCGCAACCGATACTCCTTGATCCGTTGGAAAAAAAATTTAAAGGCGGTGTAGTGGCCCTTTCTTTGCTTAGACTTGACAATCATGTCGTCCACGTACACCTCCACCTCTTTGTGGATCATATCGTGCAAGATCGTGGTTGCAGCCCATTGATACGTAGCCCCAGCGTTCTTCAAACCGAACGGCATCATCCTATAGCAGTAGGTTCCCCACGGGGTAGTAAAAGCAGTCTTCTCCCTGTGATAACCCTGTCCCCTATTATGCTAATTGGCCCTTAATACGAATATGATTATGTGTTTGATGTGATTTTGTGTGCCATTATGTGAAAATATGTGGTTTTGAATTTCTATCTGTTCACCGTAGGAATATCTGTTCGATTATCTGCTTTGGGAATTAAATTGAAGGCCCTATCGGCCACAAAAATCGAAATTGACTGTGCCATTGTGATTGGCATAATTTTTAGAGCCTACGGTGAAATTTGATTGAAAATTGATTCGGATCATATTAAATTGATTAAATTAATGGATTAAGTGCCCGAATACCTTATATTAAAATATTATGTTGAGTAGGGGTTTATAGTGGGCCACTTTCACTCAAATTCTCTCTTTAATTCTCATTTGGCTTAGAAGAACTCTAGGAAAGGGGGAGAGGGTCGGCTATAGAAGAGAAAGGGGAGAATTGTGCAATTTTGGTTCAAGACTTGAACCTCTTGAAGATTAAACTTAAGATTTTGCTATAGATTGGGAGATTAAGCCTCTAGGTGAGTAATTTATGGATCCTAGTTTGTAATCTTGTGAATTCAAGTTTGAATAAAGGTCAAGAGCATGGATTAAATTGATTATGAGGAAATTGAGTTGATTTTGTTGTATTTGAAGCCAATAGATGCATGCATGTAGGAAATTGCTATAAATTCCCATGTTTGGGCATAAAGTGTGTAATTCATGTTGAATCTTGTTTGAAATCCATGTGTTGATCATCTCTTCACCAATTAAGTTGAGAATAATATGTATCTCCCACATGCAAGTGTAAATCATGAAAGTGTAAGCTTTGCATGTTTGAATTTGATGTGTTGGTGATGAATTTGGGTTAATTTGGGACATGCATATAAGTAATACAAGAAATTGAGCTTCATTGTGTTGTAATTTAATGTTGGTACCATGATAGCACAAGTATATTTGAAGTTTGAGCTATTATATACAAGAAATGTTGGTTGGAATGTCAGGTTGAAGCTCAAGAACTTACCTGGAAAACCCAGAAAATTTGGTGCCCGCTCGAGCGGGGAAACCGCCGCTCGAGCGTGAAATACGGGCTCCCAGCATATTTTGCAGACATGACTCCCGCTTGAGCAAGGAAGTTCACGCTCGAGCGGGGAACCATGTAGAGAGGCCTTCCGCTTGAGCGCCAGAACTCACGCTCGAGTGTAAATTTGATGCATCCAGTACTTTTGCAGGCCTCTTGGGTCCGCTCGAGCGGGGAAGTCCACGCTCGAGCGGGGACCCTGTTTTCTGAAATTTTGTTTATGCGTTCTGTGTTTTGTTTTCCATCCTCTTTCACTTGTAAGTACTCTTAGGCATACATTGAGTATTGTAAATGAGTTAGAAGAATAAGAATTTAGCCTAAAGAGGAATATGTGAATTAAGAAGGGATTGAATCTGTTGTGACCCATATGTGTTATGTGATGTGTAGGGTCAAGCTCCATGACAAGTTAATCAGCCGATCACTGTGAGTGATATCTTAACAAAGATAACTGAAATATGTTGTTGTCCAATTGCTTACTACTATGTAAGTTTTATAAGTTCATTGATTCGATTGGTGGACAATGTTCAGTATATCAAATGAGTGGGCCAGAGGCCAGTTTGATCTGAATAATAGAGTGAATGGGCCAGAGGCCGTTTTGACAAGAATGAATGAATGGTCCAGAGGCCGTTTTGACATGAACGAATGGGCCTGAGGCCGTTTTGACATGCGTGGATGGGCCGGAGGCTGTTTTGACATGAACGAATGGGCCAGAGGCCATTTTGACATGAATGAATGGGCCAGAGGCCGTTTTGACGTGAACAAATGAATGGGCCAAAGGCCAGTTTGTCATCTGAATGGGCCAAGGCCGTTTTGACACAAATGAAAGTTTAAATGGGCCAAAGGCCAGTTTGTCATCTGAATGGGCCAAAGGCCGTTTTGACACAAATGAAAGTTTAAATGGGCCGAAGGCCAGTTTGACACGAATAACAGTTTGACATGAAGGTATGAATGGGCCAAAGGCCAGTTTGACCTGAATGATACGAATGAATTGGGCCCGAGGCCATATGATGTGTTTAGAACCGCAGTTACTTAACTCACATACGTCTATATATGTATGTATTAGTTAGAAATATAAATTGGGCCTAAGGCCGTTTGATGTATATCGTTCCAATGTATATTCTTTATTTGATATTATTCACTGGGCTATCGCTCACGCTCATTCATGTGTTTGTAGGTGAGCCAAGAGAAGTTCAAACCCAGCCCCATTGAAGTTTGTGTGGAACAACAAAGGTTTTGGAGAGTCAGCCCTTGCGTCTCACGCACGAGACTCGTCTTCGCCTTTTGTCATTTTGTTTTACGTTGTCATGTTGGCGAAGTCTTTGAACATGTCTGTATATAATTCTCCTCGGTTGACTTAGTTGTGAATGATCTTGTCTGTATAGAACTTTATGTTACTATACTTTCTGTTGTGAGTTATTAACATATGTATGTATGGAATGTTATGATGTGCATATAAGCACGGCTCTATAGACAGTTTTAAATTGCTTCCGTTTGGCCCCTTTACTCTGATGAGTTTTGTCTTATTTGGTTTGAGGCCGTAGGTAATCTCGTGATTACTGGCCGATTATGGCCTTAACCCATAGGGGCGGGTTCGGATCGTGACAGAGTGGTATCAGAGCATGAGTTAATAACTCACACACTTGTCCAAAAGAGCAATAAGTGTCTAGAAAAGATCTAGGATGCATTCATGTGATAAGTATGAATTTGGAAGCATCGAGAATATGCCTAACTGTTTTGATATGAACGATTATGTGCTATAAGTTGTGATTTGCTTGCATTGCAAATTATTTGAATATGTATGCTCTTTCGTATATGCATACCTGTGAATCTTTGGTATAAAGTATAATGCAAGTTTAATCAAATGTTGAGAACATGAGATTATATGAGATATGAATTGTTGCACTACTATGTACAACAAATTTGTTTTGCTTTAATGCACAAATATGAACATATGAATCATGAAAAGTTGCTTATGTGCATTCGACTCTGCAATTGGGTGTCTAGGTGGAATATGAACATGATCTAAGTGTATAACGATTTAGTAAGTGTTCAGCATGCGATATCTGATAAGTATGCAATCATCTGTTACGTATGTGATTAATTGTATCTTGACGATATATAAAATGAGAATATAACAACGTGCAAATGTACCCATGTGTATCTGTGTTTATTTTTGTATTGGGCATCCCAGTAATTGGCAAGGTTTAATAAGAGTTTGTGTAGAGTGTGGATAAATTAAGGGCATACGAGCTGGAAGGCTCTTCCACAGCCCGACTTGATAGAGTGGAAAGAATAGTACAAGAAATGGCTGAGATCTTAAGACAACAATGCCAGTTGCCGCTACGGCAAGAACCTTTGCCTCCACCAGTGTAAGAAACATTAAGGAGTTTGCTATCGGATTTCTGGGGTTTGTTATAGGTGTGGTGAAATGGACCGTATGGTGAGGAACTGTCCCCGGACTGAACAAAATGTGAATAAATCTTCTGCCTCAGCTAGATCCGTACCAATCGTAGGAATTGCTAATCAGGATAGAGTAATCACACTCATCCCAAAAAGCGCTCAAAATACTGCGACCGTTATCCCAGGTATCTGTACTGTTTATAAACGAATGCTTATGTGTTGATTGATTCTGAATTAGTACATGTGTACATCTTTGCTTGGAATATTATTTGATTCGGATTGGCATATTCTTTCGTATCTGCTGCATGTGTATTTAGATTGGTTAGACCCACAAGATCGAGACCGTATCCCTTAAATGTATATACTCCATTTGGGAAATTTGTGAAATACGTATTAGGATATCGATTAACTCTGCACATGCACATGTACATCTAAACCCATGCTCAGGGTGATCTATTATATTACTGTCTTCAATGGCTAAGCCACTGGAATTATGACTCTGTGATTGTGTGACCGAGTTGAGCACCCTAAATGATGAACTCGATAATTGTGAGACCATCCATTTTGATTGGTAGAGTATTGACTGGATTATGTGACTATACTAGGCCCGACTCATAAACCTACGTTTTGTGACTAATTTGGAACTTTTGTGTAACAGACCCTATCTTATGTACAACCAAGGAACTTTGTTTAATGTGTTACTGTGCACCATGTCCTTGCATGTAAGACTTATTTGGGAACTGCCGTATTGGTTATGATACATACCTCCTGATATGAATAATTGCACGCATATGTAACTACACCGGAACTTATGTGGACAATGCCATATTGTACATAACTTGAAATATTTTGATATGAACAGTTGTGATGAATGACTCTGATATGACTTTGAGAACTGATGAACTTAGAACAGTTGTGAAACTATCGACTATGTACCTAAGCAACGAAGTGTGCCTTACAGAACCAAAAATACCCCATTGAGAAAACTTTTATCTGATTCAATCTGATAGAACTTTTGTTTGATTGGGCCTGTTAGAACCCTCATTTGATATAATTTGATGGGGCCTTTGCTCGATTTGATTTGGCAAAACCTTTGACGGGATTAATTTGATGAGACCCTCTATCTGATTTGACCTTGTTAAGGGGAAGTACGGATTACGTATGAATAAATAGCCAGATTATTCTTGGCAAGAAAATTGATAGACCCAAAACTTGAATCCGTTTGGAGTACTTGACTTACGTGAAAGACCTTTTGTGGGCTATTAACAAATTGATCTAACCATGAACACTGTTGAGAACCAACCTTCAACTATTGAGGACACATGTGTTAGAAATGAACTGAATTGTGCAAATCCAGTGATCGGGTGTCTTAAGGAGCAATGCTTGTGTATTGTCATACTCTTGCTTATTTGACGCTATGGAAGCCGATGACAACAGATTAATTTGACTGTAAACAGTAATGAATATTTATCCTCGACTAATCAGAATATGTTTCATATGTCTGATTCAGTGTTATCGGATTTTGGGAAATCAGGTTATGTGAGTGGTACTGTGTTTGTTTTGATGACATTCTTGAGACGTCCTTTTGTGCTAGGGGATGTTAAGCCTATATAGCACCTTTGTTGAGATATCTCTTTTGCCACCGACGGTTTTGTACGGGTGGGTTTGTCTAATCAATCTCGGGTCAGCCGCCGATGGTCGTGAACGGGTGTGCTTTGATTCCGAGACGATTATTCATTTGTTTTGTCCGGAATGTCATCCTTTGGTATTATGTAGATGTCATTAACATCCAAGAAGCTTTTAAAGACCCTGATTGTCCGAAAGTATGTGAATTCAATACGCCTTGTGTAAATAACTGCTCAGTGCCATTATATTCTACAATTGGGGCTCTGAGGATGTGTAAATTGTGTTTAACATGTGATTGACTGTTTTGATATCATCTTTGACATCATGGGGATTAATATACGAAATGCCTTCTGCTTTTGGCGACTATGAGATAGTGTGGAAAGACTCGAAAGAACTGGGAATTGAATGTTGAACCAAATTGTAAACTGTAAACTGTTGAATGAATTGAGAACACGTGTATTCTGTTAGAAGTCGACTACCTCGATGTTATTGTACTTTACAATTGGTACTATGGGGATACATGAGTTACGTATGTCGTGTGGTTGATTGCTTCATTGTTATCTTTGTTGACTCGGGAATCAGTGTCTTGATCCGCTTTAAATTCCTGTAGACTTTTGATTGACCTTGGATAACTATGATGAGTCACTGAACTAAATACCGAATCGGACTGTGAATTGCGGAGTTATCGAAGAATGAATTGAACTTTTATGGTAAAGTTAGTTGACATCTAAAATAAATATGCTGGTGACCTATTGTGAAGAAGGAAATTGTTGAAATTGTGTCTAAATATTTTCGGTATCAATAAGACGAAGTTGAACATCAGGTATAGACGGAGCTACTTCGCCTCTCTCTATTTCGGAATGGAAATAGAAATATGTGGCAAAGTATTTTCAACATATGTGTGCATGACCACTCTCCCCATCATTGCACAAGCTCCAGGGAGTGTAGTCCTCGATCCTCGTGCCACCAATCACGCATCTCGATGCATGATGGCCGAGGAGTCAGATTGCACAACTCGATGTAAAATGAATGCACATATAAACACAACAAGGCCTAAACTCCATCATGGGTAATCCGGAGTGTCGGCGATCGAGAATCGAGGCACGTTTCGTCACTTGGAGTACGAAACGTCCCTCATTTCCCGTGTTTGGACTAAACCCTATTCCAAACACAATGCAATATACATGGCATACACAATACGACTAGCATGCAACCCTAAACGCAATGCAACCTAATCATGCTAGCACACGAGGGATGATATACAAACATGCAACTAGCATACACAATGCTATGAACTAAGAATGGCATACTCAATGCACATGGACTATATGGCATACGCAATGCACATACAAAGATGGACATGCACGAAGGCGTGAACAAGGCATACACAATGCGACGATCAAGCATGCGACAACATGGATATGGCATACATAATGCAAGATGGACTTAAACTAAAATGAATGGGCCTCAGTCACACTCAAATCAGTGGCCATACATGATGAAAATGAAGCAACAACACACATGCAAACATGCACAAATGCAAGGGACCAAACCTAAGGCACAAAGTGCAACTCCACCAAAGCAGAGTAAGCATGAAATATGGCATACAATCACATATTTTCCAGCTCTAAAATGACATGCAAGATGGTCCCGAATCATGCAAACACCTCATACAATGCATGCTAGATGGCCCAAATACCGAAACTAGTGAAGTGGATTACCCTATAGGCATGCAAAGCAATACTCAAATGGCCAAACAAGCCCCAAATAGTCCTTATGCAGGCCAAAATAGTAGCAAATATGGACTAAAATGATAGCTCGCAAAGCGTGGAAATGAAGCTCATGCAATGGTCCAAAAATGAGGTATTCATGCACAACTCTCAAACACGTTCAAATAATGGAAAACATGGGAATATGGCACAAGTATAGGCTCTGAAATAACATGCTCAATGGCCCCAAAACATGAAAACACCTCAGTATAAGCATGCAATAGGCTTCAGAACTCAAGGCTAGGCAAGGGTATTACATTACAACCATGCATAGCAAGCATCATTCGACCATGAGGCATAAAAACATAGCTAAGGCAGTCCAAAACATGCACAAAATTAGTTTAAGGCATGGCCAAAAAGTGCTAGAATCAAAGACCAAAATAGCATGCAATGTAAGCTAGTAAAGAGGATTTGCACTACAAGCATGTGAGGCAATCAAAAGGCCACTAAACCAACAAAATTCAGAGGTATGGCATGCCAAGTAAAGCCCAAAAACCCACTGAAACATGGTTAATGCATGTAAGAATGAGATGCTCCTTTGATAGGCTATGAAGAGGGTTATTCTACACATGCAAGATGGACACCCAATATGGCAAAACAAGCTCTGGAAAGAGCCTATGCAGGTCCTAAAACTCACCCAAAATGGCCTAAAACATGGCTTGGAAGCATGCAAATAAAGGCTCCTTTGTTAGGCCAAATATGCTAGAAATCAAAACAAGGAGAGAGAGGGTCACCCCTCTCTGATTTTGGCACTCAAAATAGCATGCTAGCCACTGAAAATCCACTGGATTTCAGTGGCTAAAAGGCCAAACAAAGGCCAACACAAATGCTCTAAGGCATGGCTCAAAACAAGGTAAAATGAAGCATGCAAGGGGGTAGATGACCCCCAACAGAAAAATGATCTTAAACAAACATGTTAAGGGCCTCAAAATAAGACTTTTTTCAGTTTACACCAAAGCTCAAATATGCTTGAAAGTATGGCTAAAAGATGGAGCAAAATAATGCTTAAAAGAGGAAAAATGTGTGTTACCCTTGAAGCTCAGCAAGACAGCAACTTTGAGGCCAAAAACTCAGACCTTCAACCTCTGAAAATGGCCTCCAAGGACCTCAAAGCAATGGTGGAGGTGTTAGGCTGGAGGTGGTGTGCAATAGGCCAAGAACCAAGCAACTTTTGAGCCAAAGTGTAGAGATATATGGAGAGATGTATGGTATGCCTTCAAACCAAAATCTGAACCTTTTCAAATGACAGAGAGGGTCTCTCTTATAGAGATACAAGCCCTTAGATTCTCAAAGAAGCTAAAAACCAAGTATGAAGATCCTCCATACACGTGTATGGAGGATTCATTCTGTGCCTTCTAGCTGGCACAGCTGGCAACAACTCACAGAGACAGAGCTGAGGGAGGCAGGCCGACCAGTTTAGGTGGTCGGCCAGCCACTTCCCCTGGTCGGCCAACCAGTTCAAAAGGGTCAAGTGGTCGGCAGCCTCCCAGGGTGGTCTCCACATGAAATGCAAGCAAGTGGTATGGTGGGAGACCAGTAAATGTGGCCCAAAAACCAAAGAGACCAGCTTCCTGTCAAGAAAATCGGCTGGCGAAGAGAAAGGTGGTCTCCAAGGAGAAAAGGTGGTCTCCCACCCTTGTACCACCTTCCAAACAATGAAAATAGGGTCCATGCCAAAAATGAAACAAGACGGATGCAAAACGAGGGTTCGGGGGCCAAAACGCGCAGTCGGGTGCCCCGAAAACTGACTGTTAAGCATCGAAAGTTGCGTGCGACCACGAAGGTGGTCTCCCGGGCCGCAGTGTCAAAAACAAGGTGTGTGCCAAAAACCAGAGCAAACGGAGAAAGTTAAGCCATCCCGAACCGAGGCGCACGGCCGACCGCTCCAAAAACTGAAAACTGGTCTCCAAATGGGAACAGTGGTCTACGACCACGAAAAGTAGCCTACGACCACTAAGAGATGGTCTACGAGACCTCTCCCTCCTTTCGGGAAGAGAAAACAAAACCTGGTTCGCAAATCGACGCAAAGCACAAAAGAGTCCCGAAGTCCGGAGGCAAGGCTCTCAGCCGAGACTCCGAAACCTCAGAACGAGCACATCATGCACCATCACCGAGCACTCAATCGATGATATCTGAGTCTTAAGGTCGGTCAAAAATGGGGTGTCTACACCATGCAAATGCAACATGCTTATCTTGACATGTTTTACTTGATTCAATTCTTGTTTACACATTTTAAGTTACCAAACCATTCTTTAATTGATTTGTCCAATGTGAAAGTCCCCTAACGAGAGGAAGGTCAATCAAAAGATGACATAAGACATAAGAGAAGCCATGCCTTTGACCAATAGAAACCCTCAAAAGAAGGTTAAAGCCATTTAAGCATAAGCCTCAATCCCATGGCTTAAGCACAACTTTAAGACTAACCAAGCCTCAAAACAAATCAAAAGTGAAGAAATAAGGGAGTTGGCAAAATTTCAGTGCTGAAGTGGCATGAAACACAAGACTCTAACATGCAAACAACTCATGTACAACGTGTTAAGAGACTTAAGCATTAAAACTAGTGAAAAGCTTTACTAGAACCATGCAATACAACGCTCAAATGGTCAAACCAGCTATGGAAAGACCTCCAACATGCCAAAACAGTGACCAAAATGTGCTGAGATGGTAGCATGAAAAGCAAGAAAATCATTCTCATGTATTGGCTTATAAATAAGGCACAAAGCATACCTCTCAAACACAATGAAAGAGTGGAATATGTGAGAGTGTGACTAAGCCACAAGCACTGAAATCATGTGTGAAATGATGCCAAAACATGCAAACAACTCAAGCATAGCATGTTAAAGACCTTGAAACTCAAAGCTAGTCAATTCCATTTACACTATAGTGTAGACGCGCCCCGAGGGCCTCATGCTACAATTCGGACTCAAATTGTCACGGTTCTTAATCTGATCTCACAATGTGCAATGTGAGATTGATAAATCACCAAAGAGTCCAAATCCGGCAAATCGTTTTGGAAAACTGATTTTTAAGAAAGAAGTGCCAAACATGGGCTACTTTGCCAGATACAGAGTCGCCACCTAAATATTTTATTTTTGGGAAAATTTAGGAAACCCTGACTCGTTGCCTAAGGCCACGTGTCCGTCATCACCAAAGTTGCCTCGGCTCGGGAACTTGGTTACGATTGGGGAAGGTCAGCTATGAGCACCCCCGCTCGCCCGATCAAAGATCAGCCTGTACTAACATGATATCTAGTTTTTGAAAAACACATGTGTTCTTATTCTGGTTAATTAGCTAATCTTACTATGTGATGCGCACAACACACAAGTACAGACTAGATCGCCTAATTTAGAACAAAGCATTGCATATCCATTTGTTTGGAAATGGTTTGAAGTTTGCTACTCGTAAGTAGGCTAAAACACGGATTTCAATGAATTGTTCCAATTCAAGCAATCCAACCTTCACCCACAGGCATTCAGGTAGTTTATATCAATTAATCAGTTAGCCTCATGGCAAGCATGCTTTCATGGCAATCAATAACACACATGCGGGAATGCTAAAGCATAAACACTTACAGTGTACTCCGAGCCAAAACAGAAACTAGCTAGTAATCAATGCATGATCCTAGTTCATGTTAAGATGGCTAATGCAACACATGCAAGATGCAACTAGAAATAGGCTCGGCTATTCTAAGATGACATATGAGATGCGATAATTGATACATGTATTCAAATTGGAATTGAAGTACAATGCGGTTAGTATGATGCGCCGAGCCCGGTGCATGCAAAATAGATGAACGTATGCAAACATGCAAAGCATAAGGATGCTAGACAGATGGATGGATGCAAACATGCAAAGCATAAGTATGCTAATTTGAAACATGACCTAAAACTAACCAACGAAAGCAGGTAAGTAAAAGGGAGAAAGAAATGGAGGTTGGAAGACATGCACACACACTTATTACAAAATTGGCCCTCTCGACGGAGGGTCCCAATAAATAATACATGCCGACTAATTAACTAACTAACAAGCTAATTAGTTATTACACAACCGAATTGAATAACTAGCTACAACTAATTATTACAATAATTAACTAATTAACAAATTAATTAATTATTACAAATTAATGCTAACTAACAAGTAAGCATGGAAAATAATCTGCTCCAGCTTTGTTCGAAGAAGGAGAGGATGCATGCTCGAATGTCGCCCCGAAAAGCTCTCCGGTTGCTCTTTAGAGGCTCTATCTGCAGGGTGTCCTCAAGGAATTCCTGCTGAACCTTACCAAAAACATGCTGGGGAGTGCATCAGTGGCCTGCCGGCCATGGGGAGCCACTGCCGACCAAAAATGAAGGGGTGCCGGCCAACAACAAGGCACTGCCAGCCATCTGCAAGGCACTGCCGGCCACTGATGTGCTGGGACACCAAGCTGCAGTAGAGCACAAAACAGAGAAAAGAGAGGGTCTCCTAAGGATATGTACGCCCTATGCCACCCCATATCACCTCGAAACATCAAGGGGGAGGCATAGTCGGATCCACGACCATCAATCACGCATCCCGATGCATGATGGCCAAAGATCCAACTTGTGCAAATCAATATGAAATGAATGCACCAATAAACACATAAGTGCCTAGAACTCTATCATGGATCATCAAGAGCGTCGGTGACCAAGAATTGAGACACGTTTCATCACTTGGAGTATGAAACGCCCCTCGTTCCTCGTGCTCGGATTAATACTTAATCCAAACAACAATGCAATACAAGGATGGCATACACAATGCTAACTTGAACATGCAATCATGTAATGTGACTTAAGCATGCAAAATGTAGTGTAATAAACATGCAACAACATGTAATGGAACTAGCATACGAAAACATGCAAAGATAGAGCAATCATACAACAATATGCAAGACAAGCATGCAACAACATGCAAGGGATGCACTTAAACCAAAATAGGAAGACCTCAGATATGCCCAAATTAGTGGCCAATGGTAATGGAATTAAGTCACCAAAACACACACAAGCATGCAAAATGCAATGGCTCATCAAAGAGGCCCAAGAGCACAACTCTTTAGAGTGCTTAAGGAGTGACAAATGTGCAAGTGTAACAATACTAAGTGCACTAAAATGAGGTAAGAAATGATGCCAAATCATTCAAACAACACAAGTATGGCATGCTAGGGTCCTTAAAGCATTAAGCTAGCAAAGAGGACTACAAAGGAGGCATGCAATACATGGAAAATATGCATGAACCAAACATGGGCAGAGCTCAAATAGGTCAAAATAAGGACCTAAACATGCTGAGATGGTGGCTCAAATACCTAGGCAAGATGGCATGCATGCTAGGCCACAAACAAGGCAACGATGCATAACACTTAAAGGCATTCAAAGCATGAATGAAGTGGGAAAATGGAAATACTGTAGGCTCTGAAATAAAGTATTAAATGATGCCAAATCATCTAAATAGCTCAAAGATAGCATGCAATAGTGCTCAAAGCTTGAGGCAAGCAAGAGCATTTGCACTACAAGTTTACAAAACATGAAGCATACGATTAAGGCAACCCAAAAAAGTCCTAGGACATGTTAAAATAATACTAAAACATGCAAGGAAGGAAGCCAAAATGTGCTAACATGAAGGGCATAAGGCATGGAATATGCAAGGCAAATAGGGTGAATTACACTACACCTATTAGGACCAAGCATGGAATGACTTAAGCGATAAAAAACAGAGTTATATCATGGCATAATAACCCCAAATAACCACTGAAATGATGGCTCACAAGCTATGGCATGAAGGCATACGCAATGGTTCATGTTAAGGCATAAAGGGGCAAACCCTCCAACGCATTGAAAGCATGTCAAATGCAAGTGTATGGCCACATTTCATGGACTGAAATAACATTTAGAATGATGGCAAAGCATGCAAACATCACATGTATGGCATGGTAGGCGCCTCAGAACCCAAGGCTAGCCTAAGCATTTACACTATAGCTATACAAAGCATGAGTGATATGGCCATGGCAGCCCAAAACAGTCCAAGAACAGCCCAAAATAAGAACAAAATCATGCTGGAGCAAAGCCAAAATATGCTAGGATAATGAGTCAAAACATCATGCACATAAAGCTAGTAAGCAAGATTTGTTCTACAAGTATATGGAGCATACAAAGGGTGGCCAAACCAGCTATGGACAGAGTCATGACATGGCAAAACATCACCAAAAACATGCTGAAATGGACTCAACATAAGCTAGGATAACATACTAAAGCAAGAAGCATACAAAGCTAGTTTATGGGATTTACACTACAAGTGTATCATACATGCATGAGGTGACAAAACCAACCCAAAAAAGATCTAAGGCATGGTAAAACATCACCAAAAAGCTACTGAAATGAACTCAACACAAGCTAGGCAAACATGCTACTTTGATGAGCTACAAATGGGATTACACTACACATACAAGATGCATACAAAAGGTGACCAAACCAGCCATGGACAGAGCCAAGGCAGGTCCTAAAAGTCACAAAAAAGGGCCTGAACCAAGCCTCAAAAGTACAGAGAGGCATGCTCCTTTAGAAGGCCAAAAATGCAAGCAAACAAAAACCAAAAGAGAGGGGGCCACCCCCTCTGATTTAGGGCCTCAAAACCACATGCCTACCACTGAAAATCCACTAGATTTCAGTGGTTAGAAGGCCAAACCAAGGCTAGCTCGGAGGCCTTAAGGCATGGCTCAAAACAAGGCCAAACAAGGCCAACAAGAGGGTTGAAGACCCTCAACAGCCAAAAGACCTTAAACAAACTTCAAAAGCACTCAAATACAAGACTTTTTTCAGTTGAAAGAAAGGCCTAAAACAATATACAAGTATGGCCAAAATGAGGTACAAAAAAGTGCTCAAAAGGGGAAGAAGCTCACCCTTGAAGATCAACTTCGAAACCAGCAACTTCAGGGGGTAAAACCTCACTTTCAGAGCTCAAGAAGTCCTCCCAAGAACCTCAATCCAAAGATGGTGGTGTATCTCTAAGTGTTGTAGTGTAAAAGTGCAAGGAAAATGGACTTCAAGGCACAAATCAACAACAATATATAGAGAGAGAGAGAGAGAGAGAGATCTTTCTTCTCAAAAATCTGAACTTCTGCTAAGGAGAGAGGCTCTCTCCTTATATAGAAGAAAAATAATGAAAAGCTTCTTCAAGAAGCTTGGCAAGGATTCCAGCTGGCTCAAAAGATCTGGAGTGAAACCTGCTGAGACAGGGGGGGTGCCGGCCATCAGGGATGGCCAACAGTGGCTCATTGATGGCCAACAGGCTCAATCAATGGCCGGCACCAACAAAGTGAAGGCCGGCAGGGCCAAAAGGTGGCCGACAGTGCACCAAGAAACACATTCTGAAAGGACCAAGTCATGGTCCAAGAATGGGGCAGAAAGGATACAGGGTCTGGAAAGCTCAAACCTGTGACGTTCCGCCGCGAAAGTTGAATACCCGACGAGCAATCGAACTTGTGGCTGGATGTACCTGCAAGCACAACCGAGTCTTGAGGACGGTCAAAAATGGGGTGTCTACATATAGCTATACAAAGCGAGCCTCATATGATCAAGACCACTCGAAACAGAGTTAAAGCATGCTAAAACATGAGAAAAATATACTGGAGTGGAGCTAAGACAAGATAGAATGATAGGCTAAATCATCAAGTGCACTAGACTAGTAAGCAAGATTACACTACAAGTGTAAGAAGTAAACAAGGGGTGCTCCAACCAACCACAAACAGAGTTGAAACATGTTAAAAAAAAAAGGCCAAAAACATGCTAAGATCAAGCCATGATATGGTAGAAAAACATGCTCAACTACTAAGCCATCAACACATGCAAACAAGATATGAGGAGAGGGGACCACCCCCTTCTATTTTGGTCCTCAAAACCAACTTTCTACCACTGAAATTCCTCTGAGTTTCAGTGGTAGAAAGGCCAAACAAAGGGTGTTCCAAGAGCTTAGGAAGTTGGCTCAAAAGGCTTTACAAGCCAAAGAGCCAAGGGACGAAACCACCCCCTAACCACACAAGGCTTAAACCAACATTTTAAGACCTTAAAAACAAAACTTTTTAGAGGCTAAAACCAGCTTTAAAGTAGCATACAAAAGTGGCCAAGCAATGAACCAAAACAAAGCTTAAAAGGGTGAAATCCTTACCCTTGAAGCATAGCATAAAAACAACGAGCTAACAGCCAAACTTCTAAGCCAAAACCACTCCAAAGAGCTCAAACAAGGCCTCCAAGAACCTCAATTCTAAGGTGAAGGTGTTTGGCTAAGGGTGCTAGTGCAAATATGTAGAGAAAGATCACTTTCAAGCACAAAATATGGAGAGAGAGGATTCTAGAGAGAGAGAGAGAGAAATATAGCTCAGCTCAAACTTTGTAACCCTTTGCATGCATATAGATTAGCTCTATATATAGAAGATACAAAAGCCCCTTGAAGAGATCTAGCCATCCACGTGCATGCAGATGAGCTAATCTGTGCAAACAGCTGTCAAAATATCTGCAAAAATATCTACTGAAGCATTGGTGGCCGGCCAGCCATCAGTGGTGGCCGGCTGTGGCCTCATTGATGGCGGATGGGGCCTATAGATGGCCGACAGGGAAAATCCAATGGCCGGTAGCCCTTAATGATGGCTGGCAGGCCATCAATAACATCTCCATGCCAAGACCAACACATGGTCCAAATATGAGACAGAATGGAAATAGGGTCTGGAAGGATCAAAGCTGGAGCATTTCGTCGTGAAAGTCGAGTACTCGACGAGCAATCAAACTTGTTGCTGGATGTACCTACAAGAACATCAAAGTCTTGAGGACGATCAAAAATGGGGTGTCTACACTGTGTCAAAGTAATGGCGAAAGAATGTGAAGGTCTCGTCGGCCCTACACTAGTGCCAGCCGTCATACCTCCATGAGTAAGGGATTGCCAATGGGAGCTCCTCTATGGGCTCTGGAGCCAGAGCTAGAAAATAAACATACACCCATAGCTGTGGAGAAAATGCAGTCATATGTGAGAACATAATATATGAACAGATGCAGAAAGTGCAAAGCAGAAAGCACAATGTATGAACAGATGCAGAAAGTGCAAAGCAGAAAGCACAATATATGAACGGATGCAAAAAGTGCAAAGCAGGAAGCACAGGTGTTGAACGGGTGTAAAGCAAAAAATGTAAAGTACAAAGAGGGAACTGAGATGCATACCTCCCAGGCTCGCCAGTAGCCTCCGATCAAGTCTCCTCTCAGACAGGAGGTAAAGCTCATGTAGCCATACAGGGTGGCGAGGCCAGCTCCTCCCCAGTCATAGAAGCGCACCCGAGGAAGGGTCATTAGGGTGCTCAGCAGATACAAGCCTATGATGTTTCACATGTTTAAAAACAAGGTGGTACCGAAGACGAACATCAGAAAGCCTCTGGCATACTGTTCCACCTCCTCTACTGTCTCGGGTTTGTTCCCTCTAAACTGCTCGGCGAACCAGGTATATCTGACAATGCAGGTTTGGTATATAGGTGGACGCACTCCCAGCAGCTCAACCCAGGCCGCCTCTCATTCTCCCATGTCTGAATCGAAAGGGATCAGATTGCCCCCTACTCCTAAGCCCGTGATCATGGTGAAGTCGTAAAAAGTCATCGTCATCTCCCCAGTAGTGGAAAAGTGGAAGGAGTTGGTGGTGTCCCACCACATCTTCACAAGTGCGCCCAGAAGTGGACGGCTAGCGATAACCCGCGTCAGGCCAGAGTAGAATAGGCCGAAGCTGGTCTCGTCTACGATGTCGCAAACTCCTGCGGGGGGCTCATCGTACTAATCTCGCGCAATCATGGCTCTGTACCCTCTAAAGGCACGAGACTCTCCCTGTGGCAAAGAATAGATGAATTAGATCAGGCAGTGATAAAAGTACAGTCAGATAAAATGCAGTGCAAGAAATGCAAGTAAAGACAGGCAGGAATACATGAGAACAATGCTCATACCTCAACGGCAATGGATGAAAGGTGAGAAGCCAGCTCCCTCAGTAGGAGGTCCTCCGACACACCGAGAATGAAGTCGCTAAAGCACCTAATGCCACCGGCTTGCAAGATATGTATCCAGGGATGGTACCTCTCCGGATCAAATGGCTGTACCCTCGCTGGTAGTGACTCTGGCTTTGGCTCAGGCTCAAGCTCAAGCTCAGGCTCGAACTCTGCCTCGAGGTCAACCTCAATACCTCCAGCCGCCTCGGCAACAATCGACTCATCCACTTTAAGAACAAGTGGAAATATAGGGGAAACCTTGGGAGGGGCTCCGTCATGTGGTGAACCATCCGCCATCTGGAACATGGGTGAAAAGTAGGTGAAAAATGAAGAAAAATAGAGAAAAGAGGGTAAACTTGGAAAAAGTCAACCCTATAAGAGAGAAAATGGAAGAAAAAGTCAATGCCAAGAAAAGTGTACGAAACTCGAGAGAAACTCAAGGGGAACAAGCCTATAAGGGTGAAAATGAGGAAAAAAGTGTCGAAATCAAATTCCAATCGGTTTAAAGTGAAGAGAATCAAGAAGGTTTAGCGAATAAAGTTTGCGTGGGGTGTTAGAAAATGTGTAAAAAGCCCAGATCTAGAGAGGGAAAGTACCTAGAGAGAGAGAGAGAGAGAGAGCAATTTCGGATGTGTGGTAGTGAGGAAATGAAAGGCCTTGGTCCATACTTAAAGACCCAAGCCAAAAAGACCGAAAAACCCCTGCACTGCCATGGGTGGCCAACAGGGGGCCGACAAGGCTGTTTAGTGGCCGGCAGGTGGCCGGCAGCCTCCCCTTGTAGCCGGCCAATGGCCGGTGGCCTTCTGTTGTGTTTTTATGATGTTTTGTGTCTTTGCTTCCCCAAGAAGTACAAGGGAGATTCACTGTTGGGTTCAGATTGTCTCAACGGAAGCTCAAAACTGTGTTTTGGCACACGATGTTCATCACTTGTCAACATGAACGAGGTGTATCCTTTGAAACATATTGTAATTCCTCCGAGAGGTGAATCAGAAAGTCCCATCTCTTTTCACTTTGTTTTGTTGCATAGCATATGCATTACATACGTTGCATGCATATTTTACATTATTCATGCTTCACGCGTAGAACATGTTGTTTATCATGCATAAAATATGCTTTTGTATCTTGCATAGAACATGCCCTCTATCTTGATTGTTTAGCTTGCGTAGAATGTGCATTGTCACTGTATCGCACATTGTTCATGTTAGTTATGCTTTCGTAAATAGGAAAGTTCTTTTCTTTCTTCCTTTGCCAACAAAGGAAAACATATTGTATGTTCGGTTCATTCAGGGGAGTTCCAGATTAAATCCTTTGTGCATCTATCGCATGCAAGTTCTTTGTGCATCTATCGCACTTGGCATTTGCTTATCTTTGTGCATTTATCGCACTTGTTTTCTTTGTGCATCTATCGCACACCTCTCTGTTTTATCTCAAGACGCATGACGCGCAGCTCTGGGCGAGTTTCATCTCGGGACGTATGAAGCACATGCTCGAGCGGTTTTCTTTTATTTCAGGACGCGTGAAGCGCGGCCTTGGGCAGGTTTCATCTCGGGACGTGCAAAGCACGCTCCCGAACGGTTTTCTTGTTATCTCAGGACGCGTGACGCGCGGCCCTGGGCGGGTTTCATCTCAGGACATGCGAAAGCCCAAGCCCAAGCGATTTTCTTGTTATCTCAGGACGCATGACGTGCGGCCTTGGGTGGGTTTCATCTCAGGACGTGCAAAGCACGAGCTCAAGCGATTTTCTTGTTATCTCAGGATGCGTAACGCGCGGCCCTGGGCGTGTTTCATCTTAGGACGTGCGAAGCACACGCCTGAGCGGCTTTCTTTTATCTCAGGATGCGTGACGCGCGGCTCTGGGCAAGTTTTATCTCGAGAGATGTGAAGTATGCACCTAAGCAGTTTTCTTTTATCTCAGGACGCGTAAAGCACAGCTCTGAGCGGGTTTCATCTTGGGACATGCGAGGCACGCGCCCGAGCAATTTTATTTTATCTGAGGACGCGTGACCCGCGACCCTAGGCGGAGCAGTTTTCTTGTTATCTCAAAACGCATGACGCATGGCCCTGGGCAAGTTCCTTCTCGGGACGTGCGAAGCACGAGCCCAAGCAATTTTCTTGTTATCTCGGGACGCGTGAAATGCAGCTCGAGTAGGTTTCTTTGTTTCTCGAGACGTACGAAGCACCAGCCCGAGCAGTTTTCTTATATCTCAGGACACGTGACATGCGGCCCTGGGCGGGTTTCATCTCGGGACGTGTGAAGCGGGCGCCCAACCAATTTTATCTCAAGACGCGTAACGCACGACCCTAGGCGTGTTGTATCTCGGGACGCGTGAAATACGAGCCCAAGCAAGTGCTCTTGTGTCTCGAGACACGTGAAATGCGAGCTCAAGCGGGTTCTTTTGTTTCTCAGGACGTGCGAAGCGCGACCCCGAGCGGTCTTTCTTGTTCCTCGGGACGCATGAAACGTAACCCCGAGCGGTTTTCGTTCTTAGTTTCTTGGGACGTGTGAAACACAACCCCGAGCTATTTTTGTTCTCAGTTTCTCAGTATGCGTGAGACGCAACCCTGAGCGATGTTTCTTTCCTCATCTCCTGGTTTTGGTGTGGTTAGAGTGTGGTTTTATCTTCTTCTTTTTGCATGGAACCTGTGTTGGTTTTAAGCTTGAAGCTGTTGTTATCTTGTTATCTTACTTTTTTCATGTGTTCTCGCTTATTGCATCATCTTGCATGATCATAAGTTTTCAAAATAGTCGGCTTCGCGTAGCGTGTGAGTCTAGCCTTCAAAGTTTTTGTGCATATCATTTGCATTTTGCCCCAGAACTACGTTGGTTTGATTCATTGCAAAGGGATACGTAGGCAGCCTACGGGCGCAACCATTTATTTCTGTCTTGATCGTTTGTCCAAGTCTTACAACCTTGTCAAAATGGGTCGTCTTCGAGCTTTGACATTCACTCACGTCATTTCATGACTCCGAGTTCTATCAAAAAGGGACAACTGTAGACACCCCATTTTTTACAGCCCTTACGATTTGGACACTATTGCATGCACACCTGATGATGAGTTTATATGCTTGCCAAGCGCTCAAAGTCCTCAGCAGAATGCCACAACTTTGAGCCTTTCAAACCCTGTACCTTTGTTGTCCCAGTTTTGGACCAAGCCTAGCTTTTCCAACCTGCAGCCTCTGGTGGCCTGCCGGCCATCACTTTTGGGCTGCCGGCCATTGATGTGGCTTGCCGGCCACCAGTGTATTTTGTAGCTATTTTATGCCAGTTATGCCAGCTGTTTGCACAGATGCATGCATCTATCCCCACATGTAGGGCTAGATCTCTTTGAGGGAATTTCATGTTTATATATAGTAGGCCCCTCTCTCATGTTTTAAGGTTAGAAATTTTGAGAACAAAAATTTTCTCTCATCCACTACCAAACACACTTTGCCTACAGAATCTCCAACCTTTGCCTATACACCCTTAACCAAATCTTCTCATCTTTGAGCTGAGGTATTCTTAAGCTTGGTTTGAGCTCTTGAGGGTGTTATTTGCTTGGTTTTGTTACTTGAATTGCTTCTTTACTTCAAAAGGTATAAGGCTTTACCTATTGGCTTGTTTTTCTACTATTTTTCTTACTATTTTTCCATTGTTTTGGGCTGTCAAAACTCTGTGTTTTTTGGGCTGAAGCTTGGGTTTTAGGCCATTAAAGGTTGAGGGGTTGATAGCCCTTCTTTATACCTTGTTTTGGAGGTCTTTGCCCTTGTGCTTCCCACCCTTTTACTATCTTTTTCCAAGCTTTTAAACACTGATTTTTAGACCTTTTTCAGTGGCCAAAATCATGTATTGAAGTCCAAATTTGGAGGGGTTAGCCTTCCCTCCGTGTGTCTTGCTTACTAGCCTAGTTTGTGCCATGTTTTAGCATGTTAATCTAGCTATTTTTTAGCTCAAGTCCAGCATGTTTTAGGACTGTATTAGACATGTTTTAGCACTATTTTAGGCTGTTAGTTGTATTTGAGCTTTGTTTTGCATGCTTATAGTGTAATAGTCCTCATGAGTTTGGTGTTCTAAGCCTTAGACACCATCTTGTTTGAGTTGATAGCATTTATTTATGCTTTTCTCACTTATTTTCAGCACTTAATCATCTTTACAACCTCCCTCCTTTCTTGCCTTTTTATTTTTCTTTGAAAGAGGTTTAAACTATTTGTTTGTTTAAAGCATGAGATTGAGATGTCATACTTAATGGTTTAATCCCTTAAGAGGTTTATTACCAACGGTATAATGTCTCTTTCATGCCTACAACAACTCTTAGTTTGAGCCTTCTTTCCATTAGTTCGATCGAACATTAATTGAACACATGAAAACTTGAACCATTTCATACTCATTAGTGATGAAATGATTCAAGGTTCCAAGGTCACCACTTCCCTAGATCATTCATGAAAGAGAGGAGGTTTGTGTCTTGTTTTGCATTTATCGAACTTGCACACTTGGTTTCACAAAGCCATCATGCAATGAAATTGCATCTATTGATGGTTTGTGAACCGAACTTCTACTCCTTTGATTTGCTCATGAAAATGAGGGGTGAGTTGTGCAAACAAACCCTTGAAATACCCTGTATATGCTCTGTTTGTCCTCTGTTGCAGCAAGATGAACCTGTGCAGCAGTGGCCGGGCCGGCCACTTTTCATGGCCGGCAGGTGGGTGAGTTGTGCAAACAAACCCTTGAAATACCCTGTATATGCTCTGTTTGTCCTCTGTTGTAGCAAGATGAACCTGTGTAGCAATGGCCGGCAAGCCACTTTTCATGGCTGGCAGGTAGCCAACAGATGGCTGGCCGGCCATCATTGGTCGCCGGCAACCTTCATCACTAGCCAGCCGGCCACTAATGTAAAATTGAGCAGTGTATTGGTAAGGTGGAGCAGAGTTGTTCTGGAAGTGGGCAACAGTGTTGGTGTTCAACTGTGCAAACAAAGACATTCAGAAGCAAAACGGTGGTCTTTTCAGGTGGAAACCGAGCATGCGCATGCACATCCCTCGTTTCCCGAGGCGTAGTAGTTAGTTGTTTAGTTTAATTACTTATTTTAATTGCACTTGCGTTGTAATTATTTAATTAGTTAGTTAACTAGTTAGTTAACTAGTTAGTTAATTAACTAGTTAGTTAATTAATTTGTTGTAATAATTAGTTAAGTAGCTTAGCTAGTTTATTCAATTCGGTTTATAATAGTTAGCTTAATTAGCTTTAGCTTTAATTAGTTAGCTAGTTAGCCAGTTTATTCATTCGGACTCTCCTTCGTGAGAGCGTAATGCAATAATGTGTATGTCTTCCAACCCCACGTCTTTCTCCCTTTTATTTAACTGCTTATGATGGTTAGTTTAGGGACCTCACGTTTCAATTAGCATTCTCCATGTTTGCATCCATTTGTATTGCATGCACCGAGGCTCGGTTCATCATTCGAACTACATTGTTAGTTCAATACTTCTTTGAATACATGCTTAAACCGCATGCTATTTAAATTGCTTCATAGGCCATATTAGTAGCCGAGCCTAATAATTGCATATCGCATGTGTTACATTAGTCATATTGCATAGTTAGGAATCATGCATTTTTTTAACTCTTTTGTTTATTTTGGCTTGGAGTACTAGGTGAGACTTTACTCGCTTTAGCATATCGCATGAGTGTTGATGTTGCCATGTCTAGCATGCTTGCCATGAGACTAATTGCTTAATTGATAAAACTGCTTGTATGCCTATGGATAAAGGCTTATTGCTTGTGGAATAATTTGAGCAAAGTTCGTATGTGATCACTTTTTCAAGTGGTACATATTTCGAAATAATTTTTAAATAAACATGACTCGAAGTGTTCCAATTCTTGCAAAGTTAGTCTATACTTGTGTGTATGCGCATCACATTCTAATGCTAGTCTAATAACCGAAACAAGAGTATATAATGTACATAAATATCATATCATGATTAGTAGAGGCCGATCTTTGATCAGGCGAGCGGGGGTGCTCAATTCATGACCTTCCCCTCTCGTACCTAAGTTCCCGAGCTCAGACAATCTTGGTGATGACGGACACATGGCCTTTGGCATGAGTCATGGGTTTCCTAAATTTTCCAAAAATAAAATATTTATGTGGCAACTCTGTATCTAGCAAAGCAATCTATTTTTGGCAATTTGATTCAAAATCGATTTTTCAAAAGATTTGCTGGATTTGGACTCTTTGGTGTTTATCAATTTCACATTGCACTTGTGAGATTAGATTCAGAACCGCAGGAGTTCGAACTGTAAGGCTTATATTCGAAACTTCCGAAAAAAGTTGAGCAACACTAATAAATACAATTATTCTTAATCAATTTTAAATTTTAATCACCATATTAAAAAATAAATGATCTACTTACAGATTTTGAAATGTTTTTCTTCCAAGATTTTGTCTTACTCTCTCTCCGAAACTGTTGCGTAAGACTGCTGCGTAAGGCTGCTACTCTCTTCCAAACTTTTTGTTTAGGCTACTGTGATATAGGGTTTAGGTTAATAATAGGAAAATAAGTGAGACTCCATTTTTGGAGGACCCCCACAGGGGTTGTGGGGGTCCTCTAAAAAGGGAGTCTCTATTATTGTTGGTTAATAATAATAGATAGCTGTGGGTTTCTTTGCACAAGGGCGGGAAAGAAGTTGTTGTTTATTTTTTTTTAAATCAAAAAGTTAAGAAATTCATATTCAAAATACAATTTAATCATCATCAACAGTGGATACTTTATGTGAACTTAATAAATACAATCTTTTTTTTTTTTTCAAAAAACATAGATTAAAAATATAATCACCGTGTGATTGTATTCAAAAAACATGAATACAATTTTATTTTTATTTTTTTTTTTAAAAACACAGATTAAATGGAGTATAAAAAACACAATTATTTAAAAAATAAAATCACCATGTGATCAAAACGGAGTGTAAAAAAACATAATCACATTTTTGCTCATAAACAATTTATATATATATATATATATATATAAAACAAAAACGATGAAGTCAATTGGTCATTATAAAATATAATCATTTTTTTTTTCAAAAAACATAGTGAGTGAAAAACTCAATCACAAATTAAGTTAATTGATAGTTAAAAAGCACAATCATTTTTTTTTTTTTAAAATACAGTGAGTTAAAAAACCCAATTACAAAATACAATCTATTCATCATCATCAATTATACGTACTTTATGTGAACCTAATGAATGCAATCTATTTTTATTTTTTTTTTCGAAAAACATAGATTAAAATTAAAATATTGAAAAATAAATTAAATCCAATCACAATTACAAAATACAATTCAATCATATTAAAAAAATAAATGATTTACTTACCAACTTTGAAATGTTTTTCTTTCAAGATTTTGTCTTACTCTCTCTCCCAAACTACTGTGTAAGGTTGCTGCTTTCTCCCAAACTTTTTTGTTTAGGATGCTGTGATAGGGTTTAGGTTAATAGTAATAAGTAGGAGTGGGTTTGTTTACACAAGGGCGGGAAAGTTATTTTTTTTTTTTAAATAAGAAAATTAAGAAATACATTCAGTTAAAAAATACAATCACATTTGTTTTGCACACCATCTGATCAAAACGGAATGTATGTAAAAAAACATAATCATATTTTCATTCATTCTCATAATAAATAAATAAATAAAAACAAAAGCAATGGTGTCAATTGAATAAAGAAATAAATGAAAAGAAAAGCAATGAAATCAATTGAAGATTACTTACAGAAAAATAATAGCTAATTGTGGAAGTAATGAAGTTAGACGGCTATTGAAGCAAGGAAGTCAATTAGATAAAGAAATAGATGAGAGGAAGTAATGAAGTTAGACGGCTATTGAAGCAAGGAAGTCAATTAGATAAAGAAATAGATGAGAAGAAACGCAAGCATTAAAAAATTAAATGAAAAGAAAAACAATGAAAGCAAGTATTAAAAAAATAAGCCAAAAAGAAAAACAATAAAGTCAATGAAAGATTACTCACAGAAAAAGTGGAGGTGAGAAATAAGATGCGGCTGTGGAAAGTGAATGTGAGAAACAAGATGCGACTGTGGAGGCGTAAAAAAAAAAATAGGGTAAGTAAAAGATAGGGTTTAGGGTTATTTAAAAAGAGTGGGTGGGAGTTTTTTTTTTTTTTAAATCAGAAAATTAAGAAATTTATATTAGAATATTGGAACTCCCACAAAGCTTGTGGGTTAAAAAGACCATTTTCCTTATATAATAGACTTGCCTATCACCCATGCTATGCACGGGATAAATATAAATATTTATATTTGTTTTAGATTTTTTTTAATATATAAATTATGTTTTTTAAGATTTTTTATAAAAATAATTTAACAATCTTATCACTAACCATAATGTATGAAAGAAGTTAAAAAGGGTACTGCAGTAACTATACACAGATTGTATCTATAATTATTTGTATGAGGGGATTTTAAATACTGATCAGAAGATTTTGACCAAATCAATAAATGCAGGCATGTGGAAAGACAAGTGGATTGAAAAAAGTTAATAAATGTTGATCAGGAAATTTTGACCAAATCAATAAATGCTGAGTTTTTTTTTTTAATAAAAAATTTAGAAAATTCAGATTGAGATATTGAAGCTCTCACAGACCTTGGGGTTAAAAACTCTCTTTTACTTAATATATAGTATAGATTACTTGTTAGATTTTATATAGAAACTAGGCTTGTTTCTTCTCTCCTCGAAGGATGTGTTGTCTCTGAATATATGATGAGTCTCACTATGATATATATTTTTTATTATATAACTTATAACCTACCTACCAAAAAAAATTGCCCCTCTACTCACTACAAGAAAAAACACCTTTGGCGACTAAATTTTTAGTCGCCAAAGGTCCTATTTTCGTCGCCAAATCTCGAAAATTCACTTTTCCCGACTAAAAACTTTAGTCGCCAACGTTGTCGCCAATATATGGTCGCGGATGGATTGGCGACTAAAAAACTGTGGTCGCCAATAGGAAGCTCTTCAGCGACTAAAAATGTTGTCGCCAATAGTCAATTTCTGTTTTGGGAATTATACCTTTGCCGACTAAAGTGTTCGTCGCCAATATTAATTTTTATTTTATTATTTACACCTTTGGCGACTAATGACTTTAGTCGCTGAAAGTCATTTCAGAAAAAAAAAATTTGCCCCGCGCTGCTGCCAAGTTTCGACATGTGATCACTAACTTCCCAACTTTGTCAACTTTTTGCAACACTCTCCCCCACTATGCCACTCCATCCTCACGCGAAAATTATTGCGACATATATTATTATATACAATGTGCCGGTTTAGACAAACTATTATATAAAATAATTACTTTTATTTTAATGTATTTAATGTAAAAAAATAAGTATTTATTAAAAAAAAATTTGAGAGTACTTTTGGCGACTAAAAACTGAATTTTAGTCGCCATTTCTATGCTTTTTTGGCTACTAAATGCTAGTTTGTCGCTGAAAAACCTTCATTTCCGCCCAGAACAAGTATTTCGGGCGACAAAACTTATTTCTGTCGCCAAAAAAGTCTAATTTTGCCGACTAAACTCGGTTTTAGTCGCCAAATGTTCACTTTAGCTACAAAAAGTTGTTGTCGGTTTTGTTTAAAACACCTATTCGGCGACTAAATCATTTTTAGTCGCCAAAACCTTATAGTTTTGGCTACTAATGCTTTAGTCGCCAAATCTGTGACTTTTGGCTACTAAATAACTTTAGTCGCTGAAAAACCCTACATTAGGCGACAAAACTTCATTTTAGTCGCTTAAAAAACCTGCCTTCGGCGACTAAAAGAGTTAGTCGCTAAAAACCTGCTCTTCGGCGACAAATTCAAATTTAGTCGCCGTTTCATGCACTTTTAGCGACGAAATTTCAAATTTTGGTCGCCGTTTGTGCTTTTTCTTGTAGTGACTTTTTTTTTTTGGGTTGGTAATTAATTTAAATTTAACTACTAAAAAATTATAAAAAGTTAAATATTTTATAATTCAAATTTATTTTACACATCCTTAGACTACACAAATTTAATTTTTACTACAAAAACACTCACCTAAAAAATTATGTGATAAAAAGGTATTGTTGTCCGTAGAATGGTGGAGATGGAAAGCGGTGACGCTGGAATTGGATGGGGAGAATGAGGGTGGGCAGTGAGATGTGGGAAAGGAAGCGGCAGTGCTCCGAGGGGAATGAATACCTGGGTAGGGTGGAGGTGAACGAAGGAGATCAAGACAATAGAATGTGAAGGAAATAGCGTGTGATGTGATCTTATGTATCAAGCCCATAGAACTTTTGACGATGTATGGTTTTGATTAAAATAAATGATTGGATTGGCAGATGTGACGATGATATGGTATGGCCAATTTTAAAGTTAGGGTCTATATTTAGATGAAAGAGCAAATGAGACAGTGCCACGCATTAAAAAAAAAAAATTTGTTGAATAAGTTAAAAGGAGAATGGATAGATAGTTAAGATTGTGTCCATTTTAAAAGTTCATAATTTTATCTCATACAATTAAAATTGGGTTAATTACAAAAAATAAAATAAAATAAAATAAAATCTCAGAGTTTCGCGTGTTTTTTAATTTAAATCCCAAAATTTCAATTTCGACAAATTAAACCTTACAGTTTCATCGGTATTTCAATCTGACCCATCCGTCTATTTCCATCATATTAAACTCATGGAAATCTGAGCAGAATTTCAGATTCAAATATACATGTTCAAACACTTGTATCTCTTTTATCGTAACTCTGTTTCGCCTCATTTTTACGTTGTTGGATTCATCTCATGGCCTAATTTTCATTCTACTTTTCATACGCCTTGTTCTACATCTTTTTACTTGCCGTCGAAGCTCCGAAAATTGGCCAAAATAAGATTTTTCTCTCTTTTGGCAAAATTTTCAAATTCAAATCCACATTCAAGCATTTGTATCTCCCTCGTCGTAATTCCGTTTCACCTCATTTTCATGTCATTAGATTCAACTCATGGCCTAGTTTTTATTTTACCCCTCATATGCCTTATTTCATCTCTTTTTGCATGGAGTCGGCACTCCGAAAGTTGGCCAAAATTAATATTTCTCTCTCTCTCTCTCTCTCTCTCTCTCTCTCTCTCTCTCCTCTCTCGTTTTTTCTTGCTACTATCGCAACATTATTCTTGGTAGTAAAGAGGCAATGGATGATGCTTGATTGGAAACCAAGGCGTCCTAACATGCTCAACAACCCATTTGGTTTTTGATTTTTATATGTAGTTGTATACCTATCACTACTTGGCAACACCGTCACCATTACCACCGTCACTTCATCTTGCAGATAATGATGATGAAGCAGCAGCAGCAGCAGCAGAAGCAGCAAGCCAGGAGGAGTCGCGGAGGAGGAGGAGGAGGAAGAAGAAAAAAAGAAAAAGAAAAAGCTAACGAGGTGAAACAAGGCATATAAGGAGTGGAATAAAAATTAGGCCATGAGTTGAATCTAACGATGAAAAAATGAGGTGAAATAGAGTTACGACGAGGGAGATACAAGTACTTGAATATGTAGATTTGAATATAAAAAATTTTGCCCAAACAGAAAAAAATCTTATTTTTTGCCAACTTTCGGAGCTCCGACGGCAAGTAAAAAGATGTGGAACAAGGTGTATGAAGAGTGTAACAAAAATTAGGCCATGAGGTGAATCCAACGACTCAAAAATGAGACAAAATGAAGTTACAACGAGGGAGATACTATTGTTTGAACATGTGGGTTTAAATCTGAAATTATGTCCAGATTTTCGTTAATTTAACATGATGGCGATGGATGAAGGGGCCAGATTGAAACACAGATAAAACTCTAGGATTTAATTTGTCGAAATTGAAATTCTGGGGCTTATATTGAAAAACACACGAAACTCGGAAATTTTTGGTTTGTAATTAACCCATTAAAATTTTAAGGTATAAGTTGCTACACTGGTCAAACTCTCGAATTATTTTTTTAATTTAGTTTAAGAATATATTATTCATTTACGATTTCTTTTTAAGGGAAAACTATTATGAAAAAAAAAAAAAAATTTATTTTTTGATAAATTCTCTTTTTAAGTGTTTTATTCTATTTAACCCATTTTCTTTTTTAGTATTCCATTAGATTCTGTTTAATGTAATAGACTAAATCACCATTCTAATTTTTTGCACAGGTTTCTATTTTGAAATTAATATAAAATAAACAATAACAATATTCTCTCTTTTTATGGAAAAAATTTCTCCCTCATTTCACGGAAAAAATCTCAAATTATGAACTTTTCAACTTTTTTATAATGTGAAAATTTTAAAAATAACGCAATAACAAATCTGAACGAAAATCAAAATATAATATAAATGTTCACGGTAAACAACAAACATACAATTAACTTTCGAAAAAACAAAACACATACTAAAATACAATTTGAATATTCACAATAAACAACCAACATTAAATTAACCTTCGACAAAATAAAACTCATATCAAAATGCATTATAAATATTCACAATTTACAATTAACATACAACTAGTCTTAAAAAAAATAAACTCATATCAATGTGAACATTTACACTGTAACGTGAAAACATAAAACAAACTTGAAAAATAGTGAAAATCAATTATTTCAATTGTTCAATGGTGACAAAAATAATTATTCAACCTACAAGTATAGTAACAAAAATAACAAAGACTAACTTAAAAAAAACAAAACTCATATTAAAATACAATGTGAATGTTCATAATTTACAATTAACATACAACTAGCTTTTAAAAAAATAAACTCATAGTAATGTGAACATCTACACTGCAACTTGAAAACATAAAACCAAATTGGAAAAAAATGAAAATTGACTATTTTGATTGTTCAATAGTAATAAAAATGATTGTTCAACCAATAAGTATAATAACAAAAATAATAAACATATAACTAATTTTTGAAAAAACTTAACAAAAAACTTATACTAAAATACAATATGAAGTTCACAATTTACAATTAATATACAACTAACCTTCAAAAAACTAAATTCATACCAATGTAACATTCACACTACAACATGAAACAAAATTGAAAGAAAAAAATCGACAATTCCAATTATTTAATAACAAAAAATGATTGTTCAAATAACAAGCATAGTAACAAACCATATACAAAAAAATCATCAAATAATATATAAAAACTCATCAAATAGTTCATATATATTGACGCACCTTTTTAGAAAAATCTGTATATTATCAGCTCTGGTATAATACTAATGAATATACTACACAATACTGATTGATGCACAAATCAACGAATAGATTATAATTATGTGTAACAGTGGTAAAAAAATGATTGTTCATCGCCAATTTACCATCATCTCTGTTGCGAGTCCATTATCTTCTCTATAATCGATCTACAACTAACCTTCCATTCTAAATGTTCTTCTATGACTGGATCGTAATGCAAAATAATAGTGAAAGAAGATCCTTGATTCAGTGAATCCCTTACATTGAAACAAAGAAAATACTAAGAATAGTAATCTTCCATATTCTATATATAATATTTTATATATACCCCAAATAAAATATATTTAATAATTGATATTCTATCTCTTAAATACATGGTATATCATTATTATATATATATATATATATTATATATATATTTATAATAAGAGTCTATAAAGATAACATAGTTCACATAATAATTCTAATATGAAAAAAAAAAAAAAAAAAAGGCCCAGGTGCGCATAGCCAGGCCCAGATCTGAACCTAACCCGAGACCTTGGACTTGGGCTTAAGCCATGTGTTTTGGAGCATGGCTCGGCCCTGACTAGACCCGACCTGAAAATTTTGTTCCCCACTGGCCCGACCCTACTTGACCCGAAAAATTTCGTCTCCCCCCCTGGCCCAACCAACCCAACGGCTCCCTCCACTATGTAGCGGTAAAATTTAAAAAAAAAAACAAAAAACAAAAAACAAATTTTAAACGATCATTTGACCGTTAATTCCACAACAACCAGAAAATAAAATTATATAAATTAACCCCTTCCTCCCTCAGCTCCTATAAATGCCACTCATCTTACATTTTATTTCTCACAAGCAAATCTTTCTCTTAAACTTTCATTCTCTCTCAACTCTCTCAATTAATTTTGAAATCTCATCCCTAAGTGGCAATTACAATTGTAAACTTTTATCAGAAGAAACTAATTTGTTTATCACATTCGCTAGTCAGTAACATTAATTATTTGAATTAATATTTATTAGTTACTCAAATTTTTACATTAATTATTTCTTAACATATATTAGTTGTTATTGTTAAATTGTTATTATTTACTCATTATTTTAATTAATTGTTAGTTCATATATACTATTTTACTTACATTACTATGAATCCTAATATTCGTAATGTTTATGTCGATATTGATACATATACACAACATGAATCTGTTGATTCTCCTTCTACTGTACCTAATATTCCTCTTCCAACAGTAGCATCATCATCTAGAGGCACGTCTAGTATTGTTTGGGAGCATTTTGAAAGAGTATCTATAACTAATCTTGATGGTACAACTATATTTAAAGCAAAATGTAAATATTGTGCACATTTACTTAGTGTTGCATCAGCGAGAGTATTAGCCATCTAAAAAGACATACTCAAAGACATTTACAAAGTCAATAACCTGATATTAGAACTTAAATACAATTAGGGAGTTCATTAATTGGTAATTTGCAACCATTTTCATATTATCCTATGTATGCACAAAATTCTGTAATTGATTATTGAAAAACCTACGTGATTCGTGATTAGATCAAGATTAACAAATTCCAAATCCCAACAATTCAAAACACACAACCTAAAATCATCAAGCACTTACGAGAGTGATTTTAGTTTGTTTGTTTTTAAGAATAAACAATAAATCGACACAAAAGATTTTTTACGTGGAAAAAACCACAATTGAAGAACCTTCAATTGTAATCAAAAACCACGGGCGAACCGCCACTGATCAATCCACTACTGAAGAACTAAAAGATTACAAAGATACCATACAAATTACCCAACTCAGTCAATTTGTCTCTGAATCTTCTGTAACTCTTTCACCACGCCTTCGTCACGGAACTGATCCTGAAGTTGATTCCACACCACAACTTCACTTGTCGAATTAACGACTACGTAAAGTATCAAACGCCTTTTGAAACTCTACGTAATAACCTTCGGATTCCACCGAAGAGAACTCTCTTGAATATGTTGTATCAAACTCTTTGATGTATGAATCTCAACTCATGAGTTTAGAACTCTCTCAAGAACATCAAAGAAAACTCATCAAACTCTCAGAAGAACACTTCAAATAAAACTCTAGAATTCTTGAATCAGATCTAGAAAAAGTTCTTTTTGGTTTGAGATGAAAACCATCTACTTATAGAAAATCAAAAGGAGTCCCAGATCTGAAAGAAACCAACTGATTGAATCCAATCCGGAATCTGAAACTCGCGAGGTCCGCTCGAGCGCTCCATTATCGGCTCGAGCGGCCTGAACAAAAGATGTGTGTGATTAAGCAGAGGTGCGCTCGAGCGCTTCCTCTTCCGCTCGAGCGTAAAATCACAATCTTCAGTACTTCTGCAGACCTGTCAATATACTGAGTTCCTCCAATCTCCGCTCGAGCGCACATGGCCCCGCTCGAGCGGGCAGTACAAAAATACAAAAATTATATTTTGATCAGGCACAAAGTTTTGTCATCGGATTTGACAATAAAAGGTCCTAACAATCTCCCCCTTTGTCAATTCCCGGACAAAACCTATCTAAACATTGTTCCTTAAAACAAACGCACTAGACAGTATAAAAACAAGGACACAATGTACAATAACCTCTCAAAATACTATCAAGCACACAACTAGATCAAGCACACAACCATGTAACTTCAACCATGGAACTTCACCATCCAATTCAAAGAACACAACCCTTTAACTTTTGCACCTGTGAAATAGCATTCAACATACAAACCAAAACTGTGGAAGAAGATAAATGTGAAATATATAAAACATAATATCCACAATATCCAAAATAGAGAAATGTACCATCAATGAAACCAACAAATATCCAAGGTCGAAACATCTGTCCAAAAGCTATCTGTGCAATGTGACCAAAAGCTAGCTGTGTCTGTGCAATATGTGCAACAACTATCTATCCAAAACTGTCCAAAAAAAACTGTGCAAAAACTTCCAAGATCACCCCAAAAACTGTCAACCAAAAAACTATCCATCAAGATCTGTCCATCAAGATCCAAGATCCAAAATTCTCCCCCTTTTTGTCTGGGAAGCAATAGTCAAGCATCAGGCGGAGGAGGCTGCTGAGACTGAAGTAGATGAACGAGATGATCGAGAGTCTGCTCCATGTGGCCAAAACGTCCATCAAAGGCATCAAACCGTGCATCGAGAAAATCCAAACGTCGGGTCACAGTCTCCGCAAACCGCTGAAACTCAATAGAAAAATCCGGAGGAGGAACAGGAGCCGCACCACCATCACCATCACCAGCATCAGCGGCATCATACTCAGCCTCCTCGGCAAGACCAGCAGCAATCCCTGCAGATGGACCAACCCTAGATGACTCCCCCTTAATATGGGCTCGACTTTGAGACACGGTTTTCTTAGTAAAAGGGCGAGAAGGGAAGGCAAACTCATCATCCTCTAAAACAAAAGCCCCAAGGTCCGACAAAAGGCGGTTGATCAGACAACCGTAGGGGAGACCAAGTGTCTTATGCCCAGAAACACCAATCATCTTTTTGATGATAAGAGAAGCAAGATCAATAGATCGGTGTTGGGCAATGCAGAACAGAATAAACCCTTGGTCTTGTTTGACCTCGGAAGAATGAGTGGTGACAATGATATTGGCGCAGACGATCAGATTAAGCAGTCTGAACTCCGGAAGAAGTTCAAACTGTTTAAGCAAACCGCCTTTGGGCCAATGGCGAGCAACTCCACACAACTCCTTGGCAACATCATCAAAATCACATGTACGTCGGTCGGGAACGGGATAAGGGTAGTACAATGGAGAGCCCCGCTCAATGCGAAGGAGTGAACGAACCAAGGCAGGGGTGACAGAAATGGCTTTAGACCGAACCCAAGTGGTAAAAATGGCTCATACTCAAGAATCCCCTCCATATTACAATAAAACTCGCGAACCCAAGTGAGGTTCTGACGTTCGGAAAAGGACAAAACAAGATCACTACCTAGAGGATCAAACAAAGGACGAATATGAATGGACTCAAATGTATCAGCCTGGACATTACGCTCTAGATGAACTATTCGGGACTCAAAAGATTTATGAAAAGACTTTGAGTGTTTAGCAGTTTGGAACCGAACAGAATCAAAAGAAGGACGAGACGCAGTGGCCTTACGACGTTTAGGGGCAGAAGTAGACATGACTGAAGAAACATTAGAACAACCAAACCCCAAACACAACCAAAAACACAAAACATTAGTATCAAAATCAACATAAAAAAATATAAGAAATAAGGCTAAACATGAAGTTAATGAGGACAACCAGTGTGAAACATGAAATCCACAAACACAATGTATAAGAATAGACAAGAAACAGGGCAATCATATATTATGAATGACATGGTGTTTGAGGAAATGCAACCCAGTGCTAAACAGGATAAGTATGAACATACAATGAATGATAGAACCAAACATACACATCCCCAATCGAGTAAAATCAAAAACACACAATAGACCTCACAAGGCACAAAGTAAAAACCTAATCCAAATGACACACAAAACACAAAAAAAATAAAGAAAACCAGACTAAACCATAAGAGAAACCAATGAGAGTGTGGGTGTGGGGAATCCACAAACCTAGACCTAAATAAAGAAAAACAAAACTCAAAAACCCAACACTCAATCGCCGAAATTACATAAAAGAATGTAAATATGAGAGGTACACACTTACCAAAAAGCAAATCGGCAAGAAGGATGAAGGAGAGCCCAAAAACGAGCACAATGCCAAGCCACAAGAAGACCCTAGAGAGAAGAATGAAAAGAGGGAAAAAATGACTCGAAGAGTCGAGAGAGGGAATATATATGAAATAGTCCGCTCGAGCGTGAATAGTACCGCTCGAGCGTACCCCAATGAAAACGGATTCCCGCTCGAGCTCGAAAAGGAGCGCTCGAGCTCAAAAAAACCATCTCTCAGAACTGTCAAACTGCTGCAAGTGTGAAAAATGCGCTCGAGCGTAACACAGTCCGCTCGAGCGGAAAATTTTTTTTTTTTTTTTTTTTTTAAAAACATAGGATGTCCTGTGACAAAAGATGACAGTGACTACTATTCCACAAGGACAAGGTAATCCATTAATGCTGAGTCCTGAAAATTTGAGAAAAGAGATGAAACACAGCTCATGAAAAAACAGATAGTATTAAATCAAAGCCACACATCATGAGAATGCATAACTCAAAAACACACATGAGAGCTCATATAAATGATGTGTGTGTGTGCAATCCTTGAGAGCCACAAAGCTAGAATTAATCCTGTAGTGATCTGATGGCTGGACCTCCAACAAGAGTGACTGTCAATCACAGAGAAAAGTCAAACCACTAGGAATCACGGGGTATTTGTTGAGTAAATGCGGAAGCTCCCCCTCAGACAATGATCCCCTTTTTTTTTTTTTTTTTTTTTAACACTTTTCTTTTTGTGGGCACTCACTGGTGGCATACACGCTCAAGAGTATGGAGACCAACCAGAGAAGAATGAAATCAAAATGATGGCCTGGTTGGTGCCTCTGAGGTAGCCTTTTCCTAATGCCCGGAAATCATGTACTGAGGGAAAAACCATGGAAGTGAAATAATGGTAGATGGTTAAGAGACTTAACATCACCCATGATATACCAGTATAGGTCAATTCCTCTGAAAGAGTACAAGAAACACTGTCAGTGGTCCATAGAGAACTTTGATCACTTGTGCGGAAACCCCTGCAACAGTTTATCTCAAGGATGTGTACAGAATGAGATCATGAAGTAAATGAGTATGGGCATTCAAATGAGCTATGAACAAAGATGAATAAGATCTTGTATCAACATGAGCAGTGTTCATATAAAATTGATGCAAAGATATCAGACTCAATCACAATGAGATTATCACATCCAAGAACAGTAAGTCAACCACTCACACTCACCTCACATGAAAAACAACCTAGTTACTGAGACATTACACCCAAGGTCTTTCTAAGAAACTCAAATCGAAGAAGATCAAGGGGTTTTGTAAAAATATCAGCTTTTTGATGCTCAGTAGAAACATGTTCCAAAACAACAAGGCCTTCGTCCACTAACTCTCGAATAAAATGATGACGGATGTCAATATGTTTGGTGCGAGAGTGTTGGACTTTTTTTGAAATGTTTATGGCACTTGTGTTATCACAGAAAAGAGTGAGAGTGTTCTGTTCTATTCCATAATCATGAAGCATTTGCTTCATCCACAACATTTGGGCACAACAACTCCCTGCAGCAATGTATTCAGCCTCAGCAGTAGACAGAGAGATAGCATTTTGCTTTTTACTATGCCAAGAAACCAGATTATTCCCAAGGTAAAAACACCCCCCTGATGTACTTTTCCTATCATCAGCACACCCTGCCCAGTCGGCATCAGAAAAACCAGTAATTTCGGCTGTAGTATCAGTGGAAAACCAAACCCCATACCCCAAGGTCCCATTAACATACTTGATGATGCGTTTTACCGCAAGAAGGTGAGACTCTTTAGGACTGGCTTGGTAACGAGCACAAACACCGACACTGAAGGAAATATCAGGACGACTGGCTGTGAGATACAAAGACTCCCTATCATACTCCTATAAAGGGTAGGATCAACATCAATACCAGAGGAATCTTTGGAAAGGTGAAGACTGGTGCTCATGGGAGTGCGTGCATGTTTGGCAGACTCAAGACCAAACTTTGACACAAGATTTTTAGCATACTTAGACTGAGAAACAAATATGCCCGAAGGAGACTGTTTAATTTGGAGACCCAAAAAATAAGACAACTCTCCCATCATGCTCATCTCAAACTCATGTGTCATGCAATCCGAAAAGTATTTCACAAGATGCTCAGCAGTAGATCCAAACACAATATCATCAACATATATCTGAGCAACAAGAATATGAGACTTGGTATGTTTCACAAATAAAGTCTTATCCACACTACCCCTTTGAAAATCATTATCAAGAAGAAAGGTAGTAAGCCTATCATACCAAGCCCGAGGGGCTTGTTTCAACCCATACAAAGCCTTGTCTAACTTGTAGACATGATTAGGACATTTAGGGTCCTCAAACCCTTTTGGTTGCTCAACATATGCCTCTTCTTTTAAGTACCCATTCAGAAAAGCACTTTTCACATCCATTTGAAACAATTTAAAGCCAAGAAAACATGCAACACCAAGCAAAATACGAATGGATTCGAGACGTGCAACTGGGGCAAACGTCTCATCATAGTCAATACCCTCTACTTGTGTGTAGCCTTGAGCAACCAACCTGGCTTTATTTCTCACAACAGTACCATTCTCATCAGATTTATTTTTAAAGATCCACTTGGTACCTATCACATTCATGTCTCTAGGTCTGGGAACAAGAGTCCAAACTTTGTTACGCTCAAATTGACCTAATTCTTCATGCATAGCATTGACCCAACTATCATCTAGCAAGGCCTCTTTAAAATTCTTAGGTTCAATTAAAGAAACATAACACATGTGTGATACCTCATCCCGAATCTGTCTTCGGGTTTTCATTCGATCCGAAACACTTCCAATTACCTGTTGAGCTGGATGATTCAGTTTCACCCTTGCTGATGGTTTAAGTTCAGGACTTGCGGTGATGGAAGCAACAGGAGTGATGTCCCTTTGAGCACTCTTGGGACTTGAACTTACCTGTGAGGATGGTGCTGTAACATTTTCTTGTGATTGAACCTCAGCTTCTCCTTGATTTGGTGGTTCAGTATCCAAGATTGGGGACTCACCATTGTCATCCTCATTTGCCGGAGTAGGAGAACCTGTGTCATCTATAACCACATTGATAGATTCCATTAATGATGAAGTTCGCAGGTTATAGACTCGAAAAGCCCTACTGTTGGTTGAATACCCTAGAAAATACCTTCATCACTTCGGGAGTCAAATTTGCCCAAGGGCTCTCTATCTTTGAAGATGTAACACTTACTCCCAAAAGTTTTGAAGTATTTTACATTAGGTTTCAAACCCTTCCACAATTCATAAGGAGTTTGTAAAGTGCCGGGCCTTAAATACACACGATTTATGACATAAACAGCAGTATTTAGGGCTTCGGCCCAAAACTTTGGAGGAAGACTCTTACTAAGGAGCATGACCCTAGCCATTTCTTGAACAACTCTGTTCTTCCTCTCAACCACTCCATTTTGTTGTGGAGTAATAGGTGCAGAAAACTCATGCTTAATACCATGCATATCACAAAAATCCGAAAACGAACTATTTTCAAATTCACGACCATGATCAGTTCGGATTCTTATGATACGCCCAATAGAAACACCCTGTTCATTTTGGATTTTAAGGACTAAAGCCTGGAAAGCATTAAACGTATCAGATTTTTCCCTTAAAAAATTTACCCATGAGAATCGAGTAAAATCATCAACAGTTAAAAAAATGTATCTTTTACCTCCAATGCTTTCAGTGCGAGTAGGGCCCATTAAATCCATGTGAACCAATTCAAGAGGACGTTTGGTTGTAAAGCTGTTCACCTTTTTATGAGGGGCACGGGTTTGCTTGCCAAGCTGACATGGTCCACACACATGGCTCAAATTCTTACCTAGTTTAGGTACTCCTCTCACAAGTTCTTTGTTGGCTATCTTAGTTAGGTCTCTGAAATTCATGTGACCTAATCTTTGATGCCACAGATCAATGTTACTAATGATGGCAGAATGACAAGTGAGATCATTAGTAGTAAGAATCCCATAGCAGTTATCAGATGTGCGAACCCCATGTAAAACAGTATTTCCCTTTTTATCCAAAATTTCACATTTATCTTTTGAAAACAATACTTCATGATGGGAATCACACATTTGACTAATGCTCAAAAGATTAGCTTTAAGGCCATCAACAAGTAAGGCATTATCTAGCTTGGGAAGACCAGCAACACTTATAGAGCCCTTACCAATGACTCTAGAAGTGCCGCCATCTCCAAAGGTAACAATTCCTCCTTCATATTTTTCAAGAGAGGTGAAGTAGGATTTGTTACCGGACATATGACGAGAGCACCCACTATCAAGATACCACATGTGTGAGTCACGTGCTTTTAGAGCAGTGTGAGCAACAAAAAAGTCAAATCATCTTTTCTAACCCAAATCTTTTTAGTCTTGGTGTTCTGCCTAGACATGTAAGGTTGTCTCCTAACCCAAAAAGTATTAGAATTTCTACCCTTTTGAGACACCTTACCAAACAGTTCAAAACAGTAAGGACGAATGTGGCCATACCTACCACAGTGATGACAAATAAAAACAGGTTTTACCTCCTTTTGTTGATCTTACCTGCTTTTGCTTGATGAAGAAAATCATCCTGGTCTACCTTCAATTTGCCCTTTGCTTGAGTCTTCAAGTTATGTGAGGTAGAGGCCTGTCCTTTTGAGCTGTCGCACCATAGCCTAGCCCTCTTTTGTCAGAACCCATTTGTTGAGACCCGAGAATGTCTTCTAGAGATCTGGAACCTTTGTTCCACATGGCAATTGTTGCTCGAGCAATACGGAGTTCTTCATCTTTCTGTTGACTTTCTCTTCCAATGCAGCTTGTGACAGCTCAAGACTTTCAAGCTTTTCTTCATATGTGGAATACACCTTCAGAAGTTCATTCCTTTCAGTTTCACAGGATAGAAGTTTTCCACATAAGTCTTGCCTGTCACTTGAGATCTTGATGACATTCTGTTTTGCTGTCAAGAGTTCTCCTTTGAGCCGGACATTCTCACTCTCGCATGTTTTGAGCTTGAGAGAGAGTTTGTCGTTGGTTTTAGACAAATTCAGAGATTCCTCGTACAGCTTCTCGTAAGCTTGTTGTAGTTCATCGCCATTGATCTCATCAAGTCTTCAGATATTTCATCATCCTCTCTTTGCTCCTCATTCTTCTTGACCTCGTCCACTCTAGCAACCAAGACAGATAAGTTGCTGGATGGAGGTGGAGGTGAATCTCCTCTTTCATGGAATTGGCTCAGAATTTCCCATGCATCTTTAGCCTTTGTGCAGTGAACGACCCGTTGCTGTTCTTCATTAGAAATTGCTCCACGAATAATGATTAGGGCTCTCTGATTGCCCGGATTATCTGCACTTCTGTATCTTCTTCAATGGTTTGCCAACCTTCTGGTTCAAAGGCTCTCAGAAAAGCCCTCATTCTGATTTTCCAATACAGGTAGTTGGTCCCATCAAAGGTGGGAGCATGATGCAAGTTCTGACCACGGGCTGATTCCGAAGGCTTTGGAAGAGGTTGAGAAACCGTGGCCCAAAATGCCATGAAAGCACTATCCCCATCTTCACCAGATTCAGGTTCTTCGGGTTCTTGCTCCGACCCGCTTTCATCATCCCAAGTTACGGTGTAGACTTTCTTCCGATTCTTCTTCGTAGGGCATTCAAGGGACATATGGCCAAACCCTTGACATTCATAACACTTGACCCCTGGCCCCCTAACAATTCTTTTCAGTAGTTTGAGCAAATTTTGGTGGAAAAGCTTTAGGTTTGTCATTACTCTTATCTTTTGAAATAGGGGCTCTGAAATTAGGCTTCTTTTTCAAAAATTTTTAAACTGTTTTGTAAGCATAGCCGTCATCTCAGACTCTAAATCAAATTCAGTCTCCGGAGGTTTTGCAGTCTCATGAGCACTCGTGAAAGCCATACTTTCTTTTTGCTTTTTCTTGAAATTTGGTGGGCTTCATAAGTCTGCAAATTTCCAACCAATTGATCGAGCTTGAGGGTATCAACATTCTGAGCCTCCTCAATGGCTGTCACCTTTGATTGGAACCTCTCGGGAAGGGACCTCAAAATTTTTCCAACAACTTTTGCTTCCGGGATTTTTTCACCGAGAGTGAAACAGGAATTCACGATATCACTGAGTTTTGCATAGAAATCATCAAACGTCTCATCGTCCGCATAAAAAGGGTTTCAAAGGCGGAGTGAGACGTTGAAGTTTTGACCTTTTGACAGAGGTAGTACCTTCGTGAATTGTTTCAAGAATATCCCACGCCTCTTTTGCTATTTCACACGTGCAAATTCGACGGAATTCTTCAGGTGTGACAGAGCAGAAGAGGGAGTTGAGAGCCTTGCTGTTCCAACTCGAGTTCTGGTAATCAGTTGTGTCCCATTTATCAAGGGGTTTAGGAATATCAATGCCATTAAGGTGACAATAGGTTCACTCCACCCAAAGATTACACAGTGCCAAACTTTCTCATCGATGGATTTTAAAAATGCTCTCATACGAGCTTTCCAATAAGAATAGTTTGTACCGTCAAGTAAAGGGGGTCTATGAGTCGAGTTACCTTCACGAATAGAATCCATAACTAGTCACACAAAATCACACTCCTATAGTTTTGAAAAAACAAAGAGTGACCCGCTCTGATACCAATTGAAAATCCTATGTGATTCGTGATTAGATAAGATTAAAAATTCCAAATCCCAAAAATTCCAAAACACAACTAAAATCATCAAGCACTTACGAGAGTGATTTTAGTTTGTTTGTTTTTAGGAATAAATAAAATAAATCGACACAAACGATTTTTTACGTGGAAAAACCACAATTGAAGAACCTTCAATTGTAATCAAAAACCACGGGCGAACCGCCACTAATCAATCCACTACTGAAGACTAAGGTTACAAAGAACCATACAAATTACCCAACCCAGTCAATTTGTCTCTGAATCTTCTGTAACTCTTTCACCACGCCTTCGTCACGGAACTGATTCTGAAGTTGATTCCACACCACAACTTCACTTGTCGAATTAACGACTACGTAAAGAATCAAACGCCTTTTGAAACTTTACGTAATCTTCGGATTCCACCGAAGAGAACACTCTTGAATATGTAGTATCAAACTCTTTGATGTATGAATCTCAACTCATGAGTTTAGAACTCTCTCAAGAACATCAAAGAAAACTCATCAAACTCTCAGAAGAACACTTCAAAAAACTCTAGAATTCTTGAATCAGATCTAGAAAAAGTTTTGGTTTGAGATGAAAACCATCTACTTATAGAAAATCAAAAGGAGTCCCAGATCTGAAAGAAACCAACTACTTGAATCCAATCCGGAATCTGAAACTCGCGATCCGCTCGAGCGCTCCACTTCCGCTCGAGCGGCCTGAACAAAAGATGTGTGTGATTAAGCTGAGGTACGCTCGAGCGCTTCCTATTCCGCTCGAGCGTGAAATCACAATCTTCAGTACTTCTGCAGACCTGTCAATATACTGAGTTCCTCCAATCTCCGCTCGAGCGCACATGGCCCCGCTCGAGCGGGCAGTACAAAAATACAAAAATTACATTTTGATCAGGCACAAAGTTTTGTCATCGGATTTGACAATAAGGGTCCTAACAATTATTTATTAAAAAATAACGACCTTTTACTATTAGCGAATGTCCTGATTTTTTAGAAATGATTCACGAAGTTTTTGCACCGCAATATCAAGGTTTTTCAAGAAATACAACTAGAAACAAAAAAAAAATTTAAAAAATTAGAATATTAAAAGTGAATTATTTAACATTTTCAAAAATTTGAATGGAAGAGTTTGGTTAACATCTGATCTGTGGTCAAATAATGGTGTAAAATATCAATATGTTACTGTACATTTTATTGATGATGATTGAAAATTAAATAAAATAATCATTTCATTTAAATTAGTTGGACTTCCACACACTGATCATTCACTTGGGGTAGAAATAAGAAATGTTTATATGAGTATGTTTTGCAAAATAAAATATTTACCATTAGTTTTAGATAATGCAACATATTACAATCAGATTTTAACCCATTTGAAATCAACTTAACAATTACTTGTTGATGATGATATATTTTATGTTTGTTGTTGTACTCATATTTTAAACTTGATTGCTAAAGAAAATATGCATGTATATGAGACTTCTGTATTGATAATACAAAACTGCGTTGTTACTATTATATCTTCTGCTAATTGAAATTTCAAAATATAGGAATATTTGTTAACGAGAAGGCATGCCATTTAAAAAATTAATTTTAAATATAGACAGGGCAGATGGAATTCAGCGTATATATATGTTAAGAGACTTGTAAACAAAGAAAAACAATAGATATATTTTTTGCAACAATATCAATAAGAGAAGTACTGATTCACACAGAACTTAATTAGTACCAAGTAGCCTCATATAGAGATTTTCTAAAAAAATTTAATACTGAAATAAAATTATTTTCTTATATATATATAGATATATATATATATATATTCTTACTTCACTATTTGTTTTACATATATTAGCAGAAATAATAAAATGTTCACAAATTATATGGGTAATGCATATTATATAACCATTATTACTGCAATGAAAGAAAATTTTGATAAATATTTTGATCCATTGTCTCATTTTTTATGTTTAGCCATCGTAATTAATTTTAGGTGTATAGAAATTAGTTTACAAAAATTTTTAGATCATATTTTTGCTGATAAAAAATAATTTGTCCATATTATGAAAATATGCACAAAATTATTTGAAGAATATAAGGAAACTGTATTTGCAAATACACATATATACACTACACCAGTCTCATCTCGAGATGGAAGATTAAATGTTTTCTTAGTAATAAAAAGTAAAAGAATATCTCAACATATAAGTATAACTAGTTCTAAATTACAATATTATTTGAATAACCCACCAGTGGATGATAATGATGATTTTGATATTTTGGATTGTTGAAAACAAAATCAACCTATGTGGCATATGCTTTCACAAAAGGCCCATGATATACTAATCGTTCATATTTTTACAATGGCTTCTGAAATAGTTTTTAGTGTAGATGGAAGAGTGTTGAGCAATTACCGCAATAGACTTTCACATCAAATAATTGAGGCACTGATGATATCGAAAGATCATATGCATGCGCTTACGAAAATAAAAAATTATAGTGAAATGAGAGTTTCCAAAGCGATTTGGATGATATATTTTCAGGCAACGGAAGTGAATTGTCTACCTCCTCCGATGATTAATCAACAATTTTTTTTTTCACTATTTCATTCCGTAATGTAGCTATTAGATTATTAAGATAGAGTATAATACAAATGATTAGTAAACAAGTAGGTGTCAATCTAGTTAAGATGTACTATGGTGATGTAATTTTTCTACCATCATCAATAATCTATATCTATTTTATTTAATGATATAAATTTTTATAATATTTTATTTCGTTTTGAAATAAAAAATTATTCATTAAATAAATATTATTTTATTTAATTTAATGATTGTAATATTTTGTTTCATTTTAATATATATAAAATTATTTATTTCAAAAGAAGAAATTTAGATAATTTTATACTTTTTTTAATCGTAACTAAAAATATATAAGTCATATATAATTAAATATCTATATAATAAGGCAAGAGGGATTTTGAAAATGCCTTAAAATGTATGTGAGATACATTTTGATCCAACGGTTGAGATGATTCCTATATACCATCTAACGGTTGAGATCACTTCTATTCCCGCCCAAACACTCTCTGCTCTCTTTCTCTCTCCCACGTCTGGCCAAACACCTTCTCTTCAACTCCCTCTCTACACGTTATCTCTCACATTCTCTCTTCAGCTCCCTCTATGATCTCTCTCTCATGTTCGAAATTCTTTCTTTTCTGAAACTGGCTAACAAAGGTAGCAGATCAGAGAAACATCTTCCAACAATTTGATTCAAACAGAGACGATGGTCTCAACAGGGCTCACCACCACCACCGCCACTGCTGACACCCACTCTCTCTCGGCTCCCACCCTCCCAACATCAGAGGTATTTTACATTTATTCAGTTCTTTGAGGCTTCGGTTTTAGGGCTAATTTTTGTACCAATCAGAGTTGATGGCTTCGGTTTTAGGGCTAATTTTTGTATCAATCAGAGTTGAGGCTTCGGTTTTAGGCTTCGATTTCGGTTTTAGAGATTACAACAGAGCTGGAATCTAGGGTTCGCTGACTTCTTTTTATTTTTTTTCAAGTACATTAGTTAGATATGAGAAAAGTGCTGATATGTTGGCTTATACTGCCATGACCACAACATGTTTGATAGTTTGCCTATGAGAGACTTCTAAGTTGCTTCTTCTCAGTTGTCAAAATAGAAAGCCTCTATGAAGGGAAGAAACTTCTATGGAAAAAAAAAAAAAAATTCACCACCAAACAAATACTATCAAACACATTCACGATTTCTCCATCATCACAATTCCTCTACAACATAAATAAATCATTTTAGATCTAAAGTGGTAGCTTAGTATATAAAAACACATTTAGCAACGTCGAATTTCAATTTGGAGTCAGTTTTAATGGAAACTTCCTTAGTGGCAGGCTGATAAGAGGGTGGAATGAGGGGAGAACCAAAGTGGTGCTGCTGAGCAAGGGTAGGCCATTGCTAGAGCTGTTTCGATGCGATGACATAGTCACACAAGAAGGCGACTGGTTGTTCTTTCAGCCCCAAATTGAGATGTTGGAGCACAAGATTTCACTGCCTGTTGGCTCCTGCAATTTGGCTCTCCCACTCTGGGGAAAAAGTATGCTTCCTAATTATACTCTCTTACTCCCTCCTAACCCACATGATTTCTTGCTCTATTATCATTCAAACTCATAGCCTAAGCTATCTCCTTGAAGAATTTGTAACAATTTAATTGACGATTCGTTTAATTGTTTGAAGTTAATTTTTTTTTTTTAGATAAAGAAACATTAAAACAGAGTTTAACAGAGTTAATTATCATAAAATTTTAGGATGTTTTTGGAGTGAATTAACAAACAGACATGATTTCTTACTCTATTACCATTCAAACTCATAGCATAAGCTATCTCCTTGAAGAGTTTGTAACAATTTAATTGATCAATGGTTTAATTCTTTAAAGTTAATTTTTCTTTTAGATAGAGAAACATTAAATCAGAGTTAATTATATAAAATTGTAGGTTACTTTTTGAGTGAATTAACAAATAGAAAAGATGCAAAAATTTAATTGACCATTCTTTAATGTTAAATTTTCTTTTAGATAGAGAAACATTAAAACAGAGTTAATTGTATAAAATTGTAAGCCATTTTTGTTGTTTTTAAGATGATCTGTTGTTTTTTCTTTCCTAAGATTTAATAGAGATAGAATAGGAGAAAGAAAAAGAAATTCTGGAATTTTGTTACCTAAACAGGAGAGTTTGGAAGTGGTTAACAACCTAGAATACAAATTTCAAACAAATTATGAACAAGAACCTAGAATACATAACACTGCTGGAGACAAAAGACAAATTAGTATCTTCCATAAATTGAGATTTAAGATTGATTACATATAAGAGACTTTCTTTTCGCATCTAAGAGGTGAAAACATCATGAAGCATGTGAATGAAAACAACTACTTCACAGCACACAATTTGGTGTCAAACCAATCAAATGAACCCCAACACATACTACACCACAACACATACTTTGGTGTGTACACTAAGTCTTCAGTACAGAACTTTTTAATGTTTGTTGTATGAGAACAATGCTACTGAAAGAATGTTTGTTGTACAGTACTTTGGTGTGTACAGAACTTTGTTGTACAGAACTTTGGTGTGTACACTAAGTCTTCCATTCGTATTTATGATTTGCTATTTAATGTCTTCAGTACAGAACAATGCTGCTGAAAGAATGCTTTGCTATTTATGGTTTATTTATTTAATGTTTGTCTTCACTGTTTTTATGGAACTTAGTAATTTTTCTTTTAGGCAATGGCTTTGTAACCATTGCCTTTCTTTTTATCACATTCAGGGTCCTACAAACTGCTTATTTAATCCAATTTCTGAAGGTTCTGCTAGTCCAACAACCCCTACCCTTTCAGCTGCTGCTGTTCTTCCATCATTGCAATGCATTTTGCAGCAAAACAATATGCAAAGGGTATGCATCTAATCACATTGAGGGTCCTACAAATTAAGGGTTTTGAAGGGTTTAGTCACATTTAGTTTTTTTATTTCCCTCTTTTATTGCATGTTGATATGCTTTGTTCAATTTTACGAATTTTAATAATGGGTTAAAGTTAATTCCATCTTTGTTCAATTAAGAGGTTTTTTTTTTTTTTTTTTTGGGGCAGTAGAAACTGATAAAAGAAAAAAAAAATTAATTATTATTTTGGTTCCTCTGCATTTGAATTTAGTATTTTTTTTTTTTTGGTGGTCAATTGATCTTACATAGATCAAGATAATTACATTAAATTAGATAATCATATAAACTCCAACAAAGCTAATACCAACAATCATTACAAGGAAGATTAAACTGGACAATGAAAGTCCAAATTAGACCGTAATAGGAAATAAATGAACAACTAAATAAAGACCCTCAAATAATAGGGAGTAAATAATCAATCTTTGCCAATGACAAGAATTGACCCTCTAATCTCTCAGTTGAGATTGTACAAGGTGGCCAACTGACTTGATTGAATTTGAGCCCCTATTGTTCATCTTAACCTCTAGAATGAGCATGTTTCATGCTATGTGGATGAGGGTATTATGATTAATGACCATTTTCTTGAGGCAATAACACAGTTTTTCTTATTTGTGATGATTAAGAAATTTTCACAAGTTGTGATAAGAAATGATATGTTTTTCAATCTGTTTGGTTTAAGGGAAATAGGTATTGAATCGCTAATATGGATTACAAGCTTGGAATATCATTCATCGTTATTATTATTTTTTTCTCTCTGATACATTTACCTGTGGCAAATTTACCTCTGAGCTATAATATTATTGATCTGGTTGGTTAATTCAATTCTTTCTTTAAATATAACAGGTATTGTAGGTATGAAAGTGCTAAACCCTTATGGCCCATGTCCAGTGGCCAGCCATCCAAGATTCCTAAATGCAATTACTGTGGTGGCCCTCGAGGGTTTGAATTCAGGGTATGAAATAATGTTCCTTCAATTTTTTATTTTTGTGTCATTGCTGCAGTCTTTCAATTTAATCTGTCGCACCATGTATGTGCCTATTTATCTGAAATCTGATCTTCCATTGAAACCTTTGGTTTATGTTTGGATTTGGTCATTCCAGATTTTGCCACAATTGCTTTATTACTTTGGTGTGAAAAATGGTGTGGATTCTCTTGATTGGGCAACTATTGTTGTCTATACATGTGAAATGTTATATACATGTATAATCATTATCCTTCAAAAATTCTGAAATGGGTTTCATTTTAAAAAATTATTGATTGATCGTTTTTCCAACTTAAAAACAATGTTATAAAGGAAATTGGAAAAAGCAAAAATAGGCAAAAATGATCTCTCTTTATAAGACCTATGTTATCCTTCCTCTCAAGTGGTGTCTACACCTGCATTTTAGTTGATGGGAAATAGGTATTGAATCGCTAATATGGATTACAAGCTTCCTTAATTTCCTAATAATCATGCAAATTTTGTTTAGGCACGTAATGGCACCTAAATTGTTATCTTGCTCTAAGCACACTAAACATCAGTGGACTAGCTTTAAAGTGTTCCATCGATGGTATAAAATATGTAGATCTGTACATAAATATTTCTGTGCATCAGCATCACTATGTGTGTGCTGTATGCCACATAAAATTTGTTTGCGTCACGTATATATCTACCTTTGCATGTCTATAGTTTATGTTTCAGGTGTGTAAGGTGTTGGACTTGGAACATTTCTAATTTAATAACTGGCCAATTCACATCTTGGAATATCATTCATCGTTATTATTATTTTTTTCTCTCTGATACATTTACCTGTGGCAAATTTACCTCTGAGCTATAATATTATTGATCTGAGCTATAAGAAAATGATATCTTTTTCAATCTGTGGCAATAATAATCATTGGGTTGTTTTATTTATTCATTGGGTTATTTATTCATTGGGTTCCATTGGGTTGTTTTATCATGAAACCATCTTCAATTCTTCAAAATTCATAGAGGTTTGTTCTTCAACATCACTTGCTCTCAACTATTTGTTTCACTGGAACACAAATTTCAAAGGTTGAATTTTTTTTGGGTTTTCAATTTCCTATGTTTAGGTGAGGTTGAATCTTTATATATCTTAAACTGAAGTTATACATACCCTTTTTGAATTTTAATTTTAAAGTTTCTGTTCTCAGTTTTTCAATTTTGATATTCTCAAATGGTTTTTATTATTATTATTATTATTATTATTATTATTATTATTATTTTGTATTCTATGTTCAGATAAGTTTGATTCTTGATTTCATTTCAGGTAATTTTAATGAGTGCAGTTTTGAATGCCAATCACATTTGATTTCAAAAGCTGTTAAAGCAGTTCTGTGTTTGCGTGTTTCTCTATGCTTCTAACTTTTTCTTTTTATTTGGAGCTTTGATATGCTCTTTCCTTTTCTTGCATTATTAATTTTCTGAATCTGTTAGGTTCCATTGTATTCAAAGTTAGATTTTTTTGTAATGGAAAAGTATTTGTAGAGACTGAGATTTGCAGTAAGAAATTGCAAGTTTTCATTGTTTCGATGAATAGATTGAACGGGGAGATCCCATTGAGCATATCAAATTGCAATGCCCTTAAATTCTTGGATTTGGGGTTTAACAGTCTGAATGGGAGTATTCCAATTGAGGTTGTGGGTTTGAAGAGGCTTTTGGTTTTTCGATTGGGGAATAATTCGGTTGATGGAACTATTCCAACAGGGTTTTGGTTTTTTATTTATTTTTATTATTTTTTTATGATTAATTGATGGAATGCTTTCAATATATTTCAAGGAGGAATTTAAGGATGAGGAGATGGTTGATGTGAAGTCATTACACATCCGAAACTTTCTCTGAAGTTGAGTTTGTTGATTATAAATGTTAGGATACTCATATCCAGCAATTGTTTGAAAAAAAGAGATTACAACTGTTCAGGTATTTGTTAAAATAAAGGGAAATACTGGATTAATGTTTTGGTCATTTGTATATGTCTGGTCTAACTTATCTTTAGCTCCTTGAATATTGATTGGTTGGCGATCTCCAATCACAGTGAGATTTGTAATTGCAGTTAAAGTGCTGCCTCTTTTGTTTTCAATGGCCAACTTTTGTTTTAAGCTTCTGCTATATTACATAAGGATTTTGAAGTTGTCTTCTTTAATTGAAATTCATTGATTACCTAGGGACCTGTCTTAAAAAGAGATGTAATCCTAGATTTAATAGTAAACCACTTGATTATCTTTTCGTCTATTGTTATTGGTCGGTTTCCAAACAAAAGAAATTTAAAAACTATGCCAATATACTTGTTGGCTTTTTGGCTTTTCGAAGGGTATTTTTGTAAATGCGAGCGTGCCAGCAAGAATCAATCAGTCCTTACAGAAATTATAATTGCCAACCAATTATCAGACGATTGTGTTTTAGTTCTTTCAGCCTCAATGAAGAGGACTTTTACTAGTGGCTTGACTTAGGAGAAATTAAGAGAAATAACAGTTAATATGAAGAACAATCGAAGTTTTTCATTAACATGAACACTTACAATGGTCCAAACTCGGCCTCGAAAAGGTTTACAGCAACAGTCTACTTGGATCTACTTGAAACTACTCCTATGAATCGAAGTGCAGTGCAGGCATTTAAAGTGCAGGAAATTAAAGTACAGGAAATGTAAAACTGGAAAAGAAAATATGAAGTAAAGACTGGTTTGTATGATCTGAGTCTGGGGGTTTTTTTCTGGGGACCTCCTTGCTATTTATACTCCTCAAGGATGACCATCGAACTGCACTTCAAACTGTCGAACCGCTCCTCCATGATTGCTGATCATGCTGCCTTAGAAGTAGTTCCACTACGCCTTTTCTTGCAGTTGAACTTCCCTCTTGTATTTGAATTTGAATATGAGCAACCGTTGAAGCCACGTCATCTTGTATCTCTTTATTGATCCTGTGCTATTCAGATCACGTTAGAACCAATCTTCACTACCACGTGTACGATCAAGATCGAAGACTTGAGTAGTCTCCCCATACTATCCTTGCTTTGCCACGTGTCGAACTATAATTGGCTTTTACAAAATATGTAGCCAACATTACCCCCCGCACTAATATACCCAATACTTGGTGATATTAGTGGATCGCAGCCTTTCCCGCGCTTTTGGAATGTGCATAGGGTCTATCTTCTGGAAACACAACCGTCATCTCTTTGATGGTCATTTGCATTAACTCTTTTTCAATTTGTTGAACGTCCCAATACCTTAGCATTTGAACAGACTATGGCTAAATCAATTTCCCTTTCCATTGATCAAGCATCCGAAGAGCCGTTGAGTAATGTTGTTTCCCCTCGAAAGAACCTCCACGCATTCATTAGCCACTTTTACCCGCCTTTCTATATTCAGGTCATGGAAGCCTTTGCAAATTACCAACCTTTGGACTACAAACACATTGTCCTTAATCCTTCGATTCAACAAGTTGCAGACACAAATACAAGAAGTTCTTTCTCTAACTCCCCCTTGTACTTCGAACGAACTGCTCTCAAACCTTTGATTTGGCAAGTTGCAAATATGGATTTAGGAAACTCTTCTTCACAAAATTCTGCATGGGATGAAGATATAACTTTTTCGTCTTCTGGGGGTTCTGGCTGGATAAGCTGGTCAACATCTGAGCCCTGGGATTTGAGGGAACGAATCAACCATCATTTTGTTGAGTTCACTGACCCTTTAGAATTTCCTTCTTACGCTCGAAGTTCAGTGGTCTACCCCTACGTGCCCATTGACCATCGACGTAGTTTGGAGGAGAATCTGCTTGTAGTATGGTACACATCTTCCATGCCTACAAAGATAATGCATGCTACCCGGCACCTAGAAGAAGCACAAGGGTATAATCCATCGTTCTTAGCCAACAAGGCGAAGATTTGTTCTTCTGACTGGCTTGATTATATTAATGCATTTGTTCCTTCCACCCCCATGCCATCTCCCATAATAGAAGCATCCACACCTTCTTCTCCATCTTCTGAAGCAGAAGAATCTATACCTTCTCCTCCACCAACTCTTTGCTGGACGGAAAAACTGAGGCTTGCACTCCCCATAAATGAAGTTTTTTCACCTTACAAACCTCCATCATTTCCTACTCCAGTTGAGCGAAAACAAGCTCAACTTCTGCTTGCAGCTTTCTCTCACTTGCCTTTCAATGTTCTTGAGGACGCAGTCCCTCTCAAGAACTTTCAATGGGCTTGTGATATTCTGACTAGGAGCCATGTCCTTAATCCCCTTGCCCAAGCAGAACTTCACATGTTCCTGGACCAACTTCCATTGCTCCTTTACTGGCATCGAAATTCTAAGGCTACTACGCAATCCTTAGACCAACTTTCGTCTCTTCAAATTCATGCCCAGTACGAAGCAGAGAACTTTATCGAAGAATTCGATGATTTCAAGAATAAAGATTCTACGTATTGGGATGATTTGGTCATAGACGAAATGGAACAAAAATTGAGAGAGGAAGCCTTCGAAATAAAGGCTAAAGAGCTCTACTACGAAGTGAGAGCACATCAACTCATGCAGCCAACGTTAGAAGAAATAGAGGATATAATAAAGAAAGAACAAAATTTCATTGATCACTGTTGGACCAAATTTCATGATCTTGTTATTTACTCTATTCCTTATTTTTATGAGCTTGAGTTTATACCCAGATAGGGTTACTTGATGTAATTGCCTTGGCTTAAATACAAACAAAGTTTTCCTGTATTTGACATTGTTTAACTCTGTTTTCCTTTTGTTTTTAAAAGCCAATTCAGAGCTTCGAATTGAACAATCTCACCCTTCGAATCTGGACTCAATTGTTTTTAATGAAACACTAAAAAGGACCAGCATGTCTTTTTCCAATTTATGGAGGAAAGTTGACAATTCTGGCTGATATTATCTGGAATTAGTGTTTTGAATTTAACAACTTTACTCTCCAAAAACTAAATACAACCAATACATGGTCATGGTTGATATAGCCAGTCAATTTTAAATTGACCACTTTGACTTCGAAGAGCAGTTCATGCTGTTTTAGTTTAAAAGACAATCTCCTTCTTATAAAAACCAATGATTGGTTTTGATGTTTCGAATAGCAATTCTCCTTAAAGAATCCTAAGTTTTGCTTCGAAGGCCATTATTTTCATTAATACCCTCAAACAGGTCTTCAAACCCTTTGAAGTAGACCAATACTCGAGCATTCTAGTATCTTTAAGTATGTAGTATGCTTCGAAGCCGGCTTCTATATTTCTAAGCCGTTGTTGTTTGATTTTTGGCACCAAAATTTGGCTTCGAAGCCAAATACCCTACTTCGATGCTAGTCTCAGCATCTGGGTTGTGTTTTTCCCTCCAAAAGTATCAATATTGAAAGAAACTCTTCGTATTCGTACTTTTAGTACTTAATGACTTATGCAATGTATTTTTTTCAAACACAAAAGCTTTTAAAACCCTCTTGCTTCGTGTTCTGAAATCACTTGCTCTTTTAACACACAAACCCTTCTTTTTACTGATCTTCTGTTAACCTATTTCTCCTTACTGCTTGCTACCAATGGATTCCTCCTCACTAAAAGTGCCTGCTGGCGACCGTATTAGCCCTACCATGGCTTTGAAACGATGTATTGATGAAGAAATCACCAAGCTAACAACTGGTGAACCAAGCGCCATAAATGGACGTCTCTTTGTTCCTCGTCATAGCAGTCAACAAGAGTACGTTCTAGGTCCCATCTTTCGGGAAGCTCCTGACCAACTCCCAGCTTTATACCCTCGTTTGGAGGACCACTTTCTTCTCTACGAAGGAGAGCTCGACTGGAGCAATTGGAGATTGACCCGGCCTCATCGCTGCTGGCCGACATTGAGAACTAAATGGGAGGAATGGTATGACAGGGTTGTACCAGCAAGAGAAGATGACTTACAAGAGCTCTATATCCTCGACGCCCTTCGTCTCTCCAGGTTCATCATCCCTGAAGATCCCTTCTTAATTCCAGCTGCTTTATGTTTTTGGAATGTGGCTTTTAATTTCTTCCAATTTCGATGTGGCATGATGGCTCCCACCATTCTCGATATTTGCCATCTTTTAGGGCTTTCCCCTCATGGCTCTCCTTTTACTCCCAACTACCCGGACCTTCCTGTCAAATTTTCCCTCCCAGCCTTAACCTCTTCTTATAGTGACTTTGTAAAGGCTGAAAATAAAAAGAAAGGCCCTATGAAAGACAGAGAATTCTTTTCCTTCATTTTGTACTGGTTATGCAAATTTCTTTTTTGCACATCATCTCAGAGGATTATGCCTGAGTTTGCTCCCCTCGCAAAGGCACTTGTCTTGAAAAAGCATATAGCTCTTGCTCCTTACCTGTTAGGCCATATATACAGAGCTTGCTCCCAATTTTGTGAAAGACCACTTGATGTTAACCAAGGAGGTCCCTTCTGGGTGCTCCAGCTCTGGCTCTTCGCCTATTTTACTGATCTGCATTCTAAATGCCTCAGATTTCTTGTCCAGGACCCTAGCACTTATGGGGAGAAGTATGCTAGGATTGTCCTTTACCCTGCTTCTTTTGCTCATTACTTTACTTTCTTTTACCAACTTCCTATTTCTCCGTCTGCCTCATTCTTTTGTCCGTTCGAAGCCAATAGAGGACCATCCTGGCTGCAGACTTTTCTGGCCAATAAAGAATGCTCCACCTCACCTCACAAAGATATGTGGGCCTCTATACTGCTACCAAGGGAATTGTTCATTGGCACTTTGAACCCTCGAGCTTATAAGTGCATTTCTAAGGTGTATTGTCATTCCCAGTTTGCCAGACAATTTGGGCTCACTCAAGGGATACCTGTCCCACTTTGCAGTCTCTCGAATGTTCACCTAACTGCTAGAGATTTGAGAATATCCAAATCCAAGCTAGAGACGGCAATACTCAAACTGCTGAAGGAATTGAATGAGTTCCAATTTGTCCCCTTTCTTCCATCTGGCTTAGTTTTGAAAAGATTCCAGAACTGGTGGACAGCCAATATGGAAGTGCGCCTATCTGTGCACCCTCATGACTTGCTAATAAGGTTGGGAGTGCCTTCAAAGGCCAAGTCAGCAACAGTTGAGGACATCTCTTCTCTTCCTGAAACTGCCACAACTACTCATGCAGCTTCAACCCCTCCAGCTAGAGTTACTAGAGCTGCTTCGAAGAAGGGTAAGTATTTTCAGATTTCCCCTTTTCTTTCTTTTGAATCTCTTGTTCGTTTCCCTTATACTTGTGTTCTTTGGTGCAGGGTCTCCGCAAGAAGAATCCCCCAAGAGAGCTGAGACTTTAGCTCTTCTCAAGAAGAAACAACAAAAACAGAAAAGGAAGCTAGTCCTTCCTCCTGAGGAACCTGAATCTCTGGAAGAAGAAGAAGAGGTTGAGCAAGAGCAAGAAGTGCTCTTGCAGAGAACAAAGAGACAAAAAGTGGTTGTTTCCACTTCTGATACAATCGAACCTCCTTTCCTCGAGACAACCACTACAATAATGGGGAAAAAGCCTATCTGTGAAGAATCTGAACCCCAAATCGAAGAGAGGGGGATCGAAAAGGAGCCAGTAGCATCACTGCCAAGAAGAAAAAGAAAGAAAGTGACTGTTCCTGCCACTGACTTGGTTGAAGACCCTATTCATGAAGCAGCTGCCAAGGCAGTAGAGCAGGAACATTCCAAGGAAATAATTGTCTTTGAGAGGGCCGAGAAGAAACGGCAGCAACAACTTTTGAGAGATGAGACTGCTACTGCTGATGCACTTCAAAGGGAAGCTGTAAGAAGGCAACAGACTGCCGAGCATTATTCCCTTCGCAGCTCTCCCATCAGTGTTAATACCTCTGGAACAAGTAAGTTCTTTCACACTTCCGCTGCTTTCTCTTTGTCAACTTTTGATACTGAATTTTGACAGTCCTTTGTATTTCTTCCTCTTGCAGCAACAACTATTGCATCCATCTTTCCAGCGAGGGCTCCCTCGATTTCAGTTGAAGTTGACCAGATGCAACATGTGAAAACCATCCAAATCATGCTCCCACTCTCTAAGCCTATATTCGATATACCTTCTTTGAGTCCAAACATCTCTACATCTCTTTTTCTTGGCTTAGAGCCATATCTCCCCTTTTTGACTTTTGATCAGCCTCAGTCTACTTCTTCTTCCTTCACAGAAATTCCAACTGCTACTCCATCTCTGATGGCAGTTGATTCCCTTATAGAGGGTGCTGGTAATCTTCCAATTCATAGTTCATCACCTTTGCCTACTTCCAGCCCTTCTTCTCTTGATTCATTGGTGGCTAAGACCATAGAGGCTACCAAGGATGCTCCTCCATGGACTGGGATTTCACTACAATGTCATCAATATAACACTCTAGATACCCTCCAATAAGTTCATGAAAGATAGTGTTCATAGCCCTCTGATATGTAGCCCCAGCATTCTTCAGACCAAATGGCATTTTAACCCATTCGAAGGTGCCAATATTCCCAGGACATCTGAATGCTGTCTTGTGGATATCCTCCTCTACAATGTAGATTTGATTATAACCAGAGTGCCCATCCATCATTGATAAAATCTGATGTCCTGCTGAACTGTCTACCAGCAGATCCACTATAGGCATAGGGTACTCATCTTTGGGAGTTGCTAGATTTAAGTTTCTGAAATCGATGCATACCCTCATTTTGCCATTCTTCTTAACTACAGGCACAATATTAGATAGCCATTCAACATACCTGGCTGTCCTAATAAAGCTTGCCTTGAGTAGTCTAAGAATCTCTTCCTTGACCTTCTGAATTACTTCTGGACTCATTCTTCTTGGTTTCTGCTTGTATGGCTTGAAATTAGGCTTCATAGGGAGCCTATGTTCTACTAATGACCTATCCAATCCTGATAGTTCATTATAGGACCATGCAAAGCAATCTTTGTATTTCTTCAGAACAACCAACAACTGGTCTCTGTCTAGAATATTCAAGCAAGCACTTATATAGGTGGGCTGTTGTATAGAACCTTCCCCTAAATTTACTTCTTCTAAGGGGTCTTGTGTCTGAGAACTTATTAAAGCTTCTTCCTTGGTTTCTTTGACCTTCAAAGCAACCTTCTTGCTTTGTTCTGCTCCCAGGTTCTTTAGTTCAACATCTTTACCCTCCTCCTCATAGACAAAATCTGTCCATAAGGCATCCTCCTCCTATATCTCCTAGACTTTTGTTTCAATGTCCAATGCACAGTATTTCCCAAGGGTCAAAATTCTGACCTGCTGCTGCTCCTGTTTACAGCCAATTATCATGGCTTCTCTTTCTTGCTCCTGTACTTTCTGGACTATAGCTTTTACATCCAATGTTGAGAATTTAATTAGAGCCAAGGACTTGGCTTCTTGTTCTTCATCTCTTTGCCTACAACCAGGCATCATTGTCATCTTTAACGACAATCTCTTCATCAGCACTCTCTTGGACTAAGTGCTTCAGGTGTGTCACTTCCTCATCAGCCGTCACTTCGGCTGAGCCATCAGCTTTCCTCAGTATACTGAGTGGTGTCACTCCCTCAATATACAGCTTGGCCTCTGCGAAGTCTGCACAGGCTATGAAGGGTTGAGGATCTGCATCTATCTCCTCTGTCTCTCCATTGCCTAAGGCCATCATGATTTTCTGATGCAGAGAGGAAGGCACACATTTGTTAGTGTGGATCCAATCTCTCCCAAGTAGAGCATTGTATTTGGCATTACTGTCGATCACGAAGAATGCTGTCATACAGTCTCTGGTTCCCACACTCAAGTTAATAAGTAGAATCCCTTGAGCCATCTGTTTATCTCCAGCAAAGCCAGCAATGGTTGTGCTGGTTGGGATCAACCTGGGATTCTTTTTCCCTAGTTTCTTCAAAGAAGATTTCGGTAATAAGTTCACTGCTGCCCCATTGTCTATCAGGACTCGGTTCAGTTGTATCCCATCGAAGAAAGCCTTGATGTACAAAGGCTTGACATGTTGTGTCATGGAATTCGAGGGATATTCAAAAGGATATGAGAGGTTGATGCTCACCTCTTCCTCGCTCTCACATTCAGTTTCCATCGGGGTAGCCATTCCAGGACCATCATGTACCATACTCACTTGTGACTCTTCACTAGAGAAAGGAATAGGATCCATGTCTTGGTCACCTTGGTCCTCATCTCCAGCCTGGAACTCATGAGGCAGTATGTGTACCATATTGACTGATACTGGGAGAAATGAGCCAAATTGGATGGCTGGCTGTACCTTCTTCCCCTCTTGGCTACTTTGTTTGGTGTCTTCAGCAGCATCCTCCATGCTGCACTCTGGCACTTCATTGATAACTGATCCCTTCGAAGGATCTTTCTCAACTGGTTCTTCAGTCAGAAATGTTTGTTCAACCATGAAGGCTTCGAACATTTCTTCTTCTGCCATTTCCTTCTTTTGGCTCATGCCAATCTCTTCTTCTGTTTCGCTGTCACTTTCCATCAGAGCCTTCTCCAACCCTGCCAAACTAGACTTCTCTCTGGCCTTTAGTTCAGAATGAACCTGGGCCAACTGTTCTCTGCTACAAACCACTTTGCTTTGTAGAGTCGGTTTTGGAGTATGGTCTGACTTCGAAGTCTTCTTTCCTTCTATCTTAACCAGTGAAGAACTCTCTCCACTTTCTTTCAAATCTTGCTGGTACTGGGTGTACCTGCGCTGAATCTTTCTCCTTTGTGATCTGGAAATGACTGGAACCATATCTGGTTCCTTTGTCTTTGGATGTTTCAGCAATACCCAGTTGTTCGGAGCCACCAAAGGAGGCTTGACCATCCTGCCTGGGATTCCAACATCTCTCCTGGCAGGCACTTCCCTAGGTTTGTTTTGCATTACAAACCAGTCTGGAACTCCAGGTACCCAAGAGCTTACTGACTCAGATGTTGAATCGCCTTTTTCTACCTTCGAAGCCATCTTCGAAACTGGTTGTGGAGGTGAGTGCTTGAATCTGGTCTCATGTTTCGAGCCTGATTCTGGCCTTCGATGGAGGTGGCCACTTGTTGCTCTTTGTGAGGTTGGTCTAGGGGGCCAATCTCTGGCTTTAGTCCCATAACCTGAACTCCTCTCCAATCTTCTTTCAGAATGGCTGCTCTCCATTCTGTAGTAGTTAGGTGGCCTAGACTCATACAAGGGCCTCTTGCCTTTATCACGCATTCTGTCTACTGCAGGCTCAACCACTAATGGTCGCTGCCTATCACTAGCCGGATACGGCCTTTTGTTGTAAGCATTGGTTGATTTAGGACGTCTCTGAACATCCCTATAGTATTGCTTCCCATCAATTGGAAGCCCCTTCAACCATTTGTAGCTCAGTCTGCATCTGGGACACATCCTCTGCATTACAGCTGCTTCCAAGGAATCGTCATCCAGTGCTTCTTCATCAGAGCGTTCTTTCTGATGTGAGAAACCTTGTCCAATAACTGGTGGGTTTCTAGTATCCTTCTTGGCAGTTGTCTGGTTGGCAATATGCATTTGCACATTGACCTCTTCCAATTCCTGCAGAGATAAATTCTGAAAGTTTGGTACAACCACATTAGCTGCGCTTTCTCTAACTTCTGGAAACGGGTTACTGTCAATCCCAATGGCCTTTTCTGTTTTGGCTGGGAACTTCAAACTTCCTTTCCGAATTTGCTCTTGGATCCTGTCTCGAAAAACAATGCAGTTTTTAGTCGAGTGAGACCAAGAATTATGCCATTTACAGTATACTTGTCCTTTAAGTTCATCTGGAGATGGCAATTTTACTCCTTTTGGTAACTTAAGGAAATTGGCTGCAAGCAAATGATCAAAAATGTCATCTGCTTTTGTTAGGTCGAAAGAGTACTTTCTGTGAAAGTCTTTCTTTTTAAACTGCTGGTCGATGGTTGTATCCTTATGAATTAATGCTTCACAGATTACAGGTTCTTTGCCCACAATCTCTGCTGCATCGATCTCATAATTTGGATCTCTATAATATGTCTTGTACGAGGCATTATTTCGATCTTGTTCCTCCTCTAGTAATGCTTCATATCGAGACACCTTATAGGTTAGTTCGACCAAATCCCTGAATTCAGTTGAATCAAACTTCTTTCGAAGCCTGAACTCTAAACCGTTTTGAGCCAATCTTACGAATTCTGGCTCTGGTAGGATGACTCTACATTTATTTCGAGCCCTTTTAAATCTGGCAATAAACTGAGTAGCCTTTTCTTCAGGCCTTTGACTCAATCTTGCCAAGTCTGCCATGGAAACCTCTGGCTCCGATTGGAAGAATTGGGCATGAAATGCCTCTTCCATTTGTTGCCAAGTTTGAATGGAGCCAGGTGTAAGGTTGATGTACCATACAAATGCTCCCCCAGTTAGAGAATCTGGAAACAATCTCAGTTTCATATAGTCATGATTAGTGAATTCACCGCATTGAGCAGCAAATCTAGCAATATGCTCTACTGTTGACTGATTTCCAGTTCCATAGAAGAGGGTAAAATCTGGTATTCTGAACCCTCTTGGGTATTCATGTACCCTATCCACCCATTCTGGGTATGGTTTTCTGTATACAGGAGTCTGGACCCCCCGAGCCATCGGTCCACACATCTCCCTAACAATATCAGCAATTTGGTCCCTAGGGACCATATTTTGTGCCTGCTGAACCACTACTGGAGGGACAAACACAGGATTTGGTGGACAACCTTGTGCTTGTGGTCCGCTTGGTCCATAAGGTGGTACATTTGGGACTGGTTGCCCCTGTGGTGCAGGTTGCTGTTGGGGGTATGGGTAACCCCTTTGAGCCTGTCCTGCAAAAGGACCTGCGAAAGGTGCTGGAACAGGTGTTGTGTCCCTTCCATTTGTGGGAAAACCCTCCAACCCCCCGGGTATAAATTCGAATAAGGGATTATTATACCCCCTAGTGCCAGGTATGGCTTCAAACATGGGATTTGTAACCATTCTTATGCCAGTTTCTTGTACTTGGCCAGATCCACCAACTTGTGTGGCTTCACTGTTAAATACTGAGGCATTTTGGCCTGCTATAGGCCTCGAAATGGGTTCATACCAAGACTGAGCTGATGGTCTTTCATAGTTCTGAGTACTAGTTTGACCATTAGGCTGTCCATTAACTTGCATAGGCTGTTTATCTCTAGCCAATCTTTGCTGAGGGACATTCAAAACTTCCTCTGTGTGTCTTGTGTTTGTTGGTTGGTAGTTATTCATTCGATCCAAAAAGGATGTCGCCCACCTTTCCATTGTGTTCATTAATTGTTGTCCCATAGCATCTACTAAGCCATCCCATGGATTTGTTGGCTGGGTAGATGGAACAGTGGATGGTCCAATTCCTTGGTTTCGTCCAATATTATGAACATATGGTTCTTGTCCCGAAGTACTGGTCTATTCGACCATAGGTTCGGATAATATGGGAGTTTCCACAGGATGTGTTACCACATTATCTTCTGGATTAGGTATCTCTACCTCTCCTTCTACGCCTTCTTCCAGGCGTTCATTTTCTCCTTGTCGTCTTCGTCTAGCCATTTTAATTTGTCCCACCGGGCGTGCCAAAAATATATGTTGGCTTTTTGGCTTTTCGAAGGGTATTTTTGTAAATACGAGCGTGCCAGCAAGGATCAATCAGTCCTTACAGAAATTATAATTGCCAACCAATTATCAGACGATTGTGTTTTAGTTCTTTCAGCCTCAATGAAGAGGACTTTTACTGGTGGCTTGACTTAGGAGAAATTAAGAGAAATAACAGTTAATATGAAGAACAATCGAAGTTTTTCATTAACATGAACACTTACAATGGTCCAAACTCGGCCTCGAAAAGGTTTACAGCAACAGTCTACTTGGATCTACTTGAAACTACTCCTATGAATCGAAGTGCAGTGCAGGTATTTAAAATGCAGGAAATTAAAGTACAGGAAATTAAAGTACAGGAAATGTAAAACTGGAAAAGAAAATATGAAGTAAAGACTGGTTTGTATGATCTGAGTCTGGGGGTTTTTTTCTGGGGACCTCCTTGCTATTTATACTCCTCAAGGATGACCATCGAACTGCACTTCAAACTGTCGAACCGCTCCTCCATGATTGCTAATCATGCTGCCTTAGAAGTAGTTCAACTACGCTTTTCTTGCAGTTGAACTTCCCTCTTGTATTTGAATTTGAATATGAGCAACCGTTGAAGCCACGTCATCTTGTATCTCTTTATTGATCCTGTGCTATTCAGATCACGTTAGAACCAATCTTCACTACCGCGTATACGATCAAGATCGAAGACTTGAGTAGTCTTCCCATACTATCCTTGCTTTGCCACGTGTCGAACTATAATTGGCTTTTACAAAATATGTAGCCAACAATACTGTAAGAATGTGATGGATCGCAGCCCTCTAAATCTCCATTCTACCAAATTTTCACAAAATCTTAAAAAATGGTAAATGATAAATATGCCCCTGATGTTTGTAAAATATTCTCTCTATGGGAGCTTGCATTTTAAGATTAGTATCCAAAGTTTGGTAATGAGGTGCGGTGTTGCCTTTGAGTCAAATTTGGTTCTAGATCATGACACAATGCAATTATACAATTGGATTTGTTATTTTTATAACTGCATTTTAATCTTAATATTATTTACACCGTACCTTCAAGCACGGATATACGCTAGTCACTATATAAAACATAAGACGGGCCAACCCAACCCAAACCTGAGTGGGCCGGACCGGGTTGAGCTCAAATTACACCCGCTAAATGTAGTGTGTTTGAAAGTTTATGGATCAACAACATATGTATTCTGAATTGAATTTTTTTTTATTTTTTTTATTTTTTGCTTTTGGTAGGTCCATATCGATGATAATGTTGTGAGAAGTGAAAGCTTTCAGGCCCAATAGGAAATGCTACAAGCAGAGAGTCCCACCAGCTAAGCCAATGTGCTCTGTTCCATGTTTTAATCATTGCGCTTATGGTTTAGGAAGTCTATTGGTATATTTTTATAATTTAAGAGGTAAAGTGGTATTTTTTAATAATTTAAGAATTTATTTATATATTTTTATAGTTTAAGATATCAAAATAATACTTCTCTATAATTTAAGAAATTTTCGTATAAATAACTCTATCATTCATTTTGTTTTTAACTTTGTTTTTGTCGAAATTTCATTACACATGCATAGTTTGCTGTCTAATCTTCACAAGAAGTAAATAAATAAGCATAAATCAATATGCCCAGGATCGCTTAGTAGTGTCCACATTTTATAACAACATTAGACTTCCGCAATCATGAGCTACTTTCATATAAAATCCACAATCTATGGAGCCATCTTGGGTCTTTCATGGACCAATTTATCATCGAATCCCTTTTAAATTATGTTTAAAATTTTAATTTGTCCCAAAAAATAATAATAATAATTACATCAACATCCTCTTAACTATTAAGAATTTTATTTTACCTATTATTTATGAATTCATATGTTTTGACTCCACTCAAATATAGAAAAACATACAAATTCCTTTTTGAAAAGGTAAAAGTAATGTCATTTTATAATTGAATCAATCAAAATAAATAGATTTTATAATTGAATCAATCAAAATAAATAGGCTTATATGGACTAGGCTGTATCAATAGCTGAGTTGGACCAGGAAGGATGGTGATGAGCTTCTTCTCCGAGAGACTTGCAAACTGATTCTTGAGAACTCACAGGTAGATATTCTTTCTCAAGACATTCTGACGATTAAATTAGATATGATTAGAGCATCCATATTAAACTAGTTAAACTTATTTTTTAGCTAGATTAGTGGTATTGTTCATCAAAAATAGTCTACATCAATCTCGCTATTGTTCACAGTTAATATATGAACGTTACAGTACTTCGCTACAACAAACGAGGTACTGTTTATCGCTAGTTGTGTGTTACCGAACGTTCGCCCGGAAGTCCGGCCGGTCAACGGCAATTTTTTATTTTTTATTTTTTATTTTTTTTTACATTTCCTCCAATTTTACCTTTTGTAAAATATAAAAATTGTTTAGTTTATAGCTCATCAATTTAATTATAAAAAAAAAAGAATAACAAACATTTTAATAGGATTGAGTTAAAATAGAGAGTTTGATGCAGTAAGGTAACTAGCTAAAATAGAAAAATGACTTTTTAAGTTATAATTTGACTAAAATTTTGAAGAGACTGATACTGATGCTCTTAGAAAAAAAGATAATCAGCGAGAATGAAAGTACAAAAAAATATGGTGTACCATTGATATGACAAGTGTGAAAAATATATTAAAAGACTTATATGTAGGACCTAATATATAGACTTATTGTCTAATAAGTCCTATAATAATTAATGACATTTTTCATCAAATACTATTAAAAAAATATCACTAAATGTTAAATTTCAGTGACAATTTAAAAATTGTGTCACAAAAAATATTTTATCATATATTTCAGTGACAATTAGCTATAGTTTAAAAAAATTGTCATAAAAAATGTTATTAATTTTCAGCTTTGAACAATAATGTGAAAATTTTATCACAGAAAAATGTCGCTAATTACAAATTTTAGCAACAATTTATAAAAATTATAACAAAAAAAGTTATTAATTTTTAATTTTTAACGATATGCAAAAAATCGTCACAAAAAATTAATTTTGATGACGAATTTATTAAAACTTATTTCTAATAAAAATTAATAAAAATTAAATCTAATTATTAAAATTTATGAATAGTTCATTCAAATATTTTATAGGACACACCGTTTACGGCCGGTGGCATCTCACACGAGTGAATAAATTTGTTAGCCCTTTCACTAATAATGAAATGCCACGTGTCTTAACATAACTAGGCATACTCAAGTATAAGACACGTGTCTTACCATAACGAGGCATACTCAAGTTATAAGACACGTTTTGTTCGAAAAAAAGTTATGAGACACGTCTTGTTCTAAAAGAGTTACGAGACATGTCATCCACTAGCTGGTGGCGCACTGGTGGCGCACGTGAAGGGGACTAGCCTATACACGTGCCAAGTGTTGAAACTGCATAAGGCTCTATTTGGATACATATTTGGGCTAAAATAATTACAAAAATACAAGAGATTCTAAAAATTTTACCAAATATCCCATATTGGTGTGGGACCCATATGTACCAAAAGTTCTACTACATGGGTGTAGGACCCACATGGGACTCACATTGTGTGAGTCTCACACTCATGTGAGACATTTGGTAGAACTTTTGGTAAAATTTTTTAGGATCTCTAACATTACTCAGATAATTATATAGGATAAAATAGGTTATTTTGACCAAATATGACAAAATATCACATCCAACTCATAATCATTTCATTTTTTCTCTCATAAAAGTCAAAAAAATCAAAAAAAAAAAACTATCACAAACAAAACCTTTTAATTCTATACTAGAATATTTAAAAAATTAAAAAATCAAAAAACCAACTCACATCACAAACCAACTCTAAGTATCAAAGGCATGACATGGTTCCGATCGGGTTAATTCTCCAATTATCATATTCTAGAGCTGAAATTCATTAGTTGAGGATATAAATAATTAAGCTTTCGTTTGATATAATCTAAAAAAAAAATTAATCACAAGAAAATAAAATAAATTTTTTAACCTAATAAGATAAAATTTCATATCTAAACCATTATCATTTTATTTTTTCTCTTACAAAAGTTAAAAATGTCAAAAAAATCTATAACAAAGAAGACTTTTTGGTCTCATGCTAAAATAGTCAAAAAAAACTAAAAAGCTAAAAAATCAACCCACATCTCAAATGAGCCTTAAAAGATCCCTCTTTTCAATAATTCAACCTTGTTAGGTTTTTATTCTTGGCAATCCCGTTTGACAAAACTCTTTTCAATTGTACTTATTTTCGCACTTTTTATTTCAGTGAGGCTATGAGTGTTTAGATGCGAATCCAACCCGAATTGTGCCTTGCAGAGAAGTTTGTGATGTTAATACTTTCAAGATTGTCACTTCGCTGATTATGACGGGGATCGAGCTGCCCAGTCAGCTCGCGGGGGTCTAGGGGGTAGCGCCCCTTGGCGGGTCCGAGGCAGCGCCTAGGTGGGGTCGAGGGCAGCGCCCCCGAAGCAAAATGCAAAATTACATTCGAAGTTGCATGTCCGCCCTTGCTCGCTCGAGCGAAGGAGTTCTCGCTTGAGCAAAGGCTGCGTCCGTATAAAAACCTGAAAGAGATGATTTCACGCTCGAGCACAGGTTGTTTGGCTCAAGCGAAGCCGCTTATGGAAAACACGCGTTTTTGGTTCCTCGCTCGAGCAAGAGAATCTTCGCTCGAGCGAGCATCGCGATTCAGATTTCTATAAGTACGTGTTTCTGTCAAATTTTAGGATTACTACTTCAGATTTTCTTTTTGGATATTAAGGTTTATATCTGGGGATATTTTGCTAGTTTTCTTTGATATTTAATTGAGTATTCAACTCATGCGTTAAGAAGAATACATCAAATGTTCGTTTGTTTATTCTATACAAAAGAGAGAGTTGTTCTTCGGCGGATTCTGAAAAATTTGAGCCTGAAACTTTGGTGGATTCTGGAGTGGCTCATTGTCAAGACAATTCCGAGGTGAAAACCAGGGCCGGCCCTGAGTTTCTGGGGGCCTAAGGCGAAATAATTTTTCGGAGCCTTTTTAGATATTTAAAAAAAATAAAAATAAAAATAAAAATAAAAATCACTCTGTTTGGTTTAGAGTTTTCAAAAATAATTGTCTGAGTTTACAATTCGTATTTTTTTTTTATATTTTTTGTATTTGGTAACGTTTTTAAAAATATATATATATATATATATATATATAAATATTATAGTTTTTAAGTGTATCTAAATTAGATGTATCTACAAAATAAATAAACAAAAATTGTGTAAAATATTTTTTAAAAAAAATACTAAAAAACACATAATTGGGCCATAAAGAGAAAAAAAATAGGCCACACAAAATTAGGCTAACAACTAATACATATACATATATTTAATATTTTATTTTTTTAATTGGATTAACAACTAAAACTTATAAATATTTTTTAATTGAGCCTTTTATCAATTGGGCCTTTTATCAATTGGGCCAAATAGATTTTTTGAGGCCCCCTTTAAAATGGCCTAAATTAATTAAATAGAATTGGGCCATTTTAAATTTTTAATATAGTGTAAGACTAAATTTGAGACCCTTTTTTGGGCCTAATTTTTGGGGCCCTAGGCACAGGCCTCACCAGCCTTAGCCTAGGGCCGGCCCTGGTGAAAACGGGGTTGGAAGAGGCACATAGGGGTTGGTTCAATTCGGGCGTGGATTCGCTAAGTAATTGAGAGTATACCTGTGTAATTCCTTTATATCTTCTTAGTGGATTGTTTTGTGGCTGTTGCTCGTGGTTTTTTTATCAGAATTAGAGGTGTCCAATTATGGTTTTTTCACGTAAAATCGTTGTGTCGATTTGTCTTAATTGTTTGATTGGGATTGTTGTTTACTACTTAAAATTGTTACATAATCACAAATCAACATATAGGAGATTTCTAAATTTTTCAAATCTTTTAAATAAATTGCTAATTAACTGTGGTAGCCGAATAATTGGCAAGGATAAAGGAGGTATATTTTAGAAGCTAGACGCTAGCTGGCAGATATCCCGCAAGGACAAGGGGCCGAATAGCTTAAATAGGCCGAATGGGGAAGGATCCCTAGAGCCGAATATTGGAAAAAATAATGATTGAAAAAGTAGGCCCTGGCCCCGAGGATCAGAAGAAACGAGTATAAATATAGTGGCAATGGACTAGAAAAGGTATGTAAGAATCACTTCTGAAAAACTTAGTGAACAAGCTTTCTTGAGTAGAAGAACTAACTTGTCCGTCGGAGTGCTAATTCCGGCACCCCCGACCGGAGTATTTGTATCTTTGCAGGTGACTAGCTGAGGATCATTGGCGTCTTCCAGGATTCGAAGAGTATTTCCAAACCACTTCCCCACAATTGGCGCCGTCTGTGGGAATACTCGAATACATCCATGGAAGGCGTGACCGAAGATCCTCCGATAGCCACCGACGAGACCACACAGGTAAATGACCTCACCCCAGCCAATATGCTCGGAAAAGAAACCATCGCGGCACGACGCGCCTTGAACTTCGATTCGCCAACAACTTCAGCGCAAGAAACAATGCAGGCTATTATAGAACAAGCAAAGCAGAACGAACAAAGGCTCGAGAACATGATCGCTGAGAACGAACGACTCCGTCAGGATTTGGCCCTGGAGGTAGCAAAATCTAGAGAGGCCATGCGCGAGGAACCAGAGCGACCTCCGAGGGCAGACGGGCAAAGACCTCGGGCCCGACCAAAAGATACCAATAGCAACTCCAACTCATCATCCACGGAGCTCGACGCAAGGGGACGATCCAAAACCTCCAGCTCCTCCGAAAAGGATCTGCGAACAAGGAACAAGCGCAGGAGAATCAGCTCAAACGAGGAAGACCAGCACGATCCTTTCGTTCGACGGATCGCAAGGGCATCCCTGCCCAAGAAATTCAAAGCTCCGTCGTTCACTCTTTACGACGGAAAATCAGACCCCACTGATCATATCCGTCATTACAAACAGGCCATGACGCTACACGCAGACAATGAAGCCCTCATGTGCCGAATATTCCCTAGCAGCCTAGGTCCACTAGCCGTCAGGTGGTATTACAAGTTGGAGCCAGCTTCGGTTAAAAGCTTCCGACAACTGCAGAAATCCTTCAGGGCCAGGTTTATCACCAATGAGGTACAACCGAAACAGGCCGACTCCCTCTGGGCTATGCAGATCCAGTCGGGAGAGACGCTCAGAGCGTATTCGGCGCGATATTGGGAGTGCTTCAATCTTGTTGACGACGCTTGCAACGACTCCATGGCCATCACCGCCTTCAAAATGGGTTTACATCTTGACAGTGCTCTGCGCAGTTCCCTGACCAGAAGGCCCCCCAAAACAGTCTGGGCACTGATGAAGAAAGTTGAAGAATATTGTAAAGTCGAAGATGATGCCCTGAGAATAAAAGCCGGACAAATCTCCAGCAAAACGGCCCTCCCCGAAATCGCTCGACCAATAAGCTCCGTGCCGCCACCGAGCCCTGAGCCCCGGCAACGAACCAAGCGAGACAAAAGGTGGGACTCCCGCCGATCGAGCGATCAGTGCTCCCACCGAACGAACGAACAACTACAAGTCGACAGCAGACGCTCAAGGCGAATCGACAAAAAGTACACGGAGTTGACAGAGCCGATCGCGGCAATAATGACCAAAGTCCAGCACCTTCCGTTTTTCAAGTGGCCGTCGAAGATGGTGGGGCCTCCCGACACACGGAGGAGGGACAGACGATGCGAATACCACAAAGATCACGGCCATGAAACCGAGAGTTGTTATGCGCTAAAGGATCATCTAGAGGAACTAGTGCAAGATGGTCGACTGCAGCAATACGTGAGCAAGGGGAAGCCAACCAAAGCATTAGCCTTGAGACAGGATTCGCCTTCGCTTGGTGTGATCCACATAATCTACGGTCTGCCGGCATCCCCGACCGTGCATACAATCCAATCACACCCAATTCTCCAAAAACATAACATGTCAACCGGCAGGCCCAGAGAAACTCCGACAATTAAGTTCGATGACTCCGACCTCGTCGGAACGGTGGCCAGCCACGTCGATCCTTTGGTCGTCAAATTACGCGTACGTCAGTTCAGCGTTGAACGCATTCTCATAGATCCAGGAAGCACTTCGGAAATCTTGTACTACAGAACTTTTGTTGAACTCGGCCTCAACGAGTCGGACCTATCGCCGTCGTCTCAGCCACTGTTCGGCTTCAACACGAATCCAGAGTACCCGTTGGGGAAGGTCGTGCTCCCTGTTCGAGCGGGCTCAAAAATGGTTGACGTGGAATTCTTGGTTGTTAAGCTTCCGTCGCCGTATAACGCCATCATGGGACGTCCCTGGTTGCATATCATGAAGGCTGTCCCAAGCACCTACCATCAGCTTATGCGCTTCCCAATAGACCGTGGCATTGAGGAGATTTGTGGCTCACCGCAATCCGCGCCAACGTAGACCTTATGAAGATCCATTTACGGACCCGACTTGTGGGATCCGATGCTTGTACTGGTACCACGTTTTAATGAAAAATCGACTTTCTTTGTCACTCTCCTTCAAGCCTCTTAGGCCCAACTAAGCCTCCGGATTCGGAGCGCCCTTCATGGATGTCACGATTGGCCAAGTTAAGTCTCCGGATTCGGAGCTCCCTTTGGTGCATGACACCTTAGGGCCGAATAAGCCTCCGGATTCGGAGCGCCCTTCGTGGATGTCACGATTGGCCGAATAAGTCTCCGGATTCGGAGGCCCCTTTGGTGCATGACACCTTAGGGCCGAATAAGTCTCCGGATTCGGAGCCCCCTTTGGTGCATGACACCTTAGGGCCGAATAAGTCTCCGGATTCGGAGCGCCCTTCGTGGATGTCACGATTGGCCAAGTTAAGTCTCCGGATTCGGAGCCCCCTTTGGTGCATGACACCTTAGGGCCGAATAAGCCTCCGGATTCGAAGCGCCCTTCGTGGACGTCACGATTGGCCGAATAAGTCTCCGGATTCGGAGTGCCCTTCGTGGATGTCACGATTGGCCCAATTAAGTCTCCAGATTCGGAGCCCCCTTTGGTGCATGACACCTTAGGGCCGAATAAGTCTCCGGATTCGGAGCCCCCTTTGGTGCATGACACCTTAGGGCCGAATAAGTCTCCGGATTCGGAGCGCCCTTCGTGGATGTCACGATTGGCCCAATTAAGTCTCCGGATTCGGAGCCCCCTTTGGTGCATGACACCTTAGGGCCGAATAAGTCTCCGGATTCGGAGCCCCCTTTGGTGCATGACACCTTAGGGCCGAATAAGCCTCCGGATTCGGAGCGCCCTTCGTGGATGTCACGATTGGCCGAATAAGTCTCCGGATTCGGAGCGCCCTTCGTGGATGTCACGATTGGCCAATTAAGTCTCCGGATTCGGAGCCCCCTTTGGTGCATGACACTTAGGGCCGAATAAGCCTCCGGATTCGGAGCCCCCTTTGGTGCATGACACCTTAGGGCGAATAAGTCTCCGGATTCGGAGCGCCCTTCGTGGATGTCACGATTGGCCAAGTTAAGTCTCCGGATTCGGAGCCCCCTTTGGTGCATGACACCTTAGGGCCGAATAAGCCTCCGGATTCGGAGCGCCCTTCGTGGATGTCACGATTGGCCGAATAAGTCTCCGGATTCGGAGCGCCCTTCGTGGATGTCACGATTGGCCCAATTAAGTCTCCGGATTCGGAGCCCCCTTTGGTGCATGACACCTTAGGGCCGAATAAGTCTCCGGATTCGGAGCCCCCTTTGGTGCATGACACCTTAGGGCCGAATAAGTCTCCGGATTCAGAGCCCCCTTTGGTGCATGACACCTTAGGGCCGAATAAGTCTCCGGATTCGGAGCCCCCTTTGGTGCATGACACCTTAGGGCCAAATAAGTCTCCGGATTCGGAGCGCCCTTCGTGGATGTCACGATCGGCCCAATTAAGTCTCCGGATTCGGAGGCCCCTTTGGTGCATGACACCTTAGGGCCGAATAAGCCTCCGGATTCGGAGCACCCTTTGGTGCATGACGCCTTAGGGCCGAATAAGTCTCCGGATTCGGAGCCCCCTTTGGTGCATGACACCTTAGGGCCGAACAAGCCTCCGGATTCGGAGCGCCCTTCGTGGATGTCACGATTGGCCAAGTTAAGTCTCCGGATTCGGAGCCCGTTTTAATCAACTAATTAAGCCGAATCACTAGTATGGTTCGCCGGACAAGGCGTGCCTTAGTCGGCCCACGAGTACGACCCATTCCGGTTTAATTCGCATCCCGCCTAAGGCAAGGGCCGATTCCTGAATACAGGAAAAATATTTAAGCTACACAAACGTTCCGGTAGCAAACTTTCCGATAGCAAACTATTAAACCATACGAAATGACTTGCTTAACCATTAAAAGTTGGAATCAGGAACATTCATCTAGCATAGCTAAACAAAAGATTTTCAGAGTGAGACTCAATTATATGAAATAACACTTTTTTATTTAATGTAAAAGTTATTACATAGACGCAATCCGCGTTCGAACATTACAATATCTATCTCTAACTTCTAAGACAAATCACGCATCGATCTAACCGCGCCCGAATCGGCATATCGCCAGGCCTCTGACACCATCGACAATGTCAAGGCCAAGATCCAAGACAAGGGAGGATAGGGGCAGCGGTCGTTGTGTCTCCTTTTGGGGTGATCTGCTTTAACGACTTGGAGGCTGACGTGTTTCCAGTTTCTCCTTTCAGCGGTCCACCTCCCACATCGGAGAATCCCCCGCCGCAAACCGTCTGAGCGCCAAGTTCGGCCGGAATTTGAGCTCCTGCAACTATCATCACCATCTGATGGTGAGAACGCTTGACCATCCCACGCAATAGATGCTGTTTGATTGCATGAGGCGCCTGCCGCTTTTATTCTCAGTAATGGCCGCGATCTCGAGGCCCAAATCCCGAAGTGATTTTATCAATACTAAACCCCACAAGACAGGCGTCGGTCAACATTCTCCATGACCTAGTTAACCCAACGGTTGGCCAAAATGCGCGCGCACAGGCTGCGCAAGGGCAAAAATTACCTAGCTTGATCGGCGAGACATCTGGCATTCGAGCTAAGTCAGAATGCCGTAGCCCCTCGGATCTCTGGCTCACGGCTTCTTCAAATTTCAAACAACACGCCGCAATGGCTTTATCCAAAAGTAAACGGCCATTACGTCTATCCAAACATTCATGCAATCAAATTAAACACGCACACGCCGAATGCGGGAGACAATTTGATATTTTCAAATAAAGCGTCTTTTATTCAAAAAAAAAAAAAAAATTAAAATTAAAATTACATACTTGCAAACGGCGTTCGAACCTTACAATAATTAAAGTCAAACGGCGTCGCCCTCATCCTCACTCTTCTCAACCTCAAAAGCAGAAAACGGAAAATCCTTACTATGGTAGAGAGGTGACGCCGAATCGATGCCTGACAAACGAAGAGATTCGGCGACTTGAGATGCCTTGATCCAACCATGCCTGAACCCACGATTCTCACATCGGCAAACCTCTTCGGCAAGCTTCTCTTTTGTCTTTTGGATTCCAACCAAGCGCCCTTCGTGAAAACCTTTTTCATAAGACCTCCCCTTGGCGGACTCCAATGCGAACATGCTCGCCGTTTCGCGATCGGCAATGGCAGCGCTTATAAGCCGACTGGTAACCCTCTCTTCCACGATTGGATTCACCTGCCCTGCTGGTTGCACTTGAGCCGCTCTGATCTCTCTTAACTCACGTTCAGCCGCCTCCACGCGAAACTCCAAACTGCGGATACGCTCTTCCTTTTTCTCCATTTCTCGACGGGCGGCGCGCAATCGCATGCCGACTTCGTAAGCTGTATAGAGCCCTTTCACCGCCCCATGAATGCCCTCGCGAAATACTTCGTAGTCCTGACGACCGACCATTGACTGCTGCACTTCCGGAGGAAATATTTGTCGAGCAAACTCGACCGCCACGTCTGGATCTCAAACGATCGAGTCCGCTTCCGTCATGGGTTTATTCCTCACAAATACTGCAAAACTTAATGGGCGCGGATTCGCGTCTGATCTCCTTTCGACTTGGGCGTGTGGCGATCTCCCCTGGGACTGCCTATCCCGTCTGGGCGACCTACTACGACGTCGAGGAGATTGACGCCTCTGTCAACCCATAGAACTCTTACTCCCAGCACGCAAGGGCGCACCACGGTGTTCACTTTGATTCATATCACCGCCAAGCTCAGCCAATGTCTTGGCTTCCCCTTTGTTGTTAAAGAAGAGTTTGTTCGACATTCGTACAATAGATTTTCTCTCAGGAGTCTGAATCAGATAGCTACCAGACTCTTAAAAGCTATACCTTTGATCATTTAACACTCGCAGAGGCAGCACGATCGAGGCAAGTTCATTAATCGCGACACCCAATCGACTGACGCCGACTAAGTTGACGGCAGGACAATCTATTCGGCTCAAGTACCCCAGCCGGCTCACGAATTGATTCCTCAGAACCAGAGTTCTTATCATGAACCCCCTGGGGCAAGGGCAGATTCATCAATCTGTTCGGCCAAACTACCCCAACCGGCTCACGAATTGATTCCTCAGAACCAGAGTTCTTATCATGAACCCCCTGGGGCAAGGGCAGATTCATCAATGTGTTCGGCCAAACTACCCCAGCCGGCTTACGAATTGATTCCTTAGAGCCAGAGTTCTTATCATGAACCCCCTGGGGCAAGGGCAGATTCGTCAATCTAAGGGCCGAAGATCAGTAGGCAGTGAAATTGCAAATGGTGATTTTGATGGGATATGTATTGAATCTGCAGGAAACTAAAGTTTGGATAAATGATATTCTATGTACGGCTTGTTTAGAAGAGTTCTAAATAAAATCACTCGGACCAAATACCCCAGCCGGCTCACAAGTTGACTCAGAGCTAGAATTCTTTTTATGAACCCCCTGGGGCAAGGGCAGATTCACAAATCAGGGTTTCCCCACAGTACATGCAATCCCATTTTACCAAATGCATTGACAAACACAGAACTCTTTCATTAAAATTAAACCACAGAACTCTTTTATACAAAGTGTGTGGTGGTAGAGCAAAAATTACAAGGAAATTTTCATCAATAAATTGCGCGCAGATGTTAACCAATTTATACATGAAAACTACCCTGAACCAACAAAGCACTATCCAAAAGAAGAAAAACAAAAACAAAAAGACGCCTGCTCAGTAAACGGCCCCCAGATCATTCGTCGGTATCGGATCCACCTGCTCATAAGGAATCGGCAAGTCCAATGTAACCTCAGCGGCGGCAAGGGCTTTGAGCCACCCATGTTTGAACCCGCGATTCTCAAACTTGGACACTTCTTCAACATATTCTGTCAGAGCGGCGCCCCTCCCTGCTTCAAAGGCCTCCGATTCAGCTTTCTCGCGGGCCGCCTTAAGCTCCTCTAACTGAGCTTCCGCTTCAGCAAGTGCTTCCTTGGAAAGTTTGAGCGATTCCTCGCTCGCATTTGCTCTATCCTCAGCATCAACACGAAGCTGTTCGGCGACGCGAACCCTCTCTTTCTCCGCTTCGGCTCTCGCGCTCTCCATTTCAGCTCTCATAATTTCGAACTCGGCCCTACTTTTCTGACCCTGCACCTCTGTTTGCAAATGGTCAATTTTCCCGAGAGCATCACGCAGGCGGCGACCCAAGTCGGTGATCCTTCCGACCGTCTGCAAAACAATTCGGTATGATTAGACGCCTTTAACAAACAAGAGCGAAATGAAGGTAACCTACCAGGAGTGCCGATTGAGCAGTTAGGGCAACGGCCATAATGTCAGGCACGGCACCGAAGGCTTTGTTGTCAGCCGGCAGAGAAATCGAAGCCGCCAAGCTCAGAGCCACGGCCGGATCCTCGATGGCTGAAGCGTCGGATAAAATCGGCATATCCCTCATCTTTGGCTGAATAACGAACGGAGCGACCACGTCCGGTTCTTCAAGCCGAGGCCGTTTGCTACCAGGGCCAGCTTCTGAACTCGCTTCCCCCTCGGCACCGCGCTTTTGGCCTTGCTCCGGAATCGGCCGTTCCCCATCGGCTTGTTCTCCACCCTCTTTTTCCGTATCGGACGCAACAACCACTGTCCCCTCCGAAATGGGTACGAACGGCTTGATCAAGCTGGGATCTGATGCGGCGCATTCAGCCTTCTTTCGGGCGGCCATCCGCTCCGCATTTCTTTTACGTGCCATCTGCGTTAGGCTTTCCTTCGCCATACCCTCAAAGAAATCGTCGGGTAGATCCCCCAAATTCGCAAAAATATCCCCGGAAGAGAAATCTGTTCGTCTTGAGGCGGATGGCTCGGTGGCTTCAAATGCCAAGCGTACGGCCTCGTCGCCTTCTACTACTCTCTCAGTAGACCCCCCAGCCGGATCGGCAACCACCTCAACGGTCGGCTCGGCGTATTCCCCCTAATCAGAAGCTACGAGACCGATCTGCCTAAGGTTTTTGAAGCTGGGGAAGATAAGGGCCGAGAGCTGTTGATTGCCGACTGGAATCGGAATGTTATCTGCAGCCGAGAAAGTAGTGTAAGTGGGTTCGTACCGAAGGAGAATATGGGCGGCTCTCCCTTGCTGTTGTACGTTTGGACGGCCGAAATATCTGAGTGCAGTCTTGATTTCCCCAAGAACCGTGTCGTCAACCGAAGTCAGAATTTTCTTCAACCTATTACCTGCAAAAGATGAAAAGCGATTTAGAGAAAAGAGTCGAATAAGAGATAGACCAACAAACAAGACATTGCGTGGCAACCTGGGTCGCCCTTATGTCTGGGAACAGGGTCCAGGCGATCCTCCCCTTCAGCGAACTCCCAATTACCTCGGACGTTGACCATCACGTCGTCAACCCGTTTACCAGAACTGGCAAGCATAGTCACCAAGTGATGGTCAGTATCTTTGGCCCTGAGAAAATATCGCCCCAGCCGACCGGAGGATTTGGCTAAGGCGTAACAATGCCGAATGGCCGGAATCCCAAGGTTAATCCTAAGGCGTCGATTCAACTCTAAAACCCCCATGATGATTCGAAAGAAATTTACATTGGGTTGAGAAAGAATCAAACCCCAATAGTGGAGAACGGCCCTAAGGAGTGGGTGTAGGGGGAAACGAACCCCGCCCTCCGCAATGGATAAAAGAGGGAATACGATCGTGTTTTGATCTTCCCTCTCCATGTCGAGAGCATTGTCCGTTACAAGGGATAAATGGACGTTGTCAGGAATAGAAAAATGTTGCCGGAAACCGGAGATGCGATCCTCAGAAAAGAGGTCTTTCAAATGTTTGGCCATCTTAGCAGAGAACTAAATATTCACCGAAGCTAAAATAGCAAACAGAAAATAGGATTACAAAGAAGGGATAAGAAAAACTTACGAAGAACAGATGAGACAAGGGAAGACGGGAAGAAGTTGCAGAAGACGCGAGTCACGGAGGGATATGCACTGGCGATCCAAAAGTCTCAAAAAATCGACGAAATATGAATCCGAAAGGACCAAAGTTTCAAATCGCAATAAATGCTGAGATACACATGAATAGAGCGGGAAAGCGTAATGATGAGCAAAAGGCGCGTGCCTCCTGACATATATTGGGGCACGCGAAGCCGCCTGACGCTAAACTCCTCAAATTCTGAACCAAACACGCCGATTGACTGCCGTCAACAGGGAGTTCGGAGGGCAATTGTGGTAGCCGAATAATTGGCAAGGATAAAGGAGGTATATTTTCGAAGCTAGACGCTAGCCGGCAGATATCCCGCAAGGACAAGGGGCCGAATAGCTTAAATAGGCCGAATGGGGAAGGATCCCTAGAGCCGAATATTGGAAAAAATAATGATTGAAAAAGTAGGCCCTGGCCCCGAGGATCAGAAGAAACGAGTATAAATATAGTGGCAATGGACTAGAAAAGGTATGTAAGAATCACTTCTGAAAAACTTAGTGAACAAGCTTTCTTGAGTAGAAGAACTAACTTGTCCGTCGGAGTGCTAATTCCGGCACCCCCGACCGGAGTATTTGTATCTTTTCAGGTGACTAGCTGAGGATCATTGGCGTCTTCCAGGATTCGAAGAGTATTTCCAAACCACTTCCCCACATTAACAATTCAATATAGTGACAGAATATTCAATATATTTTTCAAATGGTTACTGTAGAGGGATGGTACAAAAGATTTTGGTTTGCTTGTAGTTGATCCATGGTACAATAATTGATTGCAGGACAAACTATATTATTATTACCGAAAAATTATATAATAATTTGAAAGTATCATGTGATTATTTGTTATGTTTTTTTTATGTTTATCAATCATTTAATATAAATAATTAATATTTTATTTTTTTTATCAATCATATTATGATAGAATATTATGTGACCGCATTTCTAAAGCACGAAAAAAATCAGCCCAATTCATAATGCAACCGATAACAAATGTCTCATGTGTTGCAGAGATTTTTTTTTTTTTTTTTTTTGAAAAAAAAAAAGGTGTTGAGTGAAAAAACATTTGTGATCAACTTTATAATATTTTTGTTTTAATTTCTCTCTGGGCTACCTTTATAGTTTACAAGGTCATCCTTTTACATTTTAATAATGAAAGGATGGACAATTTTATCTTACACATCTTAATTATATTATTTTTTTTTATAATTATAATCAATTTTTTTAATTATAATATTATTTTGAAACATTTAATTATGTCTCATATGTAAAAAATATGAAATTATATTATTTTCTTCTTTAATTATAAAGCGTACATGATACATATTCTTTAAAAGGTGTGCGCCATAATACTTCCCTATAGAATCAAATTTTTGTTAAAATAAATGTTAATATATCAAACATTACACGTGATTTAGTCAATTCCAAGTAAAAATGACGTGGCACCAGACAATAAATTAATTCTTTGATAAATTATAAATATATCTTTTGAGATTTAATGAAGATACAAATTACCTCTTGTGATTTAAAAAATTATAAATATCCCATTGTCCAAAAATTTTATTTAACAGAATAAAATTTCTAATTGTTTTTCTATAGAACGACAAAATTTTTTGAATTATTATTTGAAATAAATTCTTAACATCATTAAAAACTGTTAGTTGGACTTTGTACGGGAAGCAAATATTTCGCTGTGCCCGTACTCCTTTCGTCCAAGCTCCTTGTCTATCCGATCGACCTGCGAGCATAACGGCGGTGAGCTACCTGGCGGTGTGTGGCCGGAAAACCCCTCCGACGATCAAGTTAGCACACACACTCAGGGAGAGAGAGAGACCAAGAGAGAGATCACAATGAATGTTTCTCACCAAATGATGTTTCATCCCCCGCATGGGAGGCGCAGTCATGTTTATATACTTTCTGCGCTCAAATATGCTCCCATTAGTCTCTTGACACGTGGAGCTGCTTTCCCATCTGTCAGCACAAATTCAGCGAACACCACCTAACCAAACCGCCAGACTACATTAGCGGGAGCTCGGCAGCTCGGTGGCATCACCTCGGCTTCTCACGACCGTGCTGCGTAACGAGCCCGAGTGCTTCACTTGTCGAGCCCCATAGCAACCGAGCTCAGTAACATTCCGGCAGAGCCAAGTTCAAGACAGGCCGAGCCGGTATTCAGAAGACTCTTCACACCGAGCTAAACGTGCTCCCCTAAAACTTGGGCGAGCAGATGATCATCTCGGCCAAATTAGCTCGGTCCAAACCCGGGACCTGGACCTCGGATCTGGGCCTCGACCGAGCAAGACCAACTCTGGGGAAGCCCAAGTTAGCTCAGCCTAAACAAGGGCCCGAGCCTCAATCGGGCAAAACCCACTCTGGATAGGCCCAAATTAACTCAGCCCAATATGTTCGGTCCTAATCTGTCCAGCTTCTACCATGGCCCAAAGCCATATTATAAATCTCCTTCTCAATTGCCCCTTAATTCCGTCCGCACAAGCGTGACCGGGATTACATGACCCGACCGGGGTAGATCCTGCCTCAATTCTTAGTCCGCAAGACGTAAACCGCTCGGTTTCTAAGCTTGCTCGGTTGACGTTTCAACTCGCCACCTTGTCTCTTCAGTACTGACGCCGTCGCCATTATGAACACGCGTCGACCATTTATTGGCCTCGAGCAGCCAACCCAGACGTCCCTTCACATTCAAAATTTTGGCGGTTCTTTTCGCCTATAAACACGCCACTTCCCCTTCACATTTTCTTCTTACTGCCTCTCTTTCGTTCCAGACGATCAAGCACCATTGTTGCCCTCTACTACCATGCACCATTTTTGCTCTTGAAGATTCGACTCTTGCCTCCTTCTAGTAAGTTCTACGAGTCTTTTTACTACTTTTTGATTTCGTATTTCACATTCTAGGGCACAAAAACCATTGGTTTTAGGATATAACCCCCCAAAAACCTCTTCTGCCCCTGCTCTCTCTGCTGTTCTTCAACTCTAGTGATGAACACACGAAGATCTGGAGCGGACCGGGCTCCAGGTCTTCTTTTGATCCCAAAAAATACCTAAACCAAGCAAATTGCGAGTTTACAAAAACTCCTGTAGGAACCGAGGTAGGCAGAGGACTCGACCGCTCGAGCGAGCTAACATCTGGTCCGCTTGAGCGGCCGAGCTTCTGGATTTACCTTCGTGACCGAGGTGGTCTGGCACTCCATCTGACCGAGCTAAAGTCAAGCTCGTTTTGCGCGACCGCGCTCTCACTTACACTTGCCCTCCTTTTCCTGCAGAGTCCAAGGGGACCACACCAATACTGAGGCTCTCAAAGACCGAGCAGCCATCAAATGAGAGTTTTTGACAAACCAACACAGCCGTGCTAAAAACAGTCGGCTACACATGGGGCGCTACCGTTTCCTGGTTGATACGCCGGTCGCATTAGCCACGTTCCGAGAAAAATATGGCGTCCCTGTTGACGTACACCTCGAGCTCGGTGAGGAGGACACAGCCCCTTGGAGCAAACTTGACCAGTGCCCTTTCACCATTCTTTCCATTATTGAAGGCGGCCTTCGCTTCTTGGTCAATCCCCTCATGTGCAAGTTCTTGAGGTGCACCGGGCTAGCACCGACGCAAGTCTCTACCAACACCCATAGGATAATTAACGGGATAGCCGAGCTGAACAACCGGCTAGGAACCAGCCTAAGATTAGCCGAGATACTTCGCCAGTATACCCTCGGGCATACAAGCGACGGACTTGCCTATTATTTAAAGATCAGACCGGGCAGAGAAAAGATAGTGCCCGGCACCCCGGACAAAGACATGCATGACGACGACTTTTTCTGGTGTTCGGTAATTATGAAACAGCCGACGTGCCGGGCTGGCATATCAGCAAGGACTTCAGTTCAACATGTAAGCCGTGCTAACTGCTTGGTCAAATTACTTTCTTTCTATATTCTGTACTTAATATCTTTTCTTCTTCTCCTCTTTGCAGCAATCGAAGCTTTGCAAGCAAACTACCATTATCCCAACGAAGCAGCCATCAGAACCGTGCTGCGGTACCGTAACCGAGATTGCCACGAACTTCTCGGCTACGTACCGACCTACAGATACTCCACTCCCTGCCGAAGTAGAGTAACAGACTTTCTTCGAGTGCCATCTCCGCCCCCCGATCCAACTCTACCGGACGTGTCCCTAATCCGGCTGACAGAAGCAGAGGAGATGGCCAAACGAAGCCGCATCAAAAATCTCATCACCGCCACATCCACCGAGCTGCCGAGCATCCCTTCCCGTGCAGTGCTGCTGGCCAAACAAGCGGGACCGTGGTTGCATTGGCGTCACCTGCAATTGTGCAAACAAGCAAGGAAAGCCGCCGAGCTGGGAAAAGGCCTCGCACAGCCGATCCTTCAGCCGAGCTCGTTGCGGAGCTGAACACCGAGCAACCAGCAGTCACAACTGAGCCAACACCCCCCTGGAAGCCTCAACTGAAGCACCGGGGAAAAGAGATCCCGACCAGTGCTTCGGTCAAAGGGGATAAAGAGCACCTCATCGCCGTCGACCTAACCAAAGCCCTCCTTCTGCCAAACGACGTGACCGGCAGTGACCACGTGCCCGACACCCGGCTCGTGAAGTCCTCGGTCAGTCTATGACCTAGGTAAGAATTTTGCATGCTTTATCCAAATATTTCCAAGTGTTTTCTCGATTTCCTTTTTCTAATCAAACTCTCTTCTTGCAGGCCATCCAGAAACAACATCTGGTGATGGAGCAGATTCATAGACTCCGGCAGAAGGCGACCGACGCTGCCAGTCAGGTTGAGCACCTTCAAACCGAGCTAGGGCGGTCGAAGGCTTCCTTAGAAATTGCAAATTCCAACAACTCAAAATTGCCCAGCCAACTTGGAGCCGTCGAGCAAGAAAGGGACGCTCTTCGGGCCGAGCTGGAAGCGTTGAAACAATCGAGAAAGGATGAGGTGGACGAGGCAAACAACGTCGGTTTTAAGGAGGTTGAGAAAAATTACACCAAGCAAGTTCATGCCACCCAAGACATTTTCTTCAAGTCCGGCTGGAAGGCTGCTTGCGAACAGCTCGGCCAAGGATCTGGAACTGACGTGTTTGCCTCCCCCCCAGTTGCCTTTCTGCCGACGTACATAGTGTCTTACGCCAACGAGGTTTTCAGTGCGTTGCAGGCTGAGGCCGAGGATGAAGCCAAGGAAGATGCTGAGGGAAAAAACCACCCAAAGCAGCCCAGTCAGGTAGAGACCGGCGTCCAAGAAAAAACAACCACGGTCGACTTGGAAGCAACTACAACCGGGGATGACTTTGCCGACCTGTCCCCCTTAGTTTAGTTTTCTTTTCTTTTTTCAAGAATGTAACCGGGCTGCCTGCCCCACCTTATGTAATTCAGTTTTACATCAATGAAAAGTTTTTATTTCTTTAACTATTGCATTGCTTGTTGGACTATGTTTTGTCATCTCGGCAGGAACCTTTAAACAAAACGTCAACAACTTTTGCCGGGGCAAAGCACCTCGGCTAAATCTCTTGAGTGGGACCAATCACCAACCCCTTTAGCCGGGACAAAGCATCTCGGCTAAAGCCTTAAGTAAATCAACTCATTCAACTGGAGTGAAGCTTCTCTGTTGAAACCACCGAGTTGAGTAAATCATCAACTCATTCAACCGGAATAAAACATCTCGGTTGAGACCATAGAGTTGAGCAAATCATCAACTCATTTAACCGGAGTAAAACATCTCGGTTGAAATCACAGAGTTGAGTAAATCATCAACTCATTCAACCAGAATAAAACATCTCGGTTGAGACCATAGAGTTGAGCAAATCATCAACTCATTTAACCGGAGTAAAACATCTCGGTTTAGACCATAGAGTTGAGCAAATCATCAACTCATTTAACCGGAGTAAAATATCTCGGTTGAAATCTCAAAGTAAGCATCGAAAGCAACAGAATGCTTCAGCAAAGATAAGTCACTTCTATTATATTTGACAAAAAGCGTGTTACATTCAGAAGTATAGGGAGAGCAAGTCCTTCCACAAAAAATTATATAAGAACGTAAAATGCTAAAAATAGTACAGTTTGAGGTTGGCCGCATTCCATAGCCGGGGTATGCATTTTCCTTCCAAATCTTCCAAGTGGTATGCCCCCTTGCCTGCCAGACCGGTTATGTTGTAAGGCCTTTCACGGTTTGCCCCTAGCTTGCCTTCCCCCGGCACCAGTGTGGTGCCCATCACCTTTCTTAAAACCCAATCCCCAACTTTGAACAGTCTGGGGTGCACCGTTTTGTTGTATTTTCTAGAAAGCTCTTGTTGGTATGCGGCCACATGGATTAAAGCCTTGTCTCGGCGCTCTTCCACTAGGTCCAATTCCAGGGCGATGGCTTCAGAGTTCAGCTCGGGCTCAAAACTTTCACTGCGGAGGGTGGGCATGCCAACTTCCAATGGGATGACCGCCTCCATGCCATATGCCAAGGCAAAAGGAGTTTCCCCGGTAGATCGCCTCGGGGTCGTCCGGTATGCCCAAAGGACACTTGGGAGTTCCTTGGCCCATTTTCCTTTGGCTTTCTCAAGTCTTTTCTTCAACCCATCAAGAATGGTCTTGTTTGATGCTTCGGCTTGGCCGTTGGACTGTGGGTAAGCCGGGGTGGAGTTGTAGAATTCGATCTTCAATTCTTCACAAAATCCTCTGAATAAGCGCCCGTCAAATTGGGTGCCATTGTCAGAAATCAGAATCTTGGGGACACCAAACCGCGTTACCACATTCTGCTAGACAAACCGTTTGACGTCTTTCTCCTTGATAGTTACTAAGGGCTCAGCTTCAACCCATTTGGTAAAGTAGTCTGTAGCCACGATGAAGAACTTCCGGTTGCCTGGTGCCGTTGGGAGTGGTCCCACTATGTCCAGTCCTCACATCGCAAAAGGCCAAGGGCTTGTGAAGAGAAGAAGTTCTCTGGCCGGCTGGTGAATTTGGTGGGCGAACTTCTAGCACTTCTCACATTTGTGAACATATTTCTGAGCATCCGCTTGCATGCACGGCCACCAATACCCTTGCGAGATAGCTCGGTAGGCCAAAGATCTACCCCCGATGTGACTGTCGCATATGTCTTCGTGAATTTCGTACAGGAAAGCTTCCACACTGTTTGGGTGTACACACTTGAGATAAGGACCAGTGAAAGACTTCTTGTATAAAAGCGCTAGATGGAGAGAGCCAAAACTGCTCTGACTTCACCCGGACTTTATGCGCTCCCTTTTTATCGGCCGGAAGGGTCCGCTCTTTTAGGAAGAGGATAATAGGGTCCATCCAAGAAGGGCCAAGCTCGGTGCAGAGTACTTCTATCTGCTCGGGTTCCTCTATACTAGGCCTTGGAAGAAACTCAATCAGGAGAGGACTGGGAGATGTTCTGTCGACCATGTAAGCCAGATCGGCTAACTCATCCGCGCGGCCGTTTTCTTCCTGTCCAATTTGTTAGACCCTTATCGCCTGGAATCGCTTGATGTGGTCTCTTACCAGAGCTTGGTACTTTGTCATTCTGTCATCTTTAGTTTCGTAAATCCTAGACACTTGGTTGACAACAAGTTGGGAATCGCTGTAAACCATCAGCTCAGATGCGCACACCTGGAGCGCGCTCTTAAGTCCGGCCAGCAGCGCCTCGTACTCAGCCTCATTGTTTGACGCAGGGAATTCGAGTGTGATAGAGTGTTCGATGGTCAGACCATCTGGGGAGATCAAAACTATGCCCAGCCTGGCACTGTGACAATTTGAGGCTCCATCTACAAAAAGTTTCCACATTTCACTGACAAAGAGCTTCCAACACTCTGAGGGGTCCTGGGAGGCTTGAAGGTCGATGGGATCACGGTCGCTCGGCTGTTCGGTTTCTAGTTCGCTGCTGTTTAGTTCCATTTCATCCCCCCTTGGTGATGCAGCACCGGACCTAACAGGTTGATCTGCCATGTCCAAGTCCAGAGTCGCATCGCCGGGCTGCAGTACTATGCCGGCTGGAGGTTCTATGGCAGGGCGCACAAGTTCCGTGTTGCCAACATCGCCCTGCTGTGCAATTTTTGGCGAGCCTGCATTCACCTCCTCGGCTGCTGTGGCAAGATCCACCGGGCATACTGGATGAATTCTAGGTGAGAATTCAGTAACGAAGTCGGCCAATGTCTGTGCTTTTATGGCAGTTCGGGGTTGGAACTTGACGTCGAATTGTTCCAATTCGACCGCCCACTTAAGGATTCGACCGGAGAAATCCGCCCGCTCGAACAAGGCTTTGAGTGGGAACTCGGTCAAAACGATGATTGTGTGAGCATGAAAATAGTGTGCCAATTTCCTAGAGGCCATCATCAACGCCAAGGCAAGTTTTTCCAGCGACAAGTATCTTGACTCTGCCGGTAGCAAGGTTTTGCTCACTTAGAAGATGGGGAAATGCTGGATTCCTTCTGACCGGACAAGCACTGCGCTAACTGCATGCTGAGAAACGGCCAGATAAAGGTAGAGTTCTTCGCCGGGCTTTAGTGTCACCAATAATGGAGCAGAAGATAGATACGCCTTTAGCTCAGCCAAAGCCCTGTCACATTCTTCGTCCCACAAAAACTTGGATTTCAGGGCTCGAAAGAAAGGGCGGCAACGATCTGATGACCGGCTTACGAATCGATTAAGCGCGGCAGCCATTCCGACCAGATGCTGCACGTCCTTCGCCGAGTTGGGCTGCTTTAATTCTTGTATGGCTTTGATTTGTGTGGGGTCTACCTCGATGCCTCGGTTTGTAACTAGAAAGCCTAGGAATTTCCCGGATCCCACGCCGAAGGCACACTTGGACGCATTCAGGCGTAACTTGTGCTGTTTGAGAATGGTGAACATCTTGGCTAGGTCGGACAAGTGGTCTGCCTGATGCCTGCTTTTGACCACCATGTCATCGATGTAAGCCTCTATCGCTCGGCCTAGCAGAGGGGCGAACATTTTGGTCACCATCCTTTAGAAAGTTGCCCCGACGTTCTTCAAACCAAAAGGCATGACTCGATAGCAGAAGAGTCCCCTTGGAGTAGTGAAAGAGGTTATCTCACGGTTGGGGCCATGCATGGCAATCTGATGATAACCGCAGTAGGCATCCAAGAAACTGAGCCTTTCATGTCCGGCCATTAAATCCACCAGCTGGTCTATTCTGGGTAGAGAAAAGCTGTCTTTAGGGCAAGCTCGGTTGACGGTCTTGTAGTCGACGCAAACTCGCCACTTCCCATTTTTCTTGGGTACTACGACCGTGTTTGAAATCCACCGAGGGTAGTGCACTTCCTGAATAGCCCGTGCTTCAAGCAAGTTCCTTACCTCCTTCGCGACTACCTCGGTGTGATGAAGAGCCGATCTCCTTATTCTCTGAATGACTGGCCGTGCATCAGGGAAAACATTGAGTTGGTAGCAAATAAAACTCGGATCGATGCCAGGCATGTCGTAGGGCGACCATTCGAAGACTTCGATATTTGCCATCAAGAACTCTACCATCTCGGTCCTTTCTTGAGCGGTCAGCTTGATCAGAGCGAAAAGAACTTGTTTGGACTTTCTGTGTCGATCCGTACTTCTACCAATTCTTCAACAGCTTTGTCCTCGGCCCTGGTGCCCACGTCATCAAGGACACTCTGGTCTTCTGGGCCTTCAATCATTTGCACGAAGCCTTTGGTAGCTCGGCTCCCGTTCACTGCCACGAAGCATTGCTTCGACATGACTTAATCGCCCAAATTTCCTCAATTTCCCCCATAGCCGAGGGAAATCTCATAACCTGGTGGTAGGTCGACGCTACAGCCTGCATAGCGTGAAGCCAGCCCATACCGAGGATCAGATTGTATGTAGACAGCACCTGCAATACCTAGAACTCCACCTGCTTGACCACGGATCCGGCTTTGACCGGTAAAATTATTTTTCCCAAAGGACACTCCAGTTACGAGTTGAAACCTACCAGTGGTGAAGTTGCCGGAGCCAAGTCTGTGTCTCAGAGTTTGAGTTGTTTGAACTCGTCGTAGTACATAATTTCAACCGAGCTTCCCTGGTCAATCAAGATGCGCTTGACATCGAACTCTTTGACGCAGAGAGTGACCACTAGGGCGTCGTTGTGTGGCGTTTGAATGCGCTCTAGGTCCCTTGTGGATAAACTAATCACGTCTTTTTCCTCAGTCTTCCCCCTTTTGATCGCAGGCTGGACTGACAAAACTTCCCTCATGTGTTCCGCCTTTTTGATCATTCCTCGGAACTCGCATACACACGCTGGCTCCACTATGCCGTGGATCACATTAACCACTCCTTGAGGGGGGCCTCCAAGTCCTCCAGTCCATGTGGATCAGCCGGGGCGGGATGTGCGGCCTTAACACCCCCATCAATGTAAAGATCTAAGTGTCCGGCTGCGACTAACTCCTCCAAGTGTTGCTTCAGAGGCAAACAGTCCTCCGTCCGGTGTCCTCGCTCCCGGTGAAATGTGCAGCAGTACCGCGGATTGAAGCCTTTTTACGTGTCGCCTAACTTAACAGGAAACCGGACGTAATCCTCGTCACGGATTTCACTAAGTATGCGATAGATTGGAATCTTAAAGACCGTGGTGATGCCCATCCAAGCTTTCAACCTTCTGTTAGCATCAGCTATGTCATCGCGGGGGTATTCAGCTCGGTCATTCCGACGACCCCTTCCCCGGTTTCGATGATTTGACCCACGGTCAGATTCCTTGGCACGATCATTTGGACGGTTAGTCTCCTGTCCGACCGCATGTACCTTGCCAGCTGACCTCTTGTCTGTTACCACCAGAGTTGTCTTCGCGGTAGACGCCGCCGCATCATTCTCTACTCGGATGTGCTCATTGATGCGCTGCATTAGTTGGCCCATGGATGTCGGCTGGTTCATAGTAAACGAGTCCCGCAGCCTATGTCCGACTGGGAGACCGCACTTATATTGGGTGATTGCCAGGTTGATCGGACAATCTAAAATCTCATTAAAGGTTTCCCAGTATATGGTGTTGTATGCCTTGAGTGTGTCGCTCAACTCCATTTTGACACTGAGAATGTGGTCCACCTCCTTTGGCGTTTTAGTGTTGGTCTTGAAACGAGTCACAAAGGCTTCCACCAACTACTGCCACCTTTCGATACTTCCCTCCGGTAGCCTCTCAAACCATTTCAAGCCCAGCTTGCCCAAACTCAACGGGCAGATAAGGCACATAAGAGCGTCATTGCGCCTATGTCCGTCCATGACCTGCCGGAAGTGGCTTACATGCATATATGGATCGGTCTTTCCGTCGTAGAGCGTAAACTTGGACTGGTGAAAGCCCGTGGGGAGCGGTGTGGTTTCTATCTCAAGAGAGAAGGGAGTGGCGTTCAGCCTCGCCAAATCTGTGTCTAGAAGGAGAGGCACGGCTGGGCGGGGTGGTGGCATTATGACCTCTTCACTGGCGTGACCCCCGTAAGATAGCCGCTGGAGCGCCGGCACCCTTTGAGTCTCTCGCCGGCGAGCCCATTCCTTCAAGACTACCCGCAAGTCCTCTGAGCGAGCGGAGTAAGAATATCTCGACGTCGTCGCCGGACGTGAGGGTTGATAGGTACTATCTTGCGCGCTAGACTTCTCTATAGGAGCGTCGGAATCTCTAACCCTGTAACTTCTGGTGATAGAAAAAGAGGGAGTGTGCCGCTGGCTCTGACTGCTTGAACAGCGTGGTTGGGTGCGCTCACTGTGGTCTCCCACTCCAGCAACACCCTTCCCTTTGACATGTCGTTTGAGAGCTTCCATCTCCGCCGCCATTCTCCGGATGACGGCGTCTTGGTCCCTTAACTTGTGCTCCAGACGTCTAGTGTGCGATTCTCCTCGCTGCCGGTGTCCGTCTGGGCTCCGCAAGTGACCAAAACTTCTAGCGCGCTTATCACGCGCGTCTCTTGAATGTCCTCTTGGGGAAGTCTCCAGGTCCGCCATGTTTGGAACGGCGGGGAGTTCGTCTCTCCGTCTGGCTGATTCTGGAGTAACACCGTCAATGGCAGACAACGGTATTTCATCGTTGTTCGCCATGGAAGGCGATCAGATGAGCTTGGAAGACAAGGTTTTGTCTATCAAGCTTCCGACAGACGGTGCCAATTGTACGGGGAGCAAATATTCCGCTATGCCCGTACTCCTTTCGTCCAAGCTCCTTGTCTATCCGATCGACTTGCGAGCACAACGGCGGTGAGCTACCCGGCGGTGTGTGGCCGGAAAACCCCTCCGACGATCAAGTTATCACACACACTCAGGGAGAGAGAGAGCAAGAGAGAGATATCACAATGAGTGTTTCTCACCAAATGATGTTCCATCCCCCGCATGGGAGGCGTAGTCATGCTTATATACTTTCTGTGCTCAAATCTGCTCCCATTAGTCTCTTGACACGTGGAGCTGCTTTCCCATCTGTCAGCACAAATTCAGCGAACACCACCTAACCAAACCGCCAGACTACATTAGCGGGAGCTCGGCAGCCCGGTGGCATCACCTCGGCTTCTCATGACCGTGCTGCGTAACGAGCCCGAGTGCTTCACTTGCCGAGCCCCATAGCAACCGGGCTCAGTAACATTCCGGCAGAGCCAAGTTCAAGACAGGCCGAGCCGACATTCAGAAGACTCTTCACACCGAGCTAAACGTGCTCTCCTAAAACCCGGGCTAGCAGATGATCATCTCGACCAAATTAGCTCGGTCCAAACACGGAACCTGGACCGCGGATCTAGGCCTCGACCGAGCAAGACCAACTCTGGGGAAGCCCAAGTTAGCTCGGCCTAAACAAGAGCCCGAGCCTCAACTGGGCAAAACCCACTTTGGATAGGCCCAAATTAGCTCGGCCCAACATGCTCGGTCTTAATCTGTCCAACTTCTACCACGGCCCAAAGCCAGATTATAAATCTCCCTCTCAGACTTAATAATTTAATAATAAAATGGCCATTTATTATTAAATTAGAAATTTCAAGGAGCATAATGTAATTTCTAAAATCAAAGGGGATAAATCATATTTTAAACAAATCTCAAATGATGTATTTGTATTTTATTCATAGTTTTTTTATTTTATTTTGGAGAGTAATTATTTTAGTCAAAAAGTCACTATAAGTTATCATATAACTCTCTATTTTTTTGCATATCTTTTTATAAAAGCTAAAAAATTATTAAAATAATTTGTTCTCAAACGAGGCCTTAGTCCTATCATTATTCAACTTTTGATTGATTTATTTTTTTATTTTTTGAGAAATATCTCATCCCCTATTTCATCAACCTCAGTTACACGTCTAATAAATTAACAAACAATAACAACCAATTAATTATCTTCAAAATATAGGACCGCTTCATATGAGAATAAACCAAAAGTAAAATTAACACCTCTGCTTTTTTTCTTTTTTAACTCATGATTCAACTTTTGAATTGATTAAACATTTACGAGCCGTTTATTTTACATTTTATAGGTTTTCAGAAAGTAAACACGTTTATCATGCCGAAGACATTTTTTATTTATTTTTATTTTTTTTTCAGAAAATGCTTAAAACAATTCTTAAGGTCTCAATTGAGGACTAAACATTTTAGTCAAATAGTTATTATAAATTTTTATATCATTTTTTCTATTTTTATATATATATATATATTTTTTTTAAAAAGTCAAAAAATTATTACAATAATGTGTTTCTGAACGAGGCCTAAATATTGAAAAATGTATATATATATATATATATAATATGAACATAAGTAAAAATATTTTGAAAAAAAAAAGGTGTTAAAATATAATTTTTTTTAATATTATGTGCTTTTTAATAGGAAAATTTACCCATAAATCTCATATGGGGTAATATTAATCCATTTAGTCTTAAAAATTTTCTTATAAATCAATTAGTTATTTTTGTTTTGAAAAGTTGTATTTGTTTGATTTTCATTTGAGTTTAAATGAATAGCCATTGGTGATTTGTTTTTTCAATTTGTTAATTCATTTTTGGGATGGGAATAGAAATGTGAGGTGTGGAAGAGTTTTTTTGGAGGGATTGGTGACTGAAGTGTTGGTTGTCGAACGTAGAAATCTACATTTCTACCAGTATGGTTTTTTAGTATTACATTAGAATGTTACGTTAGAGTATTACGTTTTGTGTTATATTAATTAGAGTGTTACATTTAAAAAAAATCTACTAAGGAGTGTTTTCTGCAATATTGCGTTATTACGTTTGAGAAAAATAGACTAATGAATTTTTTAGTGTGTTACATGTCAGTGTTACGTTTGGAGAAAATACAAGAGTTTTTGTACTATATTGATTGAAGTATTACGTTTGGAAAAAGTAAACTAAGGTGTTTTTTAATGTTACGTTATTACATTTAAGAGCAGTACACTAAGAAATTTTTTTATTGTATTATATTGCAGTGTTACGTTTAGGATATGACATGGATAGGCCCAGATAGGCCCACAAGGACCACAGCCCACCATTTAAACCCCCATTACACAACCCGAATAGAAAAACCCAGCACCACTGGAAGCCAACTGGACAGGGAGGACCAGTGATATCCGGACACGTGGCAGATTCAGAAAAGGCCACGTCAGCAGACAAAGATCTGCAAAGTTATTGCCACAGCACATCACCATTAATGCAAGCCATCACAGCATTTATTGCGACAACACCCCTCAGCCGGAATGGCACCCCCTCACCCTGAACAAGACGAATGACGGCACAAGCTTTCGGCAGGAAACGAAATGATGACAGAAGGATATAAGCAAAGATTGGGACAAGGAGAAGGTTAAGCTTTCCTAACCCCTATCTCTCTCACTCTCTCTCTATAGTCCAAACACTAACTTGTTCGTCGGAGGGTTCACTGGGGGACTGCCCCGTTCCCCGTTGAACTTATTTGCAGGTAGCCCATTGGATCTGAGGAGCTTGGATCGGTCCAGCCCATTCACCTAGATCAACCGCTTCATCATCAGTTGGCGCCGTCTGTGGGAACTTGGTTCTTATCCGCGCGCCAGTTGTGTTCATTGTCGCCGGAGACCCTCGTTCCAACGATCCTTTACCTTTACCCATCAAGGTGTATGGTCACGACTAGATCCATGGCTTCTCACCACAATGCCGCTGACCACCAGACCGACCCTCCCAACCCAAACCAACCGCCACAATATTTCATCGAGCTCACCAATAGCATCAACCGCATGGCTGAGCAAAACAACAAGCCTTGATAAATGCCTTGCTCCAAAGAAATCTTCCCATGCCGCCTCCGCCACCCCCGGATGATCCGCCTCATCCAGAACAAGTCCTGAGCCACACCATCCCACAACCCAACTTTCCTAACTTGGGAGGCTTGCAACCGCCTCACCCACAAGTCATTCCACCACCTCCACCTCCACACCCGTCGATCGCACCACCAGCTCCCGAGCAGGAAGCCAGCAGTATCCAACATCCACCCCAGCCTCCATTCCCCTCCGGAGGTGACAACATTCCCCTCTGGGACGCTGAACTCCGAGCCATGAAGCTTCAGCTCCAAGGGGTCATGCAGAACATTCAACACAAACCCTCTACCACTACAAACTCACCATTCGTTGCCTCCATTCGAGACAAACCTCTGCCCGCCAAATTCAAAATGCCCACCATTGACTCCTTCGACGGGACCACGGACCCAGTCGATCACCTGGAAACCTACCGCACCCTCATGATTCTCCACGCCTTTCCCGACGAGATCATGTGCCGAGCTTTCCCTGTAACATTGAAGGGGTCAGCTCGGCTTTGGTTCAGTCAGTTACCGGCGGACTCTGTCTCCACCTTCCAGCACCTCAGCGACTCTTTCCTCAGCCACTTTATCGGAGCTCAACGTCAGCGCCGTCCTGCAACCCAACTTCTCAACATCCGCCAGACCGAGGGGGAGTCACTACGCAGCTTTGTTACTCGCTTCAATACCGAAGCTTTGCAGGTGGCTGAAAATGATGACAAGGTCATCCTCACCGCATTCATGGCAGGTCTACGGTCGTCTGATTTCCTCTTCTCACTTTCTAAAAACCCCCCGACCTCCATGGCAACCCTACTCTCCAAAGCCCAGAAATATATGAACGCAGAAGACTCATTAGCCGCTCGGCAAGACCCGATCACTAAAAACCCGACCCCCAGAGATAAGAGGAAGGACCCCGAACCCCGAAACACCAGTACACAACAACCAAACACCCCATTATGCCGACCGGCCTCCACGCACCGACCGACCGGCCCCAGCTAGACCACCTGGTCGGTTCGAGAGGTATACCCCCCTTAACTCCCCCATGGAACAGGTCCTCCATCAAATCCAGAAAGACTACCCCCACAAATGGCCCCTACCTTCACGAAACCCTTCCAGCCGGAAAGACCAGTCCAAATATTGCCGTTTCCACCAAGACCACGGCCATAACACGGACGACTGTATCAATCTCAAGGACCAGGTCGAAGCCCTGATACGTCAAGGGCGTCTCAGTCGGTTCACAAATATCCACCCTCAGCAGAGACAGAAGACTGAGCCCCTCAGACACGACCGTCGGCGCACCCCGCCCCGACACCAAGGCCCACCTGACCAGGGTCGTGATCGCCAACAACCACAACCACGACCCCCAGGAAATCCTCCTCCACCAGTTGGAGAAATCCGGGTCATTTCAGGCGGGCTCGCCTGCGGAGGACCATCCCGCTCAGCTCAGAGGGCCGAGCTCAGAAAAATCCGGCAGGGCTCGGACAACACGGTGGCCATGGTCGACAGACCTTCAAAGCAGCCAAAGCAGTGGATTGAACCCATCACCTTCACAGACGCCGATTGTGCAGGAATCCGCTATCCCCATGATGATCCCCTAGTGATCTCTTCAATCCTCTCCAATTACAAGGTCAGACGAGTCCTCATAGACAATGGCAGCTCTTCAGACATCATCTTCCTAAATTGCTTCCGCCAGCTTAAGGTCGGAGAAGAGAGCTTGACCCCACTCCAAACCCCTCTGGTCGGTTTCACCGGCGACCGTGTGACCTCGATCGGCTCCATCGACCTGCCTATCACCATCGGCGAACACCCCAGGCAGACCACTAAGTTGCTCACCTTCCTTGTGGTCGATTGCCCCTCTGCTTACAACATCATCCTCGGCCGCCGCACGGCCCTGAATGCCTTCCAAGCCATCACATCCACTTACCATCTTGCCATCAAATTTCCTACTGATTCCGGTGTCGGGACAGTCAGAGGAGAACAGACAGTGGCCAGGGAGTGCTACGTCGCCTCCCTCAAAGAAGTTAAGCTGAAGGAAGCAATGATCATTGAAGGGCTCGACGCCCGGGATGAAGACGAGTTGGTCAGAGGAGAACCAGTGGAGGAGCTCGTCGAGGTCAATATTGACCCCACCAACCCACTCAAAACAGCTAAAATCGGCAGCCAACTACCTTCCCAAGCCAAAGCCGACCTTACTGCCCTCCTGACCGAGCACAGGGACATCTTTGCTTGGACTCATGCTGACATGCCAGGCATTGACCCTTCTCTCATAACCCACCGCCTCAGCATCGAACCTCATTTCAAACCTTACCGCCAAAAGCAGCGAATCTTCCATCCAGAGCGTAATAATCTTATCGCTGCAGAAGTTGACAAACTCCTTGACGCCCAGTTCATCCGAAACGTGGACTATCCTAAGTGGCTGTCCAATGTGGTCCTGGTTCGCAAAAACAACGGCAAATGGTCGTCTCTGCGTCGACTACTCCGACCTGAACAGAGCTTGCCCCAAGGATAGCTACCCACTTCCCCGCATAGATCTGCTGGTCGATGCCACGGCCGGTCACCAAATGCTCAGTTTCATGGATGCTTTCTCTGGGTACAACCAAATCATGATGCACTCATCTGATCGGGAACACACATCCTTCATCACCGACCGAGGTACCTACCACTACTGCGTAATGCCATTCGGATTAAAAAACGCTGGGGCCACCTACCAACGGTTAGTCAATGCAGTTTTCCACCATCAGATCGGTCGAAACATGGAAGTATATGTGGATGACATGCTAGTCAAGAGCAAACTCTCCACCGATCATATCGCCGACCTGCGAGAGACTTTTGCCACCCTTCGAAAGTATCAGATGAAGCTCAACCCCGAGAAGTGCGCCTTTGGCGTAGGGTCTGGGAAATTCTTGGGCTTCATGGTTAGTCAACGCGGCATTGAGGCTAACCCTGAAAAGATCAAAGCTCTGGTCGAGATGCAGTCGCCCAAAACGGTTAAAGAAGTTCAACGGCTCGCCGGCAGAGTAGCCGCCCTCAACCGTTTCATCTCCCGCGCCACAGATAAGTGCCTACCCTTCTTCAAAGTCCTCAGGCAGACCTTCGAATGGACAACTGAGTCCGAAGAGGCTTTCCAGCAGTTAAAACGGTGTATGGCCAACCCACCCCTCCTTTCACAAGCCATCACAGGCGAACCCCTCTTCCTCTACCTAGCAGTATCAAACACTGCTGTCAGCGCGGCCCTCATCAGAGAAGATGGCTCAGTCCAACGACCTGTTTATTACATCAGTCGAGCTCTGAGGGGAGCAGAGCAGAACTACCCTTTGCTAGAAAAACTATCCTTGGCTTTGGTCACTGCATCCAGACGACTTCGCCCTTACTTCCAAGCCCACCCTATAGTGGTCCTCACCGACCAGCCCTTGAAGAAGGTCATGCAACAACCAGAACTCTCGGGCAGACTAATGCAGTGGTCAGTCGAACTCAGCCAGTTTGACATCTCCTACCCCCTACCGCCCTCGAACAGCAATCAAGGGGCAAGCTATAGCCGACTTCATCATGGAATTCACCAATCCTATGCCACCCACTACCTCTCAACAGCCCCATCAGCTCCTGCCGATCCTGAAGACCCCCATTCATGGACTCTCAATGTTGATGGGTCATCTTGCAGGGCGGGTAGTGGGGCTGGCATCATCCTCGCCTCTCCTGAGGGTGGCTACTTCAAATGTGCTCTTCGCTTCCTGTTTGAGGCTAGTAATAACGAGGCTGAGTATGAAGCATTGATAGCAGGACTCCGCCTCGCCAAAGACATTGGTGTCGACCAGATCCGCGTGTTCAGTGATTCCCAACTTATCGTCGGTCAGATCACGGGGGAATTCGATGCCAAGGATGATACAATGCGAGCTTACAGAGACATAGCACTCCCCCTCGCTCGCCTCTTCAATACTTTCCAGATCAGGCACATACCCCGGACGGAAAACTCCAAAGCAGACGAAATGGCCCGGCTGGCTTCCGCTGACCATTCCGACCTTAGCGACGGAGTTCACCTTGAATATCTAGCTCACCCGGCCATCTCGACCGACCCACAAGAAGTGCAATTCCTCCAGACTGAACCCATCCCTTGGGCATCCGACATTCTCCTCTTCTTGACCGCTGGGGAGCTCCCAAACGACCAACAGCTAGCTGCCAAGGTCAGAGCTCGATCGGCTAACTACATTCTGGTCGATGGCATCCTTTATAAACGAGGTTTTTCGCGCCCATACCTGCGATGCCTCAACCCCACCCAGGCAACCTATGTCATGCAAGAAATCCATGAGGGGATCTGTGGCAACCACTCGGGGGGAAGGTCCCTCGCTCAGAAAGTACTCCGCACAGGCTACTTCTGGCCAACTCTCAACCAAGATGCAACCGATTTTGTGCTTAAATGCGACAAGTGTCAACGCTTCGCCAACATCCCACACGCCCCCCCTACCGAGCTGATCACCCTTTGCAGCCCTTATCCATTCGCCAAATGGGGGATCGACTTGGTTGGTCCACTCCCCACTGGCCGAGGCCAGACCAAGTTTGCAATTGTCGCCATCGACTACTTCACCAAATGGGTAGAGGCAGAACCCCTGGCCACCATCACCGAGCGAAATACGACCAAGTTCATTTGGCAGTCGATCGTTTGCAGGTTTGGCATCCCTCAAGCCATCGTCACCGACAACGGAAAGCAATTCGACAACGCCAAGTACAGGCAGTTTTGTGCAGACCTCCAGATCCAACCGTGTTTCTCCTCCCCTGGTCACCCCCAAGCAAACGGCCAAGTTGAGGTCACAAACCGTTCTCTCCTGAAGATCATCAAAACCAAACTCGAAGCTGCTAAGGGCCTTTGGGCTGAGGAACTACCCAACGTACTCTGGGCCTACCGAACCACTGCTCGGACTCCCACTGGGGAAACCCCTTTTCGTCTAACATATGGCGCTGAGGCGGTCATCCCAGTCGAAGTCGGTCTGCCCACCCCCAGGGTCCTGCATCCAGACCTCGCCTCAGCTGAAGAGCTCCGTCGCACGGATCTAGACCTGATTGAAGAACTCAGGGAGATCGCTGCGGTGAGATTAGCCTCATACCAGCAGAAAATGAGGACACACTACAATCGCAAGGTCCGACCAAGGGAATTTGCGGTGGGGGACTTAGTGCTGAGAGAAGCAACCCTTGCCACCAAGAAACCGACTGAGGGTAAATTGGCCGCCAAATGGGAGGGACCCTATATTGTGAAAGCCAGACCGCGTCCAGGCACCTACCGACTTCAAGATATGGAGGGTCGCGACCTTCCCCACCCATGGAATGCTGAACACTTGAAACGCTACTTTCAATAAGCTGTTACTTTTGTATTCCTCAATTGTCGTATTCCCATTTTCAAGCATGATGTAATTTTTGGTCATTGTACTACATTTCTTATAACAACTGTTTTGTCTCCCAGCTATCCTCATCGTCCCAATTAAGTTTCAGCTGGCAGCACACACTCAAGACCTCAGTCAGATCGGAGCACTTTCAAAAGCCTCAGTCCGACCTGAGCACTTTCAAAAGCCTCAGCCCGGTCTGAGCACTTTCAAAAGCCTCAGCCCGACCTGAGCACTTTCAAAAGCCTCGGCCAGACCGAGCACTTACAAAAGCCTCAGTCCGATCTGAGCACTTTCAAAAGCCTCAGCCAGACCTGAGCACTTATAAAAGCCTCAGTCCGATCTGAGCACTTTCAAAAGCCTCAGCCAGACCTGAGCACTTTCAAAAGCCTCAGCCCGACCTGAGCACTTTCAAAAGCCTCGGCCAGACCGAGCACTTACAAAAGCCTCAGTCCGATCTGAGCACTTTCAAAAGCCTCAGCCAGACCTGAGCACTCTCAAAAGCCTCAGTCCGACCTGAGCACTTTCAAAAGCCTCGGCCAGACCGAGCACTTACAAAAGCCTCAGTCCGACCAGATCTGAGCACTTTCAAAAGCCTCAGCCAGACCTGAGCACTCTCAAAAGCCTCAGTCCGACCTGAGCACTTTCAAAAGCCTCGGCCAGACCGAGCACTTACAAAAGCCTCAGTCCGATCTGAGCACTTTCAAAAGCCTCAGCCAGACCTGAGCACTCTCAAAAGCCTCAGTCCGACCTGAGCACTTTCAAAAGCCTCGGCCAGACCGAGCACTTACAAAAGCCTCAGTCCGACCAGACCTGAGCACTCCCAAAAGCCTCAGTCCGACCTGAGCACTCCCAAAACACTCAGTCGTAGTCTGACTCTCACCGATAATTGCAAAATAATTTGACACTTAGTCATATTTCAAAGACGCTCCTCCATATTTCATTTGCAAATCACCTTCAACATTACATTTCAGTCTACTTTTTCAAACTAATTAGACACTTAGTCATATTTTAAAGATGTTCTCCGACGCTTAAACAAATTTGCCATTTCACTCTGTATTAGAAAATTCCTTGTCCTACTCTGGCTTGGATTCTGGCATGACTTTAGTTTCACCTTGCTCTACTGCCTAGCACAAGCATTTGCTGAAAACATCAGTGCACAACATAATCCCAAGAAACACAAAGCAAGGCCAAACCAGCACAAGGGGAAATACACTGGACTCCTCAACTAGAACCATAAATGCCATTTTATTCATTCAAAAATGTGTGTACAACTTACTTACATCCCTTCCAAAAAAAAAAAAAAAAAAAAACACAAAACGATAAATCAAAACCCCTAAGTCTACTCATCATCCAGCTCACTCATCTCCTTCACTTGAGGCCAGGTCTTCTTCTTCCACGCCTTCGTCCAGTGGCGTCTGGGCTACGTCATCTTCTCCAACCACCACACTACTCAGGTCTAAGTCTGGAAACAGCTCCTCCGCCTTGCGCTTGAACATCTTCCAACCGCTGTCCCAGTACTCAGCCATTTCGTGCTTGTAGTAGTCAGATTGCTGGAAACTGTTAATGATTTCAGACTCTGTCCTCACCCCAGCACTTGTCCCTGATGACCCAGCACCCCCAGACCCAACCCAGCCAAGCTGGCAGCAACTGCGGCATCGATCGCCATCTGGAACTCAGGAGACCCTTTGAATTGTGTCACAGCTGCAACATACAGATCAGGATAGGCTGCCCTTTCTGACGCCGCCTTCGCCTTTTCTTCGTTCAGCTCTTTTTGTAGAGCCTCCTTCTCAGCTGCAGCCTTGGCCTTCTCAACCTCCAGCTCCCTCTTCCAGGCCTCCCCCTCAGCAGTCAGTCAGTTTCACCCTCTCCTCCTCCACCTCCTTCCTTAGCCTCTCCCTCTCCGCCCTCGCCTTCTCACCCTCTACTTCCAACTCCCTCCTCAGTTCCACCTTCTCCTCCTCTGCCTTGGCCAGTTTCTCCTCCACCGCCTTTTGAAGAGCCTCCACTTTAGCATCCGCGTCATCTCTCTGCCTGACGAGATCTTCATTATTGGTCATGGCCTCCTCATGACGCTCGATCGCAGTAGCACAGGCTTTTTGGGACTCCTCCAACTTCTTCTTCTCACCAGTCAACTGGAACTCGAGCGACACAACCCTGCGGCGTGCGTCCTCCAACTCCGACTTGACTGATGGCAGCTCGGTATAGGCAGCCTTCCAGGCAGCACTCTCCTTCTTCAGTTTGGCTAACTCTGCCTTGGCCTCATCAGCCTTGATCTTGGCCGCTGCACCTTTCCTCAGCAAGGCCCCTGCCAGGGTAGTTACCTCCATTTGGGCGGAGCATAACCCCCTGAACAGGTCGGCCTCCCCGAATCCAGAGGCCGAACGCAGAGCTGGCTCCTCCACCATCTTCACCAGACGGTCTGCCGCCGCCTTAGCTGGTCCCCATCTCCCTCCAACCTCCCAGCTACAGCACACGCACATGGTAAATGGTGGCCCCCAGACCAACTCCTCTTTCCTGAGGTGCAGGCCCCCTTGGGGTCTGCTCCTCCCACTTGGCTCTGCCCCCACCAAACCACCTCCACTTGCACCTCTGGGGCCTTCTCCACCCCCCACTTGGCTCACCCCCAGCCAGCTCAGCTCCCACTTGTCCTGCTGGGGTCTTCTCCACCACGTCCGCCGTTGGACTGGCTATCACCACTCACGGGGGTATCCCTTGTCACAAGGACCTCTTCCCCAGCTGAGACAACCACCCCTTCTGGGGTCTGTTCCAACTCCCCGCCCTCACCCTCTACTTGTTTGGCCAGGCTGGCCCCCTCCACCCTTACCTCCTTTCTCTCTTTTCTGGGCTGGCTCTCCTCCCCACCCCGCCTCAACCTCTTCTTCTTCTTCCCTACCCCCAGTGCCTCCATCTCCTTCAGCGACCTCTCCTTCAGAGGATCTTTTGGAAGCAGCCGCAGAGCAGACTCACCCAAACCCTTCTCTCCCAAGGGTTTGGGACGAGGTCGAATCCTCTCCCTCGCCACTGGCTGAGGAGGTCGGTCGGCTTGGGCCTCCTTGAACTTCTGGGCTTTCACCAGCATGGTTTGATCTTCCGCCTCTTGCGCTTTTCTTCTTACCTCCAACTCTGATCGGTCGAGGTCCTCACCGATCGGTTTTGGGCCCAACCCAGCTTCAAACAAGACCGACGGCTGAACCAGCTCGTCCCACTTGACCTTTTCCTTTTCCCTCCACTCCTTCACCTTCTTGACTCTCTCCTCTGCCGTCGCCCCCCAACTTTAGCTCTGCATACTTGGCTGGCACCTTCCATATGGTGCGCACACCAGCCCCTCCAGCGATGGACACATAGAACCACCGCGGCCTCCAACCTTTGATGGACGTTGGTAAACCAGCCACCAAACCCTTCCCTGCCAACGCCTGAAGGGTGATCCAGGTCTCTTGCTGTCCTGAAGCCTTGTGACAGCCGAAGAACTCCTCCACCGTCATGGCCGCCCCTCCGTTCGCCTTTGGCCAAGCACTTGCACAAGCCAACAGGATTTTCCATGCATTGGGCATCAGTTGCCCTGGTGCTACCTCCAGGTGGTTGAGCACATCTACCACGATTTGCGGCAAAGGCAACCTCAGCCCACCTTTTAGAGCTTCCTCGTAGAGGGAGAACGCACCCACCCTGACATCGGAAGGTCTCTCCGTCGATTTCGGCACCCATAATTCCACCTCCACAGGAATCTGATACTTCTCGCGGATAGCCCCAACTCCGCCGCTGTAATAAGGGATCTATCAGCCCTCGAATGCCAGTGGTCTGGTTCCACCTGGCTGATTGGCTGTGCCGTTTCTACCACTTCCCCACCCCTGTTGGACCTATACTGAATCGCTAATTCCTCTGCATCATCTTCCCCCAGTGGATCTCCCCTGACCATCGCAGTCCCTTCGTGGGCCATTTCTAAGCTGTGGTTGCGAATAGCTCTTGCTGCAGGTGCTAAAAAATCGAAGAAATGTCTCAACGGAGTATCGTGAGCAACGAAGGAACTGACACTTCGAATATTTTGAGTTTTTGTAAACAAGTAGGTGAATCGTATGATACCAAAAGCCCACGGTTTGCCCGTATTCCAAGGATCCAAATTAACGTTCGCCAGTTTGAAAACTTTTCAAATCATCCGCCAAAACTGTCAAATCAATCATGCCCATAAATGCCCCTGACGCTTCACTCCTGATCCAACGCTTGACGTTTCCCCTTCCCACGAAACCCGGCCACGTGTATGGTTCAGATGCACTGACTCCTGCCCTCACATTGTCTTTTCCACTTCAAATCACCACGTGACACGCCGCCTCTTGAGCCCCGTGCTCGTCCGCTCGGCCACCCTTGCGCTCGCCACCCTCACGGTCGGCCTCTCGCGCTCGCCACCCTCCCGGTCGGCCTCTCGCGCTCGGCCACCCTTACGGTCGGCCTAGTCCGCTCGGCCCCCCTCCCGGTCGGCCTCTCGCGCCTCCCCGGCCACCCTCCCGGTCGGCCTCCTCGCGCTCGGCCTCGCCCGCTCGGCCACCCTTACGGTCGGCCTAGTCCGCTCGGCCACCCTTGCGCTCGGCCACCCTCACGGTCGGCCTCTCGCGCGCTCGGCCACCCTCCCGGTCGGCCCGCTCGCGCTCCACGCCACCCTTACGTCGGCCTAGTCCGCTCGGCCACCCTTCGCTCGGCCACCCTCCCCGTCGGCCTCTCGCGCTCCCCGGACCGGCCCTCGCCCGCTCGCCCCCCTTACGTCGGCCTACTTCCCTCGGCCACCCTTGCGCTCCTTACCCGCCCTCCGCGTCTCCTCACTCTCCAGTCGAATCTCCTCCGCCTCACCCTCTCGGCCCACCTCAAAACCCTTACGGTCGGCCTCTTACCCTCTTTTCCACCCTCCGCCGTCGACCTCGCGCGACGGCCACCCTCACGATCCGCCTCGTCTGTTTTATTGTCACTATTCCCTTCGTTGGACTAAAGCTGCACTCGGGAATGGGGGACTACTGACATGGATAGGCCCAGATAGGCCCACAAGGACCACAGCCCACCATTTAAACCCCCATTACACAACCCGAATAGAAAAACCCAGCACCACTGGAAGCCAACTGGACAGGGAGGACCAGTGATATCCGACACGTGGCAGATTCAGAAAAGGCCACGTCAGCAGACAAAGATCTGCAAAGTTATTGCCACAGCACATCACCATTAATGCAAGCCATCACAGCATTTATTGCGACAACACCCCTCAGCCGGAATGGCACCCCCCACCCTGAACAAGACGAATGACGGCACAAGCTTTCGGCAGGAAACGAAATGATGACAGAAGGATATAAGCAAAGATTGGCAGACAAGGAGAAGGTTAAGCTTTCCTAACCCCTATCTCTCTCACTCTCTCTCTATAGTCCAAACACTAACTTGTTCGTCGGAGGGTTCACTAGGGGACTGCCCCGTTCCCCGTTGAACTTATTTGCAGGTAGCCCATTGGATCTGAGGAGCTTGGATCGGTCCAGCCCATTCACCTAGATCAACCGCTTCATCAGGATAAATACATTAAGAAGTTTCTTAAGAATATTGCGTTGTTACGTTTGATAAACGTACATTAATGAGTTTTTTAGTGTTATATTGAAGTGTTATGTTTGGAAAAAGTATATTAATTTTTTTTTTTGAAGTATTACGTTTAGTAATTTCAACATTATAAGAAAACCTACATTTATCCCTTAACACATAACACATGCGCGTTTATACTTAGCTCTTTATGTAATTCATACTAGAATGAGGTTTTTTGGTCTAAAAAAAAAAAAAAAGACCAAACAATTCATAATAAGATTACTATTTGAGATTTATTAATGGTTTACCATTTTTAATAATAGTCATTTAGACTGTCGTTAGTTTTTTATTTTTTTATTTTTTATTTTTATTTTTATTTTTTAATGAACATTTGGAATTGAATACATTCCTCATTTCAACATCTGCCTAAGGTATTAATGTCATTATCACACAAATGGTTATCTTGTTTGGTTTTCAAATTCAAAATTATTTTTGAATATTTTTTCATAATTTTTTTTTTTTAGTTTTTAGTTTTTTTTTTCATACTTTTTTTCACTTTTTTTTTAATGTTTAAATGCACCTAAAAAATTTTTTTTGAAGAAAATTGAAATAAAAAATTCTAAAAATAAAAAAAATAAAAATAAAAACAAAAAATAAAACATTTTTATATTTTTCATAAATATTTTGTTTTTAAATATATCTAAATTAGACATATCTAAAAAGTATTAAAAAAAATGAATAGAGATATGAAAAAAAATACTAAGCTTGGGATAAATAAGTCATAGTCATTGGAATTCCTTTTATGTATAAGCGCTCTCAAATCTTCCTAGAATCAGATCCACTTAGAACTAGTCTGGTACTCCAGCAGAAGAAGACAAAATTCATAGAAGATAAGGATTCTCTTTAGATATTAGAAAAATGCACGCCAAGAAAAGACAAAAAAGATTTTGTAAATATTTTGTGTCTATAATTATTTGAGTCTGTCAGTAATAAGGATTTTCCTTCACTCACTACTTTAATAAAGTATGGATAACTCCTATCCTGCTTTATTAAAGAAAAGCTGTGAAAATCTTTATACGTGTCTTGTAATAAATTATAGTGTCAAAATTTTATCAAAAAAGGAGGATTGAATGATATGCGATAGGACCCAAAGCAGTACCCGATATTATTATCCTAATCTTTTATTGATAAAATTTTATCCATAATTGTAACTTACGTCCAAATCTATGCATTTATGACATAGATATTATTGTAGGAGTTTAGGTAGCCTAGGTAGGAGTCTATGATCTATAGCCTTTTAGACTTTTGTTTTTGGCCAAAACTTTTGACGTATTGTTTTTGGATTGTATGTATCAACTTTGTGTATAAATTGGCTTGTATGCCAGCAGAGGAAGCAGAATGAAAAACACCCATTCACTCTGCGTTGTAAAAATTTCCAAACCTCTCTCAAAAACCCTCTAAGTGTACTAAGTTGTTCAGAGTTTCAGAGTCTGTAATATAATCTTTGTAAGTATATTTCTTATTAATATGAAATGTGAGTAGTTTCTCTTTTTCCTTAAATATTTCAAAAGGATAACTCTTCTATTCTAAAAATTTATTTTCTTTTTGGGAAAAACTAAGTTTATGGAATACTTGTTTGCTCATTAATATTACATGCTTTGCACCTTCGTAGTATCTGCTATTTTCTATTTTGTTATTGAGTGACCTTAGCTGAAGAGCCCGTGTGAGCCGTGGTTAGGCGTTGGAGGGCAAATTGTAGGCAGAAAGGGAAATGTAAAAATTAGAAAATAAAATATACTATGTTGAACGGGGCTTAGCTTCAAGGTGGGAGTACATGTAATGAAAATAAACATTGCCTAAAAATAGTTTTTGCCAAAGAAAAAGAATTTTAGAATAACAGGAGAGCAACCCGAGTAGAAATATTAAGGAAATATTGTCCATAAAAGAAATTTAAAAAATCAAAACATTGTATGCCCTTAGAAGAAGAACTTAGAATTAAAATTAAAATTAGTACTAAACTAATACAAGAGTTAGAAAATCAAAAATTAAGATATCAGTTTCTTTTATCATTAGCTTCTGGCAGATCTTTAGAAAATTACAGTTTAAAAATTTCTCAGATAAATAAACAGCTAACTGTAAAACAAGAAGCCTTAAAATTAGCCATACAGCAGCTTGAAGATCTATTAGCATAACTGTAGAATTAATTAGATAATTCTCAGCCCCAATTTCAAAATAGTGGTAGACCACTAACTCACGCCCCACAAAAAATTGGTATCAGAGCAGTGTTCGGTTTTAGGACAGTTTAAGTTAGTTTATGCATTTTGTTTATGGTAATAGAGTAGTTTTTATTTTTGAACATTTTCGTTATAAATTTCATGTTATAGTAGCTTTTAATAATTTTAAAGTAGGTCTTAATTTTGTGTATGAAAAGAGTAGAGTATCTAGATTTAGAACTCAGCAGCCATAACCATCGCCTTAGCATAAATAAAAATAATTTCCGTTGTAATTTTGAAGAGACTTTTACACATCAACTTCATAGTGAACATAATCCTCAGCTAAATAGTATCATAGATTATTAGATTAATTTTACAGAAAACATTAAAAAGGATATAGATAAAATTAGTAATCTTTTTATTTCGTCTATAGAACACCTTCGTAATAATCGTAGCATAATTAAAGATCAAGATAAAAAATTAGACTATATTCAAGATCAGTGTAATTCTATCCTACAAAAAAGAATAGATTTAAATTTAGAAAAATTTCCCACTAAGCTAGAAATAGAAACATTAATTTCAGCTACAAATCAAATAGCTAAACAAATAGAACAAATTAATCAAATTCAAGATAATTCAAAACAGAAATTAGAAATTTTAGAACAATTTGTAAGATCTTAGTTTATGAGTAGTGATAAAAAAGCTAATAGAGATTACTAGACTATTTTAAAACAAACAGAAGATTTTCATAATAACCCAGAAAGAATCAGTAGCTATCAAGGAATAAATCAATCAGATAAAATATCAGTAAGACAAAATAATATAGAAATTTTATTTTTAATTAGATTGTGTGAAAAATTTGAATATCTATCAGAACAACTACATAGTTTAGAAAATCGCTTAGTTGCTTTAGAGAAAATAATACTTCAAAAAGGAAAAGGAGTAGAAGGACCATCCAACAGACCCCAATCTCAGGTAAACGAGGAAGATATAGCCAGATATTTTGAAAAGCTTAAATTACCAAGGAAATCAGCCTGTAGAATTTACAGAAAATAAAAATGTTTAAACAGCTAATAAAAGGTAGTAGTAGTAAAAAGCGTAATGAAGATAAAGATATCAAAGTAGAAGAATTTATAGATGTAGAACAACAAATAGAAAAATTTTAAAAAGAAAAGTTAGAATTAATTCCAGTTAAATATGTGTATAAGCTAGGAAAGATTCATAAAAAACAATATTTATTTAAACACTATGGTGAACAGATGATTAGTGTAACTCAAGAAGACGAAAAGATAGAGCTAAATTTAATAGAAAGAGAAAGCTATAAATATGCAGTAAATGAACACCTTAAAATGACTCACTTAGGATTAGTAGTGGTAGGAGTTAAGGCGTTAACCAGAGAAAATTTAGGAACCAAAGTTTTTGTATGTCTTTATGATGATAGATTTAATGATGTAAGACAAAGCATTTTACGCAGCTATGAATTAGATATGAATTCTAAAGGAGGAATAGTTTATTTTACACCAGATTTGTTACTACCAATCTCGACCTTTCATAAAAAGATAAAAATAGGAATAAAGAGTAGAGGATACAAAATGAAAAAAAAGAGAAAAGAATTTATTAGTTTGCACAGGATTTTTAGGTTTAGCAGTCTCAGAAAGTAATACTCACTATAGACTTACAAATGATCAGATAGTTAAGTTATTAGGCGCAAAAGGAATAAAGGCACTACCAGCTAAAAAATTTAATTTTGAAGATAATGCAGCATTAAATTGGAAATTAGGAGACTTTTTAGGACAAAAGAGATTAGCCCCTCAAGACAATTTATTATATCAAGCAGCAGATGGAAATTATGCAGTAAGATTTACTCAATATACTTATGTAGCACTAGAAAAATCCGAAGATGATGAATTTAGTAGTATAGACAGAGAAGAAAATCAAGATAATCGTAGTGAAATAAATCAACTTTATATGATAACAGAAGAAAAAACCATATCACAAAATAAGATATATAATATTGATGAGATAGATTTAGAAAAATTCACCCGAAAAGACATGAACAAGATATTAGATGCTAGATACTTCGAATACTTAGCTAGAGGAGATACCCATGATGAAGCAGTGTCGTTTTTAGATCAAGAATTCCATACAGAATATGTAGATGATATCATAGAAGATAAAATACATCCCAGTAAAATATTTAGAATACCAGAACAACCTAAGATAGAAGATACTTTTTATATGAATACAGAAAGCACAAGCACTAGTAACCCACAACCAACTGTACAAGATCCCGTAGAACCAATGCATTATGCAGTAGGAGGAAGAAGACCATTAGCCAGTTCAGGACGAAGTCACGCAGATCCAAATAAAAGCTATAGGTTTCATGGAAAGCGTAGACAATTAGATATGAGTATACAATTACAGCCAGCTAATAACCAAGGAACCCTTTTAGACCTTGCAAGATTCGACCCTCAGATATGGCAAGAAGTAATAGAAAGATAGGAAAAAGATGCAGTAAAAGCATGGATAACCAGTCCCTATGAATCAACAGACATGTGGGAATATATGGAGACTCTTTTAGGAGATGCAGCTTATAATATTTATTTAACTTTTAAAGGAAAATATGAAGAAACAATTAAACAGCTTAAAGAATTAGGAAATAACCCCTGGAATTTCACCAGTTTTATTAAAGACATACTTATAGGATATGACCCTTCTAGAGGAAATGACTCCGCTCAAAGTGTAGCATTAACTGAATTAGATCAGATAACATTAGGAAGTTGGAAATATATTGTACCTTTTAGTAAAGAATACTTAGCTATAGCAGCCAGAACAGGGAAAAGTTTTGACGAAAAAATAGGAAATAAATATTTTAGAAAATTACCCGGAGAACTAGGAAGAGAAATAGAAAATAAATGGTCAATTTATTGTGCAAGTTTACCAGCAAAAATAGCTACAGGAGAATTAAATATAAGAGGAACTTTAGGAATAAGACCTAGAATAGTTTTTACATTTTATAAGCTCAGAGAAAAATGTATAGAAGTTAAAATACAGAAAGACTTGAAAAAACAAAATTATGGTTTTTGTAGCAGTGTAATATATACTCCTCAGCAATATGAAGATAAATATAATAGAAAAAAATACAAAAAATATGGAAAATATAGAAAAGAAAAATATTGGAAGAAAAAATATCGAAAACCATGGAAAAACAGAAATTCATTAGGAAAAGCAGAACCTTTAATAGGACAAATTATAAGAGATTACCCAAAGATGAAAAAGATAAAAGAAAGCAAAGATATGTTAGGAAACCCAACAGTAAAAAATGTAATTGTTTTATATGTGGAGAGCCCAATCATTTTGCAAAAGCCTGCCCAAAAAGACAGAGACCTAATACTAATAAACAGATAGAAAGACTACATATTATAGAAGATTTAGAAGAAGATATAGTCAGCATAAATAGTGATGATTCAAAAATATATAGCATAGTTAGCGATTATGAATATCAAATAGAAGCAATTAATTCAGATAGTGATTCAGAAAGTGATACAGATGTAGATAATCTTTTAGGACAACTCAACCAAGAAATAGGAAGGACTCCTTCTCAAGAAACTTTCTTTATGATGGCATGTAATGCAGATACTGAATGTCAGCGTAATTTTCAAATAGGATTAGGATTTGATACTACTAGATGCAGCTATTGTAATTGGTTTCCAGCTAAAGATAAGAGAGCACAGTGTTTATTGTACAGCATAACCTATTGTATAATCTATCTCGAAAAATTAAACATGACACATAAAATAACACCAGCAAATAACAGAGAAGATCATAGTATAGAAAGTAGAGAATTACGTCTAACAAATAGAGAATTAGAAGTACAAGTAAGATAACTTAAACTTCAAATAAGAGAGATAGAAACTAAGACTAATTTTGACATAGAATGTTTAGAATTAGAAAATAGACAACTTAAACAGCAGCTAGAACAATTTCACAGTAAAAACCCCTTAAAAGATAAACTAGTTGAAGATCATATGAACTCTTTAGAATTAGTCAACTTAGTTGAGTCTCAACCCTTTAGTCAATACTCTCAAGTACAACCAGATAATACATATTTACCATTTAATTACCCCGTTATACCCAAGTCAAATTTAGTTGAGATCTCTTGTGTAATTAAATTTGTAGAAAAAACCCTCAGTATAGATGCCTTGATCGATACAGGAGCTAGTAAATCATATATTGAACAACACATAGTTCCCCCAGGATGGAACACAGCCTTAACAACCCCAGCCTTAGTCAGCATAGCAGATGGCACTAAACAGACATATACACATTGCATTAATGGCGCCCAGATTAGTTTTCATTATCTAGGTTCTCAAGATCAGCACATAGAATGGTTCCCATTACCTCAAGTTTGGATAGGAAATACCCGTCAGAATCATCCTTTCATCTTAGGACTTAATTTCATACTTAGCTTACAAGGTGGCATGTTCATCAGCCAACACAACATCAGTTTCTTCAAACGAACTGTCAATACGCCCACAGCTTATGCCCTTAGCACCTTCGTCCATTCATCAGAGTTGCGTGCGAAGCGTGGTGGTACCATAGGAGTAGATTCCGTTCCCGCTAGTTTTTTATTCCCTAGTAGAAATATTTTTCCCGAGCTAGCCCAAACATACATACCCAATGAGATAGCAAATACTTCTTTAGAAAATTTAGATATGAAAAAGTATGAGTTAGAAGAGTTTGATTTTGAAGAAAAAGGAGACTATTGGAACCTAGAAGATTTTCAACAAATAGTTAACTTAGAATTAATTTTTGCTAAAATAGGGAAATTAAAGAAAAAATCAGTATATAGAAGAACAGAAAATGATTTAGACGAGATAATAAGATTAGCTGAAACAACAGAAATTTTAGGAGAACAGCCCATGAAATATTGGGAAAGAAATAAAATTTTAGCTAGTTTAGATTTAAAAAATAAAGATTATAGGATTACCTCAGCACAAATAGATCATACACCAGCAGATATAGAAGAATTTAGAACTCAGATTAAGGAATTATTAGATTTAGGAGTAATTAGACCTAGTAATAGTCCACATAGAAGCGCAGCATTTATGGTTAGAAATCATGCAGAGATAAAAAGAGGAAAAGCTAGAATGGTTACAAATTATAAAAGATTAAATGATAATACAGAAGATGATAAATATAATATACCAAATAAAGACCAACTCATAAATAGAATACAAACAGCAAAGATATTTAGCAAATTTGATTGTAAGTCAGGATTTTGGCAAATAAAAATGGAAAAGGAAAGCATACCGTGGACAGCCTTCTGTTGCCCTCAAGGACACTATGAATGGCTAGTTATGCCTTTTGGATTAAAAAATGCACCTTCCATATTTCAGCGTAAAATGGATAGTATATTTAATAAATATAGTTTTATACTGGTATATATTAGTATTCAGTCTAGATAAAAATAGTCACATAGATCATTTGTATATAACATTAGAGGAATTCATAAATAATGGAATAATAATTAGCAAGAAAAAGATGGTATTAAATAAACCTTACATAGAATTTTTAGGAATGGAGCTAGGAGATGGAAAAATTAGGTTACAACCTCATATAGTCAAGAAGATTTTAGACTATCCAGATAAATTAGAAGATACAAAACAACTTCAATCTTTTTTAGGAATTTTAAATTATGCACGAATGTATATTCCTAACCTTAGTAAAATAATAGGACCCCTTTATAGTAAGACCACACCCACAGGACAAAAATATTTCAATCAGCAAGATATAGCTCTAGTCAGAAAAATAAAAGAATTTGTAAAAATCTACCAGACCTACAACTTCCCTTAGAATTAGAATACATAGTTGTAGAAACAGACGCAAGTCAATTAGGATGGGGAACAATATTATTAGCCAAACCTAGCAAATATGACAGTAAAAATATAGAACACATCTGTAGATATAGTTCTGGAAAATTCAAAGAAAAGGACACAACCATGACCAGCCTAGATTTCGAAATATTAGGAGTAGTATATGCAATAAATAAATTTAGATTATTCTTGCACAAGCCTTTTACAATTAGGACAGATTGTGAACCCATAGTTAGATTTCATAACAAACTTAACGAGCGTAAATTAAGTACTAGAAGAAGGGCAAAATTTTTAGATTGTATAGTAGGACAAGGATATAAGGTAGAGTTTGAACATATTAAAGGAAGTGATAATAGGCTAATAGATTGGTTAAGTAGGAAAATTTATTTAGAAAAAGAAGATAACCAGTTTAATTTTTGTGCAGATAATGGAGAACAGCAAGACCATGAACTTTGGGGGATTTTCTCTTCCCATTCATGAAGGCAGAACCAAATTGAGTTAGACCCAGTTCAACAGTGTCTTTTAGATAACCTTTGGAACAGTCAGAACCACCCAGCTAAATGCCTTTCGGCCCTAAACTCTCTCAGTATATATTTTTCAAAAATCCAAAATAAACCTTTGTCAAAAAGTTTTTCTTTCTATGTAGTAGCTAAAGGAACCAAGCCTGGTATTTACCATGACTGGACAAAAGTAGAACCTTTAGTTAAATATTTTCCTACACCCCATTTTAAAGGATTTTATGATTTTGAGTCAGCCAGTACCTATGCCCGAAGACAAATAGGAACCAGTTACTTTATTAGTTAGATAGCTAAAGATTACCTGGACACATTGAGCAGAATGCCAACCATTCTTGCTACCAGTGGAGCTCCAGCTAGCCAGATATTTGGAAGCAGTAGTACAGGCAGTAGTAGTTCCAACCCTCAGATAGATTCTCAAAATCCTCTCCAGATGTGCAGACACTGTGAAGGCCTTTCCAGAAATTTCAAGAAAATTATGGATAAAGGCAAAAGAGTCAGTGAAGAGCTAGACCAGCTCCGAGACGAAGAAAAACAATTGAGAGCAACCGTTCGAACCCTAACCAACCAGCTTAAAAAATTAGCTCCAGAAAAAACACCTACCTCCTTACCTAGCCCAGAAATCAAACAACTCACCAGTGAGGAATTTGACCAATTGAGTGCTAGAATGTATTTCTTCAGGCATTCTATCATTCGATCTCTTTGTGAGAAAAACCAAGTAATGGAAGACCTAAAACCCTATTTACACCTTAGCCAAAGATAGCAGAAATAATGAGTTAGTCATTATTCAGCAATTTCTTTAGGACCTCTCCATAGCAAGAGTTGACTGCCCTGGCCTAGCTTATCAATGGACCTATACCTATGAAGATAAAGAGCAGCCCTGCTTAGAAGAAGAAAAATGTAACAAAAGGTCCGAACATTTTGGTAGATGCCAGTGTAACCTAGACTTCAGCATCTGCCTTTGCCAGATAAATTTAGCTACATTCGAGCCATTGGAGATAGAAATTAGGGGCGGAACTCGTTATCTAACGGCCCCAAAATTATTAGATTACGGCTTTGTCTCTAGACTAATTTTCACAGATCCAGATCAGATAGATAGCTTTGGACATAAGCTTGCTCATGTAGTACTGTGTGTAATGGAAGAACATCATCCGTATGTGGAAGCTTTGATAGATAGCAAACTACCAGAATGGAAGGGAATATGGTGCAATCCAGCTAAATACAAAATATACCTCAGAGGAACCTCTGCATTCCCAGGATATCCAGGACTTCTCAATAGGAGACCCTGGTCGTGCAGAAGATTTCCGCTCAAAGACCAGCTCAATAAATGGAGAAAATTTGCTAGCAACTCTCTATTAGCATATAATGGAAACTATGGGCATCTAGTCTGCGAAGATAGACATCAGAAGATACATTGTAATTTAGCCATCCCAGGATATCCATTCAGCAAAGAAACATTTGTCAATGAAAGTCAGTACCCAAACTATCAGCATGGCGTCTCTCATGAATCACCGGTGATGGGAGAAAATGATCAAGAATGGTACGATGAACCACCCATGGGAGATGGGGATGACTTTTACGACCAACTCTCAGCAACAGACCTAGACGACCTAGCAGACAGAATATATGGGTAATAAAATAAATAAATAAAATAATATCATACACCTTCTTGTTAGTCACATACTTTTACGGCTTAGTAAGGAATTTATAAAATCCGTAATTTGATCTGGTCTAGTTCAATCCAGTAGGTTTGGATTGATTTTTTGAATCCGTGGCTCGGTTTCGGATTAAAAAATTAAAAATCTGTAGTTCACGAATCGGTTCCGAATTGAACCCCACGGTTCCAAATTGAAACCGATCCAGACTGTATACAAGTAACCTATATTTATATTATACATCCTCCCGCATAGTATCTTTTCTTATTCCATATAAAACCTAAACCAAAACCTAAACCCGCATTGTATCTTCTTTTATTACTTTTGTTTGTTGGTTTTAAGTTTTAATTTGTAATGGTCTAAATGCTTATAGTGGATCCAGTTTTCTTATAATTGTTTAAATTCTAGAACGATATGACGTAATTATAGAAATACATGTTGCTGTTTTGGAACTAATATAATACTATGTTTATGTTTTTATAAAATTAAAATGTTCTATATTTTTTTATTATTTAATTATGTGAATCCGTAATCCTAACCGTTCAAATCCGTATTTAAATAGATTAGTTCAAATTAGTTCCACGATTTAAAAAGATTGGATTAATTTCAATTTTTTAAAAATTATAAATAACAAATTAATCCTAATTTTATTCCAATCCAAATCAATTCGATTCATACTCACCCCTACATACTTTCACACTTTCTTCCTCTCTCACACACAAGGTATGCTAACTTGTTCTCCCCCATTTGCATACCACGACGTTGACTTTTTAATTAAAATAATAAAAAAAAAATCAAAACACATAATTATATATTTTTAAAAAAAATAAAATAACTGACCTTTTTTTTAACTGAAAAAAAAGATGCTCTCAAGTGTCATCACGACATTCGTGAGCCCAAGCTCCGGGATAACCGATTGTCGGCCTGATTTGACCCAACCCATAAGAAAGGACCCACCACCGAAGTACCAGCAAAGTTTAACCATACGCCACAAATGAGCCTAGATTTCAATCAGAGTACAGAGCGAGGTCTTCGAAGAGAGCCAGCTACAAAACAACCATTTTTCGCCTCTTCTAGAATTCAAACCTAGGTCACGTTTGTGAAAAAGGATGCCTCATGCACTAGGCCACCACCCCCGGTGATAAATTTACCCAAAACAATCACTTTCCAAACATCCTCTCATCACTTTAGCAAATATGGGAAATTACCTGTCAGTGGAAGCAGAAGTTGTAAACCACAAATCACTAGGTAATATTGGGTAACGTTTACGTTTTTAGTTTATATTTATAAAAAATTTATAAATTGATTTTTGTTTATTTTTAAAAAAACATAAATTACAAATGTGTTTGGTTTAAACACAATATTTGAAAATTTTTAAAAACATAAACTAAAAAATATGTTTGTTCAAACCTAAAATATTTATATTTATTTTTTATTATTTATGACAATGGGATAATATACATTATAATTGAAAAAAATATATATATTTGAAAAAAATTAATTGAAAAAAAAAATTTGTTAGTCAAATTTTTAAATTTCTATTCAAAAACCAGAATAAACTCATTTTTTGAGTTTACGTTTTTTTCTCAAATTTATAAACTGAGACAATCATTTATAGGAAAATCCTTCGTAGCTCGAATCTTTCTGCCCCGAATGGCTCGACTGTCCAAAACGACGTCATTTTTTACAGGATTTTATTTTTATTTTTTTTCTATGTCTGAAACAGAGAGCAGAGAGAGAAGAGAGAAGAAAAGGAAGAGAAAGAGAAAGAGAAAGAGAGGAGAGAGAAGAGTGGGGAAGAGGAAATAGAGAGAGAGAGGGTCGATCACCGCCTCCGATCTCCGATTCTTCTCCACCGCCGGACCTCCGATCTCTGATCTCCGCCTCCGATCTGTGTATGATGATATTGTGTTGAAATTTTTTCAAATTTTTACATTTTTTTTTTAGTTGATCTTTATGTGTGATGATGATGATGTGTTTGGTTGATGATGATGATGCTCTCTCTCTTTCTTTGCTGTGTTGATGATGATGTGTTAGGTGCGTTGGGTGGGTTTGATTTTTGGTTGACGATGATCTTTCTGCTCTTCTCTTCTTTTCTTCTTCTTCTTCCTTCTTCTTCTGCTTCTACTTTGTTCTTCTTTGTTCTTCACCCAGTTATGGAAAGAACGAGAAAAAAATATTTGAAAAAAAAAAAATCAAAACGACGTCGTTTTGAATTCGGGCCAAATTCGAACTCGGAAATTTCGAGCTACGTAGCGGAACTGATCATTTATAAACTAAAAAAATTATCAAACAAGTTTTTATGACAGTTTTTAAAATTTTTGTTCATATAAACTGAAAATTAAAAACAAAATAGTTATCAAACAGACTCTAAGAAATCTTTGAAAATTATAAATAGAGTAATAATTGAGACTCTTATCTTCACAAGACTCCCACCAATCTAGACCACTCATGATGTGGACTCCACACATACATAAGTGGGCCCCACACATACATAGAGGGTCATGATCACTTTGAGGGTGTGGGGTTATTCCTAAAGGGGTCCCAAATATTTTCCTTATAAATACATGAAAAATCGATAGTCATTTACCATTTTACCCTTAACTCTCAAATCTCTCTCATCTCAAATCACTTACTGACACAGTAAACCAACCCCACCCACGTCACTTTCCTCTCTCTCTCTCTCTCTCTCTCTCTCTCCACAGACCACACATCACATCACCCACGTCACTTTTTTTAATTAAAAAACAAAATACATTTTCTTGTATTTTGTTTTACATATAATTTTTAATATATAAATTCAATTTTTTTAATTAATATTATTCAAAAAATATCAACAACATATTTAAAATGAGACTAATATTAAACATATTTAATAAAAATTTAAATTAATAATTCAAAGAATATATAAAAAAAAACTTACATAATTCAAATAATTTGTATGATTTGAAATTAATGTAAATAATAATTATTTATAATTACTTTTTGAATAGAAAAATATTTTTTTATTTAATAAAAAAATGTAAAGACTAATAAAAATTAAAATATTAACTCAAATTGTACAAAATAATAATAATAATCAAACCATATAAATGTTAACTTAGATTGTATAAATAAAAAATAATAATAAATCATACAAATAATAATAATAATAATTATTATTATTATTATCTGTGTCTTACTGTGTTGTTACTTACTGCATTGTTCCTTCTGAGTCACCTCTAATTTCTCTTGATTAATCTGTTGTCAGTCATCTTAATCTGTCAAAATATTATCTGTGTCTTTCTACTTTGGAACTAGCCACCTAGTCTTTGTCCCAGTCCTTGGTAAGTCCTTTGGTTAGGCAGTATTGGATTTTAGGGGTCAATCGAAATGGGTATGTTTGAAACCAGAGATGTGAAAACATGATAAATTTCGACAATGTATTAAGATTCCTGTAGAACAGTTTAATTAACCGAAAAAATGAGTCGATTATTTAGAAGTAACTCTTCAGTCAGTTCTAGATCAACAACTTTGCCCTCAATGTCAAATCAAGGATTAGTAATTAATGAAGAAGATGTAGAAATACAAAATGATAAAATTGATTTAAGCTAGAATATACCAAAATTATCAGTTAAAGAAATTTATAAAACTACTTTTTTACAATCTACTTTTAATGTTAATCTGCATGTTAAAACTTTAGAACAAGTTTATGCTTTAGAAAAACCTCGTAAAACTTGTCAGTTATTTGATGCTAATACTATTAAACGTCATTTAAAAACTGGTCACAATTTTATTCATTTAGGATTAATTCAGGTTGGAATAAAACCATTAACTCCACAAGGAAAAAACACTTCTGTTTTATTAAGTTTAAGAGATGCTCATTATATTGATTATAATGATGGTCTTATGGGTATGATGGAAACTGGTCTTCACAAAAGACCAATTCATTTTAATTGTTTTCTTGATTTTACACTTAGTTTACATGATCCACACATATTAGATGCATTAACTTTGAATATTCAATTATATGGTTCATTTACGAATATGAAAGAAAAAGTCCATAATATTGCTTTAATCTACCGTGTTCATTATAAATGTATTAAAACTAATTTGAATGTTCAAGCTTTACATAAAAGTCCTAAAGATAAAAGTTTACTGATTCAAAGTAGTAGTAATGATACTAATATTAATATTCCTCAAATGATTGAATGGAAAAATATTACTCTCCCTGATCAATGGATTACCGTTAATGAAAATTACAAACATAATCAACAACAATCTACTTGTCAAGATATCCAAGATATTCAACAATTTACTGATGGATCTGTTAAGATTAAATTTAATCGATCTCAATCTTCTCGTTATAGTACTTCTAGTATACCTACTGATGTTGAAACTGAAGATGAAATATTTAATACACCTTTGTTCCGTAAAAATAGTCACATTAATCTTGGTCAAACTTCCCATATTAAAATGAAAGGCGTTGATAATTCTACAACTTCCCAAATTAGTAAACTTGTATATCCTACTCACACACATCTACATGAAGAAGATATTGAGTCTCAAGACTCTCTAACTCAAACTGATTTCGAAATAATACCTCCAATAAATCCTCAATTAATGACAATTAGTAAACCCTTTGCTCCTGATCTAGATAAATTACAAGTTGAATTTAAATCTAAAGACAATAGAACTAAACGACATGCTTATCGTTCCAAATATGACCAACATCAACAATCCCGAATTACTCGCAAATGATATGATTTTATGATTGAATATAGTATAGAAATCCCTTTCTTTGAATACTTCGAAAATTATTACAAAAAAGTAAACACAATCACAAAACATAAATGAAAAACTTCTTCCAATACTACTGTTAGTTCTAGTCATCCTCCTTTATCTAATATTATTATTGAACATCAAGGATCTCATGTCCCAGCCTCTCTTTTTAAGCTGCCTGGTACTGACCCTGAAATCAAAAAAGTTATTGAACAAAATAATTATACTAATCAATGTCTACAAACGATTGGTAAACAATTAGATAAGATAGAAACTAATTTAGATGATTATTCAACCAATACTACGTCTACCAAACAATCCTTGGATCAGCCTTTGCTTAATCTACCTAGTAATCGTTCTAAAAGAAACAGTTTAATCACCCAAGATCATTCCACTGTTAAAGCCTTCGAACAACTAATCAATAAGTTAACCATTTCTGAATCAGCTTCTCCTTCCACTGAAAAAGGTCTTACTGTCTTAAATCAATCACCTAATCTTGACCCTATTTCTACTCAATTAGAAAGTGATACAACTGATAATGAAATTAATCAATTAGCCCAACAATTTCAATCACCTAATCTTAATAAAATTCATTATCCTAAACCTAATCCTCCCACTCTTACCAAAAATTGGTATTCTCAACCTACTCCACCTGATCTCCAATATGAAGAAACTAATCTTAATAATCAATTTTCCGTATCTGCTAAAAATTATACGAATGGAATATTGATGGTCTCAGTGAAGATCAAATTCTCCAAAAATTAAATCATTTATCTATGGTCTCAAATAGTTATCTTAGTAACTACCCTGATTATAGTCAACCTGAAATTGTTTCCTTAATTACATCTAGTTTTACTGGTATGCTCAAATCTTGGTGGGAAAAATACCTTACTGAAGATCAACGAGAATCTATTTTACATGCTAATCAAAAAGATGAACATGATTTACCTATCTTTGATGAAACTATAGGTTATTACAAACCTGATAGTATTAATACATTAATCTATACCGTAGTTCGGCATTTCATAGGTACCCCTACTAATATATATTCTCGCATACATGATCAACTTAGTAATCTTACTTGTCCTACATTAAGTGATTTTAGATGATATAAGGATGTATTTACTTCTAGAGTAATGCTAAGAGAAGACTGTACTAAATCTTTTTGGAAAGAAAAATTTATTAATGGATTACCTAATCTTTTTGCTCATAAAATCAGAGATCTACTTAGTCAACCTACTAGTGTTATTGAATATGATAATTTAACCTATGGTGATATCGTTAGTACTATTCAAAAAAAAGGATTAAAAATGTGTATGGATCTTAAACTTAGTCAAAAAGCTGCCAAAGATAAATATAAGGCTAAATATGAATTAGGTAATTTCTGTGAACAATATGATTTACCTCCTGTAGCACCCTCTCACCGTAAAAAATATAAACACACTAAACATAAGTCATCTTGCAAATATAAAAAGAATTATACACCTTCTAAATCCACTGACAAATTCTATACTAAACCAAAAAAGAAATATTATAAGAAATCACATCCAAAATCCAAATCTAATAAAGATATTACTTGTTATAATTGTGGTAAAAAATGTCATTATTCTAATAAATGTAAAGAAAAACAAAAATTAAAAGATAAAGTTAATCAACTTCAAATCAATGATGAATCAAAAAATCAATTATATGAAATCTTCCAATTAAATCAATCTGATAACAATTCCTCTTCTGATAATTCAAATACTTCATCTAATTCTGAATCACCTAGTGATAATTCTAATAACAATATTGAATTAGGTTGTAATGATGTCTGTTGTAAACTAGTTAAACAAATTACTGTTCTTACTGAACAAAATCAAGAAGAAACTGCTCTTATTGAATTAATTAGTTGATTAGAAGATCCAGAGTTAAAAAAGAAATATACTAATAAACTTAAACCTTTATTAACCAATCACGATAAACAACCCAAGTTTGATAAACCGATTATTAGCTTATCTAAAACTTTAGAAAAGTTTAAAAATAAACAACAAGAAATTACACTACAAGATTTACAAATCAATCAAATTAAACAAACTATTAAAGAATTACAAAGTAAAGATAAAATTTTAGAAGATGAAATTCTTACCTTAAAACTTAATAAAAGTTTGGACAGTTTCCAAGAAAATCATGATAAATCCCCTAGTGAATCTGAACATGATTCTGATCATACTAATCTTGAAAATCTACTATTTGATAATCGATCACATCAATCTCATAATCTTGAAGATAAAAGATTAAACCTAATTAATAAAATTCATATTCAAAAATGGTATTCAGAAGTTAAAATTATTATTGACGATTTTGAATTAAATATTATTGCTTTAACTGATACTGGTGCTGATCTTAATTGTATTCAAGAAGGATTACTTCCTACTAAATATTATGAAAGATGTCGTGAAAAATTAACTTCTGCTAATGGTAGTAAAATGTATATTAAATATAAATTACCGAAGGTTCATATATGTCAGAATAATGTTTGTTTTAAAACTTCATTTGTTTTAGTCAAAAATATGACGGATAAAGTTATTTTAGGCACACCATTTATATTTTTACTCTATCCTTTTACAACCTCTAGTGAAGGAATAACTACTCATATTTTAGGTCAACCTGTTACTTTTAAATTCTTATCACCACCTGAAATGTTCGAATTAAATCAATTAAAAGACTGTTCTATTTCTCAATTTATTAATCGATTAACTCGTCAGTTATGCTTTCTCAAAGAAGAAGTCAATTATAAACGCATTGAACAACAATTAACTGATCCTGTTGTTATCTCTCAAATTGAAGAATTTAAATTAAAATTAGAAACAACTGTTTGTTTTACTTTACCTACTGCATTTTGGCATAGGAAAAAGCGTGTAGTCACATTACCATATATTAAGAACTTTAATGAAAAAAAAATTCCTACTAAATCTCGACCTATTCAAATGAATCATGAATTACTTGAAATGTGTAAAAAAGAAATTAATGAACTATTAAAAAATAGAATAATTAGCCCTAGTAAATCACCATGGTCTTGTCCTGCTTTTTATGTTAACAAAAATGCTGAATTAGAAAGAGGCGTCCCTCGCCTAGTTATTAATTATAAACCATTAAATAAAGTTTTAGAATGGATTCGCTATCCTATTCCTAATAAAAAAGATTTGATTAAAAGACTTAGTCAAGCTGTTATTTTTAGTAAATTTGATTTAAAAAGTGGTTTTTGACAAATTCAAATTCATTCTAAAGATAGATATAAAACTGCATTCACTACACCTTTTGGTCACTATGAATGGAATGTAATGCCATTTGGATTAAAAAATGCTCCTAGTGAATTTCAAAATATAATGAATGACATTTTCAATCCATTTAGTCATTTTTCTATTGTCTATATTGATGATATACTAATTTTTTCTAAATCAATTAGTGAACATTGGAAACATTTAACTACTTTCTTTTATACTATTAAAAGTCATGGTCTCGTCATTTCTGCTCCTAAGATTAAATTATTTTAAACTAAAGTCCACTTTTTAGGATATGATATTCACCAAAATACTATTTTGCCTCTTAGTCGTTCCATTGAGTTTGCGTCTAAGTTTCTTGATGAAATTTTAGATAAAATCCAGTTACAACAGTTTTTAGGTTCACTCAATTACATTGCTAAGTTTTATAAAGACTTTCGAAAAACTTGTCAACCTCTATTTGATAGGTTAAAAGACAATCCTCCTCCTTGGTCTTCTACACATACTGCTATTGTTAAACAAGTCAAACACTATGTCAAGTCTCTTCCTTGTCTTGGTATTCCTACTGAAAATTCATTTAAAATTATTCAAACTGATGCCTCTGATATTGGTTATGGTGGCATTCTTCTTCAGAAAGTCACTCCTCAGTCATCTGAACAAATTGTTCGCTATCATTCTGGTGTCTGGAATAAAGCACAACTAAACTACAGTACTATTAAAAAAGAAATTCTATCTACTGTTTTATGTATTACTAAATTTCAAGATGATATTTTAAATCAAAAATTTTTACTTCGTGTTGATTGCAAATTTGCTAAATATGTTTTAGAAAAAGATGTTCAAAATCTTTCTAGTAAGCAAATTTTTGCCCGTTGGCAATCTATTTTAAGTATTTTTGATTTTGATATTTCCTATATCCCTAGTTGTCAAAATTCCATTCCTGATTTTCTTACCCGCAAATTTTTACAGGGGGGATAGGGATAGGGATAGGGATGGCCACTCCTTTTATCTCTTACCATAAAACCCAAATTACTTATTACAATGATCCGATTCACCAAACTGCTTACCGCATTGCCCGACTCAAATTAGCTAAGAAAACTACTAAACGTGCCCAATACATTCAATTTCATCAGATTCAAGCCCGTCGCCGTTTACTTGCTGATTATTACAACTGTTTAGACTACCATCAAAATTATTTAGACCTTCTTAGTGGTTGTTAGTCTACTAATCATTGTTTCTATTAAACAGATGTCTCGCCCCAAGCCTCCTTCTAAAGCCTTGGTTCCTCAACCTTTTGTTCCACCTCCATTGGAGCTAGTCACCCAATACCATCCTATTGAAATGATTAACCGTTACCAAGTTCTTGGTAATGTTCCTAAACCTAGTTATACATCTGTTTTGGCTACTGATCCTTTTGCTTCATCCAGCCAACCAGTCACTCCATACCCTCCTAATCCTATTAAATCAGCCCGGTCTGATTATGTTAATCCTACCACTACTAATCTCTTTTTCAAAGAACCTAGTCATCCCAAGAGTCAGTCTGTTCATGACCTGGTTAAATCTTATTTCCCTCCTGGATGGCATTTTGTCCTTCTCCATCCAGAGAAAACAATCACCTTCTATAAAGATATCCTGTTTAACCATCAATCAATTGTGATTAAACCTATTTATGATCGCACTTACACTAGTAAAGTTGTCTACCATTCACTCTATATTCACAACATTGTTTCCTTAGTTGAATGGGATTCTCCTTATCAACTTCGAGATTTACCTAATCACTCCCTTCAGTATAGTTATTATGACTATATTGATGCTTGGTTCAAAGTATTCTTATATCAAAATGAAACAAATAGTCACTCTGGTTTCTCCAATTTGATCAAAAGTTCAAATCAGAATTACCTACTTGGTTTCTTCGATGGTGGACTCATTATGGCGCCATTTCAGAAATCTTCCCGACTATTCTGATCGAACAGATTAACTATTTCTCTACTGTTTTCTCATTCACTCCACAAGGAAATTCCCTAAATTGCTTATTTTTATATCCAAATATAAAATCCCTTGGATATTCAAATGGCAATACGGTATTTCTGATGATGTGATTTACCGGCAACATATGGTTAAATGGTGGGAAAACTTTAAAGTTTCCCGCATTGTTAAAATTGTTCAAACTGAATTCCTGATTAATATCCATGCTCCTACACCTGCCATGGTTAAAGCTCAGCAGATCCCAACTGCTTCAGTCACACAAGAAAGCCAACTTCCTACAGTTAACCTTGGAAGCTCAACTTCAAGTTCTTCCAAGCCCAAGTCATCCAAGTCAAAGGTTAAATCCAAGACAGCTAAACCCAGCACTGTTCAGCCCAAGCCAAAAGATAATGCTAAGCCCACTGCATCACAGGCTAAGCCCAAAGGCTATGCTAAATCCAAGTCATCCAAAGATGAGCTGCTCCAGATGGCTCATCTACTTGTTAATCAAGCCCAAGCCCAGTCAGACTCCGATTCAGACAGTTCATAAGAAGGATCAAATAGTTCAAACTCTTCTGAAGATTCAACTAGTCAACAAAACCCATATGGACCAGAGTTTCAAGATGCGCAGAACTCATATGCCTAGTCAGCTCAACATACCCATATGCCTAGTCAACTCAGCATTGGATTCCATATAAACACAAATCAGCTTCAATCAATACTCTTTTGAGAAAAGCTGCCGATTTGTATTTATATTGATTCCTTTAGTCACATGTCTCCACCGAAAGTAAAAGTTACTATTCACTTTTACTGTTCATCACTCAATCAATCTGCTAAAAGCTACATCACTTTCAGTCAATTAGCCGAAAGCATCTGCCAGCCTGCCTTCCCATGTGCTCCCAGCTGCTTTTGATCAATCACCAAGTCACATGCTGCATTATTACATTTTCTTCTCTATAAATTGTAATGTTTTAGTCATTTGTAGGGAGAGGTTCGAAACTGAAAACTCTGAGTGAGAACCAACACCTATTCTAGTCAATCTTCTTCCTCCTCCTTTGGATTAAAAACGTATTTTGAAGCAACCCAATGTTACCTCTGTTAACCAATTGTAAGTAACCAATTGTAAGTTAAATTTAAAGTTATTTTTGGTTTGTGCTTTGTGCTGCTTCTAGTATATCATTTGTATTACTACACTGCTTCTCTGCTTCTCTTTGTGCTTCATTATTATTATTATTATTATTATTATTATTATTATATTATTATTATTATTTTGACAAAAATTGTATAACTTTTAAACTACGAATAATTTTTTTTATAAAATTAATACTGTTAAAATATATCGACAATGCATTTAAAATGATATTAATAGTAAATATATTTATTAAATTTAACATAATAATTTAAAAGTACATTTTTTAAAAATATTTAAATGATTAAAATGAAATGTCTTATTAAAATTGATACAAACAAAAATTGAGCTCGTTTGAGAATGAATAAAGCTTGGTAGTTCGAAATTTTCAAGGCTCGACTGGCCCAAATTTCAAAACGACGTCGTTTTGACTTTTTTTTTTCCCTCTCTTTTCTTTGTGAAATAGGGAGAAGAGCGAAACAGAGAGAAGAGGAAAGAGAGAAGAGAGAAGAAAGAGAAGAGAGGAAAGAAGAGAGAAGAAAGATCCACCCACCGGCGTTGTCATCATCACCGTCACGATGGTCTTCTGTGTGTATACACATATAGATCTGTCTCTGCTCTATCTCTTTTCTCTCATTTCCTCTCCTCTGTAGTAGTGGGTTTGTTTTTGTATTTGGTTTTTATTTTGATTTTGATTTTTTTGATTTGTGTAGATTTGGTAGATTTGTGTAGATCTATGTAGATTTGGTTTGTTTTTTTGATTTTTTTGATTTTGATTTTGATTTTAATTTTAATTTTGATTTTGATTTAGATTTTTTCGAAGAGTAGAGCAGAGCAGAAGGGGAAGGAAGAAGAGGAAGAAGAGAGGGAGAGAAACAAGAAAAAATAAAAAAAATAAATAAAAAGGTGCCAAAATGACGTCGTTTTGGCATCTCGAGCCATTTGAGCCACAATGAATTTGAGCTACCTAGCGAGATTGTTTGAGAATTGACAAATTTAGTTGATTTTTTAAAAATTTTACGAAAAATGTGCAAAAAAACAAAGAGAAGAGTAATGTTAGAGACCCACTATTTGGATCCTCAAATTTACCCACAAGGATGTGGCAAGAAAGATAGGCCCTACACAATTGAATATATGATAAATCAAAAGTTGACATGCATCCTACCATATCATTGTCGATCAAATTGTAAGAGATTATTTGCGGGTCTTAAATATTTTTCTATAAACTATTTAAATTACTTAAATCAAAATAATTTTTCAATTTTTAAGACTTTAAACACTAATGATCACTATTTGGTTACGTTTTCAAAATTATTATTTTTTGAACTATAAATAAGTTTGATGAAAAAAAAGAAGATATTTTTTAAATCTTAAAATTATGTTTTTTTTTAATTTAAAAATATATTTTCTAAATTTAATTTATCAAAAGTAATTTTTTGTATCAACTTTAGCCTCACATCACATTTTAATTATTCAAATATTTCAAAATAATGTAACTTTCATTTTTTTAATTGTTATTTTATATTTTTTAATTAAATATTCTTAATATTACTGTTGTTTTAAATGTATGATCCATATCATCTCAATGCTATTAATTTTTAAAAAGATTAGATTTGTATTTTAAAATTTATACATAATTTATAAAAAGAAAAATAAAAAAGTCAATAAAATTATCAATAAAAAGAATAGTTATCAACAAAAAAAAAATAAGACTGAAACATAAAAATATTAACTCAAATCATATACTAAAAATAGTTACAAAAATTAGTTTAAAAAAATTAATCACAAGTATATTTCAATTTTATAAATAGTTATAAAAATAGCAAAAAATAATTACAAAAAAATAATTCACATAATATATTTGTAGCTTTAAAAATATTTGAGTGGGGTACAATTTAATTGCCTTGCAAGTCCAATCTAGGTAGGGTGCAAGTCCAGTTTGTGTGGAGTGCAAGTCGAATCTGTGTGAGAGTGCAAGTTTAGTTTTGTGTGAGGTGTAAGTCCAGTTTGTATGGATTGCAAGACGAATATGTGTAGGGCTATAAGTCCAGTCTGTCTGGAATACAAGTCGAATCTATGTGCTAGTACAGTGCAAGTCCAATTTGTGAATTAATATTTGTATGGTTTGAATATATATATATATATATATATATATATATATATATATATATTATTTGTATGATTTGAATTAATATTTTTTATTAATATAAAAATTATTTATAGTTTAAAGTTGAAATATAATATAAAAATTATTTTTTGTAACTAATATTTGGTTGAAGCTTAAAAGTTGAAATAATTAATTTAAAATATTACAAAAAAATTAATATTTGTAAACATTTTATATTTTCAACTAGGGTAAATTACACTGACACCCCTCAAGATTTGATCCGATTACATCCCATTCCCTAACGTTATAGAAATTACATTCCCACCTCTACGGTTAATAGTCTCATTTCACAAACCCCCTATTTATATAAAAGGTAACAACTCCTGATAGAAAAACTGAGGAAATTATATTGAAAAAAAGAGAGGAAAAAAAAAGAAGTAAAACAAAGTAAGAAAAGATAGAGTGTATAAATTCAATGTCTTTTTAATACCAACGTTAATCCCGTCTAAATAATTATAATGACAGGAGGCTCAGTGTAATTTACCAAACATCAAGGGTGATATATATTAAGCTCAAATCTCAGGGGGTGTAAGTGCAATTTACCCTTTCACTATTTTTATCATATATGTGGGATTTGATTTAATATTATACAAATATGAGAAATAATAATAAATAGTGTTCCACCTGTATAAATATTAATTCAAATCATACAAATTTGCACCCCATACAGACTAATTTGCACTTTCGACTTACATCCCACATAAACTGGACTTGCAGCCCCACATATTTGACTTGCACCCCTATACAGATTCGACTGGCACCCCACAACTTGCACCCATACACACACTAAACTTGCACCCCACACAAACTAAACTTTCAATTCATCATATTTGATTAAATTCTGTCTTCTATCATATGATTCTACTTTTTTGTTTAAAAAAAAATTAAATTATTTTCCTCCCAAAAAAGATAGAATCATATGAAATTGATTTTTTTTTTTTTTACAAATTAGTTTTATTTTTTTTAAGAAGGATAGAAGTCAGAATTCAATAAAAAATGATGAATTGAATTTCTCATGTCCTAATTTTTTAAAACTATTTTTAATGCTAAAATATATGTTACTATTTTTTATTTTTTTGATTATTTTTAATGAACTTTTTTGTATTAATATGTATTATTTTTAGGGAAAATTGGTCTAACATCTCTCTTCAACTTTTAGTAATGGGAGAGGTCCACAATAATTTTTTTTGTAACCTAAGGTCCCTTACCCACACCCATATATAACACCTACTCTCTCATTCTCTCTCCTCTCTCTTCTCGCACCAAACCTTTCGCTCTCCTAGAACTTGATCGAAAAATTCATCTCCCTCTACTGAAAACCCTATATAAATCCGCAAAATTTGGATCATGAAATCAAATATTCATCGAATTATCTTCCAAACTCACCAAGAACAAATATATGTATATGTATATATATACAAATCAGAGCAACAACAACTAAATCTACAACAGTAGTTGGGTCCCAAAAGCACTAAACTCACCAGAATTGGCAGCAAATTGAGGTTGAAAGACGAAGAAGAAGAAGAATGGCAGCAGAAGCAACAACAGTGATAAGGAGAATCACCGCACAATGCCGCTGTCAACGGTGGTGTCAAACTGCGTGAAGCGGTGGTTCCAAGAGGCCAAAGGTGGCTACTTCTCTGGTGAGTTTGTTAGAGAAATCGCCGACGCCATCAATGTGAGATATGGAGATGTTTCCCGGGTGGACAGCGCCAATTCCATCGACAATGCAGCCCAGGAATCATATTGAATTTTCTCTAGATTGTGTAAATTTTCTTTAGATGTGGGAACTGTGTGAATTTTCTCTGGTTGTGACCATTTTTTGTAATTTTATGAATTTTCTCTAATTGTGTGAATTTTTTCTGGTTATATGAATTTTCTCTCATTGTGATCACTGTATGAATTTTCTCTGGTTGAGGTCACTGTTTGTAATTTCGTGATTTTTCTTTAGCTATGGTCACTCTGTGAATTTTCTCATACACTATGGGATTGTGATGTTTCTAGATAAATTTCAGAGAAAATGCCTAGAGAAATTCTAAACATGAACACACAAACACACTTGGAAAATTTCTAAGAGGATTCTCATGTGTCCAGAGAAATTCCAAACATGAACACACAAACATAGCAAAATTTCTCTAGTTTCGAAATATCTCTAGATCGAAATTTCTCTAGAAAAATTTTGAGGGACTCTAATTACTATGAAATATTATATGTCTTTTATCCTATAAAATCTTAATACAAGGGACTGTAAAAAAAATTCTCTTATTTTTATTGTATGATTTGAGTTAATAAAAATATAAAATAATATTTGTGTGATTTAATTATTATTTGTATGATTTATTATTTTTTATTTATACAATTTGAATTAACATTTGTGTAGTTTAAAAATTATTATTTTGTACCCTTTGAGTTAATATTTTTATTTTTATTAGTCTTTACTTTTGTTTTTAGTAAATAAAAATAATATGTTTCTTTTCATAAAGTAATTCTAAATAATTATTGTTTACATTAATTTTAAATCAAACATATCAATTTAATTATGTAAGTTTTTTTTTATATATTTTTTGAATTGCTAATTTAAATTTTTATTAAGTATGTTAAATATTAGTCTCATTTTAAAGATTTCATTGATATTTTTTTGAATAATATTAATTTTATGAAAATTAAATTTATACATTAAAAATTTATGTATTTTATTAAAATAGAATAAAATAAAGGGGCCATTTGGAAATATTTAAAAAAAAAGTCAAAAATCAATTTTTAATTTATTTTAGATTATATTATCTTTTATATCAAAAAAATTTTAAAAATTAAAAAAAATTTAAAAAATTAACTTTTAATTGTCTTTTTAAAATAAAATATGTTTTGTTTTTTAATTAAAAAAATGTGAGATGAGTGATGTGATGTGTAATCTGAAGAGAGAGAGAGAGAGAGAGAGAGAGAGAGAGAGAGAGAGGGGGAGTCTGGATCGTCTGCCGTGGTTATCTGCGGCGCTTCTTGTGGCGGTCCAAAACGACATCGTTTTAGACCCTTTTTTTTTTTTTTTCTTCCTTCTTCTTCTTTTGCTGTTCACCCTCTTTCTCACTTCATCACTTTCACTTCACAATGAGCCAAAACACACCACAGAACTTTAATCAAGACCAGTCACTGTAACCTTAACCCAAAAAAACAAAAAACAAAAAAAGAGAAGACTTTTAACAGTTCTGAGAAAATGGTTTTGATTAATTGAGAAGACTTTGAGGACTTGATTAATGGAGTACAGAAATGAGCCTAAGAAAGAGAAGACTTGTCGGAGGCCGATCTCTTCACGGCGATGCCGATCGGAACAGATCTGAGACCATTGGAGCAGATCGGAGGAAGTTCGAACATCCTGAACAACTTCGAAACAACTGTGGAGGAGGAGAGAGAGAGAGGTTTTGATTTGTATGCACCATGTATATCACACACACATATATATATATATATATATATACGATCTCAAATCTAAGGTGATCGATGCACGCGGTGCAGATGTCGTGTACTGAAGATTTCGTCAATGGAGAAGCCGGCAGCCAAAGAATCGCAGTATGACAAAGATGGAGGGGTAGAGTTTGAGCCGAGCTCTGTGATGTTTTGGCTCCTTGTGAGATAAAGTGAAAAAGAGGGTCAACAGCAAAAGAAGAAGGAAGAAGAAAGAAGAAAGAAAGAGAACAAAAAAAAAAGGTCCAAAACGACGTCGTTTTGGACCACCGCAGGAAGCGCCGCAGGTAACCACGGCAGACGATCCGAACTTGGGGGGAGGGGAGTCTGTGATGTGAGATGTCAGAGATTTGAGAGTTAAGGATAAAATGGTAAATGACGATCAATTTCTCATTCCTTTGTAATTTTCAAAAAATTTCTATTAATTTAAGGTTACAAAATAGGAAAATTTACCCATAAATCCTAGTTTCTGAAAAATTGAACCATTTAGTCCTAAAAATTTTCTTATGCTCCATTTAGTCTCATTTATACATCATCATGATGTTCATGATGTACATGAATCTGATATTTCATTCTATAATTTCAAAATTTATTGAAATCTGATGAACATTAGATGTGTGAAATCTAATGTTTGAAATATTCATCCTATAATTTCAAACATTATTGAAATCTGATGAACATTAGATGTTTGAAATCTAATGTTCGAAACATTAATCTGATATTTGAAACATTGTAATGGGACCTTTCAGTCTATAAGAAAACTTTTAGGACTAAACAGTGTATAAGTTATTAATTTGGGATTTATTGGTGCATCCCCCAAAAAATATTATAAGTTCTAAATTTTTTATTAAATAAATAATTAAATATCTCACATAAGTGTGAGATCTACAAAATTACGGATCTCATATTTATACAAGACATTTGATTATTTATTTGATAAAAAATTTAATATGCCTAAGCCTTTATTTGGAAAGATGGGTTGGGTTTAAGATTATTTTAGTCACAAAAAAATAAAATAAGCTTTTTGATCTAATAAAGTAAAATATCACATTTAATTCATAATTATTATATTTTTTTTCTCATAAAAATTTTAAAAAATCAAAAAACTCTTTTCAAATAAAAATTTTTAATTCCAAATTAAAATGGTAAAAAAAACCCACAACATCAACTTACTTCCCCAACAAAGCCTGACATTGGTTTACATCTTCTGTCCCCGCTGTACAGCTAGCACAGTGTCTAATCACTTTAGCAAATACACTAACACCATCATTGGAGCATCTGTCTCATTGTTTGCTGGCGCAACTACAGCATGTGAGAGAAGGGGATAAGGATTACATGTGTAAGGCTCCGTTGTGGGGTACACATTTGACTAAAATAGTGTGTAAGGCTCCGTTTTGGGATACATATTTGACTAAAATAGTTATTATGGGGGATGTTTGGCAAAGACTACTTTTTAGTTTTTAGATTAAAATTTATAAAAAGATAAAGGAAAAAAATTGGTAGTTCGAGAAATTGACTTGAAAAATGGCTCGAAAGAGAAGAGAGGGGAAGAGGAGGAGGAGGAGGAGAAAGAGAGAGGAGAGGTCGTCGTAGCTCCCTGTCGTCGTCGCAGCTCCCCTCCAGTCCTTCTTCTTCCTCCTCTGTCGCAGCCCTGCGCAGCCCCACCTCCTCTTCCAGCCCGATTTTTATGGCCCCCTCCCCTCCACTTCTCCTTCTTCCTCCTCCTTCCCCCTCCTCCCGATCTGTAGACCCACCATTCTTCTTCTTCTCCACCCTTCTTCTTCTTCTCCCTTCTTTTTCTTCTTCCTTTTGCAACAAAAACACAGGAAAAAAGAAAAAAAAAGAAAAAAAAAAGACACCAAAACGACGTCGTTTTAGTGTCGAGCCAAATTCGGGCCTCCGAGTTTCGAGCTACGTAGCAGGGTCGAAAGATAAAATAAATTAAAATAATTAATAAAAAAATTATTATATCAAATTCATAATTATTTCATTTTTTCTCTCACAAATATCATTTCTAATTATAAAAAAATCCAACTATCTTCCCAAACACAAAAATTTTAACCTACTAAAATAACCAATAAAATAGCAACTTCTCAAACACCCATATATAGGATAAATTTGACTATTTTAGTCAAATAAAATAAAATGTCGAGTGATTCTATTTACACACCAACAAATCTTTTAGTACACATCATTTTCTCAATGCATACCACATATTTTTCATTTTTTGATTTCTTCTTACTTCACACCATCCATTTTCAAAAACCCTAAGTTACCCTTATCTTCTTTAACTCTCCATCCCAAACCCTACTAACCTTAACCATCACCTCCGGCCACCACTCTCTCTTCAGCCGCCTACCCTTCTAGCACCACCGAGCGCTGACCGCCACCCCTTCTTAGCTTATCACTTCCGACAACCCCCTTAAGCCTCATCTCCTTCCGATGAATCTCCATCACCACTTCTACTCTCTGTTGTTGACTTTTCTTTTAGCCCTACTGTTCATCGCCATCATCCTCTTCACTACTGCCAACGCCTGTCTCTTGATCCCTAACTACAACCGCCATCCCCAGCCACAAAGACAATCGCAACTCCACCATCACGAATAACCCACTTCCCCATCGTCATCACGATTCATCTCCTCACCCCTTCTATCGCAACCCAACTCTTGTCCACCGCATGAAGAGAGAGAGAGAGAGAGAGAGAGAGAGAGAGAGAGAGAGAGACCTCGAGTTTTCAAATCTCAGACGAAAGTGCGAGTTGCAGCGGCAACGGTGTAGAAGGGAAGTGCGAAAGATGAAGGTTGGAAGAAGAAGAAGAAGAGAGAGAGAGAGAGAGAGAGAGAGAGAGAAAAAAGAGATGCGACAAAGAGGAGATTGAGAGTTGCCGGCAAAGGAGGAGTTGGTGCGACGGGCTGGGAAAGGTGCCAGTGGTGGTTGGTTGATGGTGTCGTCGAATGAGGGGTCTACTGGTGGATTTGATTTTAGGGTTTTTATCCAATATGATAATTTCATTCAAGGACACATTGGTAATTAAAAAAATTGGACAATAATGTGTATTGAGAATAATGATGGTGTGTAAATAGAATTACCCCCAAATGTCACATTTAATTCATAATCATTTCATTTTTTCTTTTACAAAAATCAAAAAAGTCAAAAGGCCAAAAAGCCTATCCTAAATGAGGTTTTTTAGCCTCAAGCTACAAAAATTAAAAAGCTAAAAAGTTAATCCACATCCCAAATGAGCTCTAAGTGTGTTTGTGATGGAATGTAAATAAAAGATTGTAAAGGTGCCAATGTTACTTGTATTCTTTCATGTATCGGTAATTTTATTTTTATTTATTTATTTATTTTTTTAACCTGCATGTATTTTTCCTTATTTGTTAGTTAGCTGTGACTAACAAGTATCCAAAAAAAAAGTGTAAAGTTTCTTGAATTTTTTTGAAAGTGTAAAAGAAAGGGTGTTTTTGAAAGTGTAAAATTTCTTAAGTTTTTATTTTTAAAAAAATCACTAAAATTGAAAAAGGCTTAGTGAAAAAAACCATTAAAATAACCCATTCCATAAATAAGGAAGAGAAATTTTATTATTTCATTATAAAATTTAACTTTTTTTTGAAGTTAAGATAATGGAAAGAGAAATCTTAATAATAGTTTGGGAAAGTAGCAATGCAGTGGGATAGAAAAAATTAGTTATAAAAAATAAAAAAATATTACAAATATTAATAATTAAAATTATAAATCTTTTCATTAATATATAATTAATTTACACTAACACCACTGCAGTGTTATACTTTATAACAATTTCAACTATAAATGAAATTTATGTAATTATTGAAATTATAAGAAGATTCTTGCAATTATTCAAAACCTCAACAAAAGTCAATTTCAAAAGAAAAAAAGGAGGCAAAGTATGTTAGTAGTCTTTGTATTTTGCTACTTGTGTCATTTGGTTTCTATATTTTTAATTAATTTAATTTTGATTTTTAAATTCTTAGATTTTTAAATGATCACTAAATTAGTTGAGATTAAGTCACTTAATTGATCAACTTTATAATTTTTTTCCTAAAAATATGACATAGGTCTCTCATGTGTATATTTGCCATAAAAAAAATGCTGACAATTGAAATCAATTGGCCCTGCAAAAACAAAAAAAAGTGTTTGCAAACTATAAATACAAAGCTAAGGACGCCAAGTTCTCCATTAATTCTTGAGGGAGAAGGCATTTGGAATGAGAAAAACCTCATCTCTTTTTAAGGTCAGGTATGCTTTCGATTATATTCATGGTCTTTTTTTGGTGCCATTGTGTTTTGCTTCTTGATACTTCTCAAAAATTTCTGGGTTTTGTTTTTGTTTCTTCAAGTGATCAATGTGATAACAGGTCATGTTTCTTTCCAACCACGTTCATCGGTTTTTCAACTGTATCGGCGTTTTCTGCCGAGGAAAATAACTAAAAATAGTGAGAAAAAAAGCTGCTTCTTTGTTTTCAATTATTTTACGGGTACAAAATCTGATAACTCCTGTGAGAGAGGATTGTGTCTATTAATTGGATTATGTGTATTTAAAATTTTTAATTTATTAATGTAGTGAAAAGATATTATCATTGATTTAAGAGTACATTACACTGAACTCTCATGGGGTTTAACAATATATAACAAATTGGATAAATTATAATTATAATCCTTAAAGTGTAACCCCTTTTTTGTTTAATTTTCTAAAGTTTTAATTTTGTCAGTTAAATATCTAAATTGTTAAATTCGAATCAATTTAGGTCTCGTTTGGTAACATTACTTTTTAGTTTAAAAGTCAAAAAGTCACTAAAAAAATAAAAAGCCAACAACTTATATAAAAAAGTCAAAGATTTTATTTTCTTTCTACCTTTTGCACATCTTTTTGTAAAAAATCAAAAAGTCATCCCAAATATACTAATTTTTTTTACATCATATTTTAACCAAAAAGTCAAAAAATTACTAAAAAAATATGTTTCCAAACAAGACCTTAGTCTTGAGGACAATATAAAAATAGAACATAAGCCTAAAAGTTATATAAAATTGTGATTAGGCCCAAATTTTAATTTATTGTCAACTTAATGTATCTTCTAGACATGTGTTTTTATAATTGATATATTTCTCATAGACTAATTAATTCTAATTGCTTATATAGGTCATTTTCTTTTTCTTTTTTTCCCGCTGTTATTTATTTCTTGTAATACGCAATTATCCATTTCATCTGATTTTTTGGCTATTTCTGATATTATTTTATATTCTTTTTCTTGTTTCACCATTATTTATAATTCTTCTAAACTATAATTACTTAGATCCTTTTTTTTTTTTTTTGGTGGTAATAATTGAAAAGATTCACTTGGAGAGTTCCCCTATAAAAATAAGAATAATTATTTGTATTATCTTCTACAAGAGCTAACGGGTGACCTTTCATCCAATACTAGATGTTGAACTTTATGTATAATTTCAATTTGATTTTCTTTAAGATTTTCGTCAGGCTCTTTAAATAGCCTGATTATAATATTATTTTGTTCAATAATTATTTATAGTGTAATACTATTATTTAAATTGTCTTATTCAAATTCTTCAATGTATCTAATGCTCATGTAGCAAAACTAAGAAACCAAACTCTGATATCAATTCCACTACTAGAGAACATATTTTTTGAGTCGGCAGGTTACCGTCGCAAAAATGTTTTTGTGACGGCCTTTCGACGGCATGGTGAGGGACGAGAGTACGTGGGTCGCTAAAACTTTTTGAGTCGGCAACTGTGCCGTCACAGAATATTTGTGACGGCAAAGTGTATTAATTGAGACGGTATCCTGCCGTCGCAAAAAAGACCAAAAAATCTAATATTATTATTTATGTCGGTACATTACCGTCGCTATAGCTTTTTTTGCGTCGGCAATGTGCCGACTCTAAAAAAAACACCTGTACATTACATAACTTTTTTGAGACTGTTAGTTGCCGTCACAAAAAAAAAAAAAAAAAAAAAAAAAAAAATTCATAAAAAAGTCATTTCTTTTTTGTAATTAATACCTGTATTATGTTCGTTGAAATCTAATAAAAAAAATGCATTCAATCAATAGACATTCATTAATTCATTCATTCAAAAACCAAAAATGTTTATACAAATTCAGTCATCATCAGCTTCATTGACATCAAAATATTAACAAAAAATTTGTTACATCATACAAATAGTATGGTAGCAATATGTTATAAATATTAAGTACAAAAAGCTTGACATCTCAAACCATAATATAATATGTCCAAAAATAAAATTAACTTCCATGCCACCATTAATTCATCCATCAGTCTTCATGCAAAACTTGAAAACAAAAACCAAAACAAAAACAAATTAAATCAAATATTAGGTTATATAATATATATATAGCTTCACCAAGTCATAAACTCAATTTTAGCAGAACACTCCCTAGCTAGTACTATTAGGCCTCACTAAATGTAATCAAATTGTCTAGCTCAGTGCTGGACAGTGAAGGCAATTGGGACATTGAAGTGATGGAAAACTAGGTGTGCTCTTGAACCTTATTTAGAATGTGATGGAAAACTAGGTGTGCTCTTGAACCAAATTGGATGAGTATTGAAATCATGGAAAACTAGAATGGGATGGTTCATCTTACATGGATTCTGTACAACAAAATCTACAATTAGTTATTAATTAGTTATTTATTGAACTCTTAGCAAGCTTAGTGAATTTTGATCATATATAATCAAATAAAGGTTAATAAACGATCGGCGAATATCATGAGCAACTACAAGGTAAAAGTTTTCCAATACATGAAATAGAGTTCTAACAACAAAGAAATTAAAAATTGAATTAGGACAGATGAACACAGCTTTATCACATAAAGGGGTTGTAAAACAAACCCAACTCCTTGAGTTCTGCATATTAAAATCTCATTTGAGATAAACTCGTTATGTAAAACAAGCCAAACTTGAATACATTTTAAAACTCGTTAAATTTTCAAGCAAGTCTGAACAATCCACGATAAAAATAAAAATAAAAATAAAAATAAAAATAAGCTACTCGAGCTTGCATGATCGGTTTGATTGAAGCTTGTTAGACATCAGCTTGAAAGGAAAACAAGCCAAGCTTGAACATATTTTAAAGATCGTCAAGTTTTCAAATCACGATTGACCAGCCTACTATTTGACTTGACTGGGCTCGTTTACAACCTTAATTACATACTGCTAATCCAGACCACAAGCCAAATGGATGCAAAAATGATCAGGATAAAAATGAAGAACAAAATCATAATTCAAGCTAATAAGAGCAGATGCAATATTCATTATATCATTTTCTGAGAGGCAAATTGGTAACACAAGCAAATTTGTAGTTCAAGCTTTACATTCAGCCCAAAAGCAAGAACAGATATAATATGGTAGACACATGCTGAAATTCAGAAATTTGCGGGAAAAGGATACAATTGGCATAATGGTCAAACAAGTGGTAACCAGTTATTTCATGAATTAAAATTTGATTCACTAAAAAAATGATTTAAAAATGCACAGAAGATGGAATCATCATCCACCAATGTAAGGGAATGGTCATTCCATAAGGAAGCTAAGGAATAACCAATCCATTTCATTTCACTTTCAAGCCCAAAAGCTTGTAGATTTCAAGTCATGGGTCAATTTGGTCAATTTTTATATATATGCTTGTATTTAGTTAATGACAGAGTAGTCTTAGCTTGTTAGTCTCTACAAACTATGGAACATTTGGATTTTTCTTTTCGTTGATGTTTAGAATGTAATTTAAAGGCACCAAGAAGGATAAGAGTTCAAAACATAGGACTTCCTCTTAGGCACACCACCCAAGGAGAATTTTTATGACAAAGGGAGAGTCTATGAAGACAGAAAAGAAGTCTACTTAAGGGATGAGTTCTTCAGATTGTATATGACTCCACATATTATCGTATGAATCCTACGGAACGTATTGAATTAAATTTGCAGCTATAGGTAGGCATTACTTAGTAAGGGTTATATTAGAGATAGTCTTAAGTGATTTTTGGTGGGAGAAGTGATCTACTCTACTTTCTAAAAAGGAAAGAAAAATGATCTCAATGTGCTGGTTTCTGTTTCTTTTCTTTCTTTTTTTTTTATATTTTTTTATTAACTAATTAAGTTGTATAATTAGGTATATTTGTTAGTTTTCTTAGTTTTATGGTAGCATCCTTGGGAGGAGGGTGCTTGTAAGTTATTTGTGAGCATCTTATCATCGAGGGGTTGCTTGTAAGCAGTTTGTCGCCTACTTCTTGATGTAGTGATTGCATCATTGCATGTAGGACACCTATTCATAGGTGGTTGTGTGTAAAGTCATGTGTTGCTTATCATTTGATTGTTGCATGAAAGCCATATGTCACTAGTTTGTTTTAAGTGGCTGCATGATTGCCTTTTGTCATCTTCTTATTATTTTTGAATTTTTTCTATTTCAAGATACTTCATTAGTAACGTCCTCAGCTACTTATATATAGGCCTATAATCACACTTTTATAGGAATTTTTTGAGAAAGTGAATATCTAGATTTTGGTATTTTGTTGTAGGTTTATTTTGCTACTTCTTAGAGTTTGTTTTCCGGCCCCAAAGCTAAAAATTGAAATTTTGGACTTTGGTATTGTACCCTTACTTTGCTAGTTCTTAGGATTTGGTTTCAAGCCCAAAAGCTTGTAGATTTCAAGTCTGCTTGCGGGATTTTTCAGAATCCATTCCGAAAATCTGGAATGGAATTATAATTCCATCAGAATGTCCATTCTCTAATTTGATTCACTAAAAAAATGATTTAAAAATGCACAGAAGATGGAATCATCATCCACCAATGTAAGGGAATGGTCATTCCACAAGGAAGCTAAGGAATAACCAATCCATTTCATTTCACTTTCAAAATGTAATACAAGATGCTACGTATGTAATAGAGATACCTGCACAGGAGAACCCAACAACTCATCATCTTGACTATCATGATCTCCTACAGACTTCCTGACTTGTTGACGTCCACTAGAGGCATTTGGAAGCTATATAACCAACACCAATACCATTTTATTAAATATGATACATAGAAATAAAAGAAAAGAAAAGAAAAACAAACAAATTGCCCAAGTTATTCAGTTAGTCATTTTTACTCCACCTGTATACCACTTACGCCACCTTGGGACCTTATGAAGTCCATCCAAGCTCTAACTTGCTCGAACTCTACCATCAACTTCTCAGTGACCCTTTGCTCAATCTCAACCGTCAGCCTTTGCTCAATCTCAACCGTCAGCCTTTGCTCGATCTCTTCACTAACTGTTTGGCGTACTTGTTGAGTGATCTCCTCAACAGTCGATGATGAGGATGCTTGTGATGAACTGACATCTTTTTTGTACACTGCACTTCGAGGCACACCTATCCCATAAGTCTTGCAATATCCGTGTCCATCCTTTCCTACTAGGTTATGGAAAATCTTATCTTGTACCTCTTCTGTCCTGAGGGGCTCGTCTATCATTGAGAGTTGCTCATTATACTCATCCTAAAATTTAAAGATATTAGTATACAAATAGCACAGTTAAAAAAAATATTAAACCAATATGCAAAGGCCCATACCAAAAATAATTTCACATCTGGATCAGTTATCGTGCGTGTCTTCATGAAGACACTCATTTTGTTAGTGCTCTCTCCATCAGTCATCATCTAAAATTTCCAAACAGATAAGAGTTAGCATTTTGTTAATTTTTATATAATTGTTAATACAAATCATTACCTTATGTCGTATATCGGCAAAGGGTGTTCTCCCGGTCCTATGCACTGGACCACGCAGCTCCCGATTTTTAGAATTACGGTTAGCAATCTTCTGTAAAAGTAAAGCATTCACATTTTACAAAACTATTAATTAAATGTCATACAAGAGATACATGAATATATTTGTATACCATTGCATCTTTACTACTCCAATACTCCACCATCACCCTCCATTGTTCTGGCAAAATGTCCAAAGGCACTTTTTCATTGATATTTGGATCATCTTTCAAAGGCTTGTAGTGATTGGTCTTAGTCTTATGTTTGTGATCCTTCCATAATTTGTTACATGAGTCTATGACCACTTGCTTCAACCCTTCTGGAGCATATAACAAGTTATCCTACACAACACAACGTAATGGAAATAAGATTAGCAAACATTATAATTAATACAGTGAAAATAAAATAGCAAACATTATAAATGTATAAGACATTTGAAATAAAATTATTAAGCATTATAAACAAGACAAATGGAATGTACAAACAAATAAATTTATACCTGAACCTCCTTCCAAATGCCTTCCACAATATCTTCAGGTACTGAGCCCCAACTAAGATAAGTTAGAGGAACTCGGTGTGGATTGCGCACAATCTGACCCAACTGCCCCTTAAATGACCGTCCTAGTTTATTAAGTGGCTGGAACATGGCATTAAATTCTACATTTAGCTTTGCTCCTGTACCCCATTCCTTGATTCCCTTAGCACGACCACGACCATGCCTCCGTGAAGAAGGACCTGAAATAAAAAATTTATTTAAAAAAAAATTTAATACAAAACATATCATAAGACAAAAAATATATACCGGAGTCACGTGACTCTAATACAACAGTGGGCACTAGTGATGGTTGACTTCTTTGCGGTTGTAGCTCCAATGATGGTGTCACATCTCTTGGTCGACACACAGACGTATGTGATGATTGAGAGGTTTCAATGCCATCTGAATCATTTTCATGCATCTGTAATAATGCATCACCCATAGTAGTAGCAACATATTTTCTTTTTCCCATAAGTACCTGAAATTATATATTTTTGTTCGGTAAGTAAGTTATAAAATGGGACAAGAAAATATACAGATGTACAAAAGGCATACCTCATGAAACCTAACAAACTAGAAAACAAATAAAAGCAAAACAACACCTGTAATGGCAAAACAACACAGCAAAACCAGCAGAGCTATAGTAGTCCACCTAGCGAACCAGAACTCATATATTGATAATACAATATACAAGTACCTATAAAGAAACATAAAGTAATAGATTCTCAAGTTGTAATGCATTACTAATTGGATTGATAATAGAAATAATTATTACAAAAAAAGAGTACTTTCAGATCATCATACAACTACAAATATTCATTACACATCAAATGTCTCTCCTTCTGTTCCTTCCCTCACCCAGCCCACTTCTTCATCCCGGAGCATAACATTTTCTTCCAATTGTTGATCCATATAAGGCTCAGCTTGAGGATCATTAGATTGCATACCAAATAATCCTCTTTGAGACATCTTCACAACAACATTCCAATCTGGTTCCAAAGGGTCTGGGACATACCAAACTTGCTCTGCTTGGGATGCCAAGATGAAAGGCTCATGATTTTGATGGTCATCTCGATACAACAAGTGCTTAAAGTTGACCAACTTGAATTTAAAGACATCTTCTTTCATCCCACGAACATTGTCAATCCAATCACACTTAAACAACACATATTTTGTGTCATTACTGTACCGGACTTCGATAATGTCAATCAATCGTCCGTAATAATAAACAGCTCCCACACGAGGATTTTTGTCCTTCCGGCTAGCATAACTCATTGTATTTGCCTTCAAACAAACACCACTATTTTGAGTTGTTCGATTGTTATCAATGGTGTTGATACGAAATCGACAACCATTGATAATATAGCCATTAAATCTCCTTGCCAAGTTAGTAGGACCATTTGCCAATGTATTGATTTGTTCAGAAATTGTGGCATTTGTCACTCGTAAAGTTTGGACCTATTAAAAAATAATCAAAATTCAATATAAATAAAAAAATGTTAATATAAATAAACACTATGTAATATAGATGATATATTTAAATATACATACGTGATCCACAAACCAAGTGTGGAATGTTTGAAAATGTTCACGTTGAATTTGATGATCATCTGCACGTGGCATTTTGCTTTTGAGGAATTCAAGGTGCTTGCTATGTAAATTGAAAGATATGTTAGATAATTTCCTTGTTTCATAGGGAAAGGAAGGGAAGGAGAAAGGAGAAAGAGAGGGAATAATAATAATGGATGATGCAACTTACATTATAAATGGACCAACTGAACTTGTATTGAATAAGATATATCGATGAGCTTGTGTCCATGCATTATTATCAAGATAAAATATAGTGCTCTCCCCAATAGCACGACCCATGTTATCACCACCATCGTAGTTCCTCACCGGTCGGTTACTTCTAGTTTCAACATCATCCAAATACCGTGCACAAAATTCCATGCACTCTTCCATCAAGTAACCTTTAGCAATTGAACCTTCTGGATAAGCTCGGTTACGCACATACTGCTTCAACGTAAGGAGAAACCTTTCAATTGGATACATCCACCTGAATTGCACTGCTCCACCAATCAAAGCTTCATCAGCTAAATGTATAGGCAAATGTTCCATTATTAATTGGCATAAGCTGGGAAATCATTAATTGTCCATAGCAAAGCTGCATGCATTTGAAACATTTGATTGGTTAATGCATCAAATGTGGCAACTCCTTCATTCCACAATTCCTTCAACTCCTCAATTAATGGTTGTAAATACATCAATCTTGTCCCCAGGTCCTTTTGGGCCATCGATAAGTACAGACAAAATGAAAAATGGTTGCTTCATGCACATCCATGGGGGTAAGTTGTAAGGAATTAACACGACCGGCCAAGTGCTATGAACTATGTGCATTGATCTGAATGGATTGAATCCATCAGATGCTAACCCAAGCCTTACACTTCGACTATCACTAGCAAAGACGCTATTTTGTCGATCAAAATCTTTCCATGCAAGGGAGTCAGCAGGATGCCTTAACACACTATCATCAATTCGTTCCTCTTGATGCCATCTCATGAGCTTTGCCGTTTTGGATGACATAAACAATCTTTGCAACCTTGGCTTCAAAGGAAAATATCTCATTTGTTTTGCAGCTTTACGTTTACCATGTCTTTTACCATCATTCGATTTCCATCTACAACTCTTGCAAACAACACATTCATCAAGACTTGCATGATCATTTCGGAACAACATACAACTATTGGGGCATGCATCCCAAGTCTCATATGTGAAGCCCAAATCCTCAGTTACTTTCTGAGCCTCATAGTATGAACTTGGAAGTTTCACACCTTCAGGAAAAGCCTCATTCAATAACTCAAGTAGCATGTCAACAGATTTGTCTGTCCATTTATTGAGCACCTTCACATGCAAAAGTCTAACAATGAACGACAATGATGTGAACTTCTTACAGCTTGGATACAGTTCACTTTGTGCATCTTGTAAAAGTTTGAAATACTTTATAGTTTCTTCATTTGGACCCATGCAAGCCTCATTTGTACTTAGATCATCATCCTCAACATTTACATGTACATGTGGATTTCTTAGAGTATCGTTTAGCATTCCAATCATATCATCCCTAACATTTGAATCCACCAACGTTTCCATATCCTCATTACCATGCAAAGGAACATATGCTTCACCATGATTAGTCCAATTTTTATACTTCTTAAAGAAGCCATTACTGTAAAGATGATCCTTCACAACTTCTCGTGAAAAATTATAGCGATTCTCACAATTCCTACAAGGACAACTAATATATGAACCTTCAGTCCTATTAGTGTATGCAAACTTTAGGAATGTATCAATCCCATCCAAGTACTCCCTTGACATCCTAGTTCCTAAATCAATCCAACTTTTATCCATCGTCCCACTTTTCTTAACTTTGCCTGTGAAAATCACATCACATTAATTACTAAAGGTTTACAATTTAAAACAGTGAGCTACAAACTACAATATATATTTATGCATTCCTAAATTATGAAGTTAGAACATGTGTATAACTACAATAAACCATTAGAAGTTATGCATAAGACTCTGCCAAGGACAAAAAAATAAATCGTGAAATTAATTGGGAAATTCCTTCAGCACCATCCTTGGCACCTTCGACACAGAAAAATATATTTTCTCTTTGCCGATAAAAAAGTATATTTGCAACAAATATAGACTATATTCTATTGGAAATTAAAGATGAATCTTGTACATAGCTATGGAATTATATAGGGTTCCACTTTATCGAACTAGCCATGAGAAGAAACTAGAAAGAAATTTCTCCCAAACTCTCTCTCTCTCTCTCTCTGAGGACAGTGCAAGAACAAGGCAAGGTTGGAGTTTCTGGTTAGTCTATATATATATATATATATATTTTGTAGAGCCATTTCTTGGTTTTGAACTGATTCATATATAGTATATGGATAATCAATGAATAATGTTTCAGAGTTCATAAATGAGTTTGAGATTATCACTTGTTTATGTCTATTCAATTCGATCGGTTATTGATTAATAACACTATGATATCAATATTATACTAAATATTTGTTCAAGCCCACATATCTATACTATATGTATATATATTTATTTATGTCAAATGTCTCATTTCTCTAACTAATAAAATAAAATAAAAAGGTTTCCCTTAATGTCTGAGGGTATGAGGATTAAAATTTAAGACCTTAAGTCTAAGGAATAATATTTTTATCATTTGAATGGCACACAATATATAATAAATTATTTATTTATTTAAATAGCATACGCAAATATGTATTCATATATATGGAGAGAGAGAGAGAGAGAGAGAGAGTATGCGTTTAACACTAGTAGGATAGGAAGTTACATTAAAGAGAGTGAGAGTGAGAGTGACAGAGTAGTAATTGTTTAACACTAGTAGCAAGTTATTTTCTTTGAATAAATATCTACTCACGAAGTTGAGTTCTAAGGGTTGGTGTGAAAACATTTTCCACCAGCATGAGCAATGGAGTGGACTGCACTCAAAGGGAATACATATTCATATATTAAGCATGCTTGTGTCTATGTAAGTCAATCTTTTCGGCTCTATTCAATAAACTTGCCTATAAGTACTTTCAATGAGGCAAATGGCCATGTTTAGGCCATATAATATATCTGTCTTGTTTGGTGGGTACCCTAGTTGGTCTGCCATTTCTTCAATGACAACCACAGTTGAATCACACATATAGGACCATTTGATGGGTACAGATCATCATGACCTCATGTTCAACAATGTACATCACTATTCATGATCATTGTATACAAAACAAACATGTCTTGCCTTCTGAAGTTCTCTTGTGGTGTTAGGGTAAAAAAAACTCAAGCATGAGTTGATCTAAAATATAAAATTAAAAAAAAAAATCACAAGGATGAATTTGTTAATTATTATAATGAGACATTAGCAATGAAAACAAAAATTATATTCTTACAATTTTTTTATATAAATTCTTCACCAGAATGATATATCATATATATGATGGTGATAGTTTTATTATTAAAGTAGTCATTTATTTTAAAATGATCAAGTTTAAATTTAACTGCATATATATATATATATATATTTTCTGTATGTGTAACATATATATATATTTTTTTCTCTCTCTCTGTCTCACTAATATATTTGTCTTGTACTTTAGTAGAAAAATCAATGGAGATGGAATCATGTGTCCCTCCTGGCTTTAGATTTCACCTAACGGAGGAAGAACTCATGGGATATTATCTCAAGTGAAAGATTAACTCATTGAAAATTGATTTAGATGTCATAGTCGACATTAATTTTTGATAACAACTAGATTAAAATACAATTATAATTAGATTTGTTTTGATAAGTAGTCGAATAGTTTAGGATGTCAAAATAAATACCTTCGAAGATGCCTTTTCTGAAGATTAACCTTTCAAAATACTTATCGCTTGATAATTTGGCTGTGACAGAAATGCAAATTTACCTTCAGTCATACAGTTGGCCTTAAATTTGCTAACTTCATATCATAGTAGTAAGGAGAGTTAGTTGACCCAATAGACTGGTGATAGAAAAAAATGATTTTTTGCAAGTGATTGCACTCATTATTTGGGTTTGTTAGAAAACATATTTGTTTGCAAAGATTGCCTATGTATGGGATGGACTGCTTACATTAGCTTTTTCTTCATTATGGACTCATGATTTTTGTTGTTGAACTGTGAAAGATTGGGTAAATTACACTGTTCTACCCTGAGGTTTCTAACCCACTAGTTAATTGGGCAGTTTTGAGCTGGCTCTTCTCACCCACAACTCATATATACTCAGCCCAAACCCACCCATTTTCCATCCATACATCTCACCATCTTCCCAAGTAACTCAACCACCATCACACCATCGCATAAATTGACCCCACTTCAGATTATATTGGTGACTTGACATTCATAGCAAAAAATAGGGTCTGTACTTGGTGTAATGTTTGATCAGATGAAGTTTAACTCATTGAAAATTGATTTAGATGTCATTGTCGACATTGATCTCTACAGAATTGAACCATGGGACATCCAAGGTAAATTGGCTTTCTTTTCAAATTTCTTCCTATTACTTGACCAATTGACCAACCATTAATCCCTCATATATAGAAAGCTCAAAAACAGAGAACATTTTTTGGGTACATATCAAGCCAAACCCATTCGGTGAAAGAACAGGGCCGAAAGATTACAAATGCGTACACCATTTTTTCCCAGTTTGATTCCAGAGAAAGCTCAGAATTAACAAGGGGTGAAAGAACACAAATCGAACACTCAAATCATCTACTATTTCAATTCTTAGAGACTGATATATATATATATATATATATACATATATATATATATATATACGGAGAGAGAGAGAGAGAGAGCACTTACCCGCAAGAGGAGAGTCGGCGGTGTTGGTGGAGGGAGGAGAGTCGGTATTGCCGGTGGAGATGGAGAATCGGCAGTGCCGGTAGAGAGGAGAATCAGCGGTGCAGTGCAGGTAGAGAGGAGAATCAAGTTTCTGTTTAGTGATGAACCAAGACTTTAGGGCAAAAAGAGAAAAGAATAAAAAAATAAAGAGGAAGGTATATATATCAGGTTTAAAAACTATGTCGTTTTAATTTTTTTCAATTACTTTTTGTGACGGCACATATGACCGTCGCAAACGTGACCTGAAATGGCGCGAAACAAGGCGCGAAGCAATTTTTGGAGCCAAAAAATTAAAAAAAAAATTAAATAATTTTTTCTTGAGACGGTAAAAATTTGGCCGACGCAAATAAATTTTTTTTGTGACGGCATAGTCTGCCGACTCAAATAATAACACTAAATAAATTTTTTTTGAGACGGTCCTACTTTGCCGACGCTAATAATACATTTTTGAGTCAGCAAATGTTTCTGTCACAAATAATGGGACTCAAATAGCTCATTTTCTTGTAGTGTTCTATAACACAATTGCGGAGAATAATTAAGTTAACAATAAATTAAAATTCAGGTTTTATAACAATTTTATATAACCTTTGGGATTATGTTTTATTTATATTGTCTTCACGACTAAATTGATTTGAATTTAATACTTTAAGGACTTAATTGACAAAATTGAAATTTTAGGGAGTAAAACGAAAAAAGTGTAAAACTTTAGAGACTATAATTATAATTTATCCTAATAAATCTCATTAGTTTAACATAATTATATTATTATTTTTTTAATTTTAATTCACATAATATTTAATCCTTTTTCATCATTAATTTGGTAGTCATAGAGATAGAAAAGTATAGAAAAGTAAAATTGTCAATTCTTTTATATTATAATATTTATATTTTATTTTATTTATCTTTTTATTCTTAATTTATAAATTGATTGGGACTCTATAGTCACTACAAGAAAATCCAGCTTTGGCGACTAAAAAATGAATTTTCGTCGCTGAAAGTAGGACAATCGGCGACTAAAATGGAATTAGTCGCCAAAAGTGAACACTTTTGGCGACTAAAACAGTTTAGTAGCCAAATACATAGTTATTGGCGACTAAAATCAATTTCGTAGCCAAAAGTAGGGGTTTTGGCGACTAAAATTCAGTTTAGTCGCCAAAAGTGCAGATTTTTGGCTACTAAAAAAAATTAGTAGCTAAAAGGAGGGGTTTTGCCGACTAAACCTGACTTCAGTCGCCAAAAGTGCTATTTTTGGCTACTAAAAAAAAATTAGTAGCTGAAAGGAGGGGTTTTGCCGACTAAACCTAACTTTAGTCGCCAAAAGTGCTGTTTTTGGCTATTAAAAAAAATTAGTAGCTAAAAGGAGGGGTTTTGCCGACTAAAACTGATTTAGTCGCCAAAAGTGGCTGTTTTTGGCTACTAAAAAAAATTAGTAGCTAAAAGTAGGGGTTTTGCCGACTAAAACTGACTTTAGTCGCCAAAAGTGGCCTAAATTTTTTTTTAGTAAATAATTTATTTTTTAAATAATTATATTGAATTAAATTAATTATATTTGTATATATTATTATTTTGTATTAATCCGGTTAATATACTATATAAATAATATATATTGCATATATATTTATGTGAAGTTGTAGTGGCATAGTGGAGGGCGTGTGTTGCAAAAAGGCTTGGAATGGGGGACGGTTGGGGTTCGAAACTCAGGAAAAGCAAAAAAAATTGGGTTTTTTTTTTTTCGCCGGAAACACCTTTGGCGACAAAAAATTTAGTCGCCAAAAGTCTATATTTTGGCGACTAAACCATTTAGTCGGCGCTTCGGTGACTATTGGCGACTAAATTTTTAGTCGGTAAATGTATTATTTCCAAAAGTGAAAAACACTATTGGCGACTAATTTATTAGTCGGTAAACACCTATTTTTGGCAACTAAAAAAGGTTTAGTCGCCAATACCCTCTGCCGACCACAAATATGCGACAAATGTGGCGACTAAAAACTTTTGTCGGGAAAAGTCAAATTTCGACTTTCGGCGACTAAAAACAGACTTTTGGCAACTAAAAATTTAGTCGCCAAAAGTACTTTTTTTTGTAGTGAGTGACGATAAGTTATTCTATGCGTATGGCATATCACGTCAATAGTGTGCTTGACCAATGGAAACAACCTTTATGTTTGGTCAAGGCAGAGGGAAGGGGAGTTCTGATCCTCAGCCGCCCTCTCCAGCGACCATTTCTACAGCGCCCGAAAACGACGTCGTTTTAGGGCTAAATTTCAATTATAAAAATAAAAAAAAAAAGACAGAGCAGGAGCAACCTAGAGAGGGAAAAGAAGAAAGAAGGTAGGATTAAGAAGAGGAAAGACAAGGGATAGAAGGAGAGAAGAGGACGAGGATCGAAACTTTTTTTCCCTTTAACAATGGTATTCGCAGATTTACCCAAACCCGGTACCAATTTCCAACCCCCCTGCTCTCTCATCGCGAAACCCTCGACGTTGCCCCACATTCGCTACCGGAGGGAGAGATTTTGGTGTGTGGTGGTTGCGGGCGAGGTTTTCATGTGAAGTGTTTGATAACAAAGACATCTTCAGGTTTATCCCATTTTCTCTCTCTCTCTCTCTCTCTCTCTCTCTATCTCTCTTCTTTTGAATTTCCGTTCACTGTGTTTGGATGTGGAGAAAACCAAGTCAAATGAAAGGGAAAATTTGTAGTTTAATGTTTCTTATTTTGGTCTCTGAAAATTGAGAAACTCAAAAATTTTGGTCTCTGAATTTCTGTTCACTCTTTTTCTTCTTCCTCCTCCTCCTCCTTCTCATCTCTTTCTCTGCCTTCCTTCTTTTCCCTCTCTAAGTTGCTCCTACTTTGTCTTTTTTTTTTTTTTTAATTGAAATTTGGCCCCAAAACGACGTCGTTTTGGGGCGCCGCCGGATGGGCCGCTGGAGAGGGCGGCCAAGGATCCAGACTCAAGGAAAGAGGGGTCAGGGGGTTGTGGCCCTCAGAAAGTATATATATATATTTTAAGTTTGACACAATCATTTTTTATTTGGACCATGGTCAAAAGCTTGTTGACAGTTGAATTTATTTTAACACAAAGAAATAATTAAGAGTTAATTATTTAAAAGTTGTATTTATAAATGTTATGGTAATTCAGATTTTATCTAAATTTTTTAGAATTAATAATTCCTATTTAGTAAAATTGAGAATATTATCAGTTTTTTCAAATTTTTAAAACTAAAAACATTATCAATTTTGCATAGTAATATTTCAGATAATTGTTTCACCAACTAATGAAAAAAAACAGAGTATGAGATTAAACGTTTTTTCTATTCTACTTATTGGTTTGATTCAACTATCTAATAAAACTGAGAAGATTATCAATTTTGCTAGTTTTAAAACTGAGAACATTATCAGTTTTTTCATTTAAATTTTTTTCTTATAAAAGTTTTACACATCAATATTCCATCACCGTGCTCCTTTACAAACACAAATTTCAATTTTGCACAAAAAATAATTCAGTTT